>JAFIRS010000024.1:1244314-1866471 GCA_018342105.1 Gonioctena quinquepunctata | reverse complement strand
TGGAATTCAAATTTCGGGTTAGGTTCATGCGTTTGACAGCTCCAGAGAAACCTCACCAGTTAAATAAGTATTTGACAAAAAAGACCCAACGATGTGGTTTCCCAGGATACCTGCCCAAACATTCACCGTCTGGGAAAATTGGGTATGTGTTTCACGAAACAGGTGAGGATTTGCGTCACTCCAATACCTCACATTCTGTGTATTTACATTTCCATTTAGATAAAAAGTACTTTCGTCACTATAACAAATTGTTTTGACATAGTCTGGCTGTTGGTTAATTTCAATTTCCATATTTTCACAAAATTCTAGTCTTCGGTCTGGGTCGTCGTCTGAGAGTTGAAGAACCATTTTTATTTGTATGGATGAAATTTGTTTTTTTTTCCACACCCTGTGTACTGTACTTCGACTGACTTCACAGGTAGATGCAACGTGAGTTGTTGAAGGAGTTGGAAATTTGTGGTCTGCCAGAACGTTTCGCATCATTAATACTACCCGTTGTTTCAAACTTACAAAGAAGTTCTCTCAAATAAGTCCTCGAAACGGGGCGATCGGGAAACCTCTCATTGAAAATGCGTTCTGCTGCATGAATATTTTGTCCAGTTTCACCAAGAATTAGGATCGCTGCTACTTTATCACCTGAAGCACGTACCATTTCGCTTCTTGGAGCACTTAAGCGTTCGGCTCACAACAGTTCAACAAATTATTGAAATGTACAAAAATATTGAAAGTACCAAAAGCTGCTAAAACAGTTGAACGTTCGATCAACAATACACAAATTATTAAATGTACAAAAAATTTGGACAATTACAAAAACGTCGAATTAGGGAGACTATCAAAAACGTCAGCTTATTTGACAACTATCCAGAGGCGGAGCTTGAATTTGGAATTTTAGTATTAACTGATTTTATTCATCACAACTTTGCGTTTCTCAAAAGCGAGTTGCCAAAATTGCCATAGACACAAACAAAATTGGTATCATTGAATAGGTTTTTCGGATACCTTTTAAAAGAGGTGTCGCTTGCCGTAGGGTTCCGTTTGAAATTATTGGTCACAATGGCCTTGTGACGTCATCTTTGACAATTTCGTCATCTATCATCACTAGTAGGGAAGTTAACAACCTTTAATATTCAGTTTCCAAATTTCACTTGTTTATGTATAATCGTTCCAAAAATAAGAGGGGGGGAGCGGACTTTTGAGAAGCACTGTATTTCAGAAAGATCAAATACCGCTTTGTGTCTAGGAACACAGTCTAGCCTTGAGGAAAAAAATATCGTCTGGGTGTTTCGCAGTCAAGATTGTCTCAAATGAGTTGGGATCGTGTGCGGCTAGAGTCGTTTATTATTCTCTAATTGAGTCTCATCTCAGGTACGGCATCCCATTCTGGGGCACATGTAATGATGACTGCATGAACAGTATTCTTGTTCTTCGAAAAAGAGGGCTGAGGTTTATGTGCGAAGCTAAAATTCGTGACTCCTGTAAGCCTTTATTCATTAAATTTAAAATACTTACGGTAATAACAATCTTCATATTGGAAACCGTTTATTTGATTAGGAAATATCTGAACACATTTGACAAACTTCCCTCACATTTTATCACTGGACAAGCTATAAACGTAAGTCTTCCACTTCCTAAATCATCACTACTAAAAAATTCTATTATTTACAATGGCTGCCAGATGTACAATCAACTACCTTCCTATATCAAAAACACAGCCAATTTGAACATTTTGGAAAAGTCCGTAAAAAACTTGCTGTTAAATAAACCTCATTATAATTTACAGGAATTTTATTCGGACACATTCTAACACTTAACAATATCCTATTTATTTGTTTGTTATCGGCTAGTCTATACAATTTATGTTTGTTTGGATAATTACATTGTATCTGCTGTCTATTTTATTTATACATGTATTTTACATATTAACTAGTAGAAATACATAACTCTTGGAAATACATAAACATAAAGATGGCTTTCCGACCAACTCCCATTTTCACGAGAATAACACCCGTGGGGCTAACCTATCGAGACCTTACCGATTTAACTTACAGAAATCCTCAAAGAACTCACTCGATGTCAACCTTTACAATGTCTTACCGTTCACTACCAGGAATTTACTCTTGCCAATGTTCAAAAAACAAATCATGGAATATCTAATTAAAAAATGATTTTATAGTACAGAGGAATATGTTGCCTTAACCTCAGTGCATGAATTTCTATAACATTTCTAATATGTACCTATTATCAAGTCTGTATGTATGTACGTGTGTATGTTTATATATCAGATCTATTTCACTCAATGTTGTACATTAACTGTTTATAAATATATATATATATATATATATATATTTATATTTATATTTTCCTCTTTTATTTCTAATGTTCTTAAGGATCTTTGCGCAGATCTGCTGTTTTTATTATCAATCTGTACTACTGACTTGCTACTAATGTATCCTTATATACCGTAGTTAATAAACATCTATCTATCTATCTATTCTCTCTCCAGCTTGGGCTGGAGTGAACCTGGACATAGAAATTTGGTTAATTTGAAATATCTGATGTAATATTTTTTTAAACTGTTTATGATTACATTGATAATCTTAACGCAAATGAACTAAATATTTTTTTTATTATTATTATTACTATATTGATATACAGATATCTTGTTGGAAAACAAAATCAAAATTTAAAAAACTGAAAAATGTTACGGACAAAAACAGTAAAACTAACAACGTTAGCTTCCATAACATTGAAGAATAATGCAGAATAAAAAACAAATTGTTTCAATATTTATTGGAATTTCTGACTGCAAACGATTCATGTAGGAGAGTAATGAAGATCACTCTTTCCGTATCTAATAATGAATGCTACAACAATTTACTTAAGAGTATTCTGTTGCCTACAAGAAAAATGGTTTTACATATATAATCACAAGATGAAAAATATGAATTTTGAATGAAATCAAAAGCTGTGGATCATGAATAATTCATTCTGCAAATGATCGACGAATGTGAGACTCGAAAAACTTGGTGAATGGAGTAAATATTTAAGATATACGACGGCGTTTGGCGCCATCTTACCAGTATATTTTTTATTAAATTCTCAAAATGTTGACTTTTTTCCTTAACATTCTGAGATTTTTTCTCGAAATGTCGACTTTTATTCTCAAAATTTTGAGAAATGATCTCAAAATTTTGAGAATTAAAATCAAAATTTTGAGAAAAAATCTCAACGTTTTGAGAAAAAAAGTCAGAATTTTGAGAATAAAAAAGTCTTAAATTTGCAGAAAAAAAGTCAAAATTTTGAGAAAAAATCTCAAAATTTTGGGAAAAAATCCCAAAATGTTGTGAAAAAAAGCAAAATTTTGAGAATAAAATCAATTTTGAGAAAAAATCTCAGAAGTTGAGAAAAAAAGTCAGAATTTTGAGAATAAAAAAATCAACAATTTTGAGAAAATAAGTAAAAATTTTGAGAAAAAAAGTAAAAATTTTGAGCTTTCAATTAAAAAAATACTGGTAGGATGGCGCAAATATGCCGTCGTGAAGATATAACATTTGCTTGAGCTAAAATTTGTTCATAATTCCGGTGACACCGCATTATTAAATTTTTGTTAGAGAAAAAACAAAATAGCGGTTCCAGATGGTGGACGAGTTTTGTGATTATTGTACGATTCAATTCAAAATTGGTATGTTGGGGGTTTTCGGCGACGGCGATTGTGAATTTTTGTAAAAATTCAAAAATTCGAAATGGCGACAAGTTTTTTGATTTTGGTCCGATTTCTCGTCAAAATTTATAAATTTGAGATTGCGGGTCCAAAATGGCGGAGGAGTTTTGTGATAATGGTCCGATTCTATTCAAAATTTGTATGTGGGGGTTTTCTGAGTCGGAGATTGAGATTTTTTGAAAATTAAAGGAATTTTTTTAAAAAAAAAATGGGCTCTAAGATGCGGACGAAATTTAGGTTTATGGTCCGATTCGATTCAAAATTGGTATGTGGGAGTTTTCAGGGTCGAAGATCATGAGTTTTCCTTCAAAATTCATAAAATTAAAATGGCGGCTCCAATATGGCTGATGATCTCTGTGTTTAGGGTGCAATTCTTTTCAAAATTGGTATGTGGGGGTTTTCGGGGTCGGAGATTATGAATTTTTCATCAAAACTCACAAATTCGAAATGGCAGACGAGTTTTGTAATTATGACCCGATTCGATTCAAAATTGGTATGTCGGGGTTCTTGGGGTGGGAGATTATAAATTTGGCCAAATATTATGGATTTTAGGTTAAAATGCATACATTGAAGATGGCAACTCCAAGATGGCGGATGGGTTGATCTTCAGATGGTCTTCTCATCGAAGGACTAGATAGCTCAAAACTTACAGGAAAAAAATCCCCCATTATAACGATGCTTAACAAAAATGCATAGATTAAGAGGTATTTAAGTACTTAAAAGAACAAAATGAAACAATTAACAGAAAAACTTTTTCAAGACAAGCTTTTATTCAAATGCACTGAAAAGTTGAAAATAATTGCTTTGGATGTGTGACATGAGTCCTCGTTCTCTCGAGGGTGATAGCCCGCCTGCGTCGGGACGCTGCCCGGGACACTGGAAACGGTTGGGGGTGACGCGAATAACCGCCAACTTGTAAATTTCGTGTATAAGTATGTAAGTTAAGCATGAAATGTAATACAAAACAATGCATAAATAATCTCATTGGATTGGATTGGACATTTCGACTTTTAAATTCATCTTCAGGGCTCTGTAACGATGAGTTTTTGTAAGTTGAAGATGTTTTGAAGGAGGGGAAAAGAATAAGGAACAATAGGCCACGAAAATTGAACATTTTCTGGTAATTGAAATATTTCAAAAACATCAAAGAGGGGGGGACTCACCAAAAATTAGTTTCTCCTGAATTTGATGATGAATAAAACTCAATACATAAACAAACATTATAGATACACCAAAATACCTTTCACGGGACAACACCTTCCACATTTAGTACGAAACTGTAGAAAGAATAGAAAAGAAGAATTTCTTTCTTGGAAATCTGGTTGGGTTCATGCACAATTTTTTTTTTTTTTTTGGAAAGATTTTACAGATACATAGACTTTCTGAGTTTGTTTTGAATCACCTTCCATGAACTACCTACGGAAATAACTGATTTCATTTATTCTGCCAAAAATAAAATACAAATAAAGCTTCAAATATAAATTTCACAAACATTTCTCAAATTCATACTCATAGCACTAAACAAACAAAATCATTTTCCATAATTAGTATTAAATCCTATTATGAAAAGAAAAATCATAATGGCATCATTGTTCATAATTCGATTCCTTGTAACTTTGAAAATTGTCAGTCAAAGTCAGAATGAATTGAAATATATTTTACCCAATTGATAATCTGTGTAATGTTATTCATGAAAGTATATTTACAATTTAAATATGTTTATCGAATCCATGAATGAATTCACTGAGGACCTTAAATCGGTGTGAGAGCTTTCGTAATTTTGTTTCGATAAATTGGTAAATAATTTCAAATAATTCGTATTTTGTTAAAGTTCAATCAGCCTGAAAATATTTGTTAAGCGATAATTGCATTCCAATTCTATCATTTCCCTGAATGATGAAGATCACATTTTCTTATTCTACTGCCAAAGATTTGAATCTGAATGGACTAGATTTGGTTGATACAAGTGTGGAATCCGTCTCAGTTCAGCCATACAATATTGCGCATATATTCGAAGAAAATCCCACGGTATCTATACTGAATGCCATACATTCACATGTATTATGCGAATCGGAGTTATGTGTATTGTAGCATTGACAGGCAACATACATACACAGTGAGATTTAGTTAGGTTGTAATGATCCCGCACAACAAGATACGTTGCATGAATGTTGATTATGCAGCGTGTATACTGAAACTATATTAGTGGGTTGCAATTAGTAAGATCGCAATCATTGGAAATGCCTGATAGCACAAACATAATTTATGAAATAATCGTCTGAGGAAGGGATGAAGCAGATTGGTCTGCATCAGAAGTTGTGAACTGAAATATGATAGAACTAGGTTTGTGCCCAAAATTTTCCATAGTTCCAGCATAGCGTTTCCGATTTATCCATTTATTAAATAGTAATTGGGAGAATAGAAGTGCAATTATAGATTACATTCGAAACTTATAAAATTAAAAGGAGTGAACATGTAGTATTTTTTTATTCATTTATTATTCGGGTTTTCAACAGGATGAGTTTACAACCCAGTAACAGAAAACCGCACAATACATTAAACACAGATCATGTAATCTAGGTACAATTCAAAAATAATTAAATTAGGTATATGTACCTGAAAACAATCATTATTGCTAAAATAGATACACCATTCTGACTTTGCTGTACAATAATTGAGTTTAATATAATTCTACTCAATTAGAAAACAGAAAAACAATGACTGTACAACTTTGAACCATCCTTATACATGTCACCAAAAAATAGAATAAGCAGCATGTCTAGCTACTAGGAGTGAACAATGGAATATATCAACATGACAAAAAACTAAGTCATATAACTTCTGCAAAGCAATTATAGGTGAGTTCTCCGACGCATTTGTTCTATATTTCTGAGGGTAGAACAGATTTGGTGATCGTAGGCAACGTCTTCCAACATTGAACTGTAATTTACTCAATATATCTGAGCACTCAATGAAACCATTACAGTTTGTGCAAAAAAATAATGTAGCTAACAGTCCTTCTAGAGGAGAGTTTAGATATACCATATTCCACAATATTATTGTTAAACGAATTTTGATGATACAATCTGTTGAATCGAAAATTCAAATAATTCACGAATTTAATCTGTACTCTCTCAATTCCCTCAATATATTTAACATATTGGGGATTCCAAATTAACGACGCATACTCGAGATGAGAGCGGACCAGGGAGTTGTAAAGTGGTATTAAACATTTATGGGATCGAAATTGCCTAGTTGCCCTCATTATGAGACCCAGATTACGCAGAGCCTTCCTAACGATATGTTAAATGTGCAAATCAAAGGAGAGTTTTTCATCCAAATATACCCCCAGATCCTTAATGTTTGAAACATCAGTCAAATTTTGATTTCCAATGCGATAATTGAAGTCCAATTCACCATGTGATCTAGAGAATGTTATTTTCATACATTGGTCTACGTTTAGTGAGAGGTAATTTGTGGTGCAATAATCGGGTAATCTCGTGATATCATCCTGTAGTCTTTGACAGTCAGAAAGGCTCGTAACTGGTCTATATATCTTGAGATCGTCGGCATATAGACTAAACCTGGAATTTTCAAAGCATGTGGTAATATCATCAATGAAGATAAGAAATAACAACGGGCCCAGGTGTGACCCCTGTGGAACACCTGAGGTCACATCAATAAACGACGATCTGGAGTTTCAAACTTGAACACATTGCCTATGATATGATATTATTATGCTGAGCAGATTACCGTGTACACCGATCTCTCCCAACTTCACTTTAAGTGTTTCATGATGAACTTTATCGAATGCTTTGGAGAAATCGGTGTACACTGCATTAATCTGTTCATGTCGATCCATGCTGTTATAGACATCCTGAATGGAAGGGGCTAGATTGGTTACAGTAGAGCGTCCGGAGAAGAAGCCATGTTGTTGTTCGATGATCAGATGCTTTATATCGTAAAACAGAGAATTTTTTATTATTGCTTCAAATAATTTACCTAGTATAGACAATAAAAAAATGGGACGGAAATTACGTACATCTCGTTTATCCCCACCTTGGTGAATTGGTATCACCTCAGCTTGTTTCCAATAGGTTGGATAAGTTCCCTCGGACAAACATTTATTAAAAAAAAGGCAAAGTGGATTGATTCAACAGCGATATCTTGCACTTTTTAACAAAAATAACCGAAATTTCGTCAAGACTTCGATCTGCTTATGAGTGACTTCGTTTGAAGTAATCAACATATTAGTGTGTTGTGGGTTGGGATTTATCGGAATGGGTCTTCCAGAAGGCTCGTACACTGATGCGAAATATTCGCAGAATGCCTCGCAAATTTTTTCGTCAGTAGTAATTTTCTGTCCGTCGTGGAACAATGAATCAGGTATATTTTTACGGTTATTTTTGCTAGAGACAAATCTCCAGAATTGTTTAACTTCACCATTCATATTATTTTGAACCTTATTAATATAACTCCTATAGTCATCCTTAATGGATGTCTTAACAGACTTTCTCAGATTAGAGGACAAAGTATAATCAACCTGATTTCTATAAGTTTTCCATTTAGAGGCAGCTTTTCTTTCTCTTTAATTAAGGAAATAGTATTTCTTGAGTACCATCATGGAAATTGAGCATTAATCCTCTCGAGCGGAACATACGTGTGAATCAAACGGACAATTTTATCGTAGGAAATTTTTAGGCAATCATCAGCTTTCTGACTCGAAAAAATCTCAAGCCAGTCAATACTCGAAATACTATCATTTCACCTATCATAGTCCGCTGCATAGAATTTGAGTTTATTATATGATTGTTTTTTCCCATATTTTGGAATGTTGTGTAGATTCAAAGAAATTCCCAAGGACATATGATGACGATCCTCACTAACAAAGTATGTGCTCATATCATGATTATTTATAATTAGGAGTGGTGGAAATTAATGTAATTGATTCAATACAAGAAAAGTTTGTTGAGGTTCTTTTTAAAATTAAAATAATTACAAAAAAATATCATCTCATTATGATTCTCCTAGATTACAGTTATATAAAATATATGTCTTGCAGAAGGGTAGAGTATATTATAATAGGAAATCCCTTGTTTTTTTTAATAGAATGTTTCTCTATGTTTTCAATATCATTCTTTGTCTCTGAATGAAATGGTTTCTCGATAATTGATGCATACTCACAAATACATTTTGATAACTTTTTGAAATTGTTTGGTATCGAATCCATACGAAATTCAATGAACCCTAGTAGTAATATTCCTAATGTGGATATTGAAAGTAAGGATTTTTATCAGATGTTACTCCTAAGACTTTTGATTCAGTTTTCTTTGTTATTGAACTATCATTGATATTATAGCCGTAGGAATTTTTAACCGACGGAATCAAAAAGCAGGAGGTTCTCTAGTCGACGCGTATATTTTCTTTTTTTTGTATGACCACGAATAACTTCTCAGAGAGTAGTTCGATTTCAATAATTCTCTGAAAATGTATAACATTTATATATTGGGAGGACGATATTTATCTGCCCCCCCGTTAAAAATTGCCAGTGAGTTTTAATAAATTATTCACATTCAGTATAGCTCTTCATAAACTTGGTAACAACAAGTCAACCGAAGTAAAATGAAGTATGCAGGGCCGGTTCGTATTAGTTGATCCTCCGACTAAAATTGAGAAGACTTTTTAAATTACCAAAAATTTTTTTATTGTAATTTTTTCTCCTAAAGTAGATGTGTAACGAGCAACAGCGATGGGAACGTGATCATTCTTCCAAAATATCGTTCAACTCAATCTTCTCACAATAACATCATACATCGAAATCTTCTTCAAATTGACTTTATTTTTAACCGACGAAACCAAAAAGGAGGAGGTTCTCTATTCGACCAGTATATTTTATGTTTTTCTATCATATTTTTGTATGTATGATCACGCATAACTTTTTACTGAGGCGTCCGATTCCGATAATTCTTTTTTCAGTGGATAGGATGTACTTCGAATTTGGTCCCATTTGAATTCAAAAGATGAAATCCACCCCTAAGAGTAGCGAAATGAAGGTTATTGATCACTCACCCTCCGAATTCTGGTCCGTTAACCGATTCTATCAAGCATAACTTGGTACTGGGTTCTTCGATTTGGATGATTCTTTTTTTAATAGATAGGGTATACCTCATATTTGGATTTCAAGAGGAATTAGCCACCCTTACGGGTAGAAAAATAGGGGATAATTGATTTTCACAAGTGAACACTGGCACACACATACGTAGTTGACAATGACAGATCGCTACTGACATTATTCTTGTTCCGTCAAAATCAGTATATTTTATGAGAGGATGGAATGATATACAAAGTAATGAAATAAACTAACCAGAACAACAAAAATGATTTATATTACAACAAATAGTAAAAGTAGATAATCATATTATTTAACTGGTAATAGTTGAAGTAAGGTGGGTAAGTAAGTATTTTGGAAGTAATAAAAAAACAAGTAGGTAGTAATTGGTAGATTTTAGCCATTAAGAATTGAAAAATAGAAACTTTTTAACGAAAAATTAAGCCAAAGAAATACGGAACTGAAAAGTAAAAAATAAAAACTTTGTAACAAAAAATTAAACCGACGAAAAAATCAACTGAAAAGCAAAAAATAAAATAAACCATTTCAGTCTAAATGATAATTGAGCTCCTAAACTAATTTAACTGATTTTGAGTTGGCGCCAAATAAACTAGCAATTGAATTAGGTGACGCGCAAAATGATGGCAGCGAGATGCACGGCTGCGTTTTGATGACTTCTTTCAGAGATAATGATCTTCTATAATTGTTTGTTTGCCGCCGACTCAAAATCAGTTACTCACATTAGTTTAGGAGCTCAATTATCATTTAGACTGAGAAGGTTTATTTTATTTTTTGCTTTTCAGTTGATTTTTTCGTCGGTTTGATTTTTTGTTTGAAAGTTTTTATTCTTGTTGCGTATACATTTTTTTACTGTCACTGGGACATGAATTTTTATTTCGGAGATAACAAAAAACTGTTTAACAAAAAATTAAACCGACGAAATACGGAACTGAAAAGTAAAAAAGAAAATGGACCTTCTTAGTCTCAATAACTACGCTCCTAAACTGATGTAAGTAACTGATTTTGAGTCGACGCCAAACAAACAAGCAAATGGATTGGGTGAGGCGTAAAATGATGGCATCGAGTTGCGCGGTGGCATTCTGATAATTTTTTTGAAGTTATTCAATGATCTTCGTTGATTGTTCGTTTGGCGCCGACTCAAAATCAGTTACTCACATTAGTTTAGGAGCTTAGTTATTGAGACTAGGAAGTTTTATTTCATTTTTCACTTTTCAGTTCCGTATGCCGTCATCGGTTGAATTTTTTGTCGAAAAGTTTTTATTTTTCAATTGTTCGTGGCTGAAATCTACTAATTACTTCCAAAATACTTACTTGCCCACCTTATTTCAACTATTACCAGTTAAATAATATGAATATCTACTTCTACTATTTGTTGTAATATAAATTATTTTTGTTGTTCTGGTTAGTTCATTTCATTACTTTGTATATCAATCCATCCTCTCAGAGAATATGATTGTGACGGATGTGGAAGAACAAAAATAATGACTGTAGCGATCTGTCATTGTCAACTACATATGTGTGCCAATGTTCACAAGTGAAAAATCAATTATCTCCTCTTTTTTTTTTCGTAAGGATGGATAATTCCATTCGGAATCCGAATATGACCAATTTCCCTATCTAATAAAAAAAGAATAATCCAAATCGAAGAACCCACTACAAAGTTATGCCCGATAGAATCGGTTAACGGACCAGAATTCAGAAGGTGAGTGATTAATATCCTTCATTTTGCTACCCTCAGGAGTAGATTCCATCTTTTGAATTCAAATGGGACCAACTTCAAAGTACACCCTATCTATTGAAAAAAGATTCATCGAAGTCGGACATATCAGTAAAAAGTTATGCGTGGTCATACATAAAAAAAAATACGCCTCCTCCTTTTTGGTTTTGTCGGTTAAAAATCAATGCTGTGGATGGAGGGAATTTTTACATGAAGTTGTATAATTCTTTCGAGTCAATTTGTGAGGAGTACGTTCAATATGTACGAAATCACTACGATTCGAATGCATTCGTTGTTTTTCATGAATATCTATCTGATGGTGACAAGAGTGCAGAAGACTTCGCCGAACGAAGAAGCAGATGTCTGCGGAAGTTTTTTTGAGACGATGACGGTTCAAGTTTCAAGAACACTTTGGCCTATAACGAAAAACCGTCTGATTTCGATCTGACAAAAAATCGAACAGGCTGCTTTACTATTGAGAGGCTGAAGAAGATGCTGATGTCTTGATTGTCAACACATGATTCTCTTCTGCTCATTATTCTGCTGTTTTTATCATTGGCCAAGACGTCGATCTTCCAGTTCTGCTGACAGCATAAGGATCATCCAAAACCAACATCGACTTTTGCAAATCGTGGGGAGGCAAAACTGCTCAAAGAGTGTATTCCGTGAATAATTTGGCTAATGGAGGAAAACGCTTTATCGAATATGATAGCCAACTAATTTGAGTGAACGCAATAACTGGCTGGGCATGTCTCTGCAAATCAGTGTCAAAAATGTGTGGCTATGTCTGTTCCGTAATCTGGTTTTTGTCAAACGGTAGGCATCAGCCAGGAATTCGTTACCAGTCTACAGATATAGCAAATAATTTAAATGACGTGACTGTTGCTGGACCAGTTCAAAACGTTAATTTTTTGCTTTGATTCGGTTGAGTAGGTAGTATATTTGTATGCTCACTTATAATCAGCTTTGTAAAAAAGTACCTATTTTTTTATTTAATAATGTTTGCTTCTACCAAGGTTATGTAGGTACCTAGATATTTTCAAATATAGTAAAGTTGGTTTCGGTTTTGGTTTTCAAGTACATTGTGAACACGAGTATATATAATAGTTGTAATTGCTTTTGTAAAACAAAATGCTCATGATTTTCTAATGTGTTTGCTTGTTACTGTGTGGTCTACTAAACGATATAGGTTGCTAATAATTTTTAGAGCAGCATTGTGATTATATAGTTATTAAAAATTACGTCGTATTTCTGTCCTAATTAATGAATTAATGCTGACTTTTGTTGTTTTCCGACACTGTAGCTTAGTATAAGCACTATGCTATAATCTTACAGGATTTTTTTAGGAACTTTTAAACTGACGGTGACATTTGTACTGCCCACTTTTAGATCATGTGCTGACATTATCAATATCCGAAACTTGAAAATGAGAAAAGAGTGAAGTGGTGATAGTGCTGGGTTTAATCGCGACAAATTCTCAAAAGTAAACCTTTCTGTTGGCTGATTTCTACTGACATCGATCCTCAAGTCTCTATTACGTGTATCGCTAGATTGCACCTGCATCAGTGTTATCAACACCACAAAAACTTTTGGGATGTTCAAAACCTCGACTAGTTAAAAACGCTTCTATAACACTTGGTACTTCATCGATTCAGCAACAAGTACTAATGTATTACATCGGAAATATCTGTTTTATAATTTTTTGCCTTCGAAAACTCTGCTGTACAAGTACTTATCTGAATATGTTCCGGAATGGTTCGGAGGATGAAATTTTAGAAAACGTTCCTTCTTTATGGATCTATAAGAGTGCAAAATCTTATGACCAGTAGCATGGAACCCAGAAGAGCTTAGGGGAGACTGGTGGCAAATTAAACAGGTGTCGATTGTTACAGAGTACATAACAGAAGCAACTACTTGATGAATGCGAAAACGCAACTACAAACTGAAGCAGAAAACGTACTACATTCGCAGCGATTAGCGGGCGGCGTTATTCTAGGCGAAACATCTGTTCAGTCAAAAAGTTTGTAAAAATCAGGTAAAAATTGAATTTATATAGTGCCGAGTTTATCGATGTAAATTAATGTGTTCGCTTCCTGAGATCTTTTCAAGGTAACTATTCAATTGCTTGTTATTTTCATTGATATTTTGTATATGTAGAGGTCCTATTTGTATTGTAGTTGAACAATAAATATATAAAAATCTTCCTAGGTTATGTAGGTGTCATTTGTAACACCAAGGCTGGTGTCGATTATAACATGATACAATTGACACCTGATAATATTCCATTTGAATAATGTTTTTGTTTTTTTGATAAAATTCAACTTTTTTTTAATTAACTGAAATGGTGGAGCCAAGAGCACGGAAAACTGAAAGAGGAATGATAGCGTCGAAAAAAGTAATGGACAACAACCAATCAGTTAGAAAAGTAGCTAGAAATTATGGTATGTGTCATGTTTCATTAAATCGCTTCGCGTAACAATCAACCGAAGGTAGGGTTCAATCCTTCCAATGAAGTATTCAGTACTGAACAAAAGACACAACTTGTCAAATATTGTGAAAATGCCGTATATTCATAATGTATTCACAACTAAAGACCTTTGTAAATTGGCCTACCCATTTGCTACTGCTAATAACCTCAAATTCCCCCCACACATCTCACGAACTTCAGCCACTCGATCGTGGGATATATGGTCCATTTGAAAAATATTTCAACCGTGCTGCAGATCGGTGGATGAAAAATAACCTAGGAAAGCGGATGACCATATACGATTTACCGTCAATTGTGAGAGCGTCGCTTCAGTTGGCTACTTCACCAAACAATATTCTTGCAGCCTTCTGCTGCACTGGTATATGGCCTTTTAATAGGAAAAATTTTTCAGATAGTGAATTTGCTCCTTCAACTGTAACAGACAGGCCTTTGGAAAAACAAAATTCAGTTACTGGAAATACTATGCCTCCACGAACTCTAAATGAAACACATTTTGAAACCGATTATTCAGGAAGTGAAGATAATCCTCAAAGTGAATTGAATGTGGAAAAAAGTTGATTAGGATCATCAAAACTCATTCCAACAGAAGATAAACCGGGCCCATCGAAAGAAAGGCACACCTCTCCTCCACCACCACTATAATCTGGACCTAGTTCAACAGCGTTGATTACTCCTGAAATTCTGAAACCATTATCCAAAGCAGATTTTGCCAAAGTGAAAAAAGGAGGGAGAAAGAGAAGAAAGACAGCAATTTTGAATGAAACACCAGAAAAAATGTTACTTGAAGAGTAGCAGTTGGAGAAAAAACAAAAACCAAAGACAATAGTACCATTAAAATATGCTTCAAACGAAAAAAATTACCCAAAGACAACAAAAATAAAAAAACAAAAAAACAAACAGGTATCAAGTGAATTATCAGATGGATCTTCAGATGAGGACGAAATGTTCTGTTTCGAATGTTGTAGCTCATATTCGTTAAGTAAAGGAGTGGTTGCAATGTACAAGTTGCAAACTATGGGCACATATACGCTGCACAAATAGAAGTCCATTATACGTGAGCCGTAACTGCAATTCTGACGACGACTAATTGGTGCACCATTCTTTCATCACAATTGATAATTATGAGAGTTATCCATGTTTTCAAATAGTATTGTTTTTTTTTCTTAAACCAATAAATATTATTTTTTGATATCTTGTTAGTTTTAACTGTGTTTTTCTTGTTCAGGATACATCATTCTAATAAAAGTCGATCATGTTACAATTGACACCGATCATGTTACAATTCACACTAGTGAGGTGTCAGTTGTAACAAAGATAAGATATACAAAAAGAGCTTAATTCTTGGATTTTCATGGTAATTAACCAAGTTAAACATGTAAAATCTTATTGTTCAAGAACCATAAATAAGCATGAACTGACACAGAAAGCTGTAGACAAATGCACTTAATATATAAAAATTTAAATTTTTTTTTTGTTACAACTGACACCAGTCTTCCTTACTATATGAAACATTGTTGTCATGAGAATAACCGTTGAGGAATTATGAAAAAAAACAATCGTTTCCACCTTCACTTCAAGATGGCGCATTGCGCCGACCCTCCCCCAAGGTCAAACATCGTTTCTACCCCATTTTTTCCAGGTCAAAAACCCCCACATACTGGACCACCGACCCTTCATAGCAAATTCAATTTAACAACTGGTTACGCGTTCATCAATTCCAGACCAGACACACGTTTTATTGTTCCTGACGAATTCTCGGTCCCAATTCCACGAATCACGGAGACGCTCAAATTACTTCTTGACGGTGCGGTTTTCTTGGCACTGAATGGTTTTGAATATATTAAAGTGAGTACAAGCTGCCTTCGCCCTTATCGTGATTCTGTCAACGGGGTCGACTTCCGACAGACGAATCGATGAATTGCTCCAGTGAATTGGTGCGGCCTTATCTTTCGAATCAATAAGTCAATCGTGGGGAGATTATTTATTGTGGGAGATCGATGAGAAGTGTCTTCAGATGTTTTGGACGAATTATGTCATATAGGAATTTTCCCAGATAGTTTTCATCGTCCTATGTCGTCATGGGATCTTGCAATGTAGATATTTGTATGCTGAGTAGAATAGTGACCGTTGATATAATTCCAAGATTTGAGTTGTCGAGGATTTGGTGGGATTGTTGAAGAAAACGGAATTTCCACTAGTCGATGTTCTGAAACTTTTATTGTTTCATATTCAGGACTTTGAAATGTAAAAAAGAGAACATACATATTAAAATAGAATTATGGATAATTTATATGAAGCAGAATTCAAATGGGAGATTGCAAGAAATAACAGTCATCGGAGAAAAGAGAAAAAAAACACATACACAAAAACAATATTACTTACATTCATGGATTATTTTACAACAATACAAAAATAAAAGCGACATTATACATAAATACATTTACAGGTTTGTGAAAAACAAACCACAAATACACGAAGATGAACAATCTGAACTGTTGACAATCAGCTCCCGTATTGGATACCTAACCAGATTATCAATTTACCGATAAAAAACGGAAAAAGCAAAATCATAACAGAATAACTCATTAGAAAACTTTTTAAAGACAAGCTTTTATGTAAGCCGTGCACTAAAACGTATTAAATAAGTTAAAGTCATCGCTGACAATGATTTAATTATTTATTGTTGAAAGTGTTCATAAAAGTAAGTATGTACCAATTAATTTCATTGGACAATGATTGGTTGGTAAGTAACAACTTGTCGAAGTAATAATTCTATTACAATTCGCGCGACAAGCTTTTTGAGACAACCAAATCATTCAACAATAAATGATTAAATCATTGTCAGCGATGTCTTAAACTCATTCTTCACCTTTTAGTGCACGGCTTGAATAAAATTTTTTTCGATAGTTATTTTATTTTTTGCTTTTCAATGAGTTCGCCTCGATCTGTTCATTTCTGGTAGAGCATCGGTATTACAGGGTCTCTTCCCTGTATGTTTTTAGCTGAGAGAAATCTTGATCTCCGACCCCATGAACTCCCACACACCAATTTTGAATAGAATCTGATCATAATCACAAAACTCGTCCGCCATCCTGGAGTCGCTATCTTGAATTTATAGATTTTGTCAAAAAATTCATAATCTTCCAACCTGAAAACCTCCACATACCAATTTTGAATAAAATATGACCATAATCACAAAACTCTTCCCCCATCTAGGGCCGCCATTTCGAGTTATGAATTTTGACAGAAAATTTATAATCTCCTACCCCGGATACCCCCACATACCAGTTTTGAATCGAATCGGACCATAATCACAAAACTCGTTCCCAATCTTGTGGCCGCCATCTTAAATTCATGAACTTTGACAATACTTTTTTTTTCAACGGCAGCCATTTTGAAACTACTCGACCATTTTAGAAATCAGCCGAGGTATTGATGAGAAGTATTTTTGTTTCATTCGGTGGAAAAATGTGACCTCTACTTAACTAGTTTTATTATATCCCATATATAGGTTCTAATATCACATTTCAAACAAGAGTGTTTGGTCTTTGAAGCATGCCCAAAAAATTCAAATTCATTCAATTTATTTCTTTCATTCAATATTTTGTGCTCTGTATTTTTAAATTTTTTTTTATTGAAATTTTTTTATTTGTCGTTTTAAGAGTATTCTATGAAAATTTCAATGTTTTTTTAGAAAATATAAGAAAAAAAATTTCATATACGTACTATTACTATACATTTTTTTTCACGTTCTAAAACATGACTACTCGTTAGCTGCATTTTTCTTCTTCCAGATTAAATTTTGTTAGCTTAATTTGATCAATTAGATCAAAAGTTAAAACAAATTCAGTGTTGGGCGCTCGTGGCTGCGTGCTCCTCCAGCACTGCACTTCAGAATCGCCGCATCACATTTTTGCACGTTAGCAAAAAAATTATGCAGCTTACAATTCTCATTTAAAAAAAAATTATATACGTTTTTGATGTAAAATTTTCCATTTTTGCGAGTGGCACCATTCATTATTTTTTTTAAATTCAATATATATTGTAAATTGGCAACTTATTTGTTAAATAATTGATTGGGAACACACTTTACGATTGGTAACATTTCATATGTTGTTTCCACCGTCATCACTAATGTACAGTGAAAAGTTAGCACCATCCCCCAATTTTCTGAAGCTAATATTACTCCACTAATATACGTAGAGCGTCAGGTGGGCAATAAACTTACGATCAACTGTTCTCCCGTGTTCTATCTATCTCTAACAAACAAACAAATTATCGATATTACTTTGAAGAAGTAATGAAAACGCCGCTATGCATCTCGCTTCCATCATTTTACGCTTTACCTAATTCAATTGCTAGTTTGTTTGGCGCCGACTCAAAATTACTTACTCACATCAGTTGAGGAGCTCAATTATCATTAAGACTAAGGATATTTATTTTATTTTTTGCTTTTCAGTTGATGTTTCCCTCTGTTTGATTTTTTGTTAAAAAGTTTTCATTTTTCGAATTTTTGTGGCTGAAGTCTACTAATTACTACCTACTTAATTTTTGATTACTTCCAAAATTCTTAATTACCTAGATTATTTCAACTATTAACTGTTAAATAATATGATTATCTACTGCAACTATTTATTGTTATGTAATATAAATTATTTTTGAAAGTTCTGGTTAGTTGATTTCATCACTTTCTATATAATTCCATCCTCTCATGGAATGTAATTATTGTGACGGATGCAGGAGGATCTGACAATGTCATCTACAGATGTGTGCTAATGTTCACAAGTGAAAAATCAATCATCCCCTATTTTACTACCCATAGGGGTGGATTATTTCATTCCAAATAGAATGATGATCAACTATGAGGTATACCCTATCCAATAAGAAAAGAATCATCCAAATCGGAAAACCCACTACAAAGTTATGCCTGATAGAATCGGTTAACGGACCAAAATTCAGAGGGTGAACGATCAATATCCTCCATTTTGCTACCCTCAGGGATGAATTTTTTGGTCAAATTCAAATGGGACCAACGTCGAAGTAGTAAAAAGTTATGCAATTTCGAAAAAAATATATACGCGTCGACTAGAGAACCTCCTCCTTTTTGGTTTCGTCGGTTAAAAATAGACATTTCGTCAATTTACCAAAAAAAGTAATTTTTTCGTATTTGATAAAATTTACACTCATAATATACAGAGAAAAAAAATATTTTACGCTGCGTATACCTCCTTTGAGGTCGTAATATGAATATATGTTGGTTAGGTGAGTTTTTTTTCTATATAAACGTTATGAGTTTATTTCACGGATTTTGTAGCAACATTTGTTTATTTTTTTGTTTTTGGCGAAATTTTTTGTTAAATTGAATTTTTGCCATAAAACCATTCAAACCTCCTTGAAGTACAGTTCATAAGCTTTGGAAAGTAGGATTGAAAAATCTTGATATCACATTTTTAACCGACGGAACCAAAAAGGAAGAGGTTCTCTAGTCGACACGTATATTTAATTATTTTTATTTTTTTTTATGTGTGATCACGCTTAACTTTTTACTGAAACGTCCGATTCCGATAATTCTTCCCTAAGTGGATAGGGTGTACTTCAAAGTTGGTCCCGTTTGAATTTAAAAGATGAAATCCACCCCTAAGGGTAGCAAAATGAAGGATATTGATCACTCACCCTCTGAATTCTGGTCCGTTAACCGATTCTATCAGGCATAACTTTGTACTGGTTTCTTCGATTTGGATGATTATTTTCTTAATAGATGGGGTATACCTCACATTTGGATTTTGAATGAAATTATCCACCCCTACGGGTAGAAAAATAGGGGATAATTGATTTCTCTCTTGTGAACATTGGCACACATATGTAGTTGACAATGACAGATCGTTATTGTCATTATTTTTGTTCTCCTACATCCGTCACAATCATTATAATCTATGAGAGGATGGAATGATATACAAAGTAATGAAATAAACTAACCAGAACAACATATATAATATATATTACAACAAATAGTAAAAATAGATAATCATATTATTTAACTGGTAATAGTTGAAGTGAGGTGGGTAAGTAAGTATTTTGGAAGTAATCAAAAAACAAGAAGTTAGTAGATTTCAGCCACAAAAAATTGAAAAATAAAAACTTTTCACTAAAAAATTAAACCGACGAAATACGGAACTGAAAATTTAAAAATAATATAAACCTTCTTAGTCTCAATAACTAAGCTCCTAAACTAATTTAAGTAACTTATTTTGAGTCAGCGCCAAACAAACTTCAAAAACATTATCAGAATGTCACCGCCCAACTCGATTACATCATTGTACGCCTTACCATTTGCTTGTTTGTTTGGCGCCGACTCAAAATTGGTTACTTACATTAGTTTAGGAGCTTAGTTATTGAGACTAAGAAGGTTTATTTTATTTTTTACTCTCCAGTTCCATAATTCGTCGGTAAAATTTTTTGTTAAAAAGCTTTTGGAAATTATTCAATATTTTGACCACTGTATTTTTTAAATAATATTTTTCATTCGCAAGTGTCATTTCGGAAGTAAACTGTACAAATTTCAGATGTTCATTTGAAAAATTTAAGGAATGGCAGATCTTCAATTGATTTTATAGAAAATTCTTCTTTGACGTAACTCTATATACAGTGCTTCTCAAAAGTACCCTCCCCCCCTCTTATTTTTGGAACGATTATACATAAACAAGTGAAATTTGGAAACTGAAACTTAAAGATTGTAAACTTCCCTACTAGTGATGATAGATGCCGAAATCGTCAAAGATGACGTCACATGGCCATTGTGACCAATAATTTCAAATGGAACCCTACGGCAAGCGACACCTCTTTTAAAAGGTATCGAAAAAACCTATTCAATGATACCAATTTTGTTTGTGTTTGTGGCAGTTTTGGCGACTCGCTTTTGAAAAACGCAAAGCTGTGATGAATTAATTCAGTTATTACTAGTATTCCAAATTCAAGCTCCGCCTAAGCTGACGTTTTTGTTAGTCTCCCGAATTCGACGTTTTTGTAATTGTCCAAGTTTTTGTACATTTAATAATTTTGATCGAATGTTTAACTGTTTTAGCAGCTTTTGGTACTTTTAATATTTTTGTACATTTCAATAATTTGTTAAACTGTTGTGAGCCGAACGTTTAAGTGCTTCAAGAAGCGAAATGGTATGTGCTTCAGGTGATAAAGTAGTAGCGATCCTAATCCTTGGTGAAACTGAACAAAATATTCATGCAGCAGAACGCATTTTTAATGAGAGGTTTCCCGATCGCCCCGTTCCGAGGACTTATTTGAGGGAGCTTCTTCGTAAGTTTGAAACAACGGGTAGTATTAATGATGCGAAACGATCTGGCAGACCACAAATTTCTGATGAGAAAAAAATTGATATACTGGCAGAAGTAATAGTTGATCCTGCTTCTCCAACAACTCACGTTGCATCTACCTGTGAAGTCAGTCGAAGTACAGTACACAGGGTGTTGATAAAAAAAACAAATTTCATCGATACAAATTAAAAATGGTTCATCAACTCTCAGACAACGACCCAGACCGATTACTAGAATTTTGTTAAAATATGGAAACTAAAATTAACCAACATCCAGACTATGTCAAAGCAATTTGTTTTAGTGACGAAAGTACTTTATATCTGAATGGAAGTGTAAATACACAGAATATGAGGTATTGGATTGACGCAAATCTTCACCTGTTTCGTGAAACACATACCCAATTTCCCCAGAAGGTGAATGTTTGGGCAGGTATCCTGGGAAACCACATCGTTGGGCCTCTTTTTTTAAATACTAATTTAACTGGTGAGGTTCATCTGGAGCTGTTGCAAAACGCAATAGAACCGTTAATCCTTGAAATTTTGGAAAATAATCCAGATGAATTCAGCAATTTGGAAATAACATTCCAACAGGATGGTGCTCCTCCACACTATTACGGTGCAGTAAGACGGTAGTTGGATGAGGAGTATCGTGGTAGATGGATTGGACGACAAGGTTCAACGGAATGGCCAGCTCGATCACCGGACCTCACATCTTTAGATTTTTTTCTGTGGGGTACCTCAAATCGGAGGTTTACGCCACTGAACCTGACAATATTGACGTTTAAAAACAACGTATTGTTGCAGAATGTGAGGCTGTTTCCGTAGACACATTTGCAAAAGTACGAGAAGAGTTTAAAAATAGGATATTTCACTGTCAGGAAGTGAATGAAGGTCACTTCGAGCAATTTCTGTAAGTAGATACTGATTCTCAAATCTGTAATTAATATCATACTGAATGGAATTTGAATTTTAATGTTTACTAATTACATTAAAACTGCCATAAACACAAACAAAATTAGTATCATTGAATAGGTCATTTCGATACCTTCCTAAAGAGGTGTCGCTTGCCGTAGGGTTCCATTTAAAATTATTGGTCACAATGGCCTTGTGACGTCATCTTTGAAGATTTCGTCATCTATTATCACTAGTAGGGAAGTTTACAACCTTTGATATTCAGTTTCCAAATTTCACTTGTTTATGTATAATCGTTCCAAAAATAAGAGAGGGGGGAGCGGACTTTTGAGAAGCACTGTTTGTACTATTCCTATTTTTTTCGCATTTGAAAACATGACACCTCGCTAACAATTTTTTTCTTCTTCCATTTAAATTTTTTATAGCTCAATTTGATCAATTAGATCAAAAGTTATAACAAATTGAGTGAAGCGCGCTCGTGGCTACGTGCTCCTCGAGAAAAGCACTTCAGTGTCGCCGCCTCACATTTTTTACGTTAGAAAAGAAAATCTGCAGCTTAGTTTCAATTTTAAAGAAAAACTCTATATAGAAAGGTATATATGTAAAATCTTCCATTTATTCGATTGGCGGTATCAGTTTTACAAAAAAATTATAGTTTTGTCAAGATATTTATTAAACAATGTAGTTTTGAAATTTATTTGTCAAATGATGAATTAAGCACACACTTTACGGTTGGTAACTTTTTATATGTTGTTCCCAACATCATCACTGATGTACAGTAAACAGTTACTGCAGTCCCTCAACTTTCTGTAAGCTAAAATCTAATATTACTCCACTATATTGGATATATCATTGAAAACAAAATTTCAAATACTATTTTCCTTCACCCCCGCGTTTGTCATGTGATGAATTTATATATGAAAAAATTACTGAAATTCAAAAGGTCGTAACTAGTTAAGATATTCATATCTATTATCTCGTTACTCTCCTCCTGTCATATCATAAATGAGATCCTAACATAGTCATGTTGTATCAGCAAAATACATTCTACTCTCGATGGAAACCTCTCCCTTCGATTCACTCTTCAGAAATTTTGTTATGAAAAGTTAAAGTATTGATTTTAGTTCTGATGAACTTTGATTCGATAACTGGATATAGGTCACAGAGTTCTGAATGTACCGAGAGACCCCGATCGAAAGTAAGCTCTACTGGCTGACTATTCTCAGTAGATATTTGTAAGGATATCATGATATGTATTTCCATTGTGGCTAGATCTTATTATGTTTCCTACTGCATCGGAAAATACTCAATAATTCCTATTCATTCTGATTAGTTCTAGTTGAACTCTAACAGCGACACTATCTACATCTTGATGAGGAAAGCCTTTCGGAAAGCCTATCTTAAGATGGTTTAGGTCGAACTATGCGCGATTTTAGGATCTCTAAATGTGCGTAATATAAGGGCCCTACAACTTCAGAGTATTCGAAGCGAGAGTCTTTGAACCTCATACCAATACCAAATACTCCAAGTCTCTGAGCAAATCACCTAATAGATTTCAAGTGGAAATATATGGAATCATGTATCTAGTTCAAGTTTGAGTTTCATCCGACTGCGAAGCAGCTATCAAGGCATTCAAGCATCAACTCGAGGAGCATATGGCATGTAGTGGAGAGAACAACATAATTGCAAAGATTTCCAGGACTAGCCAAATATTGTCTTGGTAGATCCAAGTAGTAGTTTACCTTAGCAAAAAATATATATGTTCCCAACATGGCAATGTAGACATTATATCCCAATGGGGTGTAATGCTGTTCACTGAGAAAGATAAGGAAATCTGGAAATACATCAATCAATGGTGAATAAAATACCACATTGATATTCTCTAAAAAAATTGAATTTTTCAGGGATCTCTGATTTGGGGAATTGCATGAAACAAGGAATTTTTGGGAAAGCCGGAGAAGGCGTAGCACTCTACATCAAATCACGCATGAGTTATCGCCCATTTGAGCCAATATAATGACAAAAACTTTCCAAATATGTCATCAATGTTCAATTAGTGGATGAATCATACTCGCCAAGCCATTTCAATTTAGCAGCGAAACATAATTCACGAGTTGTGGCCAATCGACAACAAAAAAATCATTTATTCAATGGCATCGTTTCCAATGACGTGAGAGATGTAGTATACCGTGCAATACATACAAGGTGATACCAAATAAGTGCGAAAGTTTTCAGGAAGTAATTCCTTGTCGAAAATTGAAGGAGGTCTTTCATGTAAACAAAAGCTCTCAGGCCTTTCCTTGGAGAATTACACGCTTGAAATTGCTGAAGAGTTGAAGAAATTGCATTTTGTGGGCATGTTCTACCAATAAAAAAGCTACCTATGAATTTGTTTTTCCGGAACTTTTCAGCGAAACAAAATTCCTCAATATGAAAATATGTGTTGGAAACAACGATTCATTGCAAAACTTCTTCAACTCTTGTGTTGTGTCCGTAAAAGCAATGGTTTCCTAATAAAAAATTGAAATACAACATTGTGCATAAACAGATTTTCTGTAAATGGAATCGAAAAAATCTAGTAGGTGGCTATCACGTTTTTTTTGCACAACTTGTGACTTCAATCGTAGTATTTTGAAATTATTCCGCCTGTTTTAACTCTCAATGTAGGCATGTACTAGTACCATGTATTGTTTAAATAGAATATCAAATTAAAAATACAAACAAAACAAAATTATGTGAATAACAACAAATAAAAAGGCAACAAGATCAAACGGAACGGAGTTATAAAAACCGCTCGAAATGACCACTCCCCAACCATTAGACAGGAATCAAGACTTCGTCTCATAGACTGGCGCAAACGTTGAAATATTCCTGGTGTGTTTTGGATTGTCTCGCAGGCTGCAATGATGCGATCCCTCAAATCATTCACACATTCAATGAGGGTCGTATAAACCAAGGACTTCAGGTTACCCCAGATGCAAAAGTCCAAGGGGCTTAACTCTGGAGATCTGGAAGGCCAAGGTTGAGGTCCTGCTCTGCCTACCCAATGATTAAGATACACGCCATCCAAGTACTGACGAGCAGTTACGCTGAAATGGACAGGCACACCATCGTGCATAAACCACATCCGTGGTCGAATAGCTAGTGGAACATTTTCAAGTAAAATGGGAAGCTGCTCCTGGAGAAAATTTGTATAGGTTGCACCAGTTAGACTCAACGGTGGAAAATAAGTTCCAATAATATTTTCGCCAATAATTCCGACCCACACGTGTAACACCCTTTATTCTTGAACCCCAAATTTTAAATTATATGATTCAAATTTAAGAAGGTGAAATCACTTTGCCGATAGGCTGCTCAGATGGATACGGTTAGGCCGTGAGTAAGGTTCAATTAATGACTTGTCCTAGTTTATCAAATTGGCCACTAAAAAAATTATACATTAATTAACTTGACAAGTTCAAGAGTTGGGCTCTGGGCTTGCTAAAGACAAAAGCCAAAGATGAATAAAATTAAATAAATGTCACCTAGCTTGTATGGGAAGGCAAATAAATATGCAAGAAATCAACTTAACAAATTTATTCCAGACTGAATAGTAATTGGACTGGATCGAAAAGATATAAAAAACAAACGTTAACAAAGTATGAAAATTCTGTGCACAAATTGAAAAATTACATATGGATTCAAAATATTTTTTGATTACATCTAGCTGTAGGTGATACAGATATACCTGCGGAGGTCTTCAAGGAGGAAGATGCAAACGGCTGGTTTCTACGAAGCTGGTCTCAGCGGTACAACGATGAAATTGGTCTCAGCGGTACGACGACGAATCTGGTCGTGGGTGGTTCTCTATTTGGTTTTAGCCCCCTTATTGGCGTGAATTTGGTTGATCTTCAGGGACCAGGCTGAGTTGGATGTGATGTATGACCTCCTACGGTACCAGTCCTTCTGTCTCCGTAGGTGGCTTCACTCCGTGGTATATATCATGCGAAGAAGATGATATGAATCAAAATTTGTGCAAAAAGGGGAGAACGAAGGATATCCTTTGAACCTCAAGTTTCATGATTCAAATGTTAATCTAGAGTCAAAAGATAGATGCAAATGATAGCATACAAAAAAATCTCAGTCTATATAGAAGACTGGAAGATTACAGTGAAAGAACAAAGATAATAGCAATCAAATCTGCTTTTCTGGATTTAAATCTCCAAGTTAATTTTAATAATTTAAAAAATATTAAAAATGAGTAAAATTTAAAACCAAACAAAACAAACCTCACCCAAAACGTTATGTTCAAATTTAGTTAGATTTTGAAACAAGTAAGTTTTGATAAGGTGATTCTATGTACCAGAAGGGTAAAAAAATTTAATGAGGAAAGGTATTCCAAAAGAAATATAAGAATTTCCTTGAAATTTTACCAGAGAAAAATATAGTATTTTGAAGCAAGTACCATAGGAAAATATAGCGTTATAACCAAAATACTCTAGTGAGCTACAAAGAAATAGGGGTCATGAACCATGATAATAGTCAGAGCAAAAGTATACTCTTCAGTTAAGATAAGAAGAGAGAGACACACGTCTTTCAGTGAGCACAACTCTCTTAGATAAAGATAAAGTTAAATAATTATTTTTATTGAAGAATTTTCAAAGATAAACTGAAGAGGGAGACCTCACGTCTTCCAGTGGGCACAACTCTCTTAGATAACGATAATTTTGAAATAGGGCGGCAATTCCCTTTTCAAATCGATAAGACAGATAATTCTAAAAATTTTGAATGAATCTCTCTGCTCTTCGCGACAAGGTAGTAACTGAAATTAATTGATTCCACAACGATCAAAAATCAAATAACACTCACTGTGAATTGAATGAAGTAAATTGATATAAGGAAATTATTAAACGTGAATCAAATTTTATGCTTGAGGCATATATTGAATCGAGTGTTCTGAGACCAGTTAAGCCAGAGGTACAATCCTCTCCGGAAGCAATTCTTTCTCAAGAGAAAAAAAAATTAATCTCATAAACATGTAGTTATGAAAATAAAACAAAATTGCTAACCAGAGAGCTGTTCTATAAGGTACTGCCGAACTGTCCCAGAAAAGTCGAATACACCCTTCAATTGGAATCCTTGGAATAATTCACTGGTACGGTGAAGTAAGCACTAGTCTACCAATTATCTGGTACCTAAAAAATGAAAAGCGTAGAACTGATTTCCAAAAAAATTAGTCCCAAATGGTCAGAACGGATTCTACGTCAGATACAGACATGTGCACTTAATGCTTGACAAAATGGCCGAAATATATATTTTTATGGGGTTTTTTCGTTAATTAAATCCAAAACACAAATCAACCTTGATAGAAATTAGCCAAAGGGAGTATCATATACGATATGTTGGATATAAAATAATACGTAGATTATTTAATCGGAAATTTACTGATAATTCCCAAAGGTGATGAAACTCTCACAGTATAGAGTTTATACTTAACCTTCAAAAATCACCATGCAGTTACTCCAAGAATTCGAATATTATAAGCATATTAAAAGCAGAGAAATATGTTAATCAATTACAACATAGATAGCAAAATGAGGAATTAAGTATACTTCCCCAATCTCAACAATGATAATCATTCAATTTATAGATCGTAACGTACCAAAATCAGTTCATTCAGCCAACCTGCCTTTGTAGAGAGTCAATCGAAGAAAGGATCGATCATTCTTTCGGTTCGAACAAATCACCAATTCTACCTGGGTTTTTTCGCAAACTATTCTTGGTTTTTCTCTATTGAAAAACACTTATGAAAAAAACAACTGCTTGACGACATGAATACAACTGAGAGATAAGTGCCATGTGAAGTGGAATGAATAGGAAAATCGAATTTAAACGGTTTTCTTCACATAAAGGATTCAATATAAAATTGAACCAGAGAAAGGTAGATCTCAGGTGAAAAACAACTACTTTCCTGGCAAATACCACGCAGAACGTTGAATGATATTCACCTGAAAATCCATGCATACTTCCATATAATATCAATGGACATTGAATGCAAATGTTTCTTTCTGATAAGCTCGATTATGTTTAATTTATGTCGTGTCCACCTAACAATCCGCATACCGGTTTCAGGCTTCTTGGCCCTCATCAGTACGGAGTAGTCAACCAGCCAAAGGTGCAAAGAACTCTGGCTGAAGTGAGACACAACGTAAACAAATCATCATCGATCTTGTAACACCTATAGGTACGCCGGAAAAGATAAACTTTAACTGGCGGTACCTAGTGACAGAAAGAAACACTCCGAAAATCTCCCACCTCGATAGGTTTCTAAATAAAAGATACCTTCTCAGTAGGAGTGGCAAGCCCGTCTAGCATATAGTGAGAGATAAGTGCCATGTGAAGTGGAATGAATAGAAAAATCGAATTTAAACGGTTTCTTCACATAAAGGATTCAATATAAAATTGAACCAGAGAAGGTAGATCTCAGGTGAAAACAACTACTTTCCTGGCAATACAGCAGAACGTTGAATGATATTCACCTGAAAATCCATGCATACTTCCATATAATATCAATGGACATTGAATGCAAATGTTTCTTCTGATAAGCTCGATTATGTTTAATCTATGTCGTGTTCACTAACAATCCATACCGGTTTCAGGCTTCTTGGCCCTCATCAGTACGGAATAGTCAACCAGCCAAAGGTGCAAGAACTCTGGCTGAAGTGAGACACAACGTAAACAAACATCATCGATCTTGTAACACCTATAGGTACGACGGAAAGATAAACTTTAACTGGCGGTACCTAGTGACAGAAAGAAACACTCGAAATCTCCACCTCGATAGGTTTCTAAATAAAGATACCTTCTCAGTAGATGCAAGCCCGTCTAGCATATAGTGAGAGATAAGTGCCATGTGAAGTGGAATGAATAGAAAAATCGAATTTAAACGGTTTTCTTACATAAAGGATTCAATATAAAATTGAACCAGAAAGGTAGATCTCAGGTGAAAAACAACTACTTTCCTGGCAAATACCACGCAGAACGTTGAATGATATTCACCTGAAAATCCATGCATACTTCCATATAATATCAATGGACATTGAATGCAAATGTTTCTTTCTGATAAGCTCGATTATGTTTAATTTATGTCGTGTTCACCTAACAATCCGCATACCGGTTTCAGGCTTCTTGGCCCTCATTAAACATAATCGAGCTTATCAGAAAGAAACATTTGCATTCAATGTCCATTGATATTATATGGAAGTATGCATGGATTTTCAGGTGAATATCATTCAACGTTCTGCGTGGTATTTGCCAGGAAAGTAGTTGTTTTTCACCTGAGATCTACCTTTTCTGGTTCAATTATATTGAACAGGTGAATATCATTCAACGTTCTGCGTGGATTGAATCCTTTATGTGAAGAAACCGTTTAAATTCGATTTTTTTATTCATTCCACTTCACATGGCACTTATCTCTCACTATATGCTAGACGGGCTTGCCATCTACTGAGAAGGTATCTTTATTTAGAAACCTATCGAGGTGGGAGATTTTCGGAGTGTTCTTTCTGTCACTAGGTACCGCCAGTTAAAGTTTATCTTTTCCGGCGTACCTATAGGTGTTACAAGATCGATGATGGTTTGTTTACGTTGTGTCTCACTTCAGCCAGAGTTCTTTGCACCTTTGGCTGGTTGACTACTCCGTACTGATGAGGGCCAAGAAGCCTGAAACCGGTATGCGGATTGTTAGGTGAACACGACATAAATTAAACATAATCGAGCTTATCAGAAAGAAACATTTGCATTCAATGTCCATTGATATTATATGGAAGTATGCATGGATTTTCAGGTGAATATCATTCAACGTTCTGCGTGGTATTTGCCAGGAAAGTAGTTGTTTTTCACCTGAGATCTACCTTTCTCTGGTTCAATTTTATATTGAATCGTTTATGTGAAGAAAACCGTTTAAATTCGTTTTTTCTATGAATACAACTGTCATGATACCATTTTCAAGAGACGATAATAAAGGCGCATTCTTCACGACCTGAGCAGTGACTACTGACCCGTACTACCGTAAAGATAACCGGATAAGTTATGAGAAATTGGTTATGTTTGAGGAAGTAACGAAAAATTCGTTACACACGTTAAGTGAAAATTCATTTTGATACCAACTTTCTTGAATTGCATGTGGGTTATCTTTGGCCAATAGATGATTGTTATGGAAATTTGTGATCCCTTGCCTTCAAAAGTTGGATTCGTCAGCGAATATTCTAGAAATTGAGCATTTTGGGTAATCATTTGAAGACTCCATTGACAAAAGTCTACGCGATGGGGGAAATCTTGCGAAAAAAAATCCTGGATTCGTTGAATATGGTAAGGATACAATTGGTGATTCTTTAAAAGTTTCCAGATTATTGCTAACATTAAGTGTGTTAGCAAGTCTTGTACTCAATTCTGGATGATCTTCAATCATATTGAGAACCTTTTCTCTCAGTGTCACCGTTCTTATTACTCGTGGACAACCACAATCAGTTGTTCGTTTTCGAATAGTCCCTCTTTCACAGAGACGTTGGTGATGATGTGCAAAAATTTCGTGATGTGGTATCACGCGCTGAGGATACATCTCTGCATAGATCCGTCAAGCTTCCAAATAATTTCCATTGGCACGACCATACATAAAATGCATATCGGCCATTTCAGCGTTAGTGTAATTATTCATATTGAAGATTCAGAAGACACAATTGAACTTCCAACTACCACATAAAGATCAAAGCGACTTGACAGCCACCTACTGGATTTTTTCAAAATACTACGATTGAAGTCATAAGTTGTGCAAACAAAACGTGACAGCCACCTACTAGAGTTTTTCTATTCCATTTACAGAAGATTCGTTCATGCACAATGTTGTATTTTATTCTTTTATTAGGAAACTATTGCTTTTATGGACAGGAAGCTAATGCTTTTACGGACACAATACACGAGTTGAAAAAGCTCTACAAAGAATCGTTCTTTCCAACACATATTTTTAAATTGAGAAATTTTGTTTCGTAAAAAGTTCTGGTAATGAATGGAATAGGGGTTGCATGTTGCACCCCTTTAAAAGATCACAACAAAATTGGGAAAATATTCATAGGTAGCCTTTTTATAGGTGAAACATCTCCACGGAATGCCATCTCTTCAACTTTTCAGCAATTTCAAGAAAAAAAATCTTTTTTTTTTCTCATTTTTGGAAGCATGTATCTTTTCGAGGGAAGGCTAAGAGCTTTTGTTTACATGAAATACCCCCTTTAATTTTCGACAAGGATTCACCCCCTTAAAACTCTCGCACTTATTCGGTAACACCCTGTTCATATTTCACTAGAACTACGGAGGTATCTAATGTATTACATAGAAAACACCGCCCATGACCAGTTCTAAATCGGTTGATGAGGCTCCAGGTATGGCGTGGGAGGTCTAAACCTGGAACTGAGAAAGTTGGTTCATGGATGATGTCTATGTTCTACTTAAAAGAAGCTCATTCCATTTGTGGGCCATCCAGAAGTCATCTTTTATTTCATGGTCTATCCATATTGGTTGACGGAGTCTGGAAGGGAGATGGCTGAGAGTTTCCTGAATGGGTAGGCTGTCAGAGGGTTTTTACTGACTTTAGTCCATTCTACACGGAACTAGATTCTAAAGTACCACTGATGATTCTCATTGATTCATTGGGTTGTGTATCAACTTTATTTGTGTGGTGGCTCTTGTACCAGACGGTGGCACAATACTCCGCGACAGAGGGAGTCAACGTTCAAGACCAACGGTATTTTGTTGGGACCATAGAAAAAAGAGCAGGTAGACGGGCACTGCCAGGTAGACAATTGAATAGCAGACATCTTGATCAAGGCCACATTGACACATAAAATGAGGGACTGGGTTTCTTTCCAGTTCATATTCTCAGGATTATCATTCGAAATTGATGTATTAGTCATGCAGACTAATAGTTTCACTTATATTATGCGTCCAATGATGTACACAGGCAGGGTAGTCATGCATATTATGGAGAATACAACTCCAGTAAATTCTTCAATTGCTTTTTCTCAGAAATGGTAAATCTTAGAAAAAATAGTATCGTTACAATTGTTGTTTCGCAAAAAAATCCAGAAAACCCATTTTTGCGAACTTTGATCCTGCATAATTCTTTTTGCACACATGGGATCGATGGGGGCTTCCTACAATTTTGTTATGATGGTATCCCTAAGGTTCATGTGGATCTTCAGCTTCTTGGGAGTTTATGCAAAAATATCCTTATTTTTCGGGCTAACTTGACCGGGCTACAATTCCGATAGATGAAGATAAGCAGAGATCGTTTCAAGCATTGAACTTGATAATTGTGCTCACATGAGACAAGCCTCCCACAAAATTACCATTCCATAGCCGAGAAGAGATAATCGTGAAAGAATTGAGAAATGTATAAGAAATGAAGGAAAACCAGTTGGGGTTATGTATAATTATCTCAACTGATTGTTACTACTTCGAAATGTTGTTTTCAAACAAATTCCAATTACTAGGATTCAATTATTTGTTTTATTTTTCTCTAAAATGTATTTAATGTCGATTCGGGGCATCTGTTCCAACAGTTTCTCTTTCCATTTCCATGGTATTCCATTCGATCAAAAACCAAAATTGTAATCGGGACTTTTTTTTTCAATTAGGTTTTTGCGCTCATAATTAGGAGAATAACTCTTTCTGTTATCTTCAACGCTAAGACCCACTATCCATTGTTTTAACAATATATTACTTTTGATTATTTTACATTATTTCAATACTAAAGTGGAGATACTACTCACAAAAAAAACGTCTTTTGGGATTGTTATTCCAGTGATGTCATTGTTTATTCGCTTCTTGAATAACATTCGGAAAGAAATTGTTATACTTCTGTAAATAGACTTCAATATCATTTGTTTCTCCAATATTTGATATTGATATCCTTCTCATGCAATGACAAGAAATCGAGTAAATACTTTGATACGGCAAGACTCCCACTCCTCAACAAAGCATTTTCAACAGGAATCAGAATTTCTCAACCGGATTTTCCAATGTTTTGAAGCCGGTAGTCCATTCTAAAAAATTGAGGATGTTGATATGGTGAAATAGTGTATTTGCAAACTAGCGTGCTCATCACAAGGTAGAAGTCCCGAAATATACATTTAGTTAACCTGAATCAGTTCAAAAAATCACATACAATTAACAAGAAAACTTCTGAAACTGAGATTTATTGTACTCTTATAGCTAAAGAGTTATTTTTGTTGAGTTTCCTCACCATGATTAGAATTTCTCAACTGTGATCTCTCATTTTTCGAAACCAGCTTGGGTTTCTTGTATATTACAGAAATAATCCTCTAGGGATATCACTCGGCTACTCCATTGCGTTTTTTCACATAGCGGTGGCTTGGGAATTCGAAGTCTTTTCGACTATCACAAAGCACTTCGTCCGCTAACATTCTTATCGATAGGACTATAAACGTCTATTTTTCATGTCAGTTCTGAAAATGGAACTCTCGGAAGAATAAAAACTTTTTTACGGTGTTTTCACGAATAATACTGGGCAACCTTCTGTGGAGTTGGAATGAAAAAATCGGAGATCATATCAGATTTTATAGGTATGTTTTTCAAGTGCTGAAAACAAGGTTTGGGGAACTTGATCTAGCCAATGTTGACAAGATATCACAGACGATGAGGCATTTTCATCAGATATTTTCTGTACCCATTATCGTTGTACGAATGGGTTGCTTTCTACAGATTCTTCAAATTCTTTGACTTTCTACTCTACAAATAAGACCAGATACTATAATAGAGTGTTAGTCGGAATGTTAATTAAACTATAACATTGCATTGAATTATTTTCATTCATCCAATTTATCAGCGGTTTGAAATGTTGAATATTTTCCACGTAGAAATTTTGGGGTCAGACACTCATTTTCATGAAGGAAAAAAATGTAACAATATCGAGTATACTTTTTTGATTTGAGAAGAAGTATTATTAGAGCTATTGAGAACATCCTTGAATTTGAAAATTGCAAAAAATAATTGTTTATAATCTGCAGCTTTTTCCGGTAAATTTTTCAATTATTTTTTTTCTAAGAAAAGATGGTCTTAAATAATATGAATCAGAGATATAAACCATATAGGGGTGGAATATCGGTAGGAATATATCATCTGAGAAAATAGAATTGTAAAGGTCAAGACAATGTCGCGTCCGATATTTTGTCCAGTTTGCACACTCAAACTAAACAATAGTATATTGTGCAACTAGTGCGGAAAATAGGATATTTCATACAAGTTTGACAAGATGATGAACCACTCGCCTACGGCTCGTGGTTCATCATCTTGTCAAACGAGTATGAAATATCCAATTTCTGCACGAGTTGTACACTATACTTTTCCGACGACCTACATGAAAAACATAGGTATGTCGGATTTCAATTTCGCATGACTGTATTACCAACTTACAAATCATTTTTACAAGAAACCAATTCAATTGCCTGAAGAAGCATATATGAAAGATGTATCAAACAAAGAGAACAAATTTTATTGAACATTTAACAAAAATATTTGGGTACATTTTGGTCTGTATTTAGGAAATATTGGAAAAATAATTATTGATGGCAATATTTGAACAATTGTTGAGTACTAACGGAATACTATTATTTTCTTTTATTAAACCTTGAATGGCTTGATTATTAATTCCCGTCATAATATTATTATTAGTTGCCAAAACTGTAGTGGAGGTTGATGGTCTCGCAGTAGGGACTGATTGTGATTCCGAGCTAGTTTCGAATAGTTCTGGTGTGAAGGTTGTTCATGTTCAATGGATTGGGTTATTTGATTGGATATTTCCATTTTTTTTATTGATTGATTCATCAATATAACCCTCTGCGACTGTGCTGCTTTTCCAGTCGCCATGCCTTTTCAGAGTCAATAAGTCACTGCCACTATCCACTAATATTGTGGCTGAAGAACGCCTGGGTTTGGTAATTTCAAGAATGTAGCGATTTCTTTGGCCATTGCACCAAACTTGTTAATTCCCACAAACTGGGAGGTACATTTACCTGTCTGGTAATTGATGAAAAATCTGTTATTTTTATCCACCATGTTTTGGGTCGTAGATCAGCGTAGTTTTTATAAATTTCTGTTAATATAAAAGTTGTGGTACTTTATTTTTGGTGTCCGGAACCTTTACAATTAATGCAGTTGTTACATCATTCAGATCGTTTATTTTCACATTGGCCAATTCAGCTCGTCTCAGAGCTCCGTTTATAGTGAATGCTAAGGCAACCTAGAATGATTAAAATACACATTTATCTTGACAAAAAAAAATTATAATTTAGACAATTTGTACAATATATCTACTATAAAATGAGATTATAAGTGACATGATTATCACTCCTTAATTATGAAACATTCAAATAAGAAAAAAAAGGTACTCCGTCAGATTCGAACCAACGCCATACATTCTATATTGTGTGTTTGTCGATACATTGACGCATTGAGCTACTGCATGACATTAATATTATTTGTCATTAACAACGATTTATTGATACAAAATATGAGTAGTAAATTAGTAGAATTTCAATATTCTTCAAAAAAAAAACTCATTTTAAATAAATCAACTGTAACTGCAAATCAAAACATACCTTGATTAACAAATATTTCTCATCCGGAGCAGTCTCCATGAATTGTTTGATTTGCTGGGAATTTAAAATATTTGATTTTTTTGGTTTATATCCGTCTGAGCGTCTTTTGAGTACCGCTTTCAGTTTCAGGTAATTTCCAATGTTTATGTTATGTTTAGCTATCAAGGATGTTCGTAACAGAATATATTGACCAGACAGTACTTGGCTTCTACTTATTTCCCAATTCTCCTATGTAAGCCAATAAAACAACCTCGGAGAAGCTTTTTGCGTTACTTCTTTCTTTCCATGCCATAAAATTATCGCACGCCAAATCATACTTCTGTTTTGATTTTTCTGTCAGCAATTGCTTCGTTGCTTCGTTTGCTAAATTGCATACTTCTGGGGGAGTAGAATCTACCATTTCATCGTTGGATGACATTGCAGCAAAGAAAACTGAACAAAGTATACGATTCGGTACCTATCTACTTGGTAAATCACATTGACACTATAATGTTATGAATTCGTTTGTAGATATGTCATTGTCACAGCTACCTATGAGTAAAAATCAGAGTATAGTTAACTATATTAGGTAATCGCACCAATCGCAGAGCGTGGAGATGAATATTTCATTTCGCACTAGTGCAAAATATCTTATTTTGTGTACTAGTTTACAGTGCGAAATGATACGTATTTCAGGTAGGTCGTCGGAAAAAGTATTTTTAAAATGCATTGCGGGGTGTGTAAACATTTTTTCCACCTAGAGTGCGTAAATATTTCGGAAATTGAAGATAAAGAGTGCAACAATGCCTGAGAAACCGAAACAAAAAATCTATGCGAAACTACCACCTCAAATAGTATATTTCAAAATGCATGGGCAGAACACTTTTCAATTTTTATATTTTCTCCCTTGTTATTCATTTTGAGAATGTTTTCATTAATTATATCAAATTCTCATTTTGCAATGACATGCTACGAACATCTTATGCAACATAGTCGAATAAATATATCTATCTATATTTATTAAAGTGGCGCTCTTGTAACTGTTGCGTGAATTCCGAAGCACATCTTAGCCAGCGACGAATACAGGAGACTGTCTATCAGAGAAATACCATTGTCTAAAGATACATAGTCAGTCAATCTCTATGGAAAAAGTATTGGATGCAATTTGCGATCGCCATCTATTAAACTTTCAGGGAAACTGTGAAAATTGTATTCCGTAAAGTGGCGGCACCACCGGATGGCAAACAAAACTGAACTTCTGTTTCATTTTAGAAAAAGAGAATCGGTAACAAAATATAATTCTTGCTAATAATCTTGAAATTATGAAAAGTTGTGTTCTCCAGTATCTCATATTTGACATGTGACGTTTATTTGTCGGATAATAAATCCTAATGATAAATTTTTTTATGTATAATATATTGAATTTTTGAAGATTTTTACATTTTGGGTTGTAGAAGTGATAAAATGATGGCAGAAAAATATCACCATATCGCAATTGATACAAGAGATGAATTAGATTTTTTTCATGTATGGTAGTTACAATCATGGATCCAAAATTTTTTTCATAGTTTTATTCAATTTTTGTACACTTGGTCTGTATCAACTTATTTTTATGCAATTTATAAAAACAGTTCTTGTTCTGAGTTACAAAAGATCTGGTTACACTTCTCACAGAAAAATTAGTTTTCTTGCTGCACTTCGAATTTGGACAGAATTTTTGAGGTCCGAGACTTCAGTAGCGGTAGGTGTTGCCTCTTCCTCGCACAATTTTCATGGCTCATTGGTGGTGCGGTAGAACGAGAAGATGATGCCAATGGAAGTAAAAAACCTCTTGTGTTTTTTTCTGGTATGCATACTGAAAGAAATAGATTATTATGATAAAACTCAATACATGGGATAAGGGAACAATTATTAGATGCAAATTTTCTTCCAAATATGGTGAAAAAATCTATAATGAAAGAAAAAATGCAATTAGTTGAGATATTTTTGAATATTTATTAGTGAGTACTTGAATTCAAAAGTCATCAGACATATTTATTCCTCTATTAGTAAAAAAAGAAACAATACGTTTTCCAATTATTCCACCAAAACTACAAATTTACATAAATCATTTCTGCCATATCTATCAGTACTCCCCAGTTGTTCAGAATGAAATAAAGAGAGATAAAACCATTTTAATCGACTTACAAAAAAGGAGATTTATTCAATTTAGGTGAAAAATTGTAGTTTTTACCGTTTCACAAACATTAGCATTTTGAATTATAACTGGCTATATTTCTTAATAATTCGTTAATGTTGGTAATACATTCAATTTTGTTAACATCATTTTGCAGCTCTTCGCCTTTCTAAAATTTATATAAACCCCCGTCCACTAGATATGGACAAAATAAATTCAAGATTCTTTATTAACTAATAGAACGGAAAGTGTACTAGACAGGTTGTGGGAATAAATAAATTCAGTAAATTTCTTATGCAAATAGCTCAATATTTAAACTTGCCTGATCCCCATAAATATACTGGGCATTGTTTGCGTAGAACTTCAGCAACGCTATTAGTGGATGCAAGAGGTGATTTACTTCAATTAAAAAGCATGGAGGCTGGTAGTAACGTTGCGGAGGGATATGTTGATCAATCAGTTAGCAGCAAAAATCAAATACAAACAAAAATTTTATAATCCATACAAAATTCAACCCTATCTGATTACGGCGCATCTTCATCTGGAGTGACATCAGTTAACATCATAACAGATGTGGCATCGTCTACCTCAATACATAAAAATCCTGATTGTAATACTCCTATAATTTTCAATAATTGCTCAAATGTAACAATTAACCAATATTTAAATCATAAGTAACGTTTAAAAAAATTCTGTTATTTTTTATTTAAAATAAAATATTTGTTCATCGTCCTTTTTTAGCATATTATTATGGTATAAACAGGGTTGTAGAAAAAGTATAATGTTTCACTCGTCAAAAATATTTTTCGAAACTCGTGAACATTACCAGCCTCGGCTAGTAAACTGTTCTCTCGCTTAAAAAAATGTTACTTTTGTCACTCGTAAAACAATATACTATTAATCACTAGTGATTAAAAGTACAACTTCTCTCACTAATTTGAGTTGAAATATGTGTCACATTTTAGACATAAAAATGGAAAAAAGTAATGTTTATCATTATGATCAAAAATATTGTATTACTTATATTGTCATTTCCACGGCAACGGCAACTATGGCTTTGTTAAATATTTGAGATACGGCAAAATTTTAATAAATAATGAAATAAAAGTAAGTTATGATAAAATATGGTGGAAAAATAAAAAAAGGCAGCCCGAAAGTGATCTCGTTGTCACCCGGTATAGTATGAAGGCACAGTCAACTTGATTCGAGTAGTTTGGAGTACTGCAATTTTTTTCAAGATAAAAAGTGACTTTTTGTGTGGCATAGAGAATGATGAACGACCCATTGGGGAGTCTGCTAACTATGCAAACCACCCAAATACAGCTTTACACTAGTATCACACAAATGCCGGTATCAAATGTTCCATACCTTCAACTATTGAGAATTTAAATTCTACAATCATCAACATTTCTGATAAACTTCCAGCAATCCTATTTTTTTGCAAAGAAAGTTACTTGAGATTTATAAAATCTTTTTCAATAAGTAAATGCTTTTGTTTAATTAAATTCTACAATCATCAACATTTCTGATAAACTTCCAGCAAAAATTTACTGAGATAATAATGACGCCATTTGATTTGAGTTTTCGAATTTTGAATGCATGTATCTGCAATCGTGAATACAGTATTCACCTGAAGACAATTGCAGATACATGCATTCGAAATGTCGGAAAACCTTTCAAATCCATTAAGACGATGGACGTCCGAAACGAGAGTAATCAAGTAAATGCTTCTTGGAAGGCTTCAATATATTTCTACAATAATATTACTCAAAATTGGAAAAGGGAGATATAATACCTGAGTGTAATATCCAACGTTTACATCTAGCGGTATCTTTCACTGGAAAATGGGATAGTCTCAACGAAGGATTATTCCGGGCTGAAAGCCCACAATTGTAGTAAGCACATTTATTCCCAGACATCTGAAACATACATGTATAAAATAGTCATTTACCTACAAATATTGTTAAGATAATATACACTACACTCCATAAGAAAAAGTATGAATGACCACTGGAAGGGAATCTTTATTGAAAGTTTCTTTTGCTTGGGCTGACACCAATAAAAATTGTATTCTCAGAACTTAGCTTACACAGCAGATTTATTGGCAATAACTATTTGAAAATTCATTAATTTTGGGTCGTATCTCAAGAAGCCATTGGTTTGTCCAACAGGTATCAACTTATTTGGAATGAAAATGTTTTATAGCACAAGTCAATATTATCTGAGTACAAAGAGAACATCAGTGTTTGGAAACTCAATGAATATATAACATTTTCAGTAATGCAGTTTCGAGTAAATTCAATTCAAAATAGGTAGGCCATGGTCTTTTGAATCTATTGATTGTATTATTAGAAATAATATATCCATTCTTCTCAACATACCTTACTTTCGTTATTACTATTTTGTTACTAAACATATTAGTGGATATTAAATCATACTCAACTTCACAATATAACTTCCTAAAGGGACACAGTAATTCCCCAATATCTCAAATAAATGAATATTTCGTTCTTACCTTCTTTTCCAATTTTTCTCACAAATGTAATTGTCTTATAAAAGTTTATACACTTGAATGTTCACAGAAAACACAGAACGACGATCACTCAATAATACCACAAAAAATTATCAAATCACTCCACGATTTCAAATATCAAAATAAATACAAATGGCATGAGATATTGTGGAAAACAGAAACAAAATATTGTTATTCCAGTTTAACGTTTAACTCCTCAAGGTCGGGTCGCTTGCCAATTGCCACTCCCACCTAAATTTCTTCCATCTCACTCGGATATATCATTTTTGGAGATCATTAGACTAACGCCATCTACGAATGAAATCCATTTGTATCCAAAAAGTTTCCCGTTTGGTTGACTGACTATATATCTTTAGACAATGGAAATACATCAAAAATATTTCATACGATTCCCGCACAGCGCACATCCCTCTATCGATCCATTTCTCCACAGAACCTACATCAGTGTTCTACTTCCGTTCATGCAACATTTCAGTCTCTTATCGCAGAGTGGCAGCACTGTGCATATTCTGAGGATGCATCGGATTGATCATCAATTGAACTTATAAAGAGCATATCTATGGAAAAATCGAAAGGCTAATAGAACTCATGAGAATACAGGGGAAAAGTTAGCGAAATTTGTGCAGATAATTTTCTGAATTCGATGCGAAAAATTGAAGAAATTATATATATATATATATATATATATATATATATATATTGTAATGGTATGGAAATTTCGAAATATATATATTTTATTATTATTATAATTAATATATTTTTGCACCGCGTTGGGCACTACTTGTTATGTAATGATGTATTTTGTAAATATAAAATATTGTAATATTTTTGCCCCACGTTTTGGGTGTCAAATTGTTATGTTATGATAAATTGAAAATATATAAATTGTTTTTATGTAGTGAATGAAGCTAATAGTTTTGCTATTCTTTGTGAACCAAATTGATATGATATAGATAGATATTTTTGCCCTGTATAATAATTTGTATGTGGTAATAATAATTGCCAACGAACGTCACTGTTCTCTCGTCACGTAGCTGACAATTGTTATTCCTTTTCTCACCACAGCTAGCACAGTTGGTACGCCCTCATCTCAAGATAGCCGGTTCAAAGCAATTTAGCCCTTACTTGATATGTCAAACTCAAGTTATTCAATGGTCGTAGGTATGTTTGTTGATCATTGTGAAAAAACAAACAACAAAATATCAAAAACAATTATCTCCTTTATTCAGGAAGACTTAAAATACCTGGCCTACGAAAAATAACTTATACTAGTGGGAATATACAAATATTCACGGATAATCATAAAATTGCAATCATGGATAGATAAACAGAACCTCACTTTTTCCGTGAGAGTAAAGTTTTCTGTTATTGTTCAAAATAAGGTGAAATAAAGTTCTTCAGATGTGAAATATGTTATTGGTGAAATAGTTCAGGACCGAAAATGCAGTATTAAAGTTTTTATACCTGTTGGAGATGTCGGTGTTTCAAGATATGCCCTGAAACTGGATACCTTTCACTACAAGCGCTATAGAAAAAAACCAAGTGGAAATAGTCGGGCAAGGAAATGATATATAATTAAGGTAATACTGGTTTTGCTCTTCAAATGTTGGAATTCTTTCAATTTTTGTTCTCTCAAAATGTTGCGTCCATTCCCTTCTAATTTTATTTTCAATCTCCTCGTTGGCTTTGTTTGTTGTTGCCTCGATACAAGTTTCACTTCCTGTTTTCCCATTTGAATTTTTGAATTCGCGCACTAAATTGTCACATTTCACTGTTTAGGTTTATCCTACTCAATTTATATATCCAACAATTTTTCCATACTTATTACTATTTACAAATTCTAAGAATAATTGCTTATGATATCAACCAATTGCTATTCCTTCACAATTTCCAATTTTTACCTATGACCATCTATTCTCTGATTGGCTATTATCATGAAGACGTTTGCTGTTCTACCATTGGTTACTTCTAGTTGTCTCCACTTTCATATACTGTATGTTTCAAATTTACAAATGTGTTGATTACTGTTTATTCCTGAAAATTTTGTAAATTTAGACTTTTTTTGCTTTTTTCCAATTATGGTTTATGATCATTATGACAGTGTATGAAATTGATTCTGTTATATTATTTTGACATTTTTATCTATCCATATTATACAAAGGCTTAAATTAAAATTATTCAAAAAAAAAAAAATCTCTTAACTATATATATATATATATATATATATATATATATATATATATATATATATATATATATAATGATAATAATAATCGTTTTTATTGATAGTAAGTGAGACATAATTCATACATGAAATGTTATTCCTAGTACTATCAAAGGGCAGAGTTAGAAGGATAAGTACTTTCTTACACTCAACCTTCATTCTAATATGCTAATGGAAAATGAAAAAGAAAAAAGAGAGCTGAATTACAATATCCAGCAATATACCTATATAATAATAATGTGTTAGACACAAAAAAGAACAATGTAAGTAATGATATGTTAGTAGAGCTCATCCAGTATTGAAACGACCTTTGGTAGGTAGAGAGGGGGAAAACACGAGTGGACACGATTTGCTGTGCTACGGCGAATCTTCACCAGTGTCTTGGCATGCAGCGTTTGAAAGGTTAGGTTTGTTTAATTAATAAATAGGTAGTGCAGTTATTTATTCAACTTTGCAATAGTTTACTCGTTACCTTGCCAAAATGCCCAGTGTTGAGTACTATTCAGTAGCGGAAAAAGAAATAGGAGTTTAGGAAAGTTATAGGAGTGTGAGTTCTCTACGTCTCGTGAATCGCCTATACCAAATAATTTGGTAAGCCTATGGAATTTCTATTAATAGCCATAGTTAGAAAATGGTTCGGGTATCTTCGATAAAAATTGGTTGTTAGGTGGGGAAAGGCCAAAGTGGTCGTTTCAATACTGGATGAGCTCTATGTCAGAACTCGTAGAATGGGGATAGACTGTACATGGATAAATATTTTATCAGCGGGGACCCTTATAAATGTTTATCATTCATCAACACAAGTTTTTCAATTTTTTTCTTGAAGAGTCTAATGGAAGTATTTTTCAGATCATCTGATACCTTATTGCATAGCCGTGATATCATGTAGGAAAATGAAGACTGATACAGAGAGGTTTTATGCAAAGGTGGTGTCAATTTGAACTTGAATCTGATATCAATGTTGTGGAAGTCTGTTCGGAACGATACTTTTTCAAATAAGTGTGGTGGCTTCTTCTCGAGGATGATTTTATGATACAGCACAGATGAATGCAGAAAGATGCGTTTTTGAACAGCTCTCTCAAAGGGGTTGATATATTATTTCGTTTCCTCAAACCACAGATAAGACGGACATATGAATTTTGTACCAATTGTTGTCTGTTTATATCCGATTTGAGCAAGGCTAGGCCGAAGACAACATCTGCGTGATTTAAGTGGGACAAAACTAGGGCTTCGCATAAGATTATTTCACTTCTTTGCCTAGAAAGGATCTGTTGGATGGAGTGGATAAGTTTCACAATGCAAAATGCTCTTCTGATGACAGTATTCATATGTTTCGTGTACCTCAGAGTATAGTCTATAAATAAGCCTAGATTTTTAACGGATGGAATGAGTTCTTTATTGACTCGGAGGTTGATATGTGATAAACACCTAATTCGGACGTCTTTGTTTCTGCTAAACAGTATGCCATTTGATTTTGGAGGATTGATAGAAAGACAGAGTTTGCGCGACATGTCGACTATAGCAGTCAGATCATCATTCAGATGCTGAACCGAGAGGGCTAAGTTACTTTCGGTTGAGGGAAGATATAGTTGAACATCATTTGCATAAAAATGACTACTGGAATAATGTAAAGTTTTGTGTAAATCAATAGTGTACAAAATAAAGAGCAGCGGGCCTAAAATTGATCCTTGTGGTACCCCATTTTTGATGTGTACGGAATCAGACTGTTGGTTATCGAGTTTGACTGTTTGAAAACGATAGTATAGTTAATTTTTGAAAAACATTACAGAAAATTCACTGAAACCAATATAGTGTAGTATGGCTAGTAATAGGTCATGTTTAATTCTATCGAATGCTTGAGTATAGTCTAGAAATACAAGTAACACCAACTTTTTATCGTCTAAATATTTGAAAATATCGTCTATCACCTTCAAAAGGGCTGTGCTACGACTGTGATGAGTCCTGAACCCTGATTGGTGCGGAGGTAGGAGATTTTCATTTGTGCATGTATGATCTTCTCAAAGACTTTTGACAAAACACATAGAATACTAATGAGTCTAAGAAATTTTGAGTTAAGTGGGATTACTGACTTTTTGTAAAGAGAGGAAACAGCATGTTTCCAAATAGATGGGTAGGTATTTCTTTCTATACAATAGTTGATGATGTGACAGAGATGCTCTAAGACAGATGGACAAGCATGAAGTAGCATATTCACACTCATAGAGTCGGCACCAATAGCTTGCGATTCGATAGAAAGAAGGTGCTTATAGATGTCAGTTTCACTGATAGGTGTGAATCTAAATGGTCCTGCACCGGGCAGATTGTTGTTGGAGTAGTAGTTGATAGTATCAGCTTCTAGTTGCGAGTCGCTCTGTGAGGTGCTGGTAAAATAATCATTCATAACGTGAGCATTTTTCAAATTTGCTGGGATAGTTAGATTTCTGTTTTAGAGTGAATATTCATTTTGTCGAATTCTCTCCATAGTAACTTACTGTCATTTCCACAATTTCTCGTTTCTCGCCCTTTTTTCGAGAACTATTGCATGTTTAGTCAGGTTCCTGAGATCTCTATAGTAGTTCCAATCACACTCTAGCTTGGTACGCTTTTAATCAATGCTTTATCTCGATATGACATCGTCAATTGGATTATATCAGTGATCCAAGATGCTGGTGGCCTGGTTACTTCAACAGTTCTAAATGGTGCATGATAGTCAAATAAGGCTATGAGTGTATTATTGAAGCATTCTACTTTAGAGTCAATATTTTCAAGGTGGTAGATTGGGGAGAAATCAGTGTGAATCAGATAAGTTGTAAAAGAGTCATGATAAAATTTTTGAAATCGCGAAATTTTTTGAAATTGTGATATAAATATATATAAATATATATATATATATATATATATATATATATATATATATAATATATATATATATATATATATATATATATATATATATATATATATATTGTTCAATATGGAGTACACAAAAAAACAGAAATACAATTTTATTTCAGGATGAAAAATTCAGATCAAGCGCAGTAACCTAGGCAAGATTGCCTGTCTGCTCTGTGTTCGCTCTGAGAATTTTCAAGCTAGAATGTACATAATTGTCTTAGTGGGTAGACGAATTCTCAATATACATGTTATGTTAGTTTATCGAAGATTCATTACTTCCGTAAGGGTTATACATAGGGGAGCCGATACTACCGAATGGTATTTTCTTTTTTGAGTGGTTAGGATATTTGTTTTTGATTGAATTCAAGTTGATGTTGGATTCATAATATCATAAAATTTGTGTGGAAAATTCGAAACATATTTTGTTGTTTCCGTTTTATATTTTTTCACGTGAAAAATTTGTTTTTATGTCAATTGGGATAAGGTTGAAAAATTTAGGAACGAAGAAGAAGAATGTTCTTTGTGTCAATGTTTTTTGAAGTGTTGTATTTCGATATCTAAGTTTGTGGTGGACCTAGTGATTCGAGTCTCATTGTGTGTGTATTTATCTTGGTTTATATACATTTTCTCTGAATATTGGTGAGTATAGAGTAGTTTAATATTGAATATCTTTGTTTAATCGTATAGTTTATCAATGGAGAAACGTTTAATTTTTTAGACTAATTTTGATCAGTGTATTTCGTGTTGTTTGTAGGATATTGAGCTTGTTGTTGAAGGCTCCACCTCATATTGTGTTGGTGTTCATTCGCGTTTCCCACAGTGAATTTGTGTGGAATCGACAAACTTACTGATACAAATATGTCTTTATGGCCACGATTTTGAGTTTTTCGACAAATTCACTCGCAAACTGAAATGGAAATTTTAGTACCTACCATACACTATCTGAATATTATCACTCGATTAGTTTTATGAAATATTTTCAAGTTAAAAAGGCCATTACCGGTGTTATTGGCTCGACGAGACGCGGTGTAAGGACATGATGTAACAGACTGCATGATGAGAAATAAAAAGATACATTATTTCACTCAATAATTAAAAGTGTTCTGCGATATCTCCAAGGCTCTTGATTGTGTCGATGACAGAGTACATCTGGAACCATTGTTCGTTTATGGGCTCAGAGGTAAATCGAATGGATTCGATCTTATATCTCGAACAGGAGTTAAATTGTTAGTCTACCTAGCAAAATTTTAATATAAAAAAAAATAATATTGGTGTTTCCCAAAAAACTGTTCTTGGACCCATATTGTTTCTCATTTATTGACATACGAAGAAAACTAACATTGTTTGTAGACGATACAAACCTACTCTGTTATGGAAAGAATATATACTCTCCAAAAGATACGATTACATACAATTTAGAAAAGTTAGAAACTTGGTTCGATTCGAACTAATTATGCTCCAATGTGAGTTGAACCAATATGATTCCATTCAGATTCACCTCATACCTCAGAACAATGTCACTGAGAATAAGTCGTGTACAAAACTCTTGAGAGTATGGATTAATAATAATCTGAGGTTTGAAGATCACGTACAGTAACTCAACATCAAACTGCCATCGAGCTGCTATGCTATGTGAGTCATTCAAAAATACTTTTTTTATCTGATATTTGAACTTCATCATAGAGAATTTTGCGAAATATTCAAAATTAATCATATACTCACATTCCCATGTATTTATCTTCATAAAACGCTGTATAGGTTCATTCGGCCTCTCAATCATTCATGCGAAATACAAAAATCCACCCCAAATTTCCAAATTTCACTACTCCGAATATACTGAATCAGCGGTTGGAAGTAACATAATTTCCTGCCCGAAATTCACATTCAGAAATACAATCAATATTTTTTAGAAGGCGAATATCAGATTCCAGACAGTCTTGCTCGAATCGACTGGATATTTTTCAATGATTCCTGGAAAGAATAAGTTTGTCAAGAAAAATACGAAACTTTATGAATGAGGAACCGAGATCAATGCTCAAAATCAGTTGAATATGAATTTTCCTCCAAATCAAATGGTTAATTAACACACTCCCCAGTTTTACGTTGCAGGTTGGACATTTTTATGGAAGAAGCAGATCTGCAATCCAAAATCCCAATAGCATTAAAAAACTTTGTCAATTTCCATCCCAAACAGGGCCTTGCGATTTATTTTCATGCTCGGTTTTGGAGTTTTATGACTTTTTTATCGGAAGGGTGAATCCAGGAAATTGAAAAACTCCATTTCTATTTCTTGCAGAATCCCAGTGAAATAAAAAGTTGAATTTTTCAATGCTGTTGAAATATTCGGAAGCCAGTTCGGAGTTATAATACAGTCATTTTGTTCTCAAAAAAGGGATTATCTGGAAAGTTTTCGGGGAATTTTGGAAATTGGTATTTTAATAGATTTCGACGTGCTGTTTTCGAATTTTTGCTCTGCCACCTCGTATATTTTCTGCTGCTGAAAAAATGACTCGCAATACAGTTTTTTAACAAAATCTCATTTCCAACTCATTTTACGATGGAAATTCGAAATGCCAGGGATGAAAAGTATTATTTTGGCAGAAATAACATATGCCGCCAATTTTGATAAATTATATAACATAGTTGGAGGTGAAAATTAAATTTTCTGTACACAGTCCCCATAGTTCCAACTTCAGAAACTAGGAACTTCCCACAAAATGCAATTTTATTTATAATGAAAACAATTTGGCGAACTGATATTTCTTCATTCAGACAACTCAATTTCCTCGAAAAGCACAGCCAATGGCAGCAAACGATTTCTTCGAACTACTTCAGTAATTTCACTGATTATTCCATGGAAGAAGGAGGAAACTCTACGCCTCTGTTTCATATATTTTCTTCGCAAAGCAAACATTCTGGAGGTGCCTTTTTTTGAATATGTTTGCTTCGTAGCCTTTTGTTTTGGATTCTGCTTTGGGAGTTAAAATTAAAATCTGTTGTTATTATTTCTATTACTTATATTAGCTGACTCGACATGTTGTCCTGTCCAAATTACTAAAATCCTGAAAACTCTTGTACGCATAGAATTTTTTTGTTTCCTGTGTTTTTCTTTGTGTTGTTCCATCTAGGTTATGCTTTTGACTCTGCCTGCTTTCCGTTATTCCGTTATGCCGTTTTCCGTTATTTCTTATCACTCATCCCGTTTCCCCAACATCCCGTTATCCCATAATCCCGTTTTCCCGTTTTCCGGTTATTCCGTTTTCCCGCATTCTGGTTATTCCGTTTTTCCGTTATCCCCTCATACCGTTATTCCACTTTCCCGTTTCCCGTTTTCCTGTTATCCCGTTTTCCTGTTATCAAGTTTTCTCGTTATCTCGTTTTTCAGTTATCACATTATCCCGTTATATGGCTTTTCCCTTTTCCTGTTTTCTCATTTTCCGGTTTCCCGTTTTCCTTTCCCGTTATCCCATTTTCCGTTTTTCCCCTGATCCCGTTTTCATGTTATCCAGTTTATCCGTTATTCCCTTTATCTCGATTTATTATATAGATATATAATTATATAAATATATATATATATATATATATATATATATATACATTGCGGACCATAGGAATGGAATAAATTTATTTCTAGAGTTATTTTGGTTAAAAAAAAAACTGAAACATGTCGATTTTTTTTGTCAATTTGAGAATTTACAGTATGAAAATATTACTCCCTCCTGGCACCCCCTCTGAATTATGAGCACCCCCTCAAAAAAATTAAATGAGGAGGGGGGTCGTGTGGCACCTTGTTCGGAGGGGATTTTCATTTTCTTTTCAGCAATATTGAGTTTTTTGGATTTGGTGCAATTATAACTGAAAAAATTTATTTTGAAAATGTAAAAATTTTATACTTTACGTAGAATGGAGGAAACGATGTCACATAATGTTTAGGAAGTATTTTTCATTTTATTTTACAAATAAATTGAATGTTCAAAATGACCACCATTCACTTCTTGACAATAAGCAAGTCGCTCTTGGAATTCTCGAACAACATTTTGTAGGTCCTCAGGGGTTATGTAGTTAATTTCTTCCGTTATCCTAACTTTTAAATCTGCATTATTGGCTGGTCTATTGAAATATTCTTTTGATTTTAAATAACCACATTAGAAAGAATCAGGTATTTTCTTTTTTCTTATCTGTTCTGCCAAACGTCAGGAAAAAGTCGTTCAAGACACCAAAAAATTATTCACAAAACCCACATAAATAATGTAATGTCAATCTAGTAGACTACTGTTATTTTGATATTTATGAGTTGCTGACACACGTCAGTATTTTGAATAATATTAGTGTATGTATTTGATCCAACTATGGCTCATTAATCCGAAACTCAAATAATAGACATTTTAATTATGATTGGATGCGGTGATAAAACAAGAACTCAAAAGGAAGTTTGAGAAATATTCAATAATAAATACATGGTCAACACGTCACACGATCTACAGTTGGAAAAATAGAAAAAAAAATCGCGAAACTGGACTATTCAAAGACCAGGTCAAAATGTTCAATTGGATGAGAAAAAAAGTTAGATGTACCTACTGTTAGCGATTGAGGAAAATCCGCATATGACAAGTAGACAACTTGCCGCCGACAATGATGTAAGTAAATCATCGATATTGAGAGCTTTACATGAAGAAAAATACCATCCTTATGAAGTTCAGCTGGTTCAGGAGTTAAATGAGGATGATCCTTGTATACGGCAACAATTCTGTGAACTGATGATGGACAGAATGGAAGCAGATTTGCAGTTCAAAAACAAAATTGTTTTTTATGATAAAGCTACTTTTCATTTGAATGGAACGGTAAATAGACAAAACCGTAGATATTGGAGCAGAGAAAATCCTCATTGGATGTGTGAGGCTCACACACAATATCCTAAAAAAGTTAACGTTTGGGCTGGTATCATTAACAACAAAATGATTTCCCCTTATTTCTTCGAAGACCCAGTTAATGGTGAGGTTTATCGAGATTTCTTTATGAACTTTTTACAGCCTACATTAAAAAGACTTTTTCCTGATGTTAATGATTCAAATGCAATAGATAGATCAAAGACGGAGCTGACTCGATAGTCTTTTTCCTCGCCATTTTCATTATGTACCCGAATTTTTCAATTTCCTGGCAGCTTTCCTGATTTTTTCATCATGTCAACAAAAGAATCGAAATTCATTTTTATTACATATTATTATTCGAAATTCGATGAGAATATGCATGCCTTTACTCGTGAAATCGATAACGATTTGCTGATATCAATCTACTCTTGACATCCAGTTTCTTCTTCATTAGTAATGAAATTGAATTAATGATAATAATCACATGGTGGGATGATGATACGCTGTGAATATCGGGATGACTGATTGCCACAAAAGACAGAAGTGGTATGATCAGTTTACACCTCTTTGAGTGTTTTAATATGAATATTCAGTATATGTCAATCACGCAAGGCTTTGTGATTTATCTGTGTCGTTGTGGTTACCACTAGGCTTATCGTGAACATAATTGGATAGCAATCAGCTCAGAGAATTATAGTAATTAATCAAAATGACGAAGAGTACTTCGAACGTAATTTAAATTCCATTAGCGGAAAAAGATCGTATTTTATGCAAACAATACTATACTTAACCCATAGTTCATATTTCATGAACTCCCACAAATCAACAAAAGCATTTTGTTAGCTGACCGAATAACTAGAGGCTGAAATTATGCTCCGAAAAACGGAATATTTTTTCTAAATGAATTGAATAAGAAAATTGCAAAATGTATAGAGTTGTCGTTCGTGCTGTGTAAGAGTGTATGAAAATCCACTACGAGGCAGCGAGTAGCTAGGATTATGAAAGCTTACACCCTGGAATGCCATAGGTATTTTTAAATGATACCCAAATTACCCAAAAAATAAAAATAGAAATAAAAAAATATAGGAAAAGCTTTTATGCAAATCCACAAAAAAAATTTCTTCAATTGTTATTCTATGAGTAGCAGACTCAAAATTTTGCTATGCAAGAAAACCTATTTTATATTCAAGGTTTTGAATCTGCTACTCACAGAATAACCTAGGTCAAATAATCAAAGTAGTGCATTTGTTTAAGAGCTTGCCTTAAAAATTTTTCAATAAATTTTAATTCAATTCTCTTTAGTGATTCATAAAATCCGTCGTTTTATTGAATTTTGAAAAAAATTGATAATCTCCGATCCCAAAAAAACCCACATACCAATAATAAATGTAATCGGGCCATAATAACAAAACACGTCGGCATCTTGGAGCCGCCATCTTGAATTCATGAATTTTGACGAAAGCATCATGAATTTCGACCCCAGAAACCCCCACACACCAATTTTGAATAGAATCGAGCTGTAACCACAAGAACTCGCCATATTGTAGCCGCCATCTTGAATTTGTGGATTTTGCAAACAAATTCGTGATCTCTGTCCCCGAAAACCCCACATACCAATTTTAAATAGAATCGAACCATAATAGAAAAACTCGTCCACAATATTGGAGCCGCCATTTTGTTTTTTTTTCTGGCAAAACTTTCATGATGCATTGTTACTGGACACATGCCAACATTCGGTCAACTAGAAGTGGCTCGAATTTAACTTGTAAGATTTGATCTGTGATCTGTGTGCGGGTTAGCAAAGGTCAGCCTTTCGGATAAACCATAGTACTAATATTCTTGTAGGAGATTCCATGCATTGGCTTATCCTTGTGGAGCTGCAGATGTGAATATATATATAATATATATATATATGGTGGTTGTGAAGGTTAGACGACTGTCCAAGTTAAAGAAGAATCCTTTTTAAATTCGGGTATGCAGTCAACAAGGGTATGGAAATCAAAGTGAACTCTTTTTTCTATTCAAGCTTTCGAGTTATTTATTGTCTCTTCATCAGGAACCCTACAATGAATTAAAATTGAACATTATTAGATTTGAAAACCAAATAGGCATGTGTTTACTTACGAAAGTGAGGTTATACCCTTCCACTTGCAGCAATTTATAAAATAACATGTCACAACAGACAACACTCTTGGTAAAGTCATATATAGTTAAAACTTTGATCAAAATTGATCATGATTACTTAAACACAAGTGTGAAAACATTTTAAAATTCCAAATGGGCTCTTATGGAGGTCATGTTGGATTGAAGAAGAAGTGGTGACAGATGACTGACAATTGAAGTATAAATGAAGTTGACAATTGACAAGTATGACAAATAGATATTAGACGTGTTGCCAAATACAATGAGGTGAAAAATAATACCACCAGCACATCCAGGGTACCAACTTAATGTTAATTGAAACGATTTTGGTATGTCTCATAAGGAGAATGACATAGAAAATATGAGTTTTTTTTAGATAAAGTGAAAAATTCAATGCCAACCATTCCAGGGGACACAACTTATGTTTAATGAATTGAATTGTGGTCTGTCTCATAAGGAGAACGACTGAGTAAATTTGAATAGATTATGCTGAGATTATCAATGTCCGTTCTCGAATTCATTGAATTAGGTTCTTTGAAAATATGTGTAATTTCGAGAAAAGTTATCTTTTTTTTAATTAGATTCATGTTCCAAGATATTCACATTATCATAATCTGGGTTATGGTTCAAAGCCATGGTGTGATGAGCTAATGAACAAGTTTTTTTTTAATTTCTAATATCGCTTTTATGGAAATTGATTCGGTCTTTCAATTTCCTTTTGGTTTGGCCAATGTACTTCTTTTCACATTGAGAACAAGGGATACAATAAACCAAGTTCGAATTGTCTAATAGAGGATCTTTGTCTTTTACTTTTGAAAAAATATTGTTCAATACGATTTGGTTTTTGTAAGCGATTTGATGCTAGAATCTTGGAAAATAATTTGTGAATTTATAGTTTAAAGATTCTATATGTGGCAAAGTAAGGTAAAAAGTTGGTTCCAAAATGTGATTATTAGAATTAATTATATTATTATTATTATTATTGTTGTTTGGGTGATCAATATCAATGGAAGACCTACTGAAAATCAATTTATAAACAAGATTTCGTGGGTAACCACTATTGATAAATAGTTGCAAAAGTTTTTTTAGATTGATCGTTCGTAGTGAAGTGTGACTTGTTTCAATTACTCTGTCTTTCATGCACAAAACCAGATTTATCTTTTGTCTGTGTCGATGATATGATTCGTAATGTAAGAATCTTCCTGAAGCACCTGGTTTGGTATAACAGACAATACTCTAATCACCAGCTGGTATAAGTAATCATGATCAATTTTGATCAAAGTTTTAACTATATATGACTTTACCAAGAGTGTTGTCTGTTGTGACATGTTATTTTATAAATTGCTGCAAGTGAAAGGGTTTAACCTCACTTTCGTAAGTAAACACATGCCTATTTGGTTTTCAAATCTAATAATGTTCAATTTCAATTCATTGTAGAGTTCCTGATGAAGAGACAATAAATGACTCGAAAGCTTGAATAGAAAAAAGAGTTCACTTTAATTTCCATACCCTTGTTGACTGCATACCCGAATTTTTCTGGAAATAGATGAAACAACGATATGTTTTTGTAATATCTGACAGAGAACAACTACTTTCTCGACTTAAGCCATGCTGGACACTGAATTACATCTGATAGATATTCAAAAGACACAAAAGAACAAAATTTTTAGTGAGAATTTGCATACTGATTCAGATTTTCATTGGATTTTCTATTCCAGTCTCAAGAACTTAGATAGATGAATGAGGCAAATAAAAATGTTTTTCAATAAGGAGTATATACCAGAATTCACTCGTGACACCGATGCAAGAGTGGCACTGCATTTTCAGTACATTTTTGTCGGGGAATATCTATTTCACGCTTTCACTATCATGAGGATTTTTGGTAAATACCCCTTTTTGGAAATAAAAGACAATTTTTTTTCTCCTGATGAGTGTGCCTTTCTATATTGGAGTTCATGAACCCTTCTCTGTGTTTGTGTAGTGAACACACTACCTCTTGATTTAAAAAAAACGATTGAGGTTAATGATGATGAATGAAAAAGTTATGAGATCTGACTGAACGTTCGTTGTCATGAATAAATGATTCGTTGTATACTCCGTTTCAATAAAGGTTTATTTTGAAAGCAAATGAATAGTCATTACTTTTTCTAGATATAAAATATTCTGATTCCACTTCAACCCTGTCAGTACTAGTAAATAAAACCTACAGTGTGTTTTTTTCTCGATCATCAAGTATAGAATCAAGATTTCAAAAAACTATAACGAGACGCCTTCTAAAGTAACAGAGTCGCGATAAATATTCCTGAGATTTATAAAAAATATGAATCATTAAAAAAAAAATATAAATCAAAGTTTAAGTTCATAATGACAATGTCGAATTATCAATCAATCGATGAATCGAAAACTTATACAGAAAGAGGCCTACAGGATGTGTCTTTATCTTATCATAATTTTTTCTCCACTGTGCTATCATGTATCTAAAATAATTCCTCACTTGTACAGGAAAATCAAATATCGCCCAGATGTGCATAATCTGAACATCAGATTCAAGGGTTACAACCCCCATACAAAATGAAATTTTATGAACGACCCTTCTCTTACAGTATTGTAAAAACCTATAACTCACTGCAACCGCATCTCAAAAAACTGCCAGTCTTCCATATTTTACTCAATACCTGAAAATGTATCTACGTACGTTCACCTATTCCATATTCAAATATTGAAAATTTGACTAGGTATTAAGATATAGATAATGAAGTTTATATGTGTATATATACAGGGTGAGTCGGAAGTACTTTGACAAACTTCAGGAGATGATTCCTCTGAAATGAATTGTTCAATTAAATATATGTCCGGAAACGCTTCGTTGAAGTTGAAGTTGAAGTTTAATTTATTTTTAATTTTTTTCAAATAACTTTCGAAATACTGACCCCAATTGAACAAAAATTGGTATTGAGAGATTTTCTGAGGTGTCAAATTCGAACATGATGTTATTATTGCTCTTACTTGTAGGGGCGCCACCTACACGTCTTTTTCTTTCATGAAGATTCATAACTTTTTTGATCGTACTTCTTTCTAACACATTTTTCAGTAAAAAAATCAATTCCTCTATCATATCTACGTAAAAAAGCTGCCCCTGTTACAAGTCGCTATAAGCAACCGTTTTCTAGATATTTGGACTTGAAAATTTCAAGTCGATTATTTAATAATCGATGCGTTTTGAAGTTATTACCATTATTTTGCATTTTTCACAAGAAGGCTTAGGAAATGAATTTGACGTTTAAGTAATTAGTTTGGGTAATAACATATTATGTGATAGTTAAACGTTTTGTTGTTTTGTTGCAGCAGCTTCTGTAAGTTTTGAAACACTAGTTTTCAAGAAATGGGTTATTTGAACAATAATGCTCAGTTAGCCGATATGCATTTCGTTCATGACCTTGCGGATGGCAATGCGCGCGAACCATGACGTATTTACTAGGAGCAATTTCCTAATTGAGTACTGCCTTCAGCTCCAACATTTTCCACTGTTCACCGTCATTTGGCAGAAACAGGTAGCTTTAAGAGGGCAGCTGATATTATTGGAAGACGACGAGAAGGACGAACCCCAGAATTGGAAGGAGCTGTTTTAACGCTCTCGGGGAGAATCCAGAAACAAGTACAACAATAATTGCTGGAGCTCTCAATTTTACTCAGTCCACAGTTTGGAGAATCATCCACGATCAACAATTTCATCCATACCATATTTAAAAGGTATAAGCTTTTTTGCCACGAGACTTTCCCCAACTATTACTATGTGTCAGTGGTTTTTGAGAAAATTGGCTGGAAATCCTCAATTTTCACGATATGTACTCTTCACGGACGAGGCAAACTTTTCCCAAAATACTATGATAAACATTCATAACCACCATGTTTGGGCTCTGGATAATCCGCACGCAGTTAGTTGAAGACATTATCAGTATCAATTTTCTGTAAATGTATGGGCGGCAATAATTGAGAATTACTTGATAGGTCCTCTCTTCCTTCCGTTCCGACTGAATGGCGCAACTTACAGAGACTCTTTAGGAAATGAATTGCCGGGACTACTCCAGAATGTACCATTAGGAATTCGTATCCGCATGTGGTTTATGCATGATGGGGCTCCAGCCCATTTAGGCGTTGTAGCCAGGAAATTCCTTAACACTGTCTATCCAAATCCAGATCTAAACTTGCTAGATTTTTAATTTTGGGGACTTTTGAAGTCACTAGTTTATAAAACTCCAGTAGCGAACGAGAAAGATCTAAGAAACCGTGAAACCTGTGAAACAATAAGAAACACACCAATAATTTTCGAGCGGGTACGAAATTCAATGACTGGAAGACTGAATGCCTGTATCTTTGCTGAAGGTGGACACTTTGAACAATTTATTTATATAAAATTCTGCCCCCTTCATTTCATTTTATTCTACATATTCAAAATTTCTTAAAATAAAATGTTGATATTTCTTGCAAATTTTATTAAAACAAATACAGATTTTGCACCTTCGAGCCAAAAATAATTATTCCAAACGAGTAAAAATAAAAGGAATAGGTGACGCCCTCTACAAAAAACCAAAACTACTTACATAAACTTCAAATTCATTTCCTAAGCATTCTTGTGAAAAATGCAAAATGATGGTAATAACTTCAACACGCATCGATCATCAAATAATCGACTTGAAATTTTCAACTCCAAATATCTAGAAAACGGTTGCTTATAGCGACTTGTAACATGGGTAGCTTTTTTACGGAGATATGAAAGAGAAATTGTTTTTTTTACTGAAAAATGTGCTAGAAGTACGCTCAAAAAAGTTATTAATTTTCAAAAAAGAAAATGACGTGTTGGTGGCGCCCCCTAGGAGTAAGAGCAATAATAACATCAGTTTCGAATTCGACACCTCAAAAAACCTCTCAATATCAATATTGATACATTGAGATCAGTATTTCGAGAGTTATTTAAAAAAAAAAGAAAATGAAAATAAAACTTCAACACCTTGGAAACGAAGAGTTTCCGGACATATATTGATTTGGACAATTCGTATTAGAATATTGTGAGGAATCACCTCCTGAAGTTTGTCAAAGTACTTCTGACTCGCCCTGTATATACACAGGGTGTTAAATGAGTGCAAATGAGTGTGAGAGTTTTCAGGGGGTGACTCCTTGTCGAAAATTGAAGGGGATCTTACATGTAAACAAAAGCTCTTAGGCCTCTCCTTGAAAAGTTACACGCTTCCAAAAATGAAAAATTGCTGAACAGTGACCCCGAAAACCACCCCCACATACCAATTTACAAAAAAAAGCTTGTAAAATCAGTGTTGATTCGTCATCATATCCCTGTTCTGTTTTCATAGTGATTTTAATGTCATCTTTATTTTTTTCAGGTAAGTGTTTTCAAACCTCCATGGACTCCAACTGAATATAATTTCGTAAGTACACCACATACCTCCTTGAAATGTAGACGATTATAACTCTTCAACTTCTGGAAACAGCCCAAGTAACACAATTCTTTGTCTAATCAACAAGTTCAAAAACGTGAAAAATAGAGATAAAGGTCCTAAAAATATGAGCGATGGCTCATTCGATTCGCAATCACCTCTAGAAAAATGTTTTCGAAGGATTTTGGTGCAGGTTAAAAATTACAATTGTTATTAACAAAATAAGATGAAAAAAAAAATGATATTTCGTTTTTTAATAATAACTTGAAAAATATCATCATTCAAGCAATTTTGAAAAAAGTTCGTTAAAGGAGAGAAAATTTCGAATAAAAAAGTCCGAACTCCCGGAACTCTATCTCCATTATTTATAATTTTAATTAGACGTTGAAAATAGGGCTCCGCGCGGCTGTTACAGCATGCGCGCGCCGCCGCTAAAGAGAGTTCAGCAATAAAAATAATTTTTTTATAACATAAAATGAGATTTTAAAAATTTGAAAAAATTCTAGTATCTTCTTAACACTTGAAAGAATCGAGCCCCGAAGAAAAAAAAGTTTAATCATCATTTTTCAAAAAGTTATTCAATTGTTAACTAACAAATTTTTTCCCAATCTCCGTTGGCATAAACAATGGAATGAAAGGTATAAATAATTGGCCTATAAATTTTAAACTCCGTGGAGCCCTTTTGATATATGTACTTTATGAGATCCTGCGGTTAATTTTCATTAAAGTTAATTAATATGTTAATTATGATTTTTTATAACTATTGGAAAATTAAAAATCTAAAAAATGTTGATAAACATCTTTTTTCCAATTAATATTTAGCTATGCCTGTTTTCACATTGGACGATAGCAGTAATTAACATAGGTTATGAATTTTTACGTAATTTGTTGATAAAATTGTTATAAAAAATAGAGAAATTAATATTTAAAAAAAAAAAAACCCGCTATTTTGTTGTTTACAAAAAATTAGATTAAAAAAAAAAATTTTTTTTTTAATTTTAATTTTTAATTGTTTAAAAACGATTTTTTTATATTTCGATTGTTTAAATAATTAGTTAAGAAAAAATATTTTCTTTTAAAAATCATAATTTACACTTTTAAATAGTTTAGCAAAAAAAAAAAATTTTATTATTTAATTGTTTATTAGTTCAACAATTTGTTATAAACAAATATCGACCAACGGTATATTTTTTTCTGAAGCAGAAAAAAATTATAAAAATAGCTATATATAATAAAGTGTAAAAAACAATTGCAATTTTTAACCTGCACCAAAATCCTTCAAAAACATTTTTCTAGAGGTGATTCCAAATCGAATGAGCCATCGCTCATATTTTTAGGACCTTTATCTCTATTTTTCACGTTTTTGAACTTGTTGATTAGACTATCTGAATTTTGGATTGAACCATTATCCTTATAAGCAGTGATTAGGGAAATAACGCCATTCCGAATGAATGTATTTCCCAAAAGTATCCAGTTCTCGCAAAAATGCATTCCATCAACCTCTGGTCTATTTTCGTGCTTATACTCATACGAATATCATCCTAATTCGAGGCGGAAGACCTTGACCGCAAATTGGAATCGAATCAGCTCGCCCTTCCCTCAACCTCTAGGTAGTGGAGTGGAATAAAGCATCGTGACTCTAAAAAGAGAGTGTGAAATGGGAGACTGATACTGGGTGGTTATTGATTTAGCCCGGCAGACCTGTTGCTGGTGTTTGGCCTAGCCTTTGTTCAAGGTATTATGGTATTTATCACCTGTTGTGCGATTAAAAGTTTCGTTGCCGATGCTTATTATTTATTTGATATTTTCGAGGTCATTTGACTCACCGAAAATGTTTATAGCTAACCCGAAATATGGATCATTGGAGGATTCAAAAAGGTAAACAAATAAAGAGATATCGAGCCAGAAATTTCGTATGGTTCACTTCGTGGTTACCATCGATGAACTGAAAACAGATCAAAAATTACTCTGGTGAACCAACCAATGTGGTGGAAGTCATCCTCAATCTCTCTCCAAGATCTCTACTTTTAAAAAAAAACAGGAACTTACTGCTTTGATATACCTTACGTGACTCTTTTGAGAGAATTTAATCTCATCAAACTTGAGCACAGGCGAGAAATTGCTTCTGCACTATTTATGTACAAATTACTCAATAATGAAATCAATTCCACGTATTTCTTAGGAAAATTAATTTACTGGCAATATAATTATGATCACAGAACCACATCTCAATTCGTTCTTCCTAAAGCTTACACTAATCTTGGCAAAAATGCACCTTTCTATAGACTGTGCAAAGTTATAAATGATTTAGATCCCACCATAGTATCCAAAAATCCTTCTGCTTTCAGAAACGAAATCTTTTTACGTTATCACAGATCGTTAACTTGGAAATGATAATAAGCATATTCAAGATTACATATAAATCGATCCAATCGAAATGAAAACATGCAAATCAAGGTGAAAACGCACCTCTCTACAAACTAATGACAAACTAATGTCGGAATTAATTTAGAATAATTTAATTTGGATTCTTTTCTTCTTCAGGTGATAACGATATATATAATGGGTATGGGTATATATGTATATATATATAAACATATATATATATATATATATATATATATATAAATGAATAGGAAAGTATCGCGACCGGCTTATTATTATAGAATGAGTATCTATCGGGGATTCGGTCTTGAAGAAAGTACACTCTTTTTTGCTACCCGAGCTTTCGCAAATCTTCATTTGCTTTTTCGAGGGCTACAAAGTTAAAATATAGACATAAAAATATTTAAGCAATAATAGTATACATACTGTGCAATTTGATATTTTCTTTGGACATCAAAGATTAGGAACATATTATATAATTATAAAAGTACAAAGTAAAACTTAAAAGATGTTGTGGCATGAAAATTTGATCACTGACAATCATTAATCATGGATGTCAAATAAAATAGGTATATACAGAGGAGTTTTAATTCAGGTATTTTCAAATGAAAAATGTTTTTTTGGTACGAGTAAAGGACCCCGCAAAATCCTTATGGAAAATGGCTCTCGGCTAAATTCGCTGAAACTCTGCAAAAAGATAGTATTCGTTATGCTGATCAAAAGTCTTAATTGGCAGAACCCTCCATTTTGAACCCCAGACCCCCTACAGCCCCCCAAAGCCCCCAAAGTACACTTTCCGGCGAGTTAATGCATAACAGTTTCAATTCATCTTCAAAGCGTTTCCTTTCACTACCCACCCCTTTCTCCAACCGAATCCTACATTCTACCCTCACCACACCTCGCCCTCACCCCCACACAACCCTTCATTAACCCCCTTCACACTTTTAAGTTAAATTCTTTAATTGTTTCATTTCAATCTTTTGAAGCTTTTTATATTATTATTATATTATATATATATATACCCCCCCCCGCCCCCACCCATCTTTATGAATGCCCCATTACACATTGCAAGGTTAAATATTTTTCAATTGGTTTTATTAAAATATTTCATGTGTATACTATGTAATAATATATATATATATATATATATATATTTATATATATTTTTTTTCGGGTTGTCGATCAGGTTTTTGGCGCTCTTTTGCAACTTTTCCTTGGGTTCGCGCCAAGTCCTATTGAGGATAGTTGCCGAATATTCTCTTTCTGTGTTTTCGTTTGTCGAAAGCTACGTTAGTGTCGTCACCTCACATTTTAGGTGCACCTCGTGCATATATAACATATGATATCTGTCACAATTGACAAATAGTTCAATAGATCTGTCAAGAACGTTATCAAGGGTTTATTGTCTAATTAACATATATTACTTTGGGGGCTTTGGGGGGCTGTAGGGGGTCTGGGGTTGAAAATGGAGGGTTGTGCCCATTAAGACTTTTGATCAGCATACCGAATATTATATTTTTGCAGAGTTTCAGCGAATTTAGCCGAGAGCCATTTTCCATAAGGATTTTGCAGGGTCCTTTTACTTAAGTTATCAATATCAGTTTTTTTATTCATATTATCAGTTTGTAATTTAATTTCAGCCATGTCTAAAGAAAGTCTTTTATTTAATTTTTTTTCAACATGTAAGATTTTGGCACAATCATAATTCATGATGTGATCGTTATCCATGACATGTTTCGTTAAGGAACAAGAGTTTCCTTTTGAAGTTCTACAATTGCTTTTATGTAATGCTATTCGTGATTTTAAATTTTTTTATTACAATTTGAACAAGGAATTTTATAAACCACGTTAGACTTTTCGGTGATATGATATTTTTGTTTCAATTTAGTATACAAGTTTTCCAATGGTTTTATTTTCTTTTGTGCAATTTTCAAGTTTTTCTCATGTTTGAATACATTTATAAGTTCAGGAATGTAAGGTATCGACGAATATGTGAAAAAAAAATTAAATAATAATAATATATGTTTATTCACCAAAAATATAACTTGCATAAAAAGGAAAAAAAAAAAAAATAATCACTGAAGCTGTAGTAGCTTGTGTGTGATACAAAACATACAGGTCAACAATATAAAATATAATATAAAATATAATCGAAAACACACTACATCTTAAAATACATCATATGAGAATAAAATTTAATATGGAGACGTTGATTCTAAAATATCAAGTATAAAATTTGAAGATGTGGACAACACGATATTTTAAGATACAATGCACGACACTTTAAAATATAACATACGAGTATAATAATAATAATAATAACGGAAGGACTATAAATAGAAATATTACAATGTTATTTATAATACAAATATGTACAGTTACTGTCTAAGTTTTAATTTTTCTAATAATTTTTTTTATATCACTTAATCAGCTCTCTATCATTTTGTGTATTTTTATTCTGTCTGTCTTTTTTTAGAAATGGCTGAAATTAAATCACAAACTGATAATATGAATAAAAAAAGTGATATTGATAACTTAAGTAAAATTTACTCGTACCTACTTTTACCAAAAAATCATTCTTCATTTGAAAATACCTGAATTGAAACTCCTCCGTATATACCTATTTTATTTGACATCCATGATTAATGATTGTCAGTGATCAAATTTTCATGTCACAACATCTTTTAAGTTTTCCTTTGTACTTTTATAATTATATAATATGTTCCTAATCTTTGATGTCCAAAGAAAATCTCAAATTGCACAGTATGTATACTATTATTGCTTAAATATTTTTATGTCCATATTTTCACTTTGTAGCCCTCGAAAAAGCAAATAAATATTTGCGAAAGCTCGGGTAGCAAAAACGAGTGTACTTTCTTCAAGACCGAATCCCCGATAGATACTCATTCTATATATATATATATAGATATATATATATATATATATATATATATATATATATATATATATATATATATATATATATATATATATGTAATATATATATATACAGGGTGTAACTGAATAAGTGTAAAACATTTAAGGAGGTGATTCCTCATCGAAAAAAAGATAGGATCTTTCATATAAAGAAACTTCATTGGAGCATCCCTTGTTAAGATACAGCCCCTTAAAGGGGGTACATAAAATTTGTATAACAATTTTTTTCACAAGCACTGAAAAAGTTACAATATTGAAATTAACCTGACGTTTTGTACTACCAAAAAGACACTTAGCCAGTAATTTATTTGGTTTACCCCATGGTTGTAAGGTGAAAAACGCAACCCCTAAAATTTATTTCCAATGTAACTTTTTGTCTTATTATTTGTTTACCATTCAAATTTATTTCCGATAGCCTGTTTCATTCTAAACAAAAAATGTCTCTTGGGTTTTTGCCCAAAATAAACCAGTAAGCAGCAAAACATTATTTTACGAACAACTACAGAGATACATCGTCATAAATGCGAACTGGATTTATTGTTATTTTGTAGTTAGTACCTGCATTAAACGATTAAAGGGTAATAAACAAAACTAAGTTATTAATAACAAAACACACAACATGTAGAAATCATAGTGAATGTTCAATATGTCTACCTTCAAACATTACGCATGCGTCTAGACGTCGGCGCATTGAGCCACGTATTCGCTCAAATATTCCTGGAGTCTCTCTGATTACCCTGCACGCATCGATGATGCGGTTTCTTAAGTCCTCTACATCGCGAACAGGAGTACGATATACCAAATGCTGTGAATGGCCCCAAATGAGAAATCGAGAGGATTGAGATCCGGGATCGAGCGGGCCATTTATGTGGTCCTCCTCGACCTATCCACTGATTTGCATATGTTTCAGTTAAATGCTGACGTGCTACTTGACTAAAATGGGCGGGAGCCCCATCATGCATAAAAACATATCCCTTCTGACGCCCAAAGGAACTTCCTCCAGCAGTACTGGATGCACTCTCTTAAAATTGAACGTATGCCTCACCATTTAATCGAGGAGGTAGAAAATGAGGCCCAATTAAATCATCCCCAATAACTCGAGCCACACGTTAAGAGAAAACTGTTCTTGATGGCTAGTTTCGACAATAGCGTGAGGGTTTTCATCAGCCCATATGTGGTAATTATGAAAATTAATAATCTTGTCCCGAGAAAAACTACATTCGTCTGTGAATTCTATCGTCTCCAGAAAGTCACAATTTCTTCTAATCATTTCCAGCATCCAATTGCAAAATTCAAGACGGTTCGGAAAGTCTCGCGGTAACAGTGCCTGTACTCGTTGCAGATGGTAAGGGTATAAGAGTTGTTCCTTTAAAATTCGAAATACCGTCATATGATCAACATTTAGCTGGAAAGCAATCTTTCTAGTACTGGTAGTAGGTTGTTCTTCAATCAAATTAAGTACTGCTTCCTCAAGCTGTGGTGTTCGTATTTCTCGATGGCGACCACAATCCTGCGTTCTTTTGTCGAATGAACCATATTCTCGTAATCGTTGATGAAGTCGAGCAAATATTCTATGTGAAGGATGCTGCCGTTGAGGATACATTTCAGCATATCTTCTAGAAGCTTCTAACCCATTCCCCTGCGACAGACCGTAAACGTAATGCATATCAGCCATTTCCTCATTTGTGTATGCCATTTTATTAACAAGTGAATTATTAAAGTAACAAATTAAGAACAGAACAACAACACACAATTAGTATTAATTCAATTTCGAAAATTCCCAAACTGACAGCGTCATACCAATTTAATTGTCACTATCGCTAATAGCGACCTACTAGATAGATTAGTTTCGTATTTTCGCATTTATGACGATGTATCTCTGTAGTTGTTCGTAAAATAATGTTTTGCTGCTTACTGGTTTATTTTGGGCAAAAAACCCAAGAGACATTTTTTGTTTAGAATGAAACAGGCTATCGGAAATAAATTTTTAAATGGTAAACAAATGATAAGACAAAAAGTTACATTGGAAATACATTTTAGGGGTTGCGTTTTTCACCCCTTACAACCATGGGGTAAACCAAATAAATTACTGGCTAAGTGTCTTTTTGGTAGTACAAAACGTCAGGTTAATTTCAATATTGTAACTTTTTCAGTGCTTGTGAAAAAAATTGTTATACAAATTTTATGTACCCCCTTTAAGGGGCTGTATCTTAACAAGGGATGCTCCAATGAAGTTTCTTTATATGAAAGATCCTATCTTTTTTTCGATGAGGAATCACCTCCTTAAATGTTTTACACTTATTCAGTTACACCCTGTATATATGTAATATGATTACTGTAAGTACTTCCTTCATTTTAAGTATTTTTTCCACAATAATGTCATTTACATATTTTAGGACCCTGAAGAAGTTTCAAAATTGAAACGAAAGCTCGGTCCATGTATTAAAGAGTTTTTCATAGTTCAACACTTGTGCTGACTGAAGATCCCCGTTATTCCCCACTGTTCATACCAATTTTCAGTCGTTATTTCTAAATTTATATATATATATATATATATATATAATATATATAATATATATATATATATATATATAAATAGACATTCTTCATTTGTCAATCACATATAAATTGTATAATGATAATATTCACTCTCAGAAACTGCTAATATAATGGAATAATTTTTTATATTATTATATTTTTATAAGGTTTTGTAGCTCACTTAATCATCAATAGTTGAAATTGTAATCAATTAATGGAATGTATTTTCTGTAGATTACATATGAATACAATAAAAATAAATAAAATAAGATATGGAAGAAGACAAAAAAAGCACCCATGAAAGACATGAGATCCTATGAATTTTATCTGTATTTCGTTTGTTTTTGGAAAACCACCTGGCAAACCATGAGAAATTTTAGTTTCCATCTCACTTTCTCTGCCAACCTCTTCAAATCTTACTACAGTCAATATGTTGTGTTTCACTTTCAGGCTGAAAAGTTTCAAACGACCTCAAAAATATAATAATAATAAACGTCTTTGATTCTTTCAGTTGTTTACAATACATTTACCAATATATTGTCAAGAAAAAATAGAGCGAAGTTCAATGAATTTGGAGATCGAAATCTCCACTAAATTGTTCTTGAACTCAACCTTGTCGGTGCTGCATTTGTCAAAACAAGATGAGAGGAAAGCAAAAATAAATAAAAATGAATTAAATAGCCCAAATTTATCTGATCGTTGTTGAAAACTTCCTAGGATGAAATTTTCGGTATAAAACAAGAGTACTAGGACGTATGTTGATTTATTAATGGGAAAAGATATATCTTTTAGTCTAGATTTGAAATTTTTAGTGAGAGTTTTTTAATTTCTGCTGGCAGAGAGTTGTATATTCCTACATACTTGGTAGGAGTATGAGCGTTTAAAAAGTTCATTTTGAATTTTGGTGGTGTTAGTGTACCTCCAAATTGTGGACGTTATATCCAAATTGTGGACGTCTGAACGAAAAGCTATCTTTCGATTTAGATAACATGGCTTTCCATTCAAAATTACTTCATGAAAAGACATGCAGATTGAAAAAATCTTTTTTTTCCATATTCTACCAATCAGCTTGTATTAGTTTATTACAAATCATTCCACGCTTACGCACACCATATACCAATCTCAAGCATGAGTTTCGTACTTTTTGTATTTCTGAGCTGTATTTTCGAGTATAATATATAATATATATATATATATATATATATATATATATATATAGAAAATAAGCAAAATTAAAAATTGATAATACCATCGATTCACATACTAGTAATTTTATATTGGATGATAGATATTGCCATGAACCATACAAGGTCTTCAGAGATATATAAGCTCTCTGAATGAGTTTATTTATGTGTTTTTCAAATCTTAGGTCGGAGTCTATTTCCACACCCAGATGTTTTGTGTGTTCCAAAATAGCAAGTGGTTCGTCATTAATATTTATATTGATATCGTGCTGAGACATAATAGTTTTTGGCCCAAAAAACATCATATTAGACTCATTAGGACTGATTTACAGATAGGCCTTCTGTATGAATTTCTCAAGATCTTTGTTGATGATATGACTGGCCATTTCCAAGTAGTTCGAAGCAAAACTGTATTATATTTGTGTATCGTCCGCATAACAATGAATAGAGCAGTGTTCAAGCGATTTCACAATTGTTGAGGTAGGAAAAGAAAATAGAAGTGGTCCTGATATAGACCCTTGTGGTACTCCTGATCTCAAGTTTACACTTGCAGAGAACTGAAGAAGTATCTATAATCCTTTTTTTCAACATGCAAGCAGATAGTTTTCGAATAATGTAATAGCAGATTCTACGAGTCCCAAGTAGTGCAAAATGGCAAAACCCAACTCGTGATTAAAGTGTCAAATGACGACTGAGTGCAGATGTCTGAAATGGTATGCTTTCCTTGGTCTCTTGCTCTGAGTATATCATCCATAATTTGGAGGAGAGCAGTGGTACAGCTGTAACCTTTCCGAAAGGCCAACTGAATTTCAGGTAGTAGAGAATGGTGATCGAGAATATTTTTCAATTGTATTTCTATGGCTCTTTCCAAAACTTTCGATAAAGTGGGCAGTATACTTATTATATTCCACTGGATCGGATTTTTTCGGTCAAACCTGCACCACTGCTACCATCCAAACATCAGGAACAACACCATTTATCAAACAAAAAATAATTATATGGGTTATATATGGTATTATATGGGGGGAAACAAAGTTTAATTAGATTAAAATTCAGTTAATGAATTCCTTCAGCATCAGTTTTGATATTACATATGGTTCCATACACGGATAAGTTCGGCGACTTGAAGACTGAATAAAGCAATAATTTAAAAAAAAAATCTTCAATACCCCATGACAGGTTTTAATGTCAGAAAACACTAATTTCAAAGTGTCTCTCCAAAAGAAATGATTCTGACTATTTCCATCTTTGCAAAGTGAGATTGCTTCTTGAAAATGTGTTTCCTATTTCTTCCGGTCTTCCTGATGATCGTGGAAGCGTGAAATAGATTTTCGTCGACAAAAATGTATTGAAGACCTAGTCAATGCGATGTCTCTCCTGGGTCAATATTACGGATGATTTCCAGTGAGTATTCCCTTTTGGAAAACATTTTTCTTTACCTCATTCATCTTCATGAGTTCTTAATTAAGACTGGAATAGAAAATCAAATAAATGAAAAATGCAAATTTTCAATTTCAGATTTTTTCTTTTGAGCTAGGGCCTTCTCAGAATATCTGTCAGATGTAGTTCAATGTCCAGCGTGGCTTTAGCCGGGGAAGTAGTTGTTTTCTGTTAGACATTCACAAAAAATAACTTCATTTTAATCGTGGATTTTTCAATTCACAGAAAAATATTTCTATCAATATTCAATTGAGGATGTTTCCATCTTCAATTCATATTCTCCATATCCTCCTTGGGGAGCTGAGTTGTTGAAAACATTTTTTATTTCATCTACTGCTTTCAAATTCCCAGGTAGTGAATGTGATTTACTAGTTATGATGTTGTTTGTCTTCAAAGTTTTCCTGAAATGATTTCGATCAGTGGGTGAAATATGCTTTTTACCCCAGTCATCTTAGTCAAAATTAGGTAAGAATCTCGGAATTTGAGATACCCAGCTGAATATTTGTATAAATTTGTATTTTGTAGAGAATTAAATTCCCTACAACTTTTGTTTCAAACATTTTTTTATACGTTGAATCGTTTTCGAGATAGAGGGCGGAGAGCGTGCGGTTACAGCATAATGTAAGGTCAACCGGTATAGTCCCGGTCAAAACACGCTATATAAAGTTTATTAATTATTGATAAATAAATAATTAATAATAATTTTCATTTGCTATCAACTATTATATTATATTTAATCATTTTTTTCATCAATTGAATCTATCTATTCAATAATACTTACAACCATTCCTAAAATTAAAATTATTGAGGGACAAACTTTAATTACATTTTAATTATATTCTCATTTCCACTAATTATAATTTAAGTAGACAATAATGGAGTACATATTCTTTAAACTCCGTAAACTCTTAAATTCTTTCATAACGTTAAAAAATGGATTCTTCACTGTGAAACGAACAGAAAAATTCAATTCCGGTACATGGACAGATATGGTGATTGAACAAAGTCTCATGAAATCAATGAAAACAGAAGGAGGAGTATCTCGTGGTCGAAGTACGCAAGAAAGTGTTTTGTGTAAATGGGTATATGCTATGTAACGCCACGAACACTGTTTGTGAAGAAATGAAGAAGTTCTGTAATATTTCCTTGGACTCGACAGAGCAACACGTAGATTCCAGAGATTCAAGAGTAACAAGAGACAATATTGACGTAAATATATAAGAAGACTTCGAAACACCACAGCGGTTGGGAGACGACGATGAAGAAGAAGAATTAATTTTTTTATAAGTTGCAGTTCATGTAATTTTTATTCCATTCAGAATAAAATGGTATTTATAATAAAATCAAAAATTAAGAATTTCTTTCTTTTTTTTTTTTCAATTATTTAAGGAGTCATTAATAAATTCATTAAATTAAAATATAATTTAAGTATTTTCCTTAACAATTCTATAACTACACGGGTAGGTAAGTGTTATTAATAAATTAATACTTAATTAAAAATGATACGAAAGTAAAGAAATGATTAAATATAATGTAATATTTGATAACAAATGAAAATTATTAATAATTATTTATTTATCAATAATTAATAAACTTTATACAGCGTGTTTTGACCGGTTGACCTTACATTATGCTCCAACCGCGCGCTCTCCGCCCTCTATCTCGAAAACGATTCAACGTATAAAAAAATTTTTGGAACAAAAGTTTTGGGGAATTCAATCCTCTACAATATTGATATCAATACAAATAGCGAAAATCCCATAGGAAATGAGATATTTGCAAAAAATATGCAAAAAATCGATTTTTGTGACGTTTGACCTCAAATTTTAATAGACGCGTACACCCTACCATATGTAGGTTTTGAGACATCTTTTAGAATGCCAAAATACAAGTTTATACGAATATTCAGATGGGTATCTCAAATTCCGAGGTGAACTTACTATATGACTGGACTATTTTTTCATTCTTTACGGCTTTGTTTACTTAATTTCTCAGATCTCCATGATATAGGAAATCGTTGTCTGACATCCAATGTAACTACTCAAAATGAAATAATAAAATCACTAATATATATATATATATATATATATATATATATATATATATATATATATATATATATATATATATATATATAGATAAAGAGAGAGAGAAAGAGAGTAACTAGAGGGAGCAAAAGAACGGAAGGATTGAATTGAATATTTGTTCTCGATTACATTAAAATCAGATTATTTCTCCTTCTGGGTGAAAAAACAACGTTTTCAGTAAGGTAATAATCAAACAAAATGAGGTTATCATAATGTATCTCCTTCAAAACAGCAATAATTTTTAATGTATAAACTATTTGATTGAATTTCCTAGAAATAAATGGGCATAATTCGCAGCAGGTTCAAAATCAGTTGTTATCGTTTTATTCCTCAAGATGGTGCTGAAACGCGGGTTTCATGAGGGTTTTATTGCTCTTTTTATCATTGATATCAATTGGGGTAATGGAAACTATCACTTCAAATCATTGAAATAACGAATAAATATCGAATAAAAAATATGTGAAAATTTTGAAAGACTTTTCCTTCAGACAACCCTCATGAGCTATCAAGTATCTCCGTAGGGTACCAGTATTAATTTCTCTTTGGTTTGAACATCACACTTCTCAGAAGTATTGAAAAAAATTGGATTAGATTCTGATGATTTGGACGATCCATAGTAGATTGATAGCTTTTTCTTCTCGTTTTAGCTCCCTGTGGAGATATTTCAATGAAACTGTTTTCAAATAATTTGGTGTGATCCAAAGCAGATATGAAGATCGTTTTTTTTTCAATTATACTTCTCGGCGCGTTTAGTTGAGAGTGGAGTTGGGAGATGTGTGCACACACCGTAACAATTTTGTTTTCTCATACAATTTTCACAGACCCAATTTTCCACTCCGTATTATATATTTGGCTGAGTCTTATCCGTGGCTGGAGATCATATTCCTGAACTTTGATTGAAACGTCATATCGATGGTGATGTTGGGGTGAAAGGAAATTTAGTGAATTCTTCTTTATCTTTGATGGAAAATATCTTGAGTCCTGATTCTTCTCGAAAAATGGTGAATACTTCACATTTCGTCCGTCTATTGAGAAATGTTGCTCCTTCCTTCGATCAAAACGTCCCAGCAGATTCGGAAGAATTTCTAAGATACCTTCTGGTAGGTTTACATGAAGCTTTAAACAAGGCGAGTGCAGAGATTCATCCATCACCAAACGATTTTGTTATCACGAATGATAATCAGAAAGCTTCCATTTTTCGGACAAGATATCTGTCTACTAATAATTCCAAAATTGTGAATACATTTGCCGGTCAGCTGAAGTCTATATTGAGATGTTCCTTTTGTTATTACTGCTCCGTTACTTTTGAACCTTTCTGGGTACTTTCAATCCCTATTCCAGACTTGCCAAACGAAGTCGTGAATTTAACACAGTGTATTGAACTGTTGACAGAAGAGGAGACTTTGACTAACGATGCGAGCCCATACTGTTCAACTTGTGGAATGAAAATGGAATTCAAAAAGATGATTCGCATACAAACATTTCCAAAAATTTTAGTTATACATTTGAAACGTATTTCTTCGACTGATGGCAGTAAATTGGACAATGTGATTGATTTTCCAATACAAAATTTGAATTTGGACCTATATTCTGCTCAGGATGGAATGAATACTCTTTATGATATCTACGCCATTTCTAATCATAGGGGCAGCATTTCCAATACTGCATATTGCAAACATCCTTATTCTAATTGTTGGCACCTCTTCGATGACTGCCGTGTATTTTCCAAGATTGATTCTCTCAGCTCCCAGGGAGCATGTGTCCTTTTCTATGAGAAAGTTGATGATCTGATTTCTGATGGTGTTGTGGGTTTTTCCGGGTTTTCCTCCAACTGAAACAGCAAATGCGCCATAACTCCGAGTCCCGGGCTTCAATCAAGATTCTCATCTTGATATTATTTCATATTTAAAACTTTGCTTTTGTATTTTTTAATTCTGAATGAAGTTATTATGGTGAAAGGTTAACTGATCTTGATGGCGATTGATAAGTACTCGCGATCTTTTCTATCGTTCTAACACTAACATCAAATTGTCTGACTAGAGAAGAGAAGGTCGTGGGTTCGACTCTCGCTTGAGGATGTTTTTTTTCTTTAATATAATAATTTGTCTAATATGCCACAATTTTATTTTTTCATACAATTTTCACAAACGCATTTTTCCACTTCGTATTATATATTTGGCCAACTCTTATCAGTGGTTGAAGATCATCTTCCTGAACTTCGATTGAAACCGTCACGTTGATGGTGATGTTAGGGTGGATGGTTAACTGGTCTTGATGGCCATTGATGAGTACTCGCGATCTTTTCTATCGTTCTAACACTAATATCAAATCAAATTATGGGAAAAAATGATTCACAAATATGCGGCGGTTCCTATGTCCTCAAATAGCTCAGTTGGCAGAGCGTCTGACTAGAGATGAGTAGGTCGTGGGTTCGCCTCCCGCTTGAGGATGTTTTTTCCTTTAATATAATAATTTGTCTGATATGCCACAATTTTCTTTTTTCATACCATTTTCACAGATGCAATTTTCCACTTCGCATTATATATTTGGCCAAATCTTATCAGTGGTTGGAGATCATCTTCCTGAACTTCGATTGAAACCGTCACGTCGATCGTGAAAGGTTAACTGCTCTTGATGACCATTGATAAGTACTCGCGATCTTTTCTATAGTTCTAACACTAATATTAAATCAAATTATGGGAAAAAATTATTCACAAATATGCGGCGGTTCCTATGTCCTCAAATAGCTCAGTTGGTAGAGCGCGTCTGAATAGAGATGAGAAGGTCGTGGGTTCGATTCCCGCTTGAGAATTTTTTTCTTTAATTCAATAATTTGTCTGATATGCCACAATTTTTCTTTTTCATATATATATATATATATATATATATATATATATATATATATATAAATGATAATTATTTATTGTTATTAATATATAATCTATATCATTATAATTGAAGAAACAATTGAGTAATTTTTCTCCAAAAAAGTATAACTTCTTAAGGACACGCACCAAGTTTCGTTTGAAATGTATTGGTTTCCAGTAACAACACCGCCAGAAATCGATAAGGGTATAAATTCTGATTATTTTTTATAATATTGTAAGATTCAGAGTTTCTGAGGCTCATTACCATTGGACAGTCAAGTTGATTTCAGAGCATGTTTTTCAGTAATATCATAGTATCAGCAATAATTCTAAAAGTTGAAGCTATCATACCAAATGGTTTCATTCATACAACAATATTCAATTAGGCATAAGTAATAATGCGGACTTCGAAATCAATGAACCAAAATAATTTCTGCTTCCATAAATTCCATGTTGTGTTTATTGATTGAAAAATTATGATTGGAAGACAAAATTATATGTCGAATATATTTATTGTTTGGGTGTGCGAAACAACACATTTAATGAAATTGGGCACTGTGCTCTGTAATATTTGTGAAAAAAATTATTCTGGCTAACCATGGTGCACTGCAATATGCATTTAAGGAAATTACTGCTTTTGTAAAATTTGGTGAAGGTTCAAATGTTTTGTTCCCACTGACCAGAACAAGAACGCAGTTTGACACCAACCCAAATCCAATAATTTTTAATTTCACTTTTCTGCCTAAATAATTCGATGATTCCATGGAAAATTTCACTCATGTGTTGAAATGTCCATAAGAGGTGTGGAATTATCGCTGAATTACAGCGGTAATCCACCTACTATGTGGATTATCGCTGTAATTCAGCGCGCTAGGTGACAATTCAACTGCAATGACAAAATTACTTACAATAATTGTAGTATCAACTATAACAATAAATAATATGAATCTTTCTGTATTCTTGAAATTTTCTACCGAATAACATTCGTGCTTTGAAAATTAACCAAATAATTCTGAAAAAAACGTGTTTTTTTTTTAAACTGCACTCGGTTATTTTTTTCGTTGTTAAAAAAAATTTTCCTTCTTCGGAGTCGGGAAATTTATGCTTCGTAACAACGAATGGAATTAACTCGTGCAGTTTTTAAGAAACACGTTTTTTTCAGAATTATCGGTAATTTTTAAAGCACTTATGGTATTATCCCCTATAATTCAGCCTATCCTTCAATGAACTCTTGAAATTATAAGATGGTTAAAAATCGGAAATAGTACAAATCTTCGACGGTGAAAATAGTCAGTTTGAATTCATTTATACTAACTCATTTAATTTTTCAAAATCTCACACTTTTATTAAATATTGGTAACGGCCTCAGAATCATAAAATACCCTGTACATAATAACATATTTCACTTCAAAAAGGGAATCTTTTTATGAATATCTTCCCTCAGTCCCATTCAACGCTGCTCGGTCTTATTATATTTTAGATATTCCTACCGGCTGGAATACATTCTTCCTACTAATGACATTCATTACAACCCTTAGCGCTCGAGTGCCATGATTAATGACAATCTAGCTCGAATCGAAAAATATGCTCTCTGTAACTCAGGACCGGAACAAAGCTCTCAAGTGGAATTGCTTTCAGTGAGAGGAATTTGATTGAAAAGTGAGTTCGTGAGTGAAACATTCTCTCAATTAACTTTTTTACGGAATGAAGAGTGGAAAGAGACACATTTCTCACAGAAGGAAAATTGGGAAAGCAATTATTCATATATATATATATATATATATATATATATATATATATATATAATATATATATATATATTATATATATATAATGAAAGAGAGTAATATCGAGGGGACTGTTAAAAACAAAATGGAAGGAATTTAATGGACATAGCCCTCAGAGAAAAGTGCTAACCGTAGACACGTGTTTCGGGCTCTCGGCCCTCATCAGTACGGTGGAGAAGTGCAAGGATGAACAACACTTGGTAGAAAACGACAAATCAACGGAGTCAACAAACAGAAGCCAGCCGCTCATTTGTGATCTTGGTTAGCAGACCCTGAATTCCAGGGCAACAACCAACGTCACCACGGAGGCAGCTATAGCTACCTGCGTGACATCCGAGTCCAGGAATATAAATATGAAAGAGAGTAATATCGAGGGGACTGTTAAAAACAAAATGGAAGGAATTTAATGGACATAGCCCTCAGAGAAAAGTGCTATATATATATATATATATATATATATATAAATATACATATATAAAAGAAAAAGAGATTTGTTTCATGACCGAGAAAGCCACCTATGCCTACAGCTGGTTCATGGTTTCCCAATCATCAGGACGGCTTGTGTTCTCTCTCAAAACCTGAATCAAACCTCTCAGAGAATTGTGCCTACCGGTGAAGGACAAATATGTGAAATGCGTGAATTATAGATGTGACATCTATAATATGCCGAGGGAAGCTTAGGCATAGTGGAGTGGAGTTCAATGGCAGGAAATTTCGTGCAACATTGATAGGTCACCAACAGCTGTCAGTATGGGCCAATCCACGACCCCAAAAGTCAAGCTTCTAGTGCGTTCCTAGTAACGCAAACAAATAACAGAAGAAAGAGAGACTTCTAGATCAATGTTACACGAAATTTCATTGAACTCTACTTCACCAAGCCTGAGCTTGACTCGGGAAATAATAGATGTCACATTAATAATTTTTGCATTTCACATGTCTTTTGCCGGAAGGCATAAATCTCTTAGAGGTTTGATTCAATCAATTGGGAAACCATGAAAGAGCTGTAGGCGGATGGTGGCTTTCTTGATAGAACTGTTTTCTTTTGTGATTTGTTTGCGTTACTCGGAACTAACTAGAAGCTTGACTTTTGGGGACGTGATTGGCCTATTCTGACAGCTGTTGGTGACCTTTAAATTTTGCACGAAATTTCCTGTCATCGAACTCCACTTCACTAGGCCTGAGCTTCACTCCGCAAATTATAAATATCACATCTATAATTTTTGAATTTCATATATATATATATATATATATATATATATATATATATATATATGAAATATGTAAAAATTTTCAGTTTTAATGTTTCTATTTTCATGATTTTTTCATTCTTCTCTATTGATTTTTTTAAATTGTGGGTGGTTGTATATTTTCTGGATTTTTTCCTTAGCTGACTCAGTATCTGTTCATAACTTCAAAGGTCTCCAGTATTAGTGAAGTTGTAGTGAGAAATTTAGGAATAACGTATTGTTGGTAGTGAGGATCGTGTTTCTTCATGTGGTTACGTAGTTTTCTGTGATTGGGTGTTTTGTTGAATAAATATGTTTATTGAGGGCGATTGGGGATTAAAAACTTTTTTAATTTTTTTTATAAAATGGTCTAATGGATTTGGCTAGAATATACTATAACTTCGTCCCGTTTAACGCTTATATATATATATATACATATATATATATATATATATATATATATATATATATATATATATATATATATATATATATATATATATATATATATATATATATATATATATATATATATATATATATATATATATATATATATATATATATATATATATATATATATATATATATATATATATGTGTGTATCAAAACGCATATGATGAGAGAAATTACTTTTCAGAGTGGTGTTCACTGAGGTGGTCAATTCTCAAAATACCTCCAAAACCTAAATGGTTGATTTTTCCACTGGAAATACTCCATTAGTTAGCAGCTACTTGGTGAGAGAAAATCATTAGCACATTCAACAGGTTCCTGGCACACTATTCAAGGTCCGCTGGGGGCAATCACATAGGGAATACTAGGAGGGAATTTTCAACATGTGTATTTTTACTTTGTCCTCTGGAATACAATGTATCACATGAAGACTTCATACTCCAGTCGCTATCAAATTTGTTACTTGACCTGGTAGTCGCATCAAAATATTTGCTATACAGAAAAAGCTCAGAGCCTAATGATAGGAGTAGCACCGAGGGATTATTGCAAACTGTTATTCATGAACTGTTATAATGTCTCTTATTTTTATTAATTCATCAATGTATTCTTCTCATCTGATGTATTATATGAATCAGTATGTGAATTAAAAATGCAATTTGATGTATATCCATCAAAACTACTCTTGAAGAAAGAGAGTTTCAAGGAAAAGATAGTTGCAATTCTTGTTTAGAATCAATACCGGAAATATGGTAGTAAAAGCTTAAACGACTGCTAAATGAAAATTTTCCAATAATATCCAGTAGGTACCGTGAGTTTTTGATTCTCAATCTGTCGAAAACTGGGTGTCATCCGAAACTATTTCGGGAATAGACCAAGGGACGAACATACAGCTGGAAGATACTCGTGAAGATATTATTGACCCCAACATCATCGGAAGCAATTTTTATTCGTTAGGATTTCGTGAAAATTCTGTGTCGTGGATAGTTTCATATATTCGCTTCAGAAATATATCTGTTTAAATCAGCATCGGTCGATCTTTCATACGATGGATCTGGAAGTTCCTCAGGGATCCATGTTAGGTCCACTGATTTTTTCAACCACTCATAAATGATCTATCTCTCCATATAAGCATAAACTGTGTGGTTCTCTATGCTGCTGACACGACTTCAGAGGCTGATGCAAAGAGCCCTGAGCCCAGAGTAAATCGAATTTACCAGCAAAGGAATTCACTACCTGGTGCGAGAGAAATCATCTTAAAGTGAACATAATAAACAAAAACATCTGCATGCAATTTAATTGCAGTTCGAGGATAACGGAAAATATCAAAGTACAAGTTATGCATAATGTGATCAGTCTTTCTGAAAGGAGTGGCTATTACGCTATTCTTCAACTGAAAAATATTTTCAATACACCTCAACTAATAAATGTTTATTATGCAATAATCTATTCTCATATATCTTGTAATATAAACATTTCGGGCTGTTCCAGCAATCCCAAGAGGATATTTGTTTTACAGAATAGACTAATTTTCAATTTCTGAATCAGAGATTCCTGTTAATAATATTTTTTTAAAGATATCACTTTAACTCTTTCCTGTATATATATATATATATATATATATATATATATATTATATATATATATATATATATATATATATAATACGAAAATAAAATAAATATATATATATATATATATATATATATATGAATATATACAGTGTCATCCTCAAAGTATGCACCATATGGGAAACTTAGGAAAGGTTTTTCGACAAAAAGTTATTACTGGTTAAAGCTTGTGCTTTCCCTGAAACGAAACATGCACCAACAACATATATGTGAAACACACGTAATATACGAGGAACCTCAGAAAATTTGATTTTGAGACAAGAGTAAAGTACCCTTATTTTGGAAAATCTCGGGAAATGTTACTTAGAAAAGTTGTTTGGCATTAAAAAATACATCTAGATTTGAGGTCATGGCCATCTAAGTGAAGCTTTTCTTGTCCAAAATAATTGTTTGATATCAAGTACTTGACATATTTGCTGAAAATGTATTACGTAGTTATTGTTATTGCTTATTTCGTTAACGTTTGATGATAAGTACTATTTAAATAATATTAAGAAGAATGAGTTGAAGTATATTGTTGTGTGGGGAAAATACTCCAAGCAGACAAGTTACAGACATTTTTAATGTCAGGTATCCTAATCGCAATGTAAATCACACTACAGTAACCCGTATTTTGAATAAATTTAAAGAAACAGGCAGTATTAATAACGATTTCAAAAAACCTCTGACAGCTGCAGAAATATGTATAGAAATGTGTTTGAAAGTTATCGAAAATGGTAAGACATTAATTAAACAAATATTTTTCTTGAGTACCTTTTACTACTGTACAAAAAATTTGAGAAAAAATTAATTAAAGCTTTAAACCAAAATTAAAAAAAGGAATACATTCCAAAATTTGAGTTTTCCGCTTGGTATCAGGCAGAATACGAAGAAACAACATGGTTCCCAATAGATATTTCATGGACTGATGAAGCAACATTTACAATAATGGAACAGTAAATTCACAGAACTGAGATGTACTAGAAAACCCTCATTTCACTATATAGTGCAAGGACCCATACTCATTTAAAATAAATGTCTTATGTGGACTGTTAAACAATATCGTAATTGGTCCCTTCTTCATTGATGGAAACCTTAATGCCAACCGATATTTGCAAGTTTTACAAAAAGATTTATTACCAATTTTAAATCAAATGCCGCGTAGACAAAGAGACATAAATTGGTATCAGTTGGATGGATCTAGTGTTCACTGTAGTGTAGCAATACGACAATTTTTTAATGAAACCCCTAATGGAAAATGGATTGGACGTTACAAAAGAGGATCCAATGCCAGCGCACTCACCAGATACTAATTGTATTAGGGCCCTACAATCGGAGCACATTACGAATGCAGTCAACGATTGTGTAAGAAGAACCGAACTGTGCATGTTTCGGGATGGACATCATACCGAGATGTGGAATACTTCTTTAGGAAACATGCTTTTGTTTTCAAAGCGAATATAAGAATGATTTTGGATAAGAAAATCTCCAGAAAATCAATGAGTTTGTGCCGAAATACTTATTTTATTTTGATGTTTTGTGATCTGATATTATTGAATATCAAGTTCTTGTTACAATACTGTATAATTTTGAGCAAGTTTTGGTGTTAACAAGATATAAAAATAACTTTGCACCAAAACCTTTGAAAATTATTTTACTGTTCAAAAAAATTGACCGTGGTTAACACAATAGTTTTGTAATTTGTAATATTACAGACTTTTAAAATAAGCCGTCGTATACCTGATGTTGTCTATTCATCGTTCTGGCGATTTTTTTTGTAATTCCCAATAAAAAAAAATGGGTAAAAAAATTAAAATTCTACTCAGATGGCCATGACTTCAAATCTAGATGTATTCCTTAATGCTGAACAACTCTTCTGAATAACATTTCCCGAGATTTCTCAGAATAAGGGTACTTCACCCATGTCTCAAAATCAAATGTATATATATATATATATATATATATATATATATACTTATATGCATTATGTTATTCCAAAAGATTGAGATATATACAGAAAAAAGTTAAAATGTTATATTTCTTAAAATATTATTTACAGGAATCTCAGATTCTCAAATTGAAAATTAGGCTTTTACGTAACACAAATATCCTGTTGGAGTTGCTGGAACAGCCCCAAATGTTTATATAACAAGATATATAAGAATGGATTATTGTATAATAAACATTTATTGGTTGAGTTGTATTGAAAATATTTTTCAGTTGAAGGATAGCGTAGTAGCCACTCCTCTCAAAGAGACTGATCACATTATGCATAACTTTCACTTTGATATTTTTCGTTATCCTGATCTGCAATAAAATTGCATTTAGATGGTTTTTGAGATAATTCCTCTCGCACCAGGTAGTGAATTCGTTTGCTAGTAAATTCAATTTACTCTGTAGTTCTTCAGGGCTCCCAATATCAGCTGTTAAAGTCTTGTCAGTAGCAGAGAGAACTACACAGTTTGGGCTTATATGGAGAGATAGATCATTTATGAAGAGTCGAAAAATCAGTGGACCCAAGATGGATCCCCGAGGAACTCCCAGATCCATCGTATAAAAGTTCGACCGATACTGATTTTAACAGATGTATTTCTGAAAGGAATATGTGATACTATTCACGACAAACAGTTTCCACGAAATCCTAACGAATGAAGTTCCGATTATATCAAATAATATCTTCACGAGTATCAAAGTCTCCCAACTGTATGTTTGTCCCTTGGTCTACTCCCGAAATAGTTTCGGATGACAGCCGAATTTCGACCTACTGGATATTATTGAAATGTTTTTTGAATTCTTGTTCGAGTGGGATCGTCATAATTTTATAGCTGTTGAAGCTATACCACAATATTTTCGGAATTGATTCTGAACAAAAATTGCAACTATATTTTCCTTAAAACTATCTTTCTTCGAAAGTAGTTTTGATGGATATACATCAAATTGCATTTCTAATTTACATACTGATGCATATAACACATCAGATGAGAAAAATGCATTGATAAATGAATGAAACGAGGAGATATTATGACAATTTTCATAAATAACAGTTTGCAATAATCGGTGGTACTCGTATCATTAGGCTCGCAACTTTTTTCTGAATAGCAAATATCCACTGTGTTTTGTTGCGACGACCAGGTCAAGTAACTAATTCGATAGCGAATAAAGCATTAAGACTTCATGTGAAACATTGTATTTCAGATGGCAAAGTAGAAATACATCTGTTGCAAATTCCCTCCTAGTATTCTTTATGTGATTGCCATCTGAACGTGGGGTCAATATGGATTATATGAAATTGTGTGTCAGGAACCTGTTGAATGGGCTAATAATTCACTCTCTCCAAGTAGCAGCTAACTAATGGGGTATTTTCAGTTGAGAAATCAACCATTTGGGTTTTGGAGGTATTTTGCGAATTGGCCAACTCAGTGAACACCACTCTGAAAAGAGGTTTGTCACATCATATGCTTTTTGATACATTATTGAAATAATTTCTGCAGACTTGACTGAATTGGTATTTTATGATATTGCACTGAAGCAGCACAACATTGACTTGGAAGATCATTAATGAATTCAATGATCCTAGAACTGATCCTTGAGTGAATGAGGTTCAACAATCACACACAAGATGGCCGTACTATACCTTAGAATGCCTTCCTCCTCTGTTCTCTTCTGTCGATTGTCAGTCATCATTCAGATATAAAGTATAAGAATGTCGAGCTCATTCAAAATGCCAACTATGTTACGTAAACGATTACCATGCCTCTTTCATATGGAGGGGTATTGTTTCATCCCAAATACTGGTCAGGATGTGTCAAAGCTATAATGCTTTGCTGACCTCCATATATTTTTATTTTTATGTTGTCATTCCTACATAGTGTGAGTATTCACAACCATCTTCTGATGTGAATTGTTGTTAAGCTTATCCCTCCTTTTTAAGATCTAAGTATCAGCTGAAGATGGAGCTTTAAAGTTCGGAAACATGTCCCTCCTTTTTTCAATAAATTTCATGGAGATGATTTTGAGTATTTATTTTCATCTAATAAATAATTGCTCTCTGAATTTTCCTTTTGTGAGAAATGTATGTCTCTCTCCCTTTCCACTCTTCATTACCTAGTAAAATCAATTTAAATAATGTTTTACTTACAAACTCACTCTCCAATCACATTTCTCTTACTGGAAGCAATTTCCCTTGAGAGTTTTGTTTTGGTCCTGAGTTACGCATTTTTTTCCTATTGGACCTTGATTGTGAATAATCATGGCACTCAAGCGCTAAGGGTCATAATAAATGTCATTAGTAGGAAGAATGTATTCCGGTCGATAGATATATCTAAAACATAATTAAAAGACCGAGCAGCAACTTTTTCCTGTATATATTGTTATGTTAGGTAATGTTTATAAAATAATTAAAATGATAATTCTTTATTATTATCAGGTATTTGAGTTATCGTGGTTCATGCTATGTTTGTTTTACAATTTTTCTATTTTTTTTACTATTCTAGAATCTTATAACAGGCTCAGTCAACGCATTCGTATCGAAATGTCAGTCCTGAAGTATCTCTATTGTCGTAAGTAAGAGACCAACAATACATTCATGTTGAACACCCAATAAAAATAATATGGAAATTTAAATTCATGGAAAAACTTGATAGATCAAAGGGTATACAAGTTAGAACACCTGTATGGTAAATCATATCAGGAGGAAACCCAACAGCGAGATGTCAAAAACGATGCGAGAAAAACAATGAAATATAAAAATTATGAACACAGAAATAAGTCAAATATGAATTATATCCAAATCTGTAGATATAATATGAGTTCTAGAATAGTACATTGTAAGTTAAATCATTGGAATAATTTAGAATAACTAATTTTCGGATATAAAGTGGCAACATATCTTAAATTTTGTGAAAAGAAACAAAATGTGCGGGTTTCCAAGAGGAACTGTAACAAGCGGAGAGGAGATGAAAATTTGAGAAAAAACGAAACCACGTATGAAATTTTGAAGAAAAGTCATAGAAAATTACAAAAAGATAAGGAAATTCCACTCACCTTAATAACAGAACAAGAAATCCTGTCAATGCCAATCTCAGGAACTGAAGTTGTTTTGATGCAAATACGCTGTATTTTCCAGTAGCACGAATACTTCCAAGAGGTAGCAGAACACCACAAAAAAATGAATTACAAGGTATTTTATATGCAGAACTGACTAAAGTGCAACGATCAGGTCTAGAAACTCATATTGTTCATTCGTTCACTTGTGTCCTTTTCGGTTGAACATTTAACAATGTTCGATTCCATTGGACTTTTTATGACTTTCAAACATTCATTCAAGTATTGATCACACGTAACAAATTTCACCATTTCGAATCACCGTTTTTAGTTCAATAAGGTAGTTAACGCAGAGTAAGTCAGTTTTAAGGATTTATTTGAATAAAATCATCCACTTGACGATTTTCTGCAATCTGTGTTCTTATCTATTGAGCAACTAACCATAATTTCTTCCACTACACAGCGTATTTGACATCTAGTTTTGTGCCAAGTTGGCACTACCTACTGAACCGACTGCTGATGATAGAGATGACTCATTTTTCATAGGCGTACCGACTGAGCTGGGATAAGGTGAAGAGAGTGTTGAAAAAGGGTAAGACTACATAGCCGGAGTTTTCATTTTTGTTATGATAGGTATTCGTTTTTCAAAATTATAAAAAAAAGGGGATTCAATGAAACAAATCATAAATCATAAATAAATAATAATAAAGCACAAATCATAAATATATATATATATATATATATATATATATATATATATATATATATATATATACATTATGTTTTTCCTAAAACATGGACATATGTACAGTTCCTCAGCATCACAATTATTCTACTAGAAATGGAGATCTCTTCAGAATTCCTAATCATAATTCATCTTTCCATGAAAATAGTCTATCAACAGGAGTAACATTGCTCAACCATCTCCCTATTTGTCGTAGGAAAATTCACAATCAAAATTAGTTAAAATCAAAATTGAAAAGATATCTGCAAGAACACATAGTTTCTTCAGCGTCTCGGAATTTAAAAAAATGAAATAACATTTTTAACATTTTAACATGTCCTTGAATTTTGTTTTCATGCTTTTATTTCTATATTGCTGTACATCTATACTGTATTTTAAATTTCGATATGTTTGTATTTTGACGTTTCGTATAGCATGTATTTGATCACACTGCTAACGTCATCATAAAAAATGTTGTCAATAGCACCTCATAACGGGCTGGAGACTACAGGAATTCATAATGAAACTACTGAAATAGAAGCAGCTCTTCCCAAATACATGATTTTCGATTTCTGTTAAATCTGAATTGACAATCATGGAAACAGACAAAAAAATTGACCAATACATGATATCGTAACTACTCCCTACTTTTCAACATAGAATTTTGCGTAAGCGAATCCTCACCCGTAGTAGGTACCTCAATAGAGGATGATAAAATGGAGCGAAAAAAACCACAATATTATTTATGCAGAACGTGACAAGAACATCAGCCGTTATTGAGACTGGCTGCATCATAAGTTCCATATAGTTTTTTTGCCGTCATCATCGAATTGTATATGAAATCATCACATCTCTTTCATCCAAAAAAAAACTGGAAATATATTCATGTTTTTCGAAAAATATTCCAGAATACCTAGCATCATCACCCCTCGATCCGGTTCTGTGTCTGATACCTCTCACCATAGCAGATATCGCTAAAATTATAATTTTTTCAGCCCATTCCCGTCTTTCCTCCAGATTGTGGAGGAAAAGACTTGCTTGCTCTTCCGGAAAATAATACTCTTGAAGAGGTTATATTTCATAAGCTGCGGCGCGGCGTGAATTATGTTTTATATCCATATCGAGAGCAAACATAAAGGAAATGATATACTTTGGGAGTTATAGTGATACGTGACTATCTGCTCACGGAAAATAAATGTTAAATACACGATGTGAATATCAAAAAGTCGCATGATGTTTTTCAGAGAAGAACCAATTGTATATCAAAGAAATACGGGGAAAATTTCTGAATACCCATTGCAATAAATAACAATTTGCATAATATAATTTGTTCCATACAGAGATTCAGAACATAACGAAGTATATTCCGGAAAAGGGCAGGGACCCATTCCACCCAACTCGAAGAACGGCCAATTTATCATGGAGTTATTATCAGTGGTTCTGAGATCGTTTAAATAAATGTTTGCTTTTGTTTGTATGTTTTCATTAAACTTTTTCATAGTCGTAGTCCAGAATTAATTTTTGCGGGACCACCCTGGAAGTGAAAATTATTAGTTATCTGTTCTGAGAAGGGCGTATTACTGAATTTGCCCCGATATTGGATTCTAAAATAAACTGAGATAATTTCAAATTTGTCAGTAACGTACCGTTTGAAAATTATTTGCATAATATATTTCACAACAAAAGTAAATTGGAAAATTCCAAATACAAAATTCACTTCCGTTGATGACGTTTCAGGAATCACATCTCTTCCCTTTATCAAAGCCTGGTTTTTAGAAATTAATCACAATATCAAATTGCACTTGAAGTTCAGGATCTTCTATCACTATTACTTAACACGAGTGTAACCCTAAGGCTCTTACTCTTTGAGCTTCGAACAAGTGGGCAACAGCCATTCACGGATTTGGAAGTCTGACTGGATAAAGACTGGAGACCAGTCTCCAGCCCTTCCCATAATGGCGGTTCTCAAAAATGGACGAGAAAAAATTTTGAATCTAAATTTTGAAAAATTAAATTTCTATAGAGGATGTTTCACTACCCGGGATAGGTTGTTAGATAGCCCATCACTCCAGGGAGTGCCTAGGACGTTTAAAGCGCGAGGGGTCGTCTATGTTGTAGTCAGTAGCTTCCCTCACGAGGGGGTTCTCGTGGGTTATTGAGCAATCGAATACTTTCTGATTGCGGTCTCTGATTATACTCCTGATGGAAGGTAGGTTCAAGTCTTCAAGTATCCGATCGTTCCGCACATACCACGGAGCATTCGTTATCATCCTCAGGACTTTCATTTGCGCCCGTTCCAGGACGCGAATGCTAGTCCTGCAGGTTTGGCCCCAGGCGGCCGAGGCATACAAAATGACAGGCCTGAACATCATTTTATAGATCTTGACTTTATTTTTTAAAGAGAGTTTACTTCTTCTATTAATCAGAGGGTAAAGTGCGCCGATTTTCTTAGCAATTTTGTTTTTTATTATATTCACATGCGGCTTCCAGGTGAGCCGACGATCCACAGTAACCCCTAAGTACTTGACTTGTACCGACCATTCTATCTCCCTTCCAGAGATAGTCACTTCCCTCTCCGGGTTGTTTCTCTTGTGACCCATCGAGACCGCTTGTGTTTTATCGGGATTTAACTTTATTTTCCACTCCAGGTACCACTGCTGGAGGTCGTTCAATGCATTCTGCAAATAAACAACACCCATCAGATGGTTGGCTGACGAGGAAAGTAAGGCCGTATCATCGGCGAACAGGGAGATTTTCACGTGTTCGGTTCGTGGTATATCGGAGGTGAAGAATGCGTATAATACAGGAGACAGTACTGCCCCCTGAGGAACGCCGGCCTGAATTTCTCTCGGGTCCAAGAGGAAATCGTCAACCTTGGTCTGAAATGTCCTACCCACGAGGAACGACTTTATCCACTTCACCAGGCTCAAAGGCAAGTGGAGATCGATCAATTTGCAGAGCAGGCCTTCGTGCCATACTCTGTCAAATGCTTTACTTATGTCTAGAAGGACAATATGAGCACTATTGTTGGTGTTTAGCGAAGAGATTGTATTTTCCACCAGCCTCAAAACCTGTAGCTCGGTGGAGTGAGCGCGACGAAAGCCGAACTGCTCATTCGGTAGGACATTTCTGTCCTCCACTCCATCGTCAAGCCTTTCGAGAACGATTTTTTCAGCCAACTTAGCTGAACAGCATAACAAACTGATTAGTCGATAATTATGCGGGAAGGTCGGGTTCTGACCTTCTTTCGGGATCATGACCACGATGGCATGCTTCCACCTTCGAGGAAATCTTTTGAGGCGCAGTGAATTGTTGATGATATTCAATAATGACTGCACCTGGTTATCCGGAAAATTCCTACAATTAGAAATTCCGTCACAACCAGGCGCTTTTTTGGGATTTAATCCTTTGATATGCGCCTTAAGTTCATCCAACGAAGCTGGACGAATGACATCACGATCAGGTTCTCTTAGAGTGCGGTGAACCCGATTTTCTAGCAAAAGATCACGATCCAGATCATCATCTGGATGCTCATTAAGTTTAAATCGTCTTTCCATCGAGTCAGCAAAAGCTTGAGCTTCGGACTCGGAGTCGTAGCACATACCGAGCTCTCCATGAATAGGGGGGAAATCAGTCTTTTTTGACTTTAAATTTCGATTTAATTCCCAAAGTTGTCCGTCACTTTCTAAATTTTCTAATGTGTTGCCAAATCTTTCGTTTTTGAACTCGGTTACGTTATTTCTAACCTCCCTATTCAACTCATTTAGACGGATTCTGTCATCAGGGAACAGACTCCTTTGATAGGCCCTTCTGGCCCGATTTCGATTTCGAATAAGATTTTTAATTCTTCGAGGAAATTCATCCTGATATCTAGGAGCCGGTTCCCTTCGGGAGGAATCCCTGAGAGCATTTTTGATTGTGAGCTCGTAACGCGCTACGGCCTCGTCCAACTCAAGTGGAGAATCAATTCTCTCAGGAGTACAGTAACCTGTCTCTAGGAACGAACGGAACCTCTCCCAGTCCACCTTGGTGCACATACGATCTGTCTGGGGCGGTGGATCACCTCCTAGAGTTAAAATCACCGGGTTGTGATCAGAGCCCAACTCGGAGAGAGTACGAATGCCCCAATTCCAGGTGATGTTCCTGGCCAAAGCAATGTCAAGCACATCGGGCCTGAGATGACCAAAATGCGTTGGCTCATCCGGAGCAAACACCTGGTATTCATTCCTGTCAAAATGTTGCCACAGTCGCCTACCATTCTGATTGGTGACACGACTCCATTGTGTGTGCTCAGCGTTCAGATCGCCCATGACCAAAACAGGTTGATCTGTTTCCATCAAGAGTGTATCGAGCGCTTCAGGAAGTATTCGATTGTTCGGAGGGTTATAAGCACTGATCAAACGCATAGGACCACTCCTCGTGTTGAAAACAATACCTACAGTTTCTATACCATGGGTATCATCATTGGAAATGCCAAGCTGAACATGCGAATGACAGCGTTTCACCAAAATGGCAATACCGACACCCGGACGCCCAATTCGGTCATTTCTAAGCATTTTGTAGTTAGGAAATCTAACAGGTTGTCCATTGAGACGAGTCTCCTGCAGAAAAGCAACATCAATGTTGTTTTCTACAAAAAACTCTTGAAACTCAAGTCTATTCTGGAGAAGGCCATTACAATTCCAACTCACAGCTTTGATGAAGTTCGGAAGCTGCCTTCCACCCATTAGTTAGGGTCAAAACCGGTCGAGAGTGTTGCAGCAGCCTCAGCGAACTGTGCAAGCAGTGTCCTCATTTGATCTAAAGTCGACAGAATATCTCTCGGACTATTGAGCTGAGATGTCTGTGCAGGAGGGTTATCACGGGCCGCCGCTGCATACGACATCCCCGACTGCGTCCTGCCTGAATGTGCAGGGAAAAATCTAGGATTGTGGTGCCTCGTGTTCGGGGGGTTCACCCTACGCCTTATTCGAGGACACTTGGGGCATCCTCGATAATTCGCAGTGTGCTCCCCCTCACAATTTGCACACTTTGTTTTTTCGGATTTTGGCTTGACACAATCCTTAGATATATGATTTTCCCCGCATTTGACGCAAGCGGGGGTGGCACAGCAGTTCAGCTGACAGTGGCCAAACTTTTGACAACGGTAACATTGTCCCACAGAGGCCCTTGGCCTCTGTGGTTCCCTATCACTCTGACATCAGGATATCTTTAACATTGAATATGTCACGCTGTTCCTTGCTTATCAGAACCAAGACAAGAGGGAGAACTTTCTTCTCTCCGTTCAACTTATGTAGTCGTGCCACTGATTCCGGGGTGAAACCCCTGTCAACCAGCTCAGCTCTAATGTCGTCACAAGTAATAAACTCGGGGACGCCTCTGAAGACGACCCTGAGTTTCTTATCTTCAGGGAGAGTGTATGTATGGAAAGGGATCTTTTGATTCCTGAAGATGCTTGAGATCTTTCTATAATCATCGGGTGAACTTGGAAAAATTTTTATTCCGTCGAATACGTTTTTTGCAGGTTGGTCTAACTTGATGTTGTTTGATTTGAAAAGTGAGTTAACTGCTACCCACTTGCTCTTGTCCCTAACAGTGATAGGAGGTACCTGCTGTTTTTCGATCGTTAGTGGTGTCTGTTCTGTTTGTGGTCGTATAGAGTCGTTGGTAATGTCCATATTTGTATCGTCTTCCGTAAAATTTTGAGAATTTTGGGAATTTTCAGTCGTTGCGGGGATGCTAGAACACTCAGTGGAATTTAAAATTTGGTTTGGGGAATTTTCTAAGCCCTGATCCGAAATGAATGCACTGGCTGAATCCGCCCCTGGATTTCTGGGACAATCGACGTAGGATTCGTTTAATGTCACGTCTGACAGAACTTGAAATTTATTTGAGATTTTGACGTTTGTGGAATTTTGCAAATTTTGATCTAAATTAGTATCTACAACTATTCGAGAACTTCTACGAGTGCCAAGGAAGCTTGAAGAAGGTTTTAACGTGCCTTTGGGTGGTGGTAGAGCTGAGAAATCATTCCTCTTGTGCTTCTTTGGAGCTGGTGTGCTGCTATCTGTTCCAACTTCAGCCTTTTTGGTGGATATCAGGTTGCTAATCACAGGGATTTTCAACAGGTCATCTCCGAGGGAGTTCAGCAAAGTCCCCAGCACCTCCAGGAGATCGGCCTTCGAGAGAGAGCCGATCCCCAGGAGCACTGATTTCTTCGGATCCCGACTACCTTTACCAGGGGGCTTGTCGATTTCCACTGGGTAGGATTTTTGTCAGGACTTCAATGTAGAGGGTGAATGGGGGGTTCTTCTCCTGATCTTTGGCACAAGACCGTCAACCAATTGAAGAAAAAGCTCTACAACACTTAATATTCGCAGAGCGAAATTCGACAGTGTCGTCCGGAGCTATACAGGGCCGGACTGTTGCACTTGAAGTATATCGTGTTACTCTGACAATTACTCGTCAAAATCTGACATGCACCATAGAAGTTCACAGAATGTTCAATTCAACGTGATCTATTTTGTACAGAATTTCTGTAGTTCCACCTCCTTTTTCAGTAGGGACATCCATGTTGGATCCATAGTGAAAGAACACGCAGCTACCTCATGATTTCCATTCAATGAAATACAGGAACCTTATTTTAGTTTCCTTTTCGTGTCATTTTGTTCGTACATGAGAATTTTGGTGTTTTCCTGATCTGCCATATGGGCCCCTATTTGTGTTAATTTATGTTCTGCCAATTTTGATTTTCCAATTTATGTATTTCTTATATTATTTTTGTGTTCCAAATTTATTATTCTCAAAGGCCTTGAATATTTCTCCCGTGTAAGAAATTCTAATTTTATTTGGAATTTTCCAATTAACTTTTGTAGGGAAATATATCAGGCAAATTATTTTGAAACGGTACGTTACTGACAAATTCGAAATTTTTTTCACAAGCTTTTATTTAGTTGTCCCCATGTTTGTCATCAAATTTTGCAAATTAAATTTGATCCACTTCCAGTTGCCCGATTAACGTGAAATTTGGCAGGTGTTCATATTTACCGTGACAATGCTTTATGGAATTTCTGAGAAAAAAAAACCAACTGGCGGCTCTAAGATAGCGGACGAGATTTGTGTTTATGGTACGATTCGACTCGAAATTAGTATGTGGGGGTTTTCGGGGTCGGAGATTATGATATTTTTTTCAAAATTCACAAATTCAAGATGGCGGCTCTAAAATGGCGGACGAAATTTGTGTTTATGGTCCGATTCGACTCAAAAGCTTGTCGCTTTTGTATTCGAACTGAAAACTTTGCGCGACAAGCTTTGAATCTATAACTCACGGAATAACCTACGTCGCACATCCAAAGCAATTATTTTTAACTTTTTAGCGCATTTGAATAAAAGCTTGTCTTTAAAAAGGGCATTTTATTAATGATTTTATTTGAGTTAATTTTAGAATCCAAAATATCAAAAATGCAGTAATATATCAGAGCAAATTCAGTAATATGCCCTTCTCAGAACAGATAATAATAATTTTTACTTCCAGTGGGAGAGAAAACCCAAAATATGGAGAACAAAATTCCAATACCTCCCAAAAAATATTCAGACGTTATTCAAAAAACAAACTGTTGGGGCATAAAGGAACCATAAGGAGCCATCAAACAGCCAAATTCAAGCAATATTATAATTAGTTCGGAGACGCAAAATGTGGTCAGAAATCTTTGGTGAATCGTTCTCAAAGCGAACCATGAAATATGATTCTAGTGCGAGTGCCTCGTTGTCGAAAAAAGCTGTTTTTTTTTTCAAATGGTACCTACCGAGGGCCATCTTTCCATTCGATAGAGAATTTAATTACCAATTCAACGATATACATTATTTACCACTTTCTTTTTGTTCAAAACGTAGAGAGCCATCTAACAAAATTCATTTCATTTTGTTAGATATATCTGCAAAATCATTATTGGCGAATAAACAATATCTCGTTACTTGTGGACGGTGGATTCACCAGAAATGGAATTATAGTTTCAGAAAACTGGAAAACACGCTCATGAATCAAAGGACTGAAAAATTTCAAATAATAAAATTATAGTCATTGACCAAAATTTTTTCTCTTATGTAAGCGTGAAGCGCTTAATATCAATGATCCTAATATTCTTATGGAAAGTAAGTAAGGAGCACCCCATGCTTTTTTTACATAAGAGAAAATTTTTTGGTCGATGACTTTATTCTTATTATTTCCAAGTTTTCAGTTGTTATTGCTTTACGAGTGTGTTTTTTAGTTTTTCAAACTATAGTTTTACTTTCAATATCCATATTGCTACAAAAGACTGAAAAATACTACGGGAGAAAGACTCTTCGATTGTTTCATCCACATGATATGAAAACCATAACTAAATTTTGGCGAATGTGCATTCGCCATATCTTTGAAATGTAAATCATGCTGTGAATAAAAAGCGTGTTAAAAAAACTACGGGGAAAAAACTCTTCGATTGATTCATCCACATGAGATGGAAGTATTTATAACTAAATATTGGCGAATAGGCTGAGAATTAGTGCATTCGCCATATCTTTGAATTGTAAATTATGCTGAGAACAACCTCAGTGCATTCACCATATTCCACTAGTAGCCACTGAAGAGTTCCACCATTCACGTCCTGACTCCATCATCAGATCAGCTCCAAAATACCAAATTATAGTATTGTCATTCAAACCACATATACATACCAAGTTTCATTCTGATACAATTAGAAGTAAGTTAAAATTGACTTCCAAGATTTGATTACATTGTTTGTTAGTCACAAGTGGAGCTAATAAAAACGTGTTAATTAAAAATATCTTGGTTCTTTCAGCGCTTACAATTTGAAAAACTGTGTTCTCTGGGAATTGTTTTCTCTTCTCTTTCATTCTACAGTGAATTCTCCATTCAACTATGTATTCAGTTCGATTAAATTATATATCACGAGAAATCGTGATATTCATTTTTCGATAAACTTGCTTACTTATTTACATTTTAATAAATTTTTCCAGGGATCACATTGCACATTTTATTTTTCACACTACGCTCTTGAATTCCATGAAGGTTTGGCTCAGTTCAAGCACTCATTTTTAAACAACAATTTTCTCACTAAATAACATTGCAATTGTAATTTACCCCATTCCTATAGGTATATTTAGATTGCATGACAACGTACTCGGATACTGTTATAAATGCCATCGCTCGAACTTATTGAGAAACACTTGAAAGGTGAAGAAAAAAAAAACGCGCAATAATACTCACCAAATTGAACCGAGATATTTGGATTATCATACCTCTGGGACATGGTATCCTTTCATCTGAAACAACAGTAAAGGTATGCCTGGAAATTATTTAATGAATATAATTTAAAATAAGGTATATACATATCCAACGAAATATTTTCTAATGTACAAGAAGTATCAGTGATCCAGTATAAATTATCCATCCTGAATGTTTGTTGGAACTTGGATCAGTTGTTTTGGAGAAAAACTATTGGTGCCTTGCCGACGTTTCGAATTGAAGAAAATTAATCTTCAACGCTCTGTAACATCAAGTTTACATATTGAAAATATTCGAAAATTGTTCCAAATCGAAAATAGATTGAAATATTCTGAGAATTCAAAATATTGAGAATAATCACAGAAAATTCGTTTCGCCAGGTTGCTTTAAAATTTATATATAAATAGACTTGGTGGTTACACGAAAAATTAAATGAATTCACGGGACAATAGATTCAACATTTAGTGGCGAGAAAAAACATATCAGATACGATTCAGAAGGCTATTCGTGAACCCATATCGTTTTCATTCCAGTAGAAAAAAAATTGGAAAGAAATATATAAATATCTCATATGGAGCATTAGTAGAAAGAGACTACTTACGGAATACAAACCTTCATTCCGTCTGTTATTACTAGTACTCCATAAGAGATATTTATATATTTCTTTCAATTTTTTTTACTGGAATGAAAACGATATGGGTTTACGAATAGCTCTCTGAATCGTATCTGATATGTTTTTTCTCGTCGCTAAATGTTGAATCTACTGTCCCGTGAATTCATTTTATTTTTCGTGTAACTACCAAGTCTGTCCATATATAAATTTCAAAGCAAACCGGAAAAACGAATTTTTTGTGGTGGTATAACAGTCGCATATTCGAAAACATTTTAGAGACCATTGACCAAAAAACCGCTAACAGTTTGTTTATAGTCCATCAAAAAATAAACAGATTTTTTCTTACAAATTTTCACGATAAATCCTCAATGAGCCAGAAAAAAATTGAAAAAAATGTTTTACCTACCAAAACGTCACTGTTTCGCGGATTCCAGAATTTGAACGAATTTTACACAGAAAATATTTTTTTGAATATATTTTTATTTCAATTCATAGCCAGTGCAATTCCAAAAAACAGAAGTCAACAAAAAATTATACCAACGAAAAAAAAACTGACAAGCAAAAAATAAAATGAACCTTTCTAGTCATGATAACTAAGCTACTAAACAAATGTAGGTAACTAATTCTGAGGCGGCGCCAAACAAACAAACAAGCAAATTAATTACGTAAAGCGTTAAATTAAGGCAGCGGGGTGCGCGGCGGCGGCGCATCTCTTTGCCGGAAACTAACGAGCATTTTCGAATACAATATCAGCAAGACAGCTACCTGAACGGGCACACACGTGAGTGCTCACGTTGTTGCGGGTGGTCGTGCGGAGAATGCATTTTTGGAATGTTATTTTGTTTTCCCTCCTTTATTCAACGTCGGCCTATTTCTGCTACCAAGGCTAAACGCCGACGCCGGTGAGCACACTCCTCCCAACCGGAAATTTTGCCGAATCCTCTGTTGTTTCAGAGGTAGGGTTCTTTAACGAGCTCGACATCTATGAATTCGGGACCGCCATCTTAACGTCCTCTCCGAAGGACGGCATATCTATCGTCTTATCTCGTTCTCATTGATGAGACGCCTGCATCTGTGAATATGCTACTACGCTTCCGTTGTTAGGACATTTAACGTAGAACTTCCTTGTCTGGTGATCACCCATTGAAGTACTAACCACGCCCGACGATGCTTGGCTTCAGATATCGTTGGAATGTTATTGTTTATCGCTGGGGTTTTCACGTTGCATTTCTATGTTATTTTGTTTTGATCATTTCTTTAAAGTATTTTAATGATTTTCGTTGATTGTTTGTTTGGCGCCGACTCAAAATGAGTTACTTACATTAGTTTGGTAGCTAAATTATCAAGACTAAAAAGGTTCATTTTATTTTTCGCTTTTCAGTTTCTTTTTTCGTCGATTCATTTTTTTTAAGTCAATTTTTTCTTTTTTTTGTTGCAAAAATAAAATTTTTATCATTAATTTGGTTTACTTTCAAAATACTTCTTACCCCCTTACTTCTATCAACTGTTATACACTATAACTAGCTGGTACCAGCACTTTGTATGCATTGAACTTTGTATTTTTTGTGACGACTATTACAAATTCACTCACACATTCAGGGACAATTTCCAAAAATACTGAAATCCGTATTTCTTTATTTATAACAAAGACCTCATGCCCATTTTCATGCCCCTCACTTCAAAACTGACGAGATCTCCACACAATTCCCCCTTCCACCCCCTAGAGGTTGCATTTATGAAAACACTGAAACATGTATTTCTTCATCCAATACAGACGTCCTGAGAATAATTCTTCATCCTGTGTATAGTTTCTTCTGCAGGATTTGGAATGTAGATATCATCTCTTCTGGAGAATACAAATGGCAAGGAAGAGTCTATGGCATACTTCACCCTTCCGTAGGTGACACTTATTGCAGGCAGATCCATAGTTCACCTTTGTTTTTGGTGGTCTGAATGAAAGGAGCAAAGGTTCCATCGAAGATCAGTTCGGAAAGAGTATTGGGAGCGTAAAATCTGAGGAGATACACGGAAAAAAAATTGTTAGTTCAACCAAATTCATTTGGTCACTCTTATTGGCTTGACTCGACTAAATAGAAATAATCCCAAAACACAGGTGTATTCAATTGATGGACTCATTATATTGCGGTGATAAAATGGATTTCTCAATGCAATGCTAAGATTTCTTTGATTTGACATTATGTTCATCTATCGAAACAATCTCCAACTCATGTTGATTGAACATTTGTTTCAACACAAATATAATATTTATTTGAATTAAATAACAGAAATGGATTGAAGAATATTTATTAAATTGGTTGAATTATATGCAGGCAAACGGTGTAGACCACATGGCGTTTACCCCTTAAAGTTGCCAACGGCAAACGCAATCCCAGTCGTCTGGGTAACGCATTGTCCTGGCTTCAGCAGAGATGTGGTAGGCTTGGGGCATGCCGAACTGTCACCAGTCTAGTTCGGGAGCACAGACTCGCCGTCAACTGGTACCGAGGGTGAAGGGGATCCCCAGGGGTGGCTCCCTGCCCCTTCGTCTGGTGTTGGCCTCTCGGGGGTAGTGTTCGCTGGTGGGTCCTGACAGTGGACCCGTTACCCACTCATGTGAGAGCATACCCTTTAGTTATGGGTATTCAATCCCCCCTCCGCCTTACAGTTGGTTGTGCTAACGCACTCCAGAAGGTAGGAGGGCCGTACCAGTCCCGGAACATCGGACTGTAATGAAGGTCATAGGTGCGCACCAAATTGATTATGGCGCACCGACCTTGTCGTAGTGGTGGCTCGTGAGCTGCGCCGCATGAGGGGTGGGATTGTCCGGTCGTATGTAATCGAACGACGGTATGTGCGATGTAAGGGAAAACCCTGGTTCCTGCCCTGAAACGATGGTATAAGCAAGCCATGGCCTCCACAGTCGGACACTCGGGGGGGCTTTGAACGTAACTGGGGGGGGGCTAACCGCCCCCCCAGACCCTCCTGGTGGCGGTCGTAACTATGACTCGCTTAAGTTATCGAATAGCAAAGCCAACTTATCATCGTTGTGACGTCCGGACTTAAATGTCCGGTGAAGGGTCTCATTGCCATATTTGTCAATTCAGTGGATGAACATTATGATTACTAATTCTAATAGATATTTTCAGTAAAGAAATCAGCTTATTTTGTTCAATTGATATCATACTGAATTCATCAAATCGACATGAATACTTGTTTGAATGAATCAGCAAATTTTGTAGATCTGATTATTCGATTCAACAAAATAATTACATGGTTGAAACAATATTTCTGCCAAAATGAGTTATGAATAGAGTTGGTCGAAGAAGATATTCGGTTCACGCAAATTAGTTTCAGTTGATTGAAACTTTAAATTTGATCCATAACCAAGAAATTATTTTACTCATTTTGGGATTATATTTAGTCGTGCATATGACACTTTTATTTGTTTGATTCAAATGAATTTTATTTCAATCAACATTGTTTTTTTGTGACTGACCCCCCTAGACTGTTTCACCAGATCCAACCTTACTCCAGAATATCTGATGCAGTATTGATACCAGGGGGCCTTTCAAGAGTGCTTTCGTGCATCATTTATGACTTTTCCATATTCCTCAGTGGAAGGATTGTTTGGTTTGCTTTGCTCTGTTGTAGAGTTTTTTGACATTTTTGCGATGGAACTCTACATGCTGATTCCAACATGACTCATCAGATTCTATATTAGTTCTGTCAACACCCAATACATGTATATTATAAAAAATTGATATCTTATTAGTATTGATAGTTGTGGACTTCCATCATTATGCCTTGCAGTTGATTATGATATTTATGCAAACTTCTCTCCAGATTTGTGTGAGGAATACTGAATCGTGGGTGAGGAAGAACATTAGCATTGCCAAAGCCTAAAAATCACTGTTATAGAAAATACTTTTGTTGGCAATAATATGCGTCACGCTAGTAGATTTTGAAAAAAAAATCCACATAAATACTATATAATTTGACGAAGAATATTAGATGGGACGAGCATTCTTGAATACATCATAGGCATAGTGTATTCAGAATCGTATCTTGGTGAAATATGAACACATGAAAAATCCTGATTACATTTCTTCGTAGTTTTCATGTGCACTTATTTAGCAATTTTCCAAATCCTATAAATCACCGTTACAGAAAATACTTTTGTTGGCAATAATATGCGTCAGTTTCCGCTAGCAGATTTCGATGTTTTTCTTTCGCATAAATTACTATACTTGAGGAATACCCTTCGGGAAATCTTGTGACAAGCATTCATGAATACATCATAGTGTATTCAGAATTCTATCTTGATAAAATATGAACACTTGAAAAATCCTGATTACATTTCTGTGCCTTTTCCATGTTGACTTATTTACCAATTTTCAATGCTGTTCCAATTTCTCCTGTAAATATAAAATATTGTCTGGACTTTTGTTAAAACAAACACACGCGTTATCGTGTTAGTATATTGGACCGAACATTGTTTGCCTAGTTTCCTAGTGTCGGACTTTTCTACTTACGTCAGAGTTTCATTCTACATCCGGAAAGTCAATTGCTTTACGGGTCGGAGGTCAAAGGACTTCGATGACTGGTACATACATTATTAACGGTCGACTTTTTTTGATGAATCGACATATCGGTGAATGGAAAAATGATTGATGACGGTGTAAATGGTAAAATCGAAAGGCTGGAGTTCGCCATTAGGGATCGCGGTAATCACAGAAGTGACGAGAAAAATATAGGTGAATCCCTTGCATACGAGAACAGTCTATATCCACTCTCGATTGGAAGTGGAATCATAGGAAATGAAAATGAGATTCCATTACTGGGAATCAGAAAAACATAAAAACTAGCAACTAGGAATGAAAAAATTAGTACCAATTAGATGAAATTGATGACAAAATCTTTGTTAACTCTCCTTTCGAATCGAATTCAACAACATTCAATAATAAGAAGTATCCATTCAATCTGTGGAAATATTGGAAAGGCCATGCACCTGATCATACTGATTTGTTGATTACAATGGTTCTTTAGATGAACAATATTTCTTCATATTGAAAAAAGGATAATCTTAAATATATCCCTTATATCCTCATCAACCGCCTATTGTACACCCTCAGAAATCGCTTCACGAGAAAAATATTTAGTATTATATGTATTCTCGTAGGCCTATTGAAACAAGAATTCATAATACAAAATTAAAGTCTTCAAAAAAAAATTTCTGGAATTTTCCACCCATTTATACAGTGAGCACATTATATTGCTACTCACATAATATTTAATGTAAATTCTCCAAGTATTCTCAGTTTAGGTTTATCCACATACACCTTCACACATCCATGTACATTTTTAAATGTGAAAACAATTTATGATAGTTGAAATCAGCAGGTATATTAGCATGAAGCACAGGACAGAGGTAAATGATCTTTGACCTATTTGTATTTTTACTCTTGGAGTTGTTGTTTTAACTTTATAGCGTGTGTCGGTTATAATATAATTTTGTGGAAAAATATGTAGGATGGAAAAAAAATAATCCTAATACATATAATATTCCATAAATTAGTAGACAGCGCTTGTGGAAGTTTAGATAACGAACAAACTAGCCAACTCAATTTATGTCGATCAGATCCTGATATGTACATAAATAAGTACTTGTCCTGACTAACTGGCCCACTGATTGACTGATATACGATCGACGCCCAGATCAAACTGCTGGACCTAAGAGCTAAAATTTTGACAGCTTTTTTTTTTTTTATATTCCATTCCTGAAGGATTGAAAGGTGGGTGAGAAGGGGGGTGAGATTGAGAGTACAATTGGTTGAAAAATTAGTATTTGGGCTCTTCTCCACAAATAAAGATCAATGTTTTTCAGGATTCTTCAAAATCCAACCCTAAAAATCCTAAATGAGTGAAATGGGGATTGAAAATCTGTATAGTCAGTTTTGAAGTTAGGATAATGAAAAATGGTATTTAGGGGGTCTTTGCTACAAATAGAAATACGTGTTTCGGGTTGAATTGAGATCGGAAGTTTGTATGGAAATTCCGTTAGTTTTTGAGTTGGGGTCACAAAAATTGATATTCGAAGTCTTTGTTACGAATAGAAAAATATATATATATATATATATATATATTTCAGTGTTTTTAGAAAGGCGATCCCTGAAGGGGTGAAATGGAGGGTGAAAGTTTGTAGTGGGGTTCCGTTGGTTCTCAAGTTGGGGTCATAAAAATGGGTATTTGATATATACATTCCCAAACCTGCAGGAGAAATTATACACAGGCTGAAGGATTTTTCTCAGGACGTATATATGGTCTTTTTCTAAACTAAAACCAAAACTCTCACAGAACTTGTGTCAAAGGTGTGAAATCCAAAAATGATAGATGCGGCATCTATAATTTACGGAGGGAAGCTCAACCTAGTGCCGTGAAATTCAAAGCAAAAAGCAAATAATATATATATATATATATATATATATATATATATATATATATATATATAATAACAAGAATGTTTATGTACCTTTTAACTGATTTAACTTGGGTGAATGTCTATATTTTGTGTATTGCCCTCGTTTTTGCCTGATGAGCAAGCGCTGAAGATTACCTCATAGGTTGAAAGAGTTCGGCGATTGATTAAAAAAGAATAAATTGCACGAAATACAAAATTAATACTAATGGTTTTTCCCGTGCACAGCCCTACTGACTGAAATCTCGATACTTAAATTTCACAGCACATTATGAAGATTCGTGATTCACATCTAGGAACCGATGCACTCTGGAAAGTAATAGTTCATTCCTGCAATATGGTCCCAAATCTAATGCTCATCGTAACCTTCAAATTCTCATCAACTAGAGAAAATGAAGTAGTAGAATGTTCAAATTCAAATAAATATGAGTCCTCAGGATGCGATCATATTTCAAGAAAGATGTTCAAACTCTGTACTTCCATTTGATTGAGTATTCAACGCATATTATTGATTCGGCGTTGATGTGGATGTGGAAGTGTGCTTCCACTACCCAAATTGCAAACGCTTCATCGTATTCGGATTGAAGGTCCATCAGTATTCTGCCTAAGCTATCTAAAGTTTTTGAAATGATAATGAAAATTGTAATTTCAGATAACGTTTTCACAAAAAACATCATATCTGTGTCACAGTCAGGGTTCCGCAAGCATCATAGCACTACCACGGTTCTGACCTGCATCACCGATGATATTCTGATCAGCACTGATAAAAATCAAGTAAACTGTTGGTTATTGTTAGACAACAGCAAGGCCTTCGACACCCTTGACTCGCTTGTACTCGAACGAAAACTTAAATAATTTGGGTTCGGACCTGGATCTGTGGAACTGATTGCCAACTATCTGAGAGGCCGATCGCAGTATGTTGCAGTTGAAGAAATATCTGAAGTACAACCGCGAGATCTCGGTGTACCTCAGAGCTCTATTATTGGCCTGCTATTGTTTTCAATTCATATTTCAGATTTCACTGAATTCATGAACTTCTGTCAGATACATCAATACGCGGATGACTCACAGCTGTACCTCAGTTTCCAAATAGAAAACGTTAAAGTTGCCATGAATCACATCAATGAAGATCTTGCGCTATCGTATGATGTACCATCCGCACATAACCTGAATCTGAATGCCAAAAAATGAAAATTCTTGATATTTTGACCCAAAAACAAGAATCTAACCTTCGTGTGTCAAACTAACATAAATATAGTAGGTGATGCACTACCAAATACGTTGCAAAGGATACAGAATCCATGCATGGGGTTCTCATTAGGTATTCGTTAGTTTGATGCTTTTAGCCAGTCTTTTCACGTTACAAAGAAACTTAAACTTCCGTTGCTACGTGAATACCTAACACTTATTCATAAGACCTCAATTACCCAGAAGCCTACGTACTTGATGGATAAACTGAAACGCTTCGAAAACATTAATGATTTTTCAACAAAGAACAGGCATCTGCTAGTAATTCCTGAACACTCTACTACCTTTGAACATAGCTTTTCTTACACAGTAATATGGTCTTCAGAATGCCTCGCCCCCAGAGTTCACCAACTATTAGATCAGTAATTTCAAGGAGAAACTGAAAGCTCAACTTCTCTCTACCATGTAGCTTTATATACAAACTGTAATGAAGCCATGTTTCTGGGTTTCGAAATAAGTATTTGATGAAATCGTTTGTCTATTTGAATTATGTATGAAAAAATATGTTCTTGTTTCTATGCTGGAATTTGAGTTGAAAAATACTGTTTGACAGTGACATTTCGCCTATTCAATCTCATAAGTATATACATATATTAACTGATTGAATAAAGTCGTATTATTATTCGGAAATATCTGATTGGTCGAAACGAATTAACAATATCAATTCCTACCTCTATCGCAATGTAACACCCGCCTCTGTCACCAGCACCGGTTGCACACGAGGCCCGGACCAGTAGGTCGATGTTGCCATGGCAACATAGTACTCACGCTCCTATTTCCTTTTAATGCTTCATTTTACACGTTTATACTATATCATGGCACGCTTCATAATTACAGGGAGATAGAGGAGGAATCTCTCAAAAATGACGCTGAATGGGGCCATTAAGAAAAGTGAGCGTGAATAAAGGGTTCTTTTGTTACATTTTCCGTTCAAGGGCAGACCGGCTATCCTATCAATGCTCGCCGTGAATTTTTCGAGGTTTCGAGGTGGGTAATTTGTACCCTTTGTGAGTCTAATGAGTACAGATAATGATTCATCATGGTAATGGACGTTGTTCTGCTGCTGAAAGCCTCGAATGGAAATTATCATTTGTATACAGAGTGACCCATTTGAAAGCGGGCTACCTCTCTTAAACTGTTATTTATTTTCCGATTCAGGAGCATTTTTTTCAGTAGATAGAGCATCAATAGTTCTAGTTGAATGCCATACATTCGAAATGAAAATAAAAATTTCACGGCCTACTTCGAATTTTTTTCAAGGTCAAAAATCCAAAAAATATACTAGTGATTTTTTTTATAAAATTTGACGACGCCACTGGATTGATGACGCTCTCAAATGAGTGTGACCAAAATTTCACGATGAAATAATTTTTTTCAACAGAAATATGGCATAGGTAAAATTCATATCACTTTTTCAAAATATTTCGAATAATCGTCATATAAATCACAATCTTGTTAAAAATATCGTTTAAAATGCTCTTTCAGTTCGTTAGCAGTCGAATTTATAAACAGCAGTTATTCAAAATGGCGTCAAATTATTTTTCTTCCAATGATGTTCTGATGGACATAACTATCTCCTATACTATGTTACGTTTGGAAGAAACATAATTTGACGACTATTCGAAATATTTTGATAAAGTGATATGAAATTTACTTATGCCATATTCATGTTGAAAAAAATTATTTCATCGTGAAATTTTGGTCACACTCATTTGAAAGCATCATAAATCTAGTTGCGGCGTCAAATTTATTTCAAAAAAATCGCTAGTATGTTTTTTGGATTTTTAACCATGAAAAAAATTCGAAGTGGGCCGTTAAATTTTAATTTTTATTTTTATTTCCAATTTATGGCATTCAACTGAAATCATTAATGCTCTATCTACTGAAAAAGAAACTCCTGAATCGGATAATAAATAACAGTTTTAGAGAGGTGGCCCGCTTTCAAATGGGTCACTCTGTATATGTATATTATATATATATATATATATATATTTTTGAAGTGGGGGTTTTCTTGAATCCTGGTATATTTAATTTTTTGGTTGGTGGTTCTTAGGCTTGGGATTCTTGTGTAAAAATAAAACTATCTCATATCATTCTAGACGTTTCGCCCCTGGCCGGAGGCATCTTCAGTAGGGGTTCTTTTTTTTTTAATCAATTTTTAATTTTTTGTTCTGGTAATTAACAATGACATCTAAGAAGTAAAACATTTTGTGTTATGGTTAAAATGAAAATAATAGTTGTTGACATGTGCAAGGGAGAAATGTTTAGTCTGGGGAAAGGGTGTGGCAGAAAAACGATGTTTGTACGTACCTTGGCGATCATCATTGTGAAGATGACTCATTTTGTATTATTTTTATTTGCTATTCCTTTAGAACTTACCACACTGAGGAATAGCAAATATAAATAATACAAAATGAGTCATCTTCACAATAACCCAAGGTACTAAACATCGTTTTCTACCTCAGACTAAACATTCTCCTTGCACATTCAACAACTATATTTCTTTTAACCATAGCACAAAATGTTTTACTTTTCAGATGTCATTGTTAATTACCAGAACAAAAAATTGAAAATTGAATATTAAAAAAAAAGAACCCCTACTGAAGATGCCTCCGGACGGCGGAGAAACGTCTAGAATGATATGAGATAGTTTTATTTTCACACAAGAATCCCAAACCTAAGAACCTCCAACCAAAAATATATATATATATATGTATATATATATATATATATATATGTATACCAAAATTGTTGATGTTGGAGGCATCCACGTTTATGAACAATTGTTAACAATAATGGAACGGAATTGATTCGTTCGTAAATAACCAATTTTTTATTAATGATTCTGTGAGAATTCGACTATCAAATATGAAGTCCAACAAGAAAGTATATTGGGTGCGATAGTTTCCATAATCTATATCGATATACTCACATAGACCAGTTATGTTAACACAGCTCTTGTCAGCTTTTTTGGCAATATAATTCAAACATTCCATTAAAAAAAAAGGCCGAGCCCATCTTTTGGAAAAATATGTGTACTAATTACTAACTAATTACTTCGCAATATATAATTACTTCGCAATATATAATACTCATAATTATAATCTTATTACTCTAAGGCCCGGTATTTTCACCTCTGGTTATCCTAGGAATAAATTAACTAATGGTTAGAATGTGCTATTGCATTATCAATAAACGTTAGGCTAAAGCATATTCTAACCGTTGGTTAATTTATTCCTAGGATAACCGGAGGTGAAAATACCGGGCCTAAACGAGCAATTCTTGTATATATTTCGGCTAGTTCGAAAACGGCTCTGACTATTTGGATGAAATTTTGAATTTAGATGAGGTTTTGCTTTTTGAGTTTAACATCTTTCCTGAAAAAAACGCGATTCTACACAAAAAAAAATATTTATTACGACTATCGTATGTATAGCGCCATCTCGTAAATTTTTGAGGTAAGTGCATTGTTGCTACTGGATGTAAGCCTACTGGTTGGTACCTTCAAACTTCGCTATAAGACATTATCTGAATACGAATTACCTTACTTGAGTGACTGTATCGAATTTAGGCATCAAAACATCAATGTTAGATATGTTTTTTTTTTGCTTAGTTCAAGGGACTCATACAGTTTATTCAGTTGTAGCCAACCTGTGCACTGGGTAAGATTGCAAAATATTCATATGTTATGAGTATGTGATTCGTATCTAAATAATATCCGAAAAAACACGATTTCACAGAAAATAAAAACGCGCAATGCTAGGTCGCCTAAGTACTGAGTCTTTATGTCCCTTATGAGTAAATACATATTGCAGATATAATCATGACATTTATAATTGGTGGTGAATAAAGGAAAAGGAAAGCAAACATAAGCCCAGAACCAACTTTATGGAAGAATGCTCTCTCGTTGCTTTTTATGGTGACAACATGGAGAAAGAATCCTAGGAAAACATCCGCCACCACCGTTTCGCAAAATCGACAATGAAAAGCGAATTTCACCATGCACTTGTGAAATGGAATGTACACCTTCTGGAATTCCTCAGGATGCACAACCGATGCTTCAAAGATGATAGATAGAGATGTGGCTATTGCATGGATAAATGATACTACACTCAATTGTCAACAAATAGTGGAAATCTTACAATCTCTTGAACACACTAAATAGATCTTTATCTGAGAACTACATAAACATTACAAAAATTGGCAAACGTACATAAAAATAAATAACCAAATCACAAAGTTCCATAACAAGTTGAGAGAAGCCATAGAAAAGTTCCAGAATACCAAATAAGTGACGTACTTTGACTCTAATGACATCCTTACACATAGCATTACCAAAGAAATGGGTAAAGAAAAAATAAAAAGCCTGTTATTAAGAGAAAAATCACATGACAATTACTGAACAACCACAAAATTCAACACCAGACAAGATAAAAAATTAAACGGATCAAAATATACCACAAGAATTCGACGCTGAAAAACCTGAAACACAAGATGATGGAAACACAGAGAAAAAACTTCAAAAGAGGTTTTTGCGACGACAAATAGAAATGAAGGATATTTTTTAGGAAGCAAACCAATGTCAAATATAACAAAATAATGCACTTGAACATACCGTGCTTGAGAAATAGGTACAATTTGCTTGAGGATGTACTATTATAAAATATTGATGTAGTAATGTTGAGTGAGCATTGGCTAAGACTGGAAGAACAACCCCTATGAAACTTGAATAATTATAACATGGCGTCTCGCTATTCCAGAACCCTCTACATTCATGGAGGTGTAAGTATACTAGATAAGAACAACATGGAATTTTCATGAATCAATGTTGTCAAATACAATATAGGAAAGATTGTTGAGACCTGCTGTGTAAAATCAATCGAGGAAAACTGTATCTTAATATGTGTATATCGTTCCCCTTGCGGAGACTCAGAACTATTCAAGGAAAGTATTCATCGTATATTAGAGCTTGTCTTAAGTGATTATAAAAAAAAACAAAATTATCATAGGCGGAGATTTCAATATAAACTTTTCTGTTAGCTAGAGAGAGAGAGTGAGGATATCATCAATATATTCCTAACTTTAGGACTGAAAAATGAGATTACAGAATATACCAGAATACAAGGTGATTCAAAGTCGTGTATAGACGATATTTTCACCAATGTGGAATCGATTAATGCGAAAGTTAAAAGTTGCCTCTTGTCGATCATAAAGCACAGATAATAAAATTCAGTAATAATACCAAGTGTCTTAGTAAAATTATACACAATTAATCTGAAAAAAATTCAGTGTATTCCTCAATCACTTAGCTTCCGAAAGCTGGGCTGAATTGTACGCTGACAAAAATGCCACAAGTGCAGTAGACATATTCTATAATACCCTGAAATACTATCACGATATATCATTTCACCTAGTCGAAACGAAAGCAAATAGCAAACCTAAATAGGTTTCTTCAGAACATCCTGGAGTAGCCAAGATAAAGAAGCAATTAACGGAGTTACATGACTTCATCGAACAAAACCGTTCAGAGGACGATGACGCTAAAATTGAAATCAAAACTAAAAAAAAGAATATGAACAACTTCTCATAACATTAAAAAGAGAACAAATGACCGAGGAAATACTCACATCAAGTAACAAAAACCATCTGGAAACATGTAAAAAACCGCAAGGAAAACAAACAAACACACCCAATTGATAAAATCACGAGTGAAGAAGATAATAAGTATTTTGCAAATATAGCTGGTGACATAATAGAAAAGATTCCTGAATCCAGCCTATCTCACAAGAGCTACTTATAGGAGTAAAAAACAGCTGAAAATATATTAAACCACAGAAGCTGAAGTAAAAAATATTATTACATCTTTTAAAAATTCTTATTCAAATGACATCTTTGACCACTCTACGGTAATGTTCAAACAAGATATATCATCATTATTACCCCAATAACTTATATAGTATAGTAAAATAGCTAAAATCATACCTATTTATAAATCAGGATATTCAGAAAGAATTTCCAATTATCGCCTGATTGCCCTAATTCTTATCTTAGCAAAAATCGTAGAAAAAGTTATTGCCATCAAAATAGGAAATTCACTAGAATCACACGAACTTTTCACAGAAGCACAATTTGGATTTAGGAAAAATGAAAGCACTTCGAAAGCATTGCTCAAACTAGTCTCCTACATTCAAGAGGGTTTTGAAATCAAACAGTTCACAAAAATTTTTCCAAGGATATTCTATTGAATAAACCGGAACACTATGGACTGAGACAGAACACAAACTCTACTATCATCATATCTATCGAACAGAACACAGAGTGTATCTTCCAGGAACAATCTGAGCAAGACGCTTCCAGTTATCAATGTTGACACAAGGAAGTGTCATATAGGTCCCCTACTATTTTTGCTATATATAAACGACTTTTCAAATAGCTCACCCCTTTTTACCTGCTTATTCGCGGATGACACAACGCTTCAATACATAAACTGATGTGACATCTCTTGTAAATGACATTGTGATAGACACATCAGATTGGTTCAATGCAAATAAGCTATGTATAAATAAAAATTAAACAAAAACTTCAAACTTTGAGATCAAACAAAACCAAACAGAAGCCGTTAAATCACCGGGAATATGGCTTGATACAGAATCAACATGGCGAACTCATATTGATAATATGACAATCAATTTATCTCAGGAAATTGAAAAACGACATCTGCCAAAATGCCGCTATAGCTGCCTATCATGCAATTCTCCATAGTACAATGACATATGGACTGATAATCTGGGAAAAGAGCAATTAGAGCAATTGTGGGCATACCGAGCAACGACACATGTAAACCATGGTTCATAAAACTTAACATAATGACACTGCCATCTGCAAACATAATCTGTAATCTCCTGAACATAAAGGAAAATGAGTCCAATCATCCAACAAACGGAGGAAATCACTCTTATAACACTCGCTAGCGAAACGATATACGAATACCGAAACAAAGACTTGAATCGACTGGGAAAAAAAATTGGGAATAAATGTTTACAACTCATTGCCCACACAACTAAAATATATGAATTTGATCAAATTTAAACTCACGTTGAGATAACATCTCCAAGCCAATGCTTCCTACGACATAACAGAATTCAAGTTTGACATTTAATTACGCTATATTACTATATATGTAAATCATCCTAGGTTTTGAAATTCCACTCTTAAATTCAATCCAAATCAAATATCATATCGTTTTGTTATGTATAAACACTACAATGTATGTTAGACCAATAAAATTCTGTCATATTTACCACCACGAAGGACGCTACACGGTACCATTTATTGAGGATCTATCAACAAATCCAAAAATGGTGTGGCCAAAAAAAACACATCCTACTTGGAATGGAAACTTGGTACCAATGGGCTCTCTAGTAACAATGTCAGAGAAACCTGCCCCAGATACCTTACTGAATGTCATTTCATTGCAAGAAGGGATGTGTTGGAGCATGTGAATCATGCGAGAATGCACCAGAGACGACGGAGATGAGGCAATGACATGGATGGAAGCCCATATTCTCTGTGAGGAAAATAGGTTAGAGGTTAACACTGAAAACGAAGATGATTATGAAGACATCCATATCAACGGACCAGGAACATCGAAAAGAAAAAATAATTAATATATTGACATAAATTAATTAAAAAAAACATCTGCGGATTAGGCCTACTGGGGATACCACATTGAAAAAAAACGCACCGTTACTCTACCTCATGTTGGTGTGAAAATGAGTTGACTTTGAATTTACGAAATTATGATTATGAAGTAAATAGCTACGAATGATTTCTTAAAATGAGAAACACGAGTAGTTGGATAATTTTTGTTCATGGTTCCACCGATGTAACTCTTTACACATCAGACTTACAAAAAACAAATTAGGGACATTTTTGTCGTAGGATCAACCGTTAGAGAAAAATTCTGGAAAAAACTAATTTTGGTTCCGTTAATCCAAGATTACGGACCGCGCCGACCCCTTTCCCTCAAAGTCGAAAACTTGGATTCTTCATCGGGGCCCGGAACTGAATAATATATGAAGAAATCGTTGCGAAAACTCCACTGACTGGACTAGTTATCGAGAATATATTGATACAAAAAACATTCCCAATATATAAATTGTCATCATTGTTTAATTTAAAGCCTCTGAAAGTCACACTGTCCGAAGTCACCCGGATTGTCCAAAGTCCCCCCTTTGAAAATATTTGTAACGAAATGGAAGGATGAATATTAATCACCTCATTCGGGCTGACCACCTGTCGACCAGTTTCGGGGATTTGCCCCTGATCAGTACAGGGTGAGTCAAGCAAAAGATAATGTCGAAATGGCGTTAGCTAGTGGGTTTTCAACTTGTTTGATGACATACCAACCAAGACTAAGATATGGATGAATTTCAATTTTTTTTCTGGGTTCGCAGACATTTTTCATTGTCTGCTCGACATTCCCTGTACTGATGAGCAGTAACTACTCCCATACCAGTCTATAGGTGGTCAGCCCAAATGAGGCGGTTGATATTTATCCCTTTGCATCCATGCATTTGCAAAATGAAATCGTGTTGGAGATATTTGCTTGATTATTATATACAGAGTGTTATCTAACCACTTGGACACCTATGAATGACAGGTATATAATGCTATTTCATTACGAATTACATTGGATCAAAATTAGAAAAAAAAAAAAACATTTCTTTGTCAAATTCGACAATATTTTGGGAACCGTCAACCGCCCAACCTCAGCTGACCTGCTCAGAGCTGTAAGAAAACACTGGCAATTGCCTGATTCAATGAACATTTGATTAATATGGAACATCGAACTGATTGTTTGGTAAATGTACAAAAGAGTCCAGGCATTAATTGCAGGCTACTGGCGATGGGTATTTAATGTGATGAAAACAATCGAACCTCGTTATATTCGAACTTACAGATGAAGTTAGAACAAGTAGATGGGGTCATCACACTTTTAAGCATTCAACGAATCACAATAATCGAAACATTAGTTGTAGGAACACAAATACACAAACAGTATTTTCTCAAAACTTATAAAATTTGCAGTGGATATGTCTAAATGTATCAATGGCAGTTTCTTTTATTTTTCTGAAGTATAATAATAATAATAATATTTATTCATCAACGATACGATAATACAAAATTTTACATGCTGTTGTGTTATGTTCACATATGAAGATAGATAAATGAATAAATGGGAAAAACCTCGTGGATATAGCATCCGCACGCAGTCGTTCAGGTCAAAAATCTTAAAATTTTATATATACATATACACACCAATACCTTCACATAAACAAAGAAGAGGTCATTATCAATTTCCAGTTGTCGGTGAATTTCTTTCCTTGATAACTTGTATACGAATTTTTTTACTTTTGAGTTAAAAAAAAATTGTGAATTTATTGACTTGATATCAGATGGCAGCATGTTAAAAAGTTTTGGACCCATGTGAATGAAGCTTCTTTGAATTGAAGTCTTGTTCACGTTAGGTAGTGTTAACGAATTGTATTTATATCATGTATTACATTATATGTATCGTGCATTATATTATATGTCAGCTATGTTCCTCCTATTGACAGCTGACACTTCAAGAAAGGAACTGTCATGGATACATCCAGACACTTCCACCTGATCCTTGAATTCCAACATGGGATTCGTTGAATTTCAAGCCATTACTAGTATCCTCAAACCAAAAATATTTTCAACTCTTGTACTACTTCCTGTACCTGACTTGAAAGTGCTCAAAAAAAAATCCTGACCTATTTCATCAATTCATAAATTCTTTCACTCTATTCGAATTGAGTATTTACTTTCAGGACCCACTGAAGATGACGAAAGTTCAAGGCGCTCTGCACAATTATTGAAATATACACTTCATACAAAAACCAAAAATTATTTTTCCATGATATTTTCTACAAAAATGACTGTCTACTGAAAAAATAAGTGAGAGTGGAAATATAATATACTTCATCAGAATAACTATCAATACACTGAAGAACAGAGCGAGTATTAAGAACTTCTGGTTGCTGAGGCCATCACAAAAACACCAAAGTGAAATTTTCAAGCTTATTCATCGCCTCAAATTATATTATAACATTGAAATCATCTTGCTGTTTCAGAATACATACATCTTTGCATTGGTTCCCAATTGCATCACAATGAACAATTGTTCCAATAACCTTGTCACAATTTAATGGCGCATGGCACCAGAGCCTCTGGCTTGGAGTCTATCGGCTCTGGTAGTTTCGGGTGCTACTCCAACAAAAAACCCTCGAGCCCTCCTTGTATCTGGGACCGTCCATAGGACATTTCTCCAGGTAAAAGCTGCCACAGTCTTTAAGCGTTGTGCAGTTGTCCCTCCGTCCTCTGGTCTTCTTTTTATTCAGCCTCTTTACGTTCCATGACACTGATTAAAAAATTGGTGTACTTCCGCCATAGTTGATTCGAGCTGCACATATGTTCAATGATGTTATCTGTTCTTGGATCCATTTCTAGCACTGCCCTTTCGCGGTGCCATCTCTCACATGCGAAAATCGTGTGTTCAACGTCGTCGATTTGCCGGCAGTAAATACAGAGGTTGTCGGCGGATTTTTCAATTCGCAGGGTGGAAGACCTAAAAGAGCCGACTACTGTTAAAAATTGGGTTACATGGTAGTTCGTATACGTATGGTTGCACGTAAGCCATATTGGAGATTAGCCTCTTGGTCCACCATGCGGTAGAGGTATTATTGTCCCATTTAGATTGCCATACTTCGATGGTCTTCACTCTTTCTATGCTCCTGAGCTCTTCCGTGATTTCCCCGCAGTCTCTTTCCTTTGCCATCAGGTCTATCGGCGGTACTCCAGCTATAACGCATAGGTCATCCGACGACACTGTCCTATATGCCAATGTTGTCCGAAGCAGCATCTTCCTTTGGGACGAATTCACCATTCTCCGATATTTTTCCACCCCTACCGCTCTCTTCCAGACTGGTGCTGCGTATAGAATGGAAACACTGTTTATCTGTCATTCTGTCTAGTTCACTATTATTTTTAATAAAATACTGGTTGTGTTCTAATGAATGAATTTTCAGACTATTTTTGTACATTCACCCCACAACCAGTTATTTTTCAAATATTTATTGCATTCAGATCTGCGCAGGTCAGCTGAGGTGAGGAGAATAGCTGGCAAAGCAAAATATTTTTTTCTTCACGCTCCACAAAATGCCTACTTTGGATATTGAGAAAAATACCACTCTACCGGTCATGGTCACACTTTATGGGACTATTTATGTTTATTCAGAAAACTTATAATAAACATCCCAAAAACATTGCAGGAGACGCAATGAACTATAGATCAATTGATATTTCGTACACGTTTTCTTCGAAATATTGTTTCAGAATGCTTATTACGGGGCTAATCAGTGTTACGAGCGTTGGTATTGTATCCACTGTTCCCACCTGGCACGGGTTCAACTCCTGCAGCCGGCGAACAAATTTTCAAGGCTTCAAGAGTAGTTTAGGATCTCACTATAAAAAGTAAGGCCCCCGTGATCTTAACACGTACAAGTTCTCATTAACTTCTGGGGGTTGGTCAGACAACTGAGCAAGCAGTTGAGAAAAACAATTTAATGAAAAATTAACACTAATATTTGACGAATGTGTCAATTTTAAATAGTCGCTTGATACATTTTTGCACAACTTCCTTACACTCCGTATGGATGGTGATTGAGAATGTAAGCATTGCGAGGAAATATGTGTAGCATTTCTATTCTGTTTATTTGGAAAGCTAATACAAACAAATTTTGTATGCAACATGTATGCAAATGGCTTCAGTGCACATCATCCTCGTGTTCCAGACTCGGCTAGCGGCTAGCGGACTCGGCTAGCGCCTCATTCCGATTCTTCCGCTATACTGAATCAATATTTTGGTACTTCTAAACATTTTTTCGAATATGATTCATGCATTCACACCAAAGCTTAATCTACTCCATGGAGAATGTTGCCACATAGGTAAATGCACAATTAGTTGATTGTATTATTCCATAACAATTTCGGAAGAGTCAGTTTTCGAAAAGGTTCAAGGTAATTGTTTTTGTCTAATAGTGCCTTCTTGAGAAGCCTCTCAGAATAGGTAACAGAGGCCAGCAGGTTCGTTACCCAGACAGCACTGGATACTCCATGAATATTCATAGAATATAATTTTTGGGATATTGGAATATTCTTGAATGTGCCAGGAATATACATATATTCCTTGGAATATTCCTAGAATGTGCTGGTGGGAAATTTTTTAGATATTCTTTGAATATTCCATGTGGAATATTTCCGGATTATCCAGAATATTCCATGAATATTCCAGAAAGAATACTCTTGGATTATCCTCTGGGAATATTCCTTGTATATCTGGAATATACACACATTATTCCATGAACATATTCTATGAATATTCCGAGAATATTCAAAGTAATTCTAGAATATGATAGTAATATTCCCTAAATATCCTGAAGGGTTTTCAGAACAAAATAACCATTCCCTGAAATTTCAGAAATCAAGAAAATAAAGAAAAATACAACTGTTCTCCCACATGAGCATCCTCGAATATAAAATCTTTAATGGCACCTTTACATCATTAATATGAACTTCTACAATTATGCCTGACAATTCAAGCAATGTTTTTGCTTACATTCGCCAAGAAACAAAACTTTATTTCAAAAATTATGAAGTAGTGCAATACTAATTGTTTTCCTCAGATTATTTGTGGATTGGAATTGCAGGTTCCACTCAGAAAAAAAACCATTTGATTTCCGTAGACTGCGCACCCCTTCCCTACAATAAAATAAAACAACATGAATTCGAACAGGTCTATTTCTATATAGTTATAATAATAATAACATATTTCATTAACCAGTTTCTTCTGTCACTACAGGAATAGCTCTGAAAAACAAGAATTGTAAGATCGAACTACTGCTATCTGAATCAGAAAAACTTGAATCCATTCTATCACTGATAGTTCCAACTTGATTACTAAACTGTCCTTTTGCATGCTGTGACGGAGTTTGTGTGAAAATTGTATTAAGTATATTTTCAGTTTCCTGGTATACTTCCTTATACCAAGCACTGCTTCTTTTTCTTTTAGGCTTCTTGTAGAAAATGTCTTGACAATGAAACGATCAGTGATATACAAATGAAATTCGTATGGAATGAAATGATTGATAACATAAAAGTGTACTTACCACACTGTGGTGATTATTGAGAATATTTGTTGAATAATTCACATACAGATATACGAAAGTAACCCATACCAGTAAAAAAAACAGAAGATGTCAAATGTCAATTTAAAATGCATTCTTCTTCTTCTTCTACTTAATTTTTTTGTGCTCGGTTATATAACCATCTACATAGATCCGGGGGCCTCGTGAGGGTATACCTCCCTTACCCCCATTCGTATGGCACCGTGGAAGTCTCACTCGAAGTGATACCACGAGTGCCCGAGCGCCCCTTCTTCCGACAAATCCGTTGTCATCCAGCCTGGTTACTGGCGTAGAGAAGAAAGGGACTGATTTCTACACAAAATGTTTGTCAAACTTCATAAATTAACATGTATTTTTCACTGCACGTTATAAACGGCGGACATTTACAAATTACATTTACTTGACATCCAACCCAGGAGCGCCACATGCTCACCAAACCATGGTCAGAGGTCGAATCGAATGATAACATTAAAGTGTACTTACCACACTGTGGTGATTATTAAAAATATTTGTTGAACAATTCACATACAAATATGCGAAAGTAACCCATACCAGTAAAAAAAACAAAAGATGTCAAATGTCAATTTAAAATGCATTCAACTTTACAGCTTTCAAATCGGGTTAAGCTACGACTACCGGATGAACGACAGACGCAGACGCGCGCGGAATGGTTTTGATTGGTCGTGAAAGTGCACCTCGATATTTTCCGATCAATTATAATTTGGTTAGGAGAGAAGTGTATTTTTGTCAGCTTGTCTGAACAAAAACTCTGTTTGCAAATCAAATACATCTATTCGCACTTTTTCTCATACTTTTCCCATATTTTGAACTCGAAAATGGTTACTGGTGTTCATTCCATATAAATAAGGGAAAATATTTCATGAATATTCAATACAGAATATTCAATTTTGATTATTGTATGAATATTCATATATTATTATTCCATGAATATTCACACAGAAATATTCTATGAATATTCATACAGGAATTTTCTCACGAGAATATTCGTGGTACATTCTGCCGAGAATATTCCAGGAATATGCATATTGGAATATTTCTGGCATATGCTAGAGGCATGTGAATATTCTAGGATTATTCCATGTATATTCGGAATATACTCTTCTCTTTTCGGATATTTAGAGAATATTCTAGGAATATTCCGTGCTGTCTGAATAATGATTTTTTATAGAACATGAGGAGGTATTGTACCACAAAAAAAATATCTTCTAGTTTTGCGAGAAAGAAAAATAATCTACGTAATTTTAGTCGATTTCTGATATAAGTCCTCATCTTCTCACGACCATTCATCATGTAACGTTCGATGTAATGGTGGAATTAGATTATGGAAAAAAGTCTCCATATAACTCACAGCTATAAATTGCCTTTATATCATTCACGTCACTTTAAAATTAATGTAGGTTAGGAAATAAGTGCTGACTAACCTCCATAATTCATCCCAATATATTCTCCTCCTGAAAATTACTGAGATAACCATATCATACCGGATCCCATCGTGGAAAAATATCAGACTTTCTTACGATCGAATATTGTTGATTCAGATTGGCTTTTTCATTGAAAATATTCAGTGCCACGCTATTTTCATTTATTAAAATCTGTTGAATTCATATAAGAATGCTAATCTGATATAAATGTTAGGTTTGCAGGTTAAAAAATATCACTCGATGTGTTCGGCAGAATGAACCCGAATGACAAGGATTTTTATAACAGTAAACGTAATTGACTATGTATGAGAGTTTCAGTGGCAAGTGTTGCGAATAGTGTTCTTATGAACATCTGGTTTTCTCCTGGAAACTTTGGAAGGATTCATTTAAGTATGCAATATTCCGGTATGGATATCATCGTCAAGCAGAAAACACCACCTAATGTATCCATAAAATCGATCTGTTCCTGGATGGGGGGAAAGCAACATCAACATCTGGCTAATCATCCAGGGCTGGCATAAGCTGTTAGGTGGTCCTTCGAATAAGGGTTTGCTTTCATTAGTAGTTTTCATTCTGTTCAGAACCAGATAAATAATTGATTCACTGGTATATTCTTGTTCATCTACGAAAATGCTCATATGAGGAGAAATGCATCTGGGAAAGAAATACTTTCAGTATACCTACATGCATTAATAATTGCAGTTTATACTTGATAGAATCCTTATTCAGAGATAATCTTCATCCTCAAAATATATTGAACATAATCCGAGACATAGTCCATCTTTTTGGAAAATATATGTGGTTAGTGTTTTTCTTTGTATACATCTCAAATAGAAATATAATACTGAATAAAAATAATGTATCCTGATGTGTTCGTATATGCATACGTCAGATGAGTGTTAAAATTGTGATTGTCACTGTTCATCCAGAACTTCTAGACAAATAGCATTAATAAGACGCCGTTACTGTAATATCAGCCTGATGAAATATTTCAAACGTCATGATCAAATGGAAATGTGAATGAGTTGGAAGGGGGGTACCAAAAGGAACAAAAGTGTGTCCAGTTCTTGCTTGATAGAATATACTTAGATAAATAATTCTGAGGAACTCTGATGCATTGGGCAGATAGTATCGCCCTGATTCTGAGCCAAGTCAGGATTGATGTTAGGTTCTTCCCGAGTGTTTTCAGTGTAGTGAATTTCAGGTCGACGCACTGTGGTGCGACCATACATTGTCATTAACGGTATGGAGTTTTGTGCTGGGGTACAGGGTCTTCTGCAAAAAGAGTTTTCATTTTACAGAAATATGGAGACAATCATGTAGAAATAGATTCAGAGAATTAAGAATACTTACTATTGCTAGCATCTTTATCTACAAACTTTGCATACACCTATATAAGAACAGACTCAACTTCTCACCAAACCAGCATCAGTACTTGACACGTTCTAGAGACCTACTGATACCCAAAACGCACAGAACAACCCTACATCAAAAAAGCCATATTTATCTAGGGCCCATACTTCATAATAAACCCGATGATTCCATCAAAACTGCGCCAAATTTCGATGTTTTTGAATCAAGACTGAGGACTGCCCTCGTTGAAAAAAATTGCTACACTCTCGATGAATTTTAACTTTAATTTATATATATATATATATATATATATATATATATATATATATATATATATATATATATATATATATATATATATATATATATATATATATATATATATATATATTTAAACATTCATATATATATATAAACAGTGGTGAATAACGGGGAGCTTCAGTCAGCACAAGTGTTCAACTATGAAAAACTCTTTAATACGTTGGACCGAGCTTTCGTTTCAATTTTGAAACTTCTTCAGGGTCCTAAAATATGTATATTACATTATTGAAAAAAAAAATACTTAAAATGAAGGAAATACTACAGTAATCTGAGTGGTTGATTAATGAACATTAACTTAAAAAAAAACGTAAAATATGTTTCGAGTGACATTGAAGGATTTGAAGTGACAACCTATGATTAATCGTCAAAAAAATATAAAATATGTAGTGGGTGTGTTCATTTTTTTATTATATTCTTTGGAAATCATCAGTTTTAATCCATCTGTAAAAGATAACTGTAGATTTTGCTAAGATTTTCGATATCTGTTTTTTTGTTCATATTTTGATTGGATTTATTAATTTCAATCATTTCAAGAAATAATCTTTTTGAGACATTTTTTTCTGAATGTAAAACTTGTGCTTCCTCGAATGATATTTCATGGCCTGTTTCAATAGCATGTTGAGCTAATGCACATGATTTCTTGTTGAGTCTTATATCACTTCTGTGAGAGATAATACGATTAAAAAAAAACAAAAATTTTAAAATTCTCAGACATATTTTACTAGATAATTCTTACCCCAAAAAACTTCTCAACAGAATTATTTTCAATACCAACTCTGATAGACAAATTAATGATGATGACACAAATAATCAAAATTCAGAAAATAATAATGAAAGGATAATTTATTTTTCAATTCCTAATATAGGAATTCTATCATCAAATATAATTAAATTATTCAAGAATAAAAGTAACATAAAAATTCCACAAAAATATATCAAGACTATTGGAAATTTTAATACGAGGTTAAAAGATCCCACACCAGATTTGAAGGAATCAAATGTTGTGTACAGCATACCATGTAACAACTGTGATTTAAACTATATTGGTACAAGTTCAAGAACTTTGAATAATCGTATTTTCTCTCACAGAAGTGATATAAGACTCAACAAGAAATCATGTTCATTAGCTCAACATGCTATTGAAAAGGCCATAAAATATCATTCGAGGATGCACAAGTTTTACATTCAGAAAAAAATGTCTCAAAGAGATTATTTCTTGAAATGATTCGAATTAATAAATCCAATCAAAATATGAACAAAAAAACAGATATCGAAAATCTTAGCAAAATCTACAGTTATCTTTTACGAATGGATTGAAACTGATGATTCTCAAAGAATGTAATAAAAAAATTAACACACCCACTACCTATTTTATATTTTTTTGACGATTAATCATAGGTTGTCACTTCAAATCCTTCAATGTCACTCAAAACGTCAAAGATATAACACCATTCCGACAAATATTTACATATTTTACGTTTTTTTTTTAAGTTAATGTTCAATAATCAACCACTCAGATTACTGTAAGTACTTCCTTCATTTTAAGTATTTTTTTCCTCAATAATGTAATTTACATATTTTAGGACCCTGAAGAAGTTTCAAAATTGATACGAAAGCTCGGTCCAACGTATTAAAGAGTTTTTCATAGTTCAACACTTGTGCTGACTGAAGATCCCCGTTATTCCCCACTGTTCATACCATATATATATTATATATATATATATATATATATATATATATATATATATATATATATATATATATATATATATATATATATATATATATATATATATATATTATATATATATATATGTATATGTTATATATATGTACTTGGTTTCTTTATGATATGATACGTTATGGTGTGATATGATATGATTAAGATATATCTTTTATTTCTACCACATAATACATTTCAAGTATCTTCTATTGTTTTTCTTGTTATTGTATTCATAGAATGTTCTCTACTTTATACTTTTCAACAAGAGAAAATAAATTATTATTATAAAGCCGATGATGATGCTTGTTGTTACCTTTTTCTTGCCTTTGGTTTCAAGCTACCCGTAATCCATGCGGAAAAATCTTGTTCATTCCCGACTTGTCCTGCACAAGATGTGCTCTGTTGTTTCTTCTCCATCGTGGCAGAAGCTCTACGCTCTCCGCAAATTCAGATCCTTGCAGATGTTTCTGCAATCTTCATTGAGCTCTCAGTAGTTCTGCTATGATCATCACGTTCCTTTTTTCCAGTTCTGACACGGCTGCTGCTCTTCTTATCGAAGAGTTTGGTATGAATGTCTTCGGGTGGAACTGTTAAACCAGTACTCCAGTCTGAAAACACTTCTTTGGTTCTTATATCTGATAATTCGAAGAAGGGCTCAGGTTCTATGAACTCCTTCATAGTGCTTCTTAGCCTTTTCTCATTTCCTTCAAAGCCTCCGTGTCCAGAGACCCATAGCAGAGTTATTCTGTTGTCTCTGCCTACGCCCTGAAGGGCTTTCACGCAGTTCCATACTAATATGGTATCTATCCGACCTAATGCCAGGGCCTTCATAGTCTACTCGACAAGTTGAAAATGGTCTAAAATAGAGATACTGCTCTTAAAATTATGTGTGACAGCTCATTGGATCCAAAATAACGCCTAGAAAAATGTGCCAAAAGCGTGTATTAGCACATAAAAAATTGCAAAAGTTATAAACAATTGAAAATGAAAAAAAAAATGGCATTTCGTTTTTTGCCAATATTTCATAAACTATTGATATTAAAGAAATTTCAAGAAATGATTCTGAGGAGGAAATTCACAATAAAAAACTTCCCGCTCCCGGAACTCTATCTCCATTATTTATAATTTTGATTTAACGCAGAAAATGGGTCTCCGAGCGACATTTTTAGGTTGCAGGTTGCGCGCGCGGCGTCAAAAGCGAGTACGACACATTAATTAATTTATTTAAGGTATTAATTTTTTTTTCATTTGAAAAAATTATGGTGTATTTGAAACACTATAAATAATTGATTCCCGTTAGAAATTTTACTTGAAGTTGATTTTACAACAAGTTAAACGATTGTTAACTAACAAAATTTTCTCGAACTTCTGTCTTAATTGTAAATGAAAAAAAATGTTTAAATAATTGTCGTAAAAATGTTCTGCTTCGTAGAGCCTCTCTTATATACATACTCAAACATCACGCCATGAAAGTTAGAAAGTTAGAAGTGGTTGTTAAAAAAAAAATTTTCTTTCTTAATCATCATATCATCGTTTTTTTATCGATACAAGATTTAAATTGATTTGCAAAAAAAAATTTCCCGCCATTTGTTGATAATTTTTATAAACAAATTGATTATTTCAATATTTTTGAAATTTTTTTCTCACAACTTCATTATATTACAAATATTATGATTTTTGAAAAAAAATTGTTTCCTTAATAACAATTTTTAATTGTTTATAATCATTTTTTTATATTTCTATTGTTTAAATAATTAGTTGAGGAATTCTTTTTTCTCTAAAAATCATAATTGACAGTCCTCTATGGAGTAACAAAAAAAAAATTTATCAACAATTCCATTACCAATTTGTTATGAACCAATTTTTAACTTTGTTAGATTTTTTTTCTAAAATCAACAAAAATAACCATATACAACAAAGTATCGAACAAAAATTTCCCAATTTTTCCCAATTCCAATTCCCAAAAAAAAAAATTTTTTTTTTTTTATATACTCTGTTATATATGGTTTTTTTTAAACTTCAGAAGTTTCAGAAAAAAAAACTAAAAAGTTAAAAATTTGTTTATAACAAATTGGTAAGTTAATAAAAAATAGAATTGTTGATAAAAAAATTGTTTTTTTGTTACTTCATAGATGACTGTCAATTAAGATTTTTAGAAAAAAAAATAATTTCCAATAAAAATATTAAAAAAAATTAAAAAATTAAAAATTGTTATTAATTTTTTTTTTTTAATCATGATACTTGTAATATAATGGAGTTGTGAAAAAAAAAAATTCAATAATATCGAAATAATCAATTTGTTTATGAAAAATTCATCAACAAATGTCGGGAATTTTTTTTTTTGCAAATCAATTTATATCTTGTACTAATAAAAAAACAATAATATGATGATTAAGAGAGAAAACATTTTTTTCAGCAACATTACTTGGATTTTTCAGTTTTTGTTCAAGTACAAAAATTATTATAAACAAAGTATGAATATTTTTCTAACTTTTATGACGTGATCTTGTTAAGTATGTATCTAAGAAAGGCTCTACGAAGCAAAACATTTTTACGACAATTATCGAAAGAAAAAATTTATTTACAATTAAGACAGAAGCTCGAGAAAATTTTGTTAGTTAACAATCATTTAACTTGTTGAAAAATCAACTTTAAGTGATATTCCTTACGGGAATAAATTATTCATAGTGTTCCAAATACACCATAATTTTTTCAAATAAAAAAAATATTTAATACCTCGAATAAATTAATTAATGTGTCGTACTCGCTTTTGACGCCGCGCGCGCAACCTAAAAATGTCGCTTGGAGACCCATTTTTAGAGCTAATTTAAAATTATGAATAATGGAGATAGTGTTCCGAAGCAGGGAGTTTTTCATTGGAAATTTCCTTTTTTTCCAGAACCTTCTATTGAAATTTCTTAAATATCAATAGTTTATGAAATATTCCCAAAAAACGAAATGCTATTTTTTTTTCATCTTCAATTGTTTATAACTTTTGCAATTTTCTATGTGCTAATACACGCTTTTGGCACATTTTTCTAGGCTCTAGTCCAATGAGCTATCACACATAATTTTAAGAGCAGTATCTCTATCTTAGACCATTTTCAACTTGTCGAGTAGACTATCGGTGCTGCTTGGCAGCCCGACATGATTGTGATCGATTGATTTTCGCTGTAACTGTTCAGAATTTCTTGCAGACAGAATTCGATTGCATGGACTCAAGCCTGGAATATTGTGGCGTACTTGTTACAGGTTCACACTAAGGTTAAATTCTGGTTATACTTCATGTCCTCCGGACCCAATTCCGTCTTCCGTTTTTGATCCGTCTGTGTACCATTGTATATCGGCCATTGTGCATTTTTGTTTTTTCATTTGCTATTTATTTCTTTCCGGCAGGAGGATCTCATAAGGTCTATCAAAGTTGTATAGGGGAATCGTAATCTCCAATGATAATTGTACACTTTTGCCCATTGTTTCTTGCCTGTTTTTTCTTTTTATTTCAGTACCCAATTCATAATTTCGTGCCTTGTACGAGTTTGTACAAGTCCTCCATTGGGTCTGTGCTGTACAGTTTTGTTTCATCAATTGCTTGCCCAAAAATTAACTCCATTCTGCGATCCAGAGCTCTGCAGTTGCACAGTATGTGTGACACTGTTTCTGGTTCCTTTCCACATAGTCTTCATGTGAGGTCGCCATCAAACATATGCTTCTTCGCTGGGGTGAATCATATTGGGGATCATGACTGGTCATGAGCCGAAATACGATTTTTAATTAATCCCTCTGCCGAAAACACCCCTGTCCTTGGGTTCTCAGAAAATACTCCTGCTGCCGCACCATTATCCGTCTTTGACGAGTCTGTGTACCAGATCTTATCCTGCAGAGTGGTGTTTAGTTCTGTGTTATTCTATACAGTTCTGTCTGGTGAAGATACCCTGTATGTTTTGTTTTTCAGTGTTGAGGCACCTAGCCATGTCTTTTCTTGCACCACCAAGTGAAGGGGAAAGGTAATCCCAGATTTGTTTCCATGGCATAATACACTATACATTTCACACAGTATATGCAACACCGTTCTGAAACAGGATCCTGAAATGGCGAGGAGTATTTTCTTCGATTGAATACTATTAATTTTGAATCCACATTTCCAAATCAAAAAAAAAATCAGAATTTCCAAATAGGCAGGTGTTTTCTACAAATTCCAACTCCTTGGTGCTCACCAATCTTCGAATATCTTTAGTATAACTCAGTTTCAGCTCTTCATGTCATGCTGCTGAAATATTTTTGGTGTTACTCGATTGCTACTCTGCCGGAGCCAACTCTGTCCGCTTCCAAACTCCCTTTCAGTCCACCAGAGAGGAGTAGTTTAGAACTTTCCGATCCCATATTATCTCGGAACCAATAATATAACTTCTGGGGAGTTTCTGGTCCGATCCCAATTACATGCAAAATGGAACAAAGACTGTGAAGAATTATATTCGAGAACCGATAAACTAATTCAGAAAATTTAATGAATTTAGACACAGATCAGCGACTATACGAATTTCAACGGTGTCATCTTTATACCGATGAGTATGCGTGGTTTTGATGTAGTCGATGAAATATAATCATCACGAAGCTGGAGTTTTATGTTGATATTTCTGTAGATATTTTGATAGAATATCGAAAGTTCCTATCAAACAGCTCGCTCATAAATTGCTTCTTCCTATTAATTTTTGATTGGTTTGATCTGGAACACTCTTTTTGAGTGTGATTCCTCAACAAAGAATGTTCATCGATCAAGTGCCACAGTGTTAGACCAAGAGGCGGCAGAAAAACACTATTAGCTCAAAGACGTAATTCTTGTTTTATATTGAACATAAGACAGCCATAGTATGAAGGAGTTTTATGCCATACCGATGCAGCGTCTCAAACTATCCGCCATACTCAATTATAAGTGCAATTTTTTCCATGCTCTCTTGAAATACGAGCTCAAAGCCAATTTTTTCACCCCATGATAGAAAAAAATGTCTCATCGCAGATTATGACATACTGTTTTGATGTCGCTAAGTACCCGTCATACTGATTCAAAAATGTCGAATTTTTCACGAACCATGTATCATAGACACAAGTATGGAGGTCCGTTTTTATGACCCTCGTGGTCCATTTTGATGAATAGAAGCAATGCCATACTGATGGCAGGTCTTTAAATGGCCGCCATACTGAAAACTTTTTTTTTTTTCAAAATATCCATAATATCATTAGTAAGATTTGGAAAACAATTATCTAGTCTTTACATTAATGAAGAAGTGATATGAAATGAAATTTGCAACGTTTCATGAAAAATAAGTACCTATATGATACGGTAAATTTCATTTCATATCTGAGATCATCAAAAAAATTACACTTGAGTATGGTCGAAAAGTTTGTGATGCTGCATCGGTATGGCATACAATTTTTCCATACTTTGGCTGTCTTATGTATAATATAAAACAAGAATTAGCTTTGAGCTCATTCCCCAAGAGCATCGTTGCCGCCATACTTGCGCTATCCTGGTATTTATAACACTGGCTTAGTTCCTAAAAAGTTTTATCTTTGATCTAATCAAATGTGATTTTGCTGGCTCTTGGTCGATGGGAGAAGGATAATTTGATTCTCTTCCTGAACATGAAAAATCAATGAAACCCCCTTCAAATTCGTGTTCGTTTAATGTGATTTCAAAGTGCCCTGCTGTGATACCAGTTCTCGTTCCTTATTCATATGAATCTACTTCCAGTGCAATGATTTTGAAAAATTTGAAACTGTTTGACTTATGTCATTAGTCTAGTCTGTTACCAGGCATCAGAAGAAATATGAAAATATGTGATACAAGTATCAGGTGGTTTTTGTATCCAAAGTGAATGCCATCATACATGATATCACCGAAAGAGAGTTATAGCCTTAGGGTTAAGAGGGGGCCAGTCAATAGTGAAAGTCAGTGCTGATAAAGTAAGTTACGATTCATCAGTTCTGTAGAATAACAAGTCGGGTATCCAATGAAGATTGTAAGAGGTTTACGTAAATAATACCGAATGCGAGTGTAACCAAAAATAATGAATAAACATACATGAATACTTGAAGGAAGTTTTGTATCTGTAATGTATGATGTATAAGAGAGTTGGAGGCATGCAGACAAGGTTTTTCAAATCCTAGGAAAAGATATCAGTGGGCAGGAATCGAACCCACGACCTCATGATTACCAGTCAAGTGCTCTCCCAACTGAGCTACCAAATACGTACGTTCATATTGAATGACATCCGTCATTTGAAAAAGCGAAAAAGACTCTGCTGGAAAAAAAAGGAAATAATTCAACTAATTGAAGGAGATTCAGAAGATTTTGAGAACGGGGGCAGGTATATTCCCCGAAACTCCGATCGAAAACTATATAGAGAGGTATCTTTTGAAATTTACTTTTCTCATAGGCAAATTCAGAATACAAGTTTCTGACTAATTTTTCTATAGGAAATACATTTGGTGAACGCAGTATTTTATTGGGGCAAACTAATGAGTTTGCCCTTTCTACACTTGTATAGATTTTTCTGATATTATTTTCATTCTCAGACTGTTGAAGGTTACCCCAAAAACCATGTCAATCGATCAAGAAATCGCTTTCTAAACTTCAATGTTAGTATGTTTAGGAAAGTAATGAGGTAGAAGGGAACTCATTATTCGCAAACAATTGATCATTAAAAAAACCTTTTTTGAGACAAGCTTCAATCTAAGCCGTGTACTGGAACGTATAAGATAAGTTCAAATCATCGCTGACAATGTTTTAATTTTTTTTGTTGAATTATTTGATTTAAAAATCTTGTCGTGCAAAGTGTTCATAAAAGTAGGTACCAATTAATTTGATTGGACAATGATTGGTTGGTGAGTAACAACTTGTCGAAGTATTAATTCCATTACAATTCGCGCGACAAGCTATTTGAAACCAAATAATTCAACAAAAAATATTCAAATCATTGTCAGCGAAGACTTCAACTTATTCTATATGTTTTAGTATACGGCTTGAACAGAGCTGAAGCCTTTGAAAATGGTAAAAAGTGAAGAAAAATAGTAGTATGAAATCCATTGGAGAAGGAAGAGAATATAACAAAAATGAAAAGAAATATTATTTACGGGCGATCTGAGGTCGGAAAGTGGAAGGGGGTGAGTGTTTAAGGGGAAAAACTGGTTAATCTCGATTTCCGGCAAAACTACGAGTCCTATGGAAAAAACTTGAATGGCAAAGTTGTAGGTAATGAAAAAATCAACAACTTTTGTATTCACACTTTTTTCACAAATTTGGTGAAAGCTTACCTTTTCATATCCCAAACACAGTGTAATTTTTTTGATTTAAAATATTTATTTTTTCATCTTATTTTGACTTAATATCGAAAAAGCACCCTAATTTTCAATCGAAAATTCTCCCGTCAAAATATCAGCTTTTAAAAAAAAGTCAGTGTTTTTTTTGTTCGTTGAAATGTCTACTTTCTGATGGTGTGAAAAGAAATATAAATTACTATGGTAAATGTTCTCAGAGAATGCAATGAAATAACAGGTAGTAAGGCCTAGACCCTCCTAGCCCCTTCCCCATTTCTCTATGAAATACCTTTTGATGGGCTAAAATTTTCCGTAGGTCACTCAGGTATATAAGTTATCTTGAAAAAGCAATGTATAGGCATCTACGCAGATAATTTAAAGAAGATTTTACAATTTTCCTAAAATATTGTAGATGTCTTATTAAATTTTCGGATTCGAGTTTTTTGCCTTTTCAGAGAACATTTATCACAGTAATGTATTTTTTTTACACCATCAGAAAGTAGAGATTTCAATGGACAAAAAGCCCACCGACTTTTTTAAAAAAGCTGAACGGGAGAATTTTCGATTGAAAATTAGGGTGCTTTTTCGATATTAAGTCAAAATAAGATGAAAAAATTAATATTTTGAATCAAAAAAATTACACTGTGTTTGGGACGTGAACAGGTAAGTTTTTACCAAATTTCGTGAAAAATTTTTTTTTTGTAAAAGATAATAATGAGAAAACAAAAACTTGGTTATTTGAATTTTTTACATTAATTTTGAGGTTATGTGAAGAAGGTGTGAATACAAATGGTAGGTTTTTTTATTACCTACAACTTTGCCATTTCACTTTTTTTCATAGGACTTGTAGTTTTGCCGGAAATCGAGATAAACTTTACCCTTAAAAACTCACCCCCTTTCACTTCCCGACCTCAGATCACCCGTAAATTATTTTTGTTCCCTTTTTCGTTATGATCTCTTCCTTTTCCTATGGGTTTCATCCTACTATTTCTTTTTTGGTTTCATAAATTATCGACCCTGGTCTAAGAAGCTTGTATTCAAAAATGTTTTTTATTGGTTATCTTATGTTTTGCTTTTCAGTCAGTTCGCCTCAATCTATTCGTTTCTATTAGAGCATCGTTATTACAAAGTCTCTTTCCTGTGAGTTTTGAGCTGGAAGAAATCATGATCTCCGACCCAAAAAACTCCTGCATACCATTTTGAATAGAATCTGACCATAATAACAAAACTCGTTCGCCATCCTGAAGTCGAAATCTTGTATTTATAGATTATGACAAAAAAATCATAATCTCCAAACCTGAAAACCCACATATACAAATTTTGAATGAAATATGACCATAATCAGAAAACTCGTCCACCATCTTGGGGCCACGATCTTAAATTCATAAATTATGAAAAAAAAAACAAAATCTCCGACCGCGGAAACCACTGCATACCAATTTCGAATCGAATCGCACCATAATCACAAAACTCGTCCTCCATTTTGGGAGCCGCCATCTTAAATTCATGAATTTCGACAAAAAATTATAATCTCGACCCCGAAAACCCCTACATACCAATTTTGAATCGAATCGGACCATAATCACAGAACTCGTCTGTCATCTTGGATCTATGAATCTATAAATTTTGACAGAAATTTCGTAATCTCCGACCCCAAAAATCCTCACATACCACTCTTGAATCAAATCGGACAATAATGACTAATCTCGTACGCTATCTTGGAGCCGCCATTTCGTTATTTTCTCTAACAGAAATTACATAATGCATTGTCACCGGAATTATGAACCCCTGCCAAATTTCAAATTAATCGGATGACCAAAAGATTTGACACAAACTAACAAACGAACAGGTGAAACCTAATAGCATCTTGTAAAGAGAGTTGGCGGCGTGCAGACAAGAACTTTTCAATTCTAGAAAAAGATATCCTCGGGCAGGGATCGAATTTGCGGCCTCATAATTATCAGTCAAGTGCTCTCCTAACTGAGCTATCGGAGACGAACGTTCGCATCTGCGATCGGGATATCGCTTTCTAGAATTCAATGTTAGTGTGTCTGCACGCCGCCAACTCTCTTTTTCATTATACATGAAAACGTGCGGTTTGAATGAAATACTAACAAAATGAAAACATATCGAAGTAGACTGAAATTGGCAGAAATCCTTGGAAGAACATAGTAACTGATATGGCAATCATTGCTATAACAAGTGGTATTGATTACTATCATTTCGGACGTCCATCGTCCTAATGTATTCTAAAGGTTTTCACGACGTTCTGAATGCTTGTATCTGCAATCGTCTTCAGGTGAATACTGACAAGTTTAGGTGCTACTTACCAATTTATATGACTGTCGGCGCAATGATGCGTGCAATTCCGCCATGTGCAGCGGTGCGTGTAATTTCTCGCGGTGTGGTGGTGCGTGAAGTTTCGCGCCTCTGCAGCCCACCAGAAAGAGCAATCAGGGGTTTCCAGACGTTCTTGATCTCAACGCTTGGTTGACTGAAGGCGTTATTGGCTTCGATGTAGGCGGCCTCTTTGAACTTTCGTTTGAACCAATGCTCCTCTCTATGTAGAACACTTGCGTCGTCCCATAGAAATCGATGGTGCTCAGTCCAGGCGTGGTCAGCGATTCCCGATTTTGATGTTTCTCCACGTTGAGTCCATTTCTTATGCTCATCCAATCTTACCGATAACGGTATTTCTGTCTCTCCAATGTAGGAATCTCCGCATTCACATGGAACTTCATAAATGCAATTCTTACTGATTTCATTTTTGTTGTCAGGTTTGGTCTTGGTCAGGAAACTCTGTAAAGTACTGCCGGATTGGAAGCAGCTCTTGATGTTGAACTTGTTTCCGATCCTTCTGATCTTCTGGGAGACACCTCTGATGTACGGAAGGCAGATCACTGTGCTTTGTTGTTGCTCTTCAGATGTCTTCGTTCTCCGGAGTTGTTTCAATACTTCTTCTAGGAGTTTCTTGGGATATCCATTCCGGTGGAGGTTCTCTCTGATGTGGTTTAATTCGGCATCTAGTGACTCCACGTCGTTGCATATGTGCGTCGCTCTCTCACGATCCCTCTCTTCGTCGAACTCGGATGGTTGGAGCTGTAACTGAGGTACTGCCCCGTGGTATTGTTGTGATTCTATTTGACAATTAACATAGTTCTCTGAAGAACTATGCCATCATTATTATGTTTTATATTAAATCATGAGTTGGAAAAGCAACCTTAGGAAGGAAGTTGAATTTGTAGCACAGATCGAACAATGATGGAAGTGTATTGCCTCCATATGAAGAAGCACGTATCGTGGTTTTCTAAAGTTGAAATCATTGAGTAAAGTGAGTGTCTTCTGTTTACTTTGAGTTCTTGGGAGTTCTCAAATACTCTACTGGGAATAATTATAATTATTCATTAAAAAATATTCAACCAATTGAATATAGAGAATCTGAAAAATAAACAGAAAATCTTCTTACCAACTTACTGCCTGGATCACTCAAGAATAATGTCTCAGAAAATTATTTCAGAGCTCATAAAAATGCCAACTTCATAGTTTTTTCATGGAATATCTGAGTTCCATGTGTACATAATGCTTATTCTGACTATCATATTACTCAGTCCTTCTATCTATTACTGTGTATTCCTTATTTTTCTGAAGTGGATTTTCATATGACAAGCCCACATTTTATGATGAAATGTAATCTTTTTATATATCTGATGGAATTCATCAGCTGGGGCTAATCTCAGAGTGTTATTTTGAAGTAAGATATACTGTAACCGCTCGACAAAATCTCAATCTCGTCATTAATTCTTCCATCTCCATTGAATACTCTCCAGAGTGTCGGACACACTTTGAGACTCTAGACTTCAACAGAGATAGATTGAACTGAAACTAAAATTCAATGTTCCTCCAAACAATTATTTTGTTGTTATGTTCAATAGAACCACAATTTTCTGTGTACCAATTATCGACACAGTGTTTTCCGTCAAATTATCACATAGGAGTACATAAATCTTGTTGTCCATACTACGAACAACTTTATGTCGATAAATGGTGTAACCTTCTGTCGGTGACTAGTACTCAATACATAAGTTTCTATTAGCAATTTTATAGAAAACTAGTTACCATTATTTCAGTTCAGTTATGATAATCAGCTCAATAAATATTAAAAATTTCCGTCAACATCAGTCGACATTAGATTGTGATTCAGTTTGATGATTCCTTCATCCATTCTTTCACGAATGTCGATTATCGGAACATTAATGTGACGGTAATTGGTTATATTCAATTTGCAGCCAGCTCCACATTTCAAAAATGTCCAGAAAGGTGTTCCAGTACCTGAAATGAAGAAAATGGTTCCTAGAAATTAGTTCTGTATCAAAGATTTTTTGTTCAAAGTTTATTCAAGAATTCATATTTTGATTGGTTTATTGGTTCATTGTGAATATTTGTATTCTCTTTTATTCATTATACAGGGTAGTATGTGATAAATAAGTGTCCAATATTTCACATGACGATTCCTCAGTCATCCATAAGGTGAAAAGTTCATATAAGGTCTTCATTTGCAAAATGATAAAGGAATCCATTTTTAATCTAGAAATTGGATTCCTTCATCATTTTTTAAAAATGGTATGCTTTTCAAAAGTCGCTACAAGCAGCCGTTTTCGAAATATTTTGTTTTAGATTAATTGATGCATCCAATATTCTTCTCAATGATTCGCGAACTCTTAGAAAATAAAAGTATCAAGTAGGCTAGTATGTTCATTCCAATGTTTTCTTTGTGCAATCATGTCAAAAATAATATTTCGACGTATAGTTGAATAGTTTAATTCATTATTATCGTGATTATTTGTTAAAAAATGGTGAATTTACCAATGCAGAATATGCTGACATATATTTTACATACGGACTTGCTAACGGAAATGCATATGAGGCTAGACGTTTGTATCGGGAGCGTTATCCGAACTGCACAGCTCCTACTTTAGAAACGTGTTTAAGAATTCACGCTCGGTTTAGGGAAACAGGAAGTTTCGAGAAGAAAGCTAGTCATCTATCTGGTGCACATTGGATGGTAAGAACCCCAGAAACCGAGGAAGCAGTTCTTAATCTGGTGGGAGAACACCCGGAAACAAGCTCCAGAAAAATAGCGCTGACGCTAAACAGAACATTTTAATTGATAATTTGTTATATCCCTACTATAATCAGAGAGTTGAGGCACTACTTCCACGTGACTTTCCATTACGTATCAACTTCTGTCGTTGGTTTCTCTGATGCCTTATTCAAAATTTCTCACGCAACGCAATACGCAATTTTCATAACAATCATTTGTGGTCAGAGAAAAACCCCCATGCGATACAGGATGTTACATCTGCCCTGTGTAGTTCTACTATATTGATGTTCGGGGCAGTGTATTTTTAATAAAAGATATATTTCACCCATGTAGTCCAAAAAGACATCAGTTCGGCCTGCGCGCGAAGGGAGGTGTCTTTTAGATCTCACTATGACTTCTCTGAGGTAAGAGAAATGAAAGGCAACTGAAGAAAATATCTACATAATAAAGAAGGTGAAAATTAAACATAACAAAACAAATTCTTGATAAGAGAAAAACGGCAATAGTATCAAAGTATTTCAGCAAAAATACATATAAGAAACAAACATAACCATGATCGGAAATTCCATTCCTGGAGTTCAGCATAGTAAAAAATATTTATCTCGAAAACAAATTTATAACCATTTAGCAGAATGGAGTGGAAAGAGACAAGTACCCGGTATCGATCATCCTCATTTGCAAAAAGCGTACTTAGGTAAAACTTAAAGTTGAAAAAAAATCCTCCCCAGAGATTATAAGTGGTTAGTTACATTAACATTCAGCTTCAAATCGCTTACCCTGTGTGCTGAGCTGTTATTCCCTAACCAGTGGCAGATAATCCAGAAAATTCATCAAATACCTGAATTCACGAATTGTTTTCAGATGCACGATCACCGTCACTATTTTCCGTTCCGTAGCGTATTCTACGCTAAACACACGCGTGTACTAATTAACATCGGAACGATACTCAACCCTTAATCCAGGGCGTCGCGACGCAACTTTGCCTCGACCTCTCGACGCGTTTTCGTCGTCTCCGTATTGCCCAGTTAACCATCCGATCTCGCGAACCCTGACCGACTCCTCTGACCGACTCCCCTGCCCGCCTCCAAAAAATAATATTCACTCCCTTTGTTTTTTAAAACGTTCAATTAGGCTCGCCTTTTAATCCCAATTTTTCTCTTAATGCAATGGCGTTTGTTGTTTTTTATTTTATTATCCCTTCAACGGCGATCTGTATAAATCCCACGCAAAAATTGATTATCATAAAGTTTCCTCCTCAGCGTGTCTCAGTTGGACGGGAAAAATGATATTTTTTCTGCCTTGGGTGGTCCTAGTTATCGTTATGAATAACCCATTGATCGTGTTATCAAGTCCCAGTCTAAACAATACTTTAACGATTTTGTATCTGCATTTTCTGGGCAAAAGTATCTCATATCGTCGACCGAGATCATTATTGGAATATATTTCCAATCGTATACTCGAAAATATTTGATGAACGAAATAAATAATGAACTGATATCGTTTGTACAGGGTACTACAAGGAATCACATTTCCGAAAACAGTTCTCTCTTGAGATGTAGACAGGAATCCTTGGAGATTATTCAATAGGTCCATTCTTCATTCCGGGAAGATAAAACGGAGAGACATATTGTCATTTTCTTGAAGAAGATTCGCCCATTCTACTGGAAGATGTGCCGCTTAGACTACGAAATAGAATGTGGTTCATGCATAACGGTGCCCCGGCACATTTCAGCATCCAAGCGCGAGCATTTCCAGTTCAAACTTTCGGCAACCGTTGTCTAGGTCGGAGAGGGCCTCAACCATGGTCCCCTAGGTCACCAGATCTTGGAAGTTTGGATTTTTTTCTGTGGGGACATCTAAAATCCTTGATTTACCAGACACCTATCCAAAATGAAGAAGAATTAAGTAATCGAATGATTAACTCTTGTAGAACGATTCAAAATACTCCAGGAATTCTCCAAAGAGTGCGCGAATCAATGACAAGAAGATTGTATGCGTGCATATAGGCAAGACATTACGAACATTTATTGTGATTTTGATTTAAATTTATATCTGGTCGTTGTTCATTGTTGTTTAAAAGTTAGCGTTCGAAATGTTTCTATGTAGAATTAAAAAAAGAGTTCTCAAAATTGTTCCATTTTTTGACAAACCGATGCATCGATTAATTTAAATCAAAATATTTCGAAAACAGCTGCTTGTAGCGACTTTTGAAAAACATAATTTTTCACGTAAAAATTATAGAGGAATCGATTTTTCTCCTAGAAAATGTGATACATACATGCACGACAAAGTTGTGACTCCCCAAAAGAGACGAAGACCCGTAGGCGACGCCCCCCACAACTAAGGGCCAAACTAAGATTAAATTTGATTTTCTCATATTGAAAAATCCCCAAATACCAATTTTCGTCCAAATATCGACATTATTTTAAAAATTATCTACGAAAAAACAAAATGAATATGAATTTTTAACACCCTGTATATCAAAAATGGAGGACTTGCGGACCCATGCTTATATAAACTTTTCACCTTATAAATAACTAGGGAATCGTCGTGTGAAATATCGGACACTTATACCATAATACCCTGTATAATGAATAAAAGATAAAAACCTTTTAACAAAAAATTAGACCGACGAAATACGGAACTGAAAAGTAAAAAATAAAATAAACCTTCTTAGTCTCAGTAATATAATGTAAGTAACTAATTTTGAGTCGGCGCCAAACAAACAAGCAAATGAATTAGGTAAGGCGTAAAATGATGGCATCGAGTTGCGCGGTGACATTCTGATAATTTCTTTGAAGTAATTGAATGGTGTTCGTTGATTGTTTGTTTGGCGCCAACTCAAAATTAGTTACTTACATTAGTTTAGGAGCTTAGTTACTGAGACTAAGAAGGTTTATTTTATTTTTCACTTTTCAGTTCCGTATTTCGTCGGTTTAATTTTTTGTTAAAAAGTTTTTATTTTTCAATTTTGTATGGCTAAAATATACTAATCACTACCTACTTGTTTTTTGATTACTTCCAAAATACTTACTTACCCACCTTACTTCAACTATTACCAGTTAAATAATATGATTATCTTCTTTTACTACTTGTTGTAATATAAATTATTTTTGTTGTTCTGATTAGTTCATTTCATTACTCTGTATATCACTCCATCCTCTCATAGAATATAATGGTTTTGACGGATGTGGAACAGAAATAATGTCAGTAGCGATCTGTCATTGTCAACTACGTATGTGTGTGCCAATGTTCATGAGTAAAAAATCAATTATCCCCCATTTTTCCACCCGTAAGGGTATATTATTCCATTCGAAATCCAAATATAAGGTATACCCTATCTAATAAAAAAAAAAAAAACCCAGTACAAAGTTATGCCTGATAGAATCGGTTAACGGACCAGAATTCAGAGGGTGAGTGATCAATATCCCTTATGTTGCTACCCTTAGGGGTGGATTTCATTTCTGAAATTCAAATGGGACCACCTTCAAAGTACATTCCATCCACTGAAAAAAGAATTATCGGAATCAGACGCCCCAGTAAAAAGTTATGCGTAAACATACATAAAAAAAAATATGGAAAAAAAATATACGGGTCGACTAGAGAACCTCCTCCTTTTTAATTTCGTCGGTTAAAAATACAAATATTCACGAGAAATAAAAAAACCAATTGAAATATGAATTCTTGAATGAACTTTGAACAAAAAATATTTGGTACAGAATCAATTTCTGGGAACCAGTTTTTTCATTTCAGGTACTGGAACAGCCTTCTGGACATTTTTAAAATGTTGAGCTGACTGAAAATTTAATATAACCAATTTCCGTCACATCAATGTTCCGATAATCGACATTCGTGAAAGAATGAATGATGAAATCATCAAACTGAATCACAATCGAATGTCGACTGATGTTGACGGAAATTTTCAATATTCTTTCAGCTGATTATCATAACTGAACTGAAATAATGATAACTAGTTTTCCATAAAATTGCTAATCAAAACTTGTATTGAGTACTAGTCACCGACAGAAGGTTACACCATTTATCAACATAGAGTTGTTCGTAATATGGACAACAAGATTTATGTACTCCGATTTGATAATTTGACGGAAAACACCGTGGTACATACATGCACGACAAAGTTTTCACTCCCCAAAAGAGACAAAGACCTGTAGGGGGCGTCCTCTACAATTAGGGGCCAAACTGAGATCAAATTTGAATTTCTCATATAAAAAAATCTCCAAATAACAATTTTTGTCCAAATATCGACATTATTTTGAAAATTATTCACGAAAAAACAAAATAAAAATAAATTTTTAACACCTTGTAAATAAGGAGGAATCGTCCTGTAAAATATCGGACACTTATTACACAACACCCTGTAGATATGGATATAACTTTTTTATGGTGTTTAATTCACAATGGATATAAATATAAGCATGACATTGATGCCCGTTTTCGATTTCTCACAATCTCTCTTTTGGTACTCATACATGTCGACGATTGGTTATTAATATTTTTCAGGTGTCGAGAGTTAGCATCTGCTTTGTGTTTTCATTCAAATCATTTCACCATTTTTTTAATGGTTTTGTCTGTTCATTTAAATTGAAGCTACAAATATTCCGAAACCAAATATTGCAACCACATTCCCTTTGAGTTCGAAAAGTATTCATCATTCTCACGAACACCAAATCTTGGAAGACTCACCCCAGTTTTTGGACGGGTGGAAAGTATTTGGTGGGCTGAGACTAGCTTCATCCTATGACACCATGCTCTAGGAGGAGGACTTCGACTTTCTGCAATAGAAAAATTCACAACCTATATTGGGAAGTTGAGGATATATGAACTGTAAGCGACTAGGATGGACCATTGGTACTACTTCTCTGACGATGGTCACCCTCCAAATACAAGTTCGCATCAATCTCAGAAATTATTATTGATGAATTTCGATACACTTGGTATCCGATAATTCACTTCTGTTACATTTTGACGATAACTTTGTTTTTTTTATTCATCATCATAAAAAAAAAACAGATTAAAAATGTGGCATTCTATGCCAGTTGATGAATACAATGTGTTTGAGACGGAAAACCACCAATGCCTAACAACTAATAATTATTGACATTTCGAATTGCAGTTGCTACGAACGGAGCAGTTGTTACACATACCCATCAATTCAGCAAATACAATGTTTCAATGAATTTGTCAACATCAAATACAATTTAACCCTACGTGATATAACATAATTGTCATTGCGTTCCATTTTACAGTGACATCAATCATGATCATACGCTAGCCAATTTCATGGAACCAGCTGAAACAGCAGCTGGAAATGATGAGTTTTTCCGAAATAAATTGAGGATTTTATCATCCACGAGAGTTCTCTTGATCAGTCGTATGATGAATCTGAAAGAATGGAAATTGTCAACGAGAGCACATCTTTCAGAAAATTATTCAACTCAAATAACAAGCCACCCTTTTTCAATTAAAGTGAAGAAGAGGATTGTGTAGAGCATGGAATTTTCACTATGAGTTTGTTAAATACATCATGGATAATCGGAGATAATCGGATATATTTATGAAATGAATATAGATTGTTGAACATAAATTCGGTCTGATCTATTGTACCATCGTGGAAAGTAATTTCAATAAAGTTTTAAAAAAATATTTTTTATTCGTGGTGCTTTCCTCACACTTCTGAAAATCGATGTAGTGGAGTAATATTAGATTTTAGCTTCAGAAAGTTTGGGGACTGTGGTAACTTTTTACTGTACATTAGTGATGATGATAGGAACAATGTATAAAAAGTTACCAACCGTAAGGTCTGTTCTTAATTTATTATTTGACAAACAAATCGCAAAATTACATTGTTTATTGAACATCTTTGATTTTTTCTCTCAAGTGTTGGTGCTTTTCAAAAGAATGGAATATTCAATATAGAAAAGGTATATGAAGTTTTCCTTCAAAATGAAAACTGAAAGCTGCAGATTTTTTTATCTAACGTACGAAAATGTGAGGCGACGACACAAAAGTGCATCGCTCGGGGAGCATGTAGCCACGAGCGCGCTTCACCTAATTTGTTGAAGGAGTAGCTTAAGGGTTGTCATATTTTCAAATGTGACAAAAAAAATTAAAAAGAAAAATAGATATATGAAGTTACGTCAAACTAGAATTTTCTATAAAATCACAATTAAAGATCTGCCATTCTTTGAATTTCCAAGATAAACATCTGAAATTTCGACAAATCACTCCCAAAATGACTCTCAAGGGGGTGTGCTAATGTAAAAAAATCTTGAAATTTTATTTAAAAAAATAGCGCGGTCAAAATATTGAATAATAAAAAAAAATACAAAAACTCTAGTTTAAAATGTGACGTTGGGAATTTTCAATAGCACTTTCTGAAGTTTGCAATTTGTACTCCAAGAAGGCTTGATTGGTTTCATTAAAAAAATTGAAATAATAATAAAATTTCGCCAAAAACCAAAAAACAAACAAATGTTGCTCCTAAATCCGTAAAATTTGTTGTTATATAAACTTTGATAAAATTTATACAGAAAAAAATAAGCTCACCTAACGAACATATATTCATATAACGACCTCAAACAAGGTATAGGCAGCGTGAAATATTTTTTTTTTTTGTTAATATAAGTGTGAATTGTATCAAATACGAAAATATTACGTTTTTTTAGTAAATTGTCGAGATGTCCATTTTCATAAATGAGTTTCTGATCGAAATTCTTGTTTAAAATAGAAAACAAAGTTTATCTTCTGGTGTACCTTTATATTGGATCGAAAATATAATATTTGATGTGAAGCCCACAAATACTCAAAAACGGACATCACAGCATTGTCTAAACACACAAAGGAAAACCAATATAAATTCGATTTTGACAAGGTTGAAATTTTGACAGAAGAAAAAAATCCAAAAGTTAGAAATTTCCTCGAAATGATTCATATAAAAAAAGATACAAACATACAATACAATAGAAACGACATAAAAAGTCTCAATCAAATCTACAATAACTTATTTTAAACACTCACTCCACAACAATAAATTTATTTAAAAAAATAGTGAACCGATCTTCACATTTCTACACGGAAAAGTCTTGCATGAATTATAGCTATAGAGCCCTCCTACTATAACTGAATATGTCGAACACTCCAATGTATTTCAATTAAAAAAAATGATAACAGATAAAACAAACCCGATACCAGCAATCTCAGACATTCAACAACGTTCATTCAATCATGAAACATGAAATGAAATGAAAGAATAACAGTTGAATTATATTGTTTGTTTTTAATGTCCCTTTTAATTTTTAAACGTATTTGATGTTATGTAACGTATTATGTTTTTAACTTTTACATGTTTTACATTATTTTAAAGTGCACCTGAAGATAACGTAAACAATGTCGAAACGTCGAATGAAATAAAAAATATATAGACTGACCAAGGCCCTTATTCCGAGATAATGAAGAATATAAATATATATATATATATATATATATATATATATATATATATATATATCCGAGATGTACACATAAATAAAAATTGCTGTAAATTATCATTCATGAAATTAACCTTCACGACTGGCCACGCCATAATTTGTTTAATATCATGTTCTTGTTCAGCGACCTTGAAAACTCCTCTAGCATCAATTTGGGTTGAATTACATCGAAATTCATTGAGTTATTTCAAATTTGCCCAATGAAATTGTTTTTCATGATTTAAACAATCAATAAACAATGAGTGAAAATATGATATTTCAGAAATTTTCAACAGTCCTGTATGTCCGATTAATGCACGAATGGATGCTCAAACTGATGAACTCGGAATCCTGGGTCTTGAATAGATGAGGAGTTTCGTACAAAAATGCCATAGGTCGAGGTGAGGGGTGGCTATATCGATCCCCCTACAATCTATAAGGTATCGTCTCACAACCCTCGTACTGTGACATGTCATGAATTAAATTTTGTATAAAATTCTCAGTTCTGAGTAAAATTTCACCATTCCATTCTGCTATAAACAATAATTGAAGGTACTTCTCACCTGGATCGATTTTTTTATCTGACAACTCTTTACATGCTACTTCAAGTTTTGATAGTCTGATATTATTTTTTCAGGAAGCCAAACTTTTCATAGGGAATACCTTCATCGTGAAATCAATTATAAAAGGGTTGTCCTTATGTAAAGAACTCAAGTAGACTGTACGTTGTTTAAATAGCCCAAATATCATTGCTTCCGTACCATCTATACTTTCAATAATATGTTTTTTTGTCAATGCCTTCTTATAGTTCCTCGGGTTTCTGCGTCTCCAGCCAATGATCAATCTCGTAGGGCTTCTTCAGTTGTTTCTCCAGTTGCTTCTTCAACTGCTTCATCTAGTGCTATTGAAAATGGGATGGGACTAGATCTTCTTGTCTAACATTTATAATTATTTCGAATTAATTTGATGCCTTGATCTCATATCGTTGCTTGTTTTTATCTGAAGATCTTGGATTCAGAAGTTTCTTCCTTCCTCAGAATAGTCCATATATATTTTTTTCAATTTCATAAAAGGCCCGATCAACTGAACCTGATTTTTAGGAAACGTCATTATCAATGAGAATTCACTGGTTTGTTCACAACTCGTATCATTCTTGAAGATAACAAACCGCCTTGTTATTTCTATTTTGATTAGTCCATATCATCTATATTCAACTGGATGTTTCACTCCCTCGTGACCCTTAGCTCTCACTACATACCTGTGACATCATGTGCCGATTCTTTCGAATGTGTTCACAAATACACCCAAATCTAGAAATGTAATAACGAATGTCTATGCTTCCCTCTAATTCCTGGAGACAGACTACAATAACAACGTATTAATAAGAGTTTTAGATTTCAGATCTTTTCACCAAAAGTAATTCCGAAGTACAATGGTAGGTATCACACCAGCTATTCTTATTGAGACATTTCAGTAGTTCAGTGAACTTTTCTACTTTTCTATCTGCAAATAATGCACCATTTCACTCCTATTTGAGTTATGGAGTTATTTTATGGGGAAATTCGCCAGCTCTGTTATGGTTTTTCGACTCGAAGAACGTGCTATACGTTTGATAGTTGGCGTGCCATACAATGCTCCATGTCGGAAGTTTCCGAACAATTTTAGTATAATGTGTTTTCCTCCTGTTTATGTTAATTTCCTTGGGGTACACAAAAAAATTAAATTGATAAAAACCATCATTTTCATAATTACTCGACAAATCCTCCAATTTGCAGTCTTAGAACATAATTATCTGAACTCTCGTCTATATAACAATTGAAAGAAAAAATATCTCGATCAGATTAAAAGTAAAAAATCATTTCAATAATCGCAATCTCTATTCGGTGGATGAATAGTTGGAATATGATATATCCAATTTGGATGAATGATCATATCACTATCAATGTTTTTTTTACAGGAAGTTCGCAACAAATTATAAATTTTTTACAGAATTTTGTTGCTACTTCATGTATATTTTTCCTTTCATGTTGTTGCATGTTCATGTATTCTTTAATGTTATTCTACTTGTCTTCATCCGTTACACTTTTTTATTATTTAAGTTGATGTATTTTTAACTATAGAGAATGTCATTTTCCTTTCGGTTATGTTCTTCAGTTTCTCGGAATGAAGGTCTGATTCAGTCAATTTGTATGATTTCTCTCAACGACGTTTCGACATAGTTTTTGTCAACATCAGTTTATAAACACCAAAATAATTAAAAACATGGAGTTTGAAAACATGGAGGATAAAAACACTAAAAAAATTTAAATCAGGGAGTTTGAAACATAACACGTTACCTAACACATTATATTAATGAGATATATATATATATATATATGTTATACATATGAGTATGAGTTGTCACTTCTACAAAATATTGTATTTATATTTTTGCTTTTTTATTCTACAAATGTTGTTGAAGGTGTTATCGGGGGTGGTTTAACTTTTATTATTTTTCTCCTTCATAAACACACTGGATTGTTTAGAAAATAAATTTATAGTATATAAGCATCACTGTATTTTGATAGCAGCATGTAAAGATAAGTTTCCATCGTTACCAAAGTTGAAGAAGTTTATTGTAAATCTGGCTCAAGTTCTTGATATCATTTCTGTAGTTGATTGAAATTTCAACATTGTTTTTGTCGAAATTATGTTGATTTTCTTTTTCGTGTTTGGAGAATACTGTAATGTCAGTTTTTGAATATTCATGGGCTTGTATTCGATTTTACAAATATTGTTTTGTTTGACAGTTTTCACAAGATATTCTATACACTTTATGTGATATACCTGATAATGTTGTGTTTTTCCAATGTTCTATTAATTTCATTTGGTAGTCTGTATCTGTAAGATAAAGAACATTCTTCGAAATAATACATATAAAAAAACAACAGTATCAACTTCAGAAATACTATAAGAGCTTAAACCAGTGTTTTTTTAACTTTGTTTATATTGGTTATCATAAAAACTGATCTTTACATGCTTCCATAAAAATACAGTGAGGCTCATATAATATATTTTAAACAATCCAGTGTACTCATGGAGAAAAAAAAATATGGAGGATAAACCCCTCCTGTTAACAACGAAATCACTAACCTTCAACAACATTTATTCAATGCAAAACCGAAAAAATTAATATAATATTCTGTGAGTGACCACTCATACCCATATTTATCATAGATATATTATGTTGAGTAACGTGTTATATTTCGAACTTCATGTTTTTGATAATTTCAGTGTTTTTAACCTGATGATGACAAAACTATGTCAAAACGTCGTAAAGAGAAATTATACAAATTGACCCAATCAGACTTCTACTCCGATTAACTGAAAAAAATATATATTCATATAAATATATTTTTATATATATAATAAATATATACGGCAGTTTCAAGAAAAGTAGAAAAATCAATAACTTTCAATATTCAGAATAATCATGACCGCAGAAACCTATCTCTAACTCTCTAAGTGTCCATAACCTATAAAAAAAAATTTGTTTATGTATCCAGACTTATTCCTTTGACATGTCCAGTACCATGTAGTAGTCCAATGTAGAATATATTATTATTATTATCCGAACAAAATATATATATATATATATATATATATATATATTTATATATTTATATATTTATATATTTTATATTTATATATTTATATATTTATATATTTATATATTTATATATTTATATATTTATATATTTATATATTTATATATTTATATATTTATATATTTATATATTTATATATTTATATATTTATATATATATATATATATATATATATATTTATATTATATATATATATATATATATATATATACCGGGTGAGTCTGAGAGAAGGGGCACCCCTATTTTTGAGAGAAATAATCCGATTCAAAGCACGAAAATTCAGGGGGCTATTGAACAACTAAAATGTGATTTTTTGAGAAAAAAATTAATTTTGTAGCACTTCCGGTTTCGCCAGAAATGATCGGAGTATTAGTTTTTCAAATGGAACACCTTGTACATTTTCACATTTTTGAAATTCTGAACATAATAAGCTAAATTTTTTATAAAATAAAAAAAAAAAAAAAAATTTTTTTTTAAGGATGATGATTTTTTACACGTTGACTGTTTTTCTCCAATGCCATGTTGTCCGAAATAATGAAATTAGCATTTTAATTACAATACTTTCCACCAGCTGCTGTTTGAATGTGGCAAAGTCACTTTTTTTTCGATTATCTCATGTTTTTTAAATGGCATCTCTATGGGACACTCTCTGCAACAGATTGTTTCGAAGGAAAGGAATCGAATGAATTTTGAATATCTGTCAATTATTTTCAGATTTATCACTATTACAAAAAATTTACCAAAAATTATTGTGGCCGCTGGACTAATAAAAATCCCAAATAATAACATTATTTGAAATTTCACTTACTATACCAATAAGAATAGTTGGCAAATTTGATGTATGTATTTTCAATAGATGCATACTCCAGAAAAATGTAATGAAAATTCTGGTTTGCTACCAGCAGATATTTCATTACGTCTATAATTCACATTTTGAAAGTAATTCGTCTTCAAAAAGACTAATTACCAATATTCCCATGATGGACCCATTATGGTTGATCGGAACACGGAAATTACACTATCAATTTTCACAGATTCTGACAGTGTTTAATAGTTTAATCTGTTTCAATAAAGGAATGTGTTTCCATCGTCAACTCCAAATTTTGTCAAAGTCGCCTTTGGATAAAAAAATAAATGAATATCTGCTGTCAAATGAGTATCAATACGAAATAACTGTTATCTCGGTCCAATCATTATAACTGTGTCATGGATAAATTTAGCCAAAATGAAAAAATTGAAATGCTTTTAATTTACGGTGAGTGTCTGAAGAATTCTACGGCTGCATCAAATTTATACAGACGGAGGTTTCCTGGTGGAAGACATCCGTGTAGGACATACTTCGTGAAAATTGAACGTCAGTTGAGACAAGAGCCAAACAACCGACGTATTCGAAATCGAAATGTAAATGTAATAGTCAGCGAAGATAAAGAGACAGACGTTCTAGGATATGTAGAGGTAAATACGACTTCTTCAACACGAGAATTAGAATTGCATGTGACGCAAGTCAATCGACTGTACAGATAATTTTGAAAAAGCATAAGTTTCGCTCGTATAAATATCCGATACATCAAAGGCTTTATGGTGGACACAATGAAAGAAGACTTGAATACTGTCGATGTTTTCTTCATAATGTTCGCGAAAATCCTCAATTTCCTCTGAGAATTTTATACTCAGATGAAACAAGATTTACCAATAGAGGGCTCTTCAATAGGAATAATACTCGATATTGGGCACAGCAGAATCCGAGGCTTTAACATCAAGGTAATCCTCAAGAAAGGTTCGGATTTAACTGTTGGATGGGTATACTTGGAGATCGATTCATTGGGCCAATTTTCTTCGATGGATCACTTACTGGAGCGAGGTACCTAACGTTTCTTCAAGATGCTATCGAGCCAATCATTGACGACCTTCCATTGGTTCTGCAAAATTTATATTTTCAACAAGACGGTGCACCCCCTCATAATCATGGAATGGTAATCAATTACCTGAATAATGCTTACAGAAATAAACTAATTTCTACACATGGTCCCATCAGATGGCCACCTAGGTCACCAGACTCAACCCCCTTAGACTATCATTTATGGGAAACAATAAAAAATGATGTATATGCAACTTCTAGTGAGACACGCGAGAAACTGCAACAAAAAGTCATCACAGCTTTCAATAATATCAGCCCAGCAGAGTTAACTAGAGCAGTTCGAGTAGCAGTCAGAAGGGTGCAGTTATGCATGGAACATAATGGCCAACATTTCGAGCAATTTTTATAGTAAGAGTATTAGAGCATTGTGCTACGTATTTGTTGTTTTCAAAAATTTGTAATAAATGTTGATAATCCTCAAAATCGCGTATTCAAACTCAAAATAATAAATTTAACGTATGATAATTTTCAATGTTGAAAATCGTTATGAGACAATTGAGTAGAAGTGATATTTAAAAATTTCCATCATTTTGGAGTTGTTTAGTCCAGCGGCTGCACTATTTTGTGGTACATTTTTTTATAATAGTGATAACTCTGAAAATAATCGACAGATATCATTCGATTCCTTTCCTTCGAAACAATCTGTTGCAGAGAGTGTCCCATAGAGATGCTATTAAAAAAACATGAGATAATAAAAAAAAAGGGATTTTGCCACATTCAAACAGCGGCTGGTGGCAAAGTATTGTAATTAAAATGCTAATTTCATTTTCTCGGACAACATGGCATCGGAGAGGAACGTTCAACATGTAAAAAACCATAATCCTTAAAAAAAAATAAAAAAAAATATAAAAAATTTTGCTTATCATGTTCAGAATTAGCTCTAGATTTCAAAAATGTGAAAATGTACAAGGTGTTCCATTTGAAAAACTAATACTCATATCATTTCTGGCAAAACCGGAAGTGCTACAAAATTAATTTTTATCTCAAAAAATCACATTTTAGTTGTTCAATAGCCTCCTGAATTTTTGTGCTTTGAATCGGATTATTTTTCTCAAAAATAGGGGTGCTTCATCTCTCAGACTCACCCGGTATATATATATATATATACAGGGTGTAATCTAACCTCTTGCTCAACCGCTAACAGTTCTTTGGAATTTTTACGATAAATCTCTTAATGAGCCAGAAAAAAAATTACGTACCAAAACTTTGCTCTGTTTCGTGGTTCCCAAAATTTGGGCAAATTTGACAGAAAAAATATTTTTTATATATTTTTATACGATAAGTCTTCTTATATATTATTCAGCGATATAATAATTTTAAAAAAATTGTTCTAGCGCGTCAGAATTGTTTTTTTCAGTATGAAAGTTCAAACAACCAAAAACCCCATCAGAAAATGCAGGTGGCAAGTAATAATCGACAATTTGCGAAAGCTCACTGTACCCTAGTGTACTGCCATGAAAACTTGAGAAATTTAATATTCCGGACCGCCTCGAAAGTAAATGTGACACGAAAATGAAAACAACATGAGACACTTCAGTATAATGGCGATGAAATTATATTTTCTAATTACCTTCGAACCAGTTATATCTCCAATACTATTGCATGTTCGCACGTTTCCGTGACCAGATGTACTTTTTGAGTGGGTTTGTCACGATACATTTTGAACGCGAAAAATTACTAGCCGCTTCATTACCAAATGCGCACTTTTCCATATCGTTCATTACTGGGTGACAGGTGAGATGGTGCTTCCAGTAGATGGAACCCAGTGAATTTTAAATTCTTTTGTTTGTCCGTCTATTGGAATCATCAACCAGATCTTTTATACACTATGTGTGTATTAACTGTCATAGTGTTTATCACAAACACTGTATACCTCGTTTTAAAAAAAAAATTAGGATGATTAAAGAAAATCAGATAATTTGTTGTGAAGATAATGATATCTGTTCTGAGAGTGATTCTAATCTGGAGGATAAACAAGTGTTCGAAACTACTCTTCTAGAACTCAGTTTGGAAAATGAAACAAAAACCAAGTACATTCAGAAAATACAACATCAAAATAAATTATTCTTAGACGATGATTCCTTGGCCGAGGAGGAAATGAATAATACGATTAAATTGCATGAATTGAAAATAAAAGAACTGAATGCCCACATAGAAGAATTGAAAAAGAAACCTACAAAAACTACAACTGATAAGATTTCTACTACAAACACTGGAGTGCAAACTGAAAAAACACACAAAAAGTGTTCATCAACAAACACTGAGGCAATTCTGGATATATCAGCGGCAGACCAAATCGACTATACAGGATGTCCCAAAACAGATGACGGAAATGTTTTCACTAATAGAACACAATATGTTGACAAGGAACTTAAAAATGTTTATAAATACAAGGCACAAAATGACCTACCAACTACAGGGGCAAAATCTGAAAAAAATACCAATCAAATACTAATTCTAAGTGATGATCAGGGTAGAAATGTAGCTCCGATATCAAGAAAACGCCTTTCGAAAAGCACATTCAATATGAGTGCTTTGGTGAAACCTGGTGCGCGGCTCCATAATGTGTTAGAAAATATAGAACACTTAATAAAAGACTTCACATTGAATGATTTTGTAGTAATAATTGCTGGATCAAACGATATTGACAGCAGAACTACGCCTTTTTTTAGTTTTATATGTAAAAAACTAAGGTTATGCTCTAATACTAATGTGATATTCTCTTCTGTTCCTTTCTGCAAAAGTTATGTCAAGAATAACCACATCTACAAGTACAATTCATGTTTAAATGACGTTTTATGTAAATTTAACAAATGTGTCGAAGGACAAACAAGTTACTCAGAAATAAATGAAAAGTGGATACATAGAAGAAGAATAAATGGAACATTAATTGAAAATGTCATAAATATAATAAAAAGACCTAGTCAAATAAAAAATTTGAGATTTATTAAAATATCTGATGATGACTTGCAAAATATGGACGCAACAGTGACCACAGTAATAGACGTTTGCTGTAGTGATATAACTGAAGACACCAGGAATAAAAAAGATGGAAACAATTTTATTCGCTGTAGTGATAAAACTGAAGACATCAGGAATGAAGAAGATGAAAACAATTTTTTATATCCCCGCCTATCTCAGCTGATATTGCAACCATAGATGCCTCTTCAGAGTACTTCTATTTCTATTCATCTTAAGACTCAAACAACTAATATAAACGAAATGACAGGCGACAGGATGGGTAATGAGCCGAAATCAGGTACATACAAAATAAATGCTTTTTATCTAAATATCCAAAGTATAGCAACAAAATAAGTGAAGTAGAATATTTTCTGCATATAAACAACATAGATATATTGTTTCTTACCGAGAGTTGGGTATCTGAATCAGAAATTGTAAATATCGTTATTCCAAATTTTAAACTTGTAGCATATTACTGTAGAAACACGTCTGCTCATGGTGGGGTATGTGTCTTCGCTCGGGAATTGTTAAAAATTAAATCTAAAGAAATCAATGAATTATGCGTGGATATTCATGCTGAATTCACTTTAATTGAGCTAGTTACCGAAAAAATATATTTCTTGTGTCTATACAGGTCTCCTATGGGTGATACTGATGTTTTTTTGCGTGCACTAAACAAAATACTGGAAATGATACCATCTAATAATCAAATTGTTGTGGTTGGCGACTTCAACTTGAATTTTGATATCTTTGACAACATAAATGTAAATGAATGTATAAACATTTTCTTGACATACAATTTAGAGGAAAAAGTTAATGAAAATACACGAGCGCTACAAAAATAGATAATCTGTTCACTAACATGAACAACTTGATCGTGGAAGTAATTGAACCACATATGTCGGACCATAAGGGTATTTTCTTCTCTATTGCGACAAGTCTCACATCAAATGACAGGTATATTTCATGTAGACCTATGACTGAACACGGAAAACAACAGTTTATTGAATGTGTAAATAATGTAAATTGGCAAATATTTTATGAAATAAATAATCCTGATGAATCTGCGAATCTCCTGGTCAATATTTTATCAACATTTTTCAACCAATGTTTTGTGGAAAAACTTATAAAAAAGTCCAAGCTAGAAAATAAAGACTTTGTTTTTGACAATGACATGCAACAATTGAAACGCACCTTGGATGCCGTACATGTAGTTGCTTGTTCAACAAAAAATAATGAAGACTTTAAGGTATATAATACTCTAAAGAAGGAGTATAAGAATAAAATAAAACAAGGGAAACTAAACGCAAATAATAAACGACTTTTAACTTCTGATAATAAAATTAAAGCAGCATGGGATATTATCAATAAAAACAAAAAAAATAAAAATTCACATGTGACATCTGAATTGACAGCTAATGAATTTTCGGACTACTTCTCTGATGTTATCAATAATTTAATGATCAACTTTAATAATGTAGATGACAAAAAGTTTTCAATTTTTTTAAATAATGCACTTAATGCAAATAGATCTTTTTTTTTATTTCCTGTTTGTGACATTGAAACGATAATATCTCAATTGAAAAATAGTAAATCTAAAGATAATAACAACCTTAACAGTGAGGTTCTAAAACTGGTCAGCGATTCGCTTGCTAGGCCTATCGCACATTTAATAAACAGATGTATCGAGAGCGGGATTTATCCTCAAATATTTAAAATATCACAAGTTATCCCTATACACAAAAAAGGCGAGTTTAACAATACAAACAGTTATAGGCCTATATCTATCATACCTGTTATCTCAAAAATATTTGAAATTATTCTAAAAAACAGATTATTACAATACTTTGAAAAAAACAATCTATTAAATAATGCTCAATTTGGGTACAGACAGAGAAGATCTACTACTGATGCAATACGCGAAATGTATAAAAATATTATAGAAGCTTTTGAGGAGCGTAAACTATGCTGCGCAAAATTTTATGACATGTCTAAAGCATTCGACACGGTTAACCATGGTCTATTATTACAAAAATTAGAATATTATGGGATCAGAGGAAACGCCTTAAATCTAATTACATCTTATCTTGCATGCCGTCAGCAATGTGTCAAATTTAACGGCGACACATCAAAACTTTTGAAAGTTAATTATGGAGTACCACAGGGGTCAGTCCTTGGTCCATTATTATTTATTATCTACATTAACGATATGCCTTTTAATCTGACAGATGTGCTTCCGATGATGTATGCTGATGATGCCTCGCTTTTGCTAAGTGACACTCTGACTTCCAATCTAATTTATAACGCTAATGAATCTGAAAGCTTTATAACAAACTGGTCTACAAGCAATTATCTTACTATAAATAATGATAAAACCAAAACTTTAGATTTCTCAACAAAAAATTAAATAGAGAATAATGAACCAATCAAGTTTCTCGGAGTGTATCTGGACTCGTCATTGAATTTCGCATCGCATATTCACAAATTATCAAAGCGTCTATCCACGTGTATATACATAATAAGACAACTTAGGAATAAAACAACAATAGATTGTTTGAAAGTAGCTTATTTTGGCATTTTTCACAGCATAATGACATATGGATTGATAGTATGGGGTTCATCATGTTATTTGGAGATAATATTCAAATTACAAAAAAATTTTCAGAATAATGGCAAATGCCAAATATGATGATCATTGTAAACCCTTCTTCAAAAATTTCCATATATTAACTCTGCGATCTTGCTTCATATACGAATGTTTGTGTTATGTCAAAAATTTAAAAGGTGAAAATAAATTGACCAAGCAAGAAGATATACACTACCACGATACTAGGGCAAAAACAAATTTAAGGCTACCCAAATATAGACTTAGTAAATCGCAAAACTCTTATTTATATCTATCTTTAAGATTTTTTAATGTGTTACCTAATGAGTTTCAGACTCTTGACATGAGTATAAACACTTTTAAAGTACAAATCAAAAATATACTTTTACAAAATGCCTTTTACACATTTGAAGAATATTTTAATTATTTCTACTCTTTATCTAATTCGTCGTCTGTCTAATGTTTATATATTGTTGTATTACTATGTTCTGTATTCATTTTATGTTATTGACCATATTGTTACCATATATTGTGTTTTAATATTTACTACTATGTGTTACCATTGACTTGACGTATGCAAACATTATTTATGTATTCACTGCATCAATAAATTCTATTCTATTCTATTCTATTCTATTCTATTCAAATCTGAGACACACAATATACGAAGACAGTCATTCATCTGAAGCAAGTTCTGAAGTTGTTCACCAACTTATTGTGTGCAGTCAAACTATAGGAATCGTCCTTGAAAATAAAATATATTGTAGGATGAAATAAGTTTTTAATTAAACAAACATGTAACAAAAACAGAATTGAACGAATGTTCGTGAAATATCATGAAAGAGAAACGACAGGTAGAGAGAAACGGAAGTTATATCGAATATTTCACTTTCTTTTATAGCATTTTCGACACATTCATTACAAAATTTCACCACGGCAAACATAAACATGAACGAAGTCATTTGAATTGATATATTCCCCAGACATATTCATATTTATTAATTTATTAGATATAAGCAAGACATCGGTTATATCAAATCTTCTTATCAAATTAAAACATAAATCATTTGATTTTGGAGATCATGTTGTTCCTTGAACACAAATGCTTTCGAGGACTCCTTCAACACTTGAAACCATCGACTTTTTTGCTTACAGTATTATGAGTATACTCTCACGAGAAAATATGGCTTGAAACTTATTTGAAACATGAACCAAAAAAAAACATCTGCGTTATCACATACTATCCAATGGCAATGCAGATCCAAAACTTATTGTCTATATTGTCAAAATTCATACTTCAACTAATTTTTTTTTCCTCAATTATTATTCATACAATTTTCTATAAATCTATTTATCTTGAATTCTGGCGTGATATATAGGTATGAGTGTTCCATAAAAAGATATCTCACCATAATTTTTTGAAGAGACAAAATTGTGAAGATAGTAAATGTTTCTCAACATGTTTATTTGGGTAACCTTCCACAGTATGAAAATGAAAAGATAATCAGGATCTCCTCCACAAAAACTCAGCATTCTGGAACCACTATCTGGAAATGGAAAAAATTCCATAAGGAATACCCCTCACTTGCTGGTGAAATTGAATGAATTACAAACTCAAGATGGAGATCTCCTAGTAAGTTTTGATGTCGAAAGTTTGTTTACTAATGTCCCTATTGATGAAACTCTGTGAATCGTGGAAATAAAAAATTAGATAATGATACATCTCTGAAGACAAGAACAAAAGTGGATGTCAGTGCCATCATAGAATTACTCAAACTATGCACAGAAAAAACATATTTCCAATTCAAGAACGAATTTTATCAACAAAAGTTTGGTATGGCGATTGGTTCTCCTTTGTCACCCATTCATGGAATACTTTGAAGAATCCTCCACAATGGTTCAAAAATATGGTGGAGATACGTGGATTATGTTTTCGCTATCTGGAATCAAAATGAACAAGAAAAAAAAATCTTGGATCATATAAACGCTCAAGAACCGACGATTGAATTCCTGTTAGAATCAGAACAAAACAACCAACTCCCCTTTTTAGATGTCATGATCCAAAAATCATCATCGCGAATGGAAACATCTGTGCACATAAAGAATACACTTACCAATCGATATCCACACTACAACTCAAACCATCATGCCAATATGAAAAAAGGCATTATTAAATGTCTTTATAATCGAGCCCAAACAGTTTGCAATTCCAACCAGAATCTACAGGAAGGAATAAACCTCATAAAATCGGTTCTCAAGGAAAATGCATATTTGGCTCGTTTAGTGGAAAACACAATCACTAACATTGAAAACGAAAATCCAGCAAACAACCAATTAACACAACCAACAGGAGTACTCCCACCACCTACACATTTCACAACCAACCTAATACCTTATGTTTCCGGATTATCTGAGAAGTTCAAACGGATTGGACATAGGTATGATGTGACAACATCATTCAGAACAACAAACACAATGAGATCTATACTAACACAAACAAAACCAAAAAACGCCGAAGAAAGTACCATAAACTGTGTTTACAACATACCTTGTTCGTGTGGTGATGGTTATATAGGTGAAACGTCAAGACCATTAGAAGTGCGCCAAAGTGAACATCAGAGTTACATCAGAAATCGACAAATAACCGGATCAAAATATTGCAGAACATATCCTCAGATCTAATGGCGATCATACGATTGAATGGAATAGGACGAAAATGATTATGAAAGAACCACATCAATCAATAACAACTGATTTTCAACAAATTCTGTTGAAATGGACCATACATGGTTACCTCTACTCAGAGAGGAAGTGAAATACGGTAGAATGCTAAGACCTACATATAAATTAAATCAAAAATTGAGAGGTACTCTCTCCAAATTCAAATACTTGAGGAACTTCTTAGACATCAAACATCTGAAAACACTGTATTATGCATTTGTACAGTTCCAACTAACATACGGTATAATAGGGTGGAGAGCAGTGAGTGACTGTTACCATGAATCTAAATATTCTCCAAAAATGGGGTTTGAAAATAATATTACACAAAGGCAAAAGGTACTCTAGTAATAGCGTATATAAAGAAGCCACCGTAATGGATGTACGTCAATTATTTTGTGTCAGCATATTGAATAATATCAAAAGGGGGAATATCAACTTGTAAAGAATCACTCACTCCTACAATACAACGAATGAAAAACACTTTTTGAAAACATCACGTTGCGAAGAAGCTATCGGTCGAAAGAATGCCTCTTATTTAGGACCAATGCTTCCCACTGGAATAAAAAATATCAAAAATAAAAAAGTATTCAAGAATAAAATGAAGAATCGGATTATGGAGAATGAGAGATTGATATTTGAAGATTTTGTTACACAAAATAATACTAACTGAATTATATGAAGAAGAAAAACACGAAGTCGTCTCCACAATATAATATTAAAATCGATTAGGTCAATACCATCGATTATTGAACATGTTTCGAACCTCTATAGGTTCATCTTCAGCATATATAAAAGTATTCTACAATGAAAGAAGAACAAAGACTTAGTTACATGGGTAATATGATACGATAAGTGCTACTTACATGGAGATGAAAAAATTCAAAAAAAATAGTTTTGTAGGTTAATGTTACTGAAAATTTTTATATAATTCCCATGTTTATAACGTAGACCAATTGGGAAAATGGGAATACCCCTTTCAAGGGGTGCGTCCCATACTTAAACTTGGGAGGGCCGAAAACTTCAGCCGATACAAAATAATTCGAAGCCATGAGGAAAACAACAAATGCAATGGCGGTGATTGACAGCACATAAAGAGCCAACCATCTGTCAGACTGAATTGTCGAACCTAGCCATGGAACGACGACAAGAGAACTCCATGCACGGAACAAAATTGAACTAGATGTAAATCAAAACCAAAGTGGTAACTATACCATGCGTAGAGCTCAGATGTCACCTATCCATATTTACAAATTTATATATATCCATAAGAGTAAAACAATTATGTATCAAAATAAAGAACAGTATGTATATGACAGACTAGTTATTACAACAAAACAACCCGAAGTGCAACTTGTACTGAAAAAGGGAAACACCACAGAGCAAACAGGAATGGCCCTGTCCAAACGAACGAATGCACTATGACGTAGAACAATTGGTTTATCGGAGATCTTCGTGTTTTTCTTCTTCATAAAATTATACCACTCCACTTCGAGATACAATGGACTTCTACCACAGGTTTCTAACTGAATTATATGAAATTTGACATGAGGCAATGGTAATTAATTGAAAAATAAATCTGATTGTTTGATGCCGCTATGAGAATGAGTTCTGCAATCATTTCATTCATTTAATCCTATTTAAACTCAATGTTATTATAAGTTTAGTGTGATGAGATATATTATTCAAACCTATCAATTACAGTATTATTTAGTTTAGTTCTTAGATAAAAAAATTATACATCATTTATGTTGATGAAGTTGGCGCAACATCACACACAAGCAGTTAATCTCAAACTGCTTCAGTGATTGCCTTGTTTAATTGCCCACGATTCGAAATATTCTGATGTTCGAATTATTGGCAAATAAACATTATTATTATTATCATTATTATTATTATTTTCAGACTGTGGAAGGTTACCCAAAACAACATGTCAAGAAACGTTGTTCCTCCACAAAAAATCACATTCATTCAATAGTAAATGTGTTCTGATTACGAATCCGAATCCCTCATCGAATTCACCTTCATCTTCGGCTGTCGCGTCTTGTTACTGTTGATATTCTGAAACCGACTCGTTTATGTAGCTCTCTGCTTCGGTGAACTCCATTTCGTCCATCTCTTCTTCTGTATACCAATGCAATGAAGGCTTCCTCCTGAACATCGCAGTAAATTGCTATGAGATTACCTTGAATAATTCTTGAATACAGGCAGAGATGTCCCAAAGCACTGTGCTAGTGCTCGTGAAAGTACTCAAAGCCGTTTTGTGCTCGTAAATACTGTGCTCCCGAGCAATTTTTTGAGCCAGTGCTCAGTGCTTAGGGCTTCAAGCATTTTACGAAAAGGCTCAGTGCTTAGTAATCCCGAAAAGTGCTCCTTTCGGGATTACTAAGCACTCCCTTACCTATGATTCTATAAGCGGCACCACCAAGAACTACTAAACGCGTCTGTGTCCTTATATTATGCATATTCGAGAGATAACAGTGTTGATATAAGCGTTGTTCTCGATGTTTTGCGTTGCGAAGTGAATTTAGAGCTCAACTATTTTTCTCTGAATGCAGAAACTTCAGGAATATACTTTCTTCAAACGATGTATTCCATTAATGAATCCTTAGAACAGTTATAAATAAAAACATTATTATTTCTATGACTCCTTGTTACTGGTAGGGCCTTCAGTCGTGAAAGTGACAGCAATTTCGAGCTCTCTGTGCTGAACTCTCTGCAGGCGCGTACGCGATTTTTCACGATTTTTCTTCGAAATATTTTCAGAAGTTTTAATTTAACCCTTTTGCGGGCACTGGGAAATATTTTTTCCACCACATTCAAATGTCATTTTCCATCGACTGACATCAAAATTATAAACATGATAGGTGGCAGTATCTAGTGAAGGGGTAAGTATATTTGAAATTACAGGAACCAACTTGATTCTCAGATCCATGAGGTAGTTAGGTTATTCTGTGCTTCACACAAAATATTTCGTTGTCATTTTATACCTGTTGTTTGTGTTTTTTCAGTTATATTCCAAAAATGTCTCGGAAGCTTATTATTGAACTATCAATAATATGTGTTACGAACTTGACCGCAAACATTTTCATGCATTTCTCTCAAATATATGTAGGAATAGGGTTTGATTGAGGTGGGATATATTCTTCCAACCGCTTACACGCACTAACTCGTTTCGAAAATGTTATAAGTCATCGCATCAGTATTTCGTTCATTCATATTTAGGAAAATTATTTCAGATATCGGAAATGATGGAATGGAACTTGGATGATCCAAAACAAGCCGAAGAAGCACTCCACTACCTCTTTAGTTTACCTGAAAATTAAGAAAATTCAGAAGCTGAGGCTGATTCAGATGCAGAAGACCAGTTGAATGCCTTGGATACGGAATCAGCTAGTAGAAGTTGTAGAAATACTTCATCTGCTGCATCATCGACAAGCAGTATTTTTACAAATTCTCTGGTTACTGCGGATTATAATTTGGATGAAACCCTAGCAGATGAAATACTGGCTGAAGTTGTTTCTGATTCTCAAGCTTGCGATAAGACTGAGCATAATCTTTCACCAGATGTTCCCAATAATTCGGAAATAGGCAAATGTAAAAGCATTTGATTGAATATATACCCATATCTATTCATTTTTTTATTGAATTTGCAGAAGTGCCGGTGAAAGAACCGATAAGAGTGGAAGAAACTGCTGACGAAGATGACAATTTGGAATGGCTAGAAGATTCCGATTATTTCGACAAATTGTCACTTTCTTTCGATATACCCCTCCATATATCAGCTTCTATGAAAGGAATTCCGTTCTTCCAAGCAATTTTTCATGATGATTTGTTCTCCCTGATTGTTCAGCAAACCAATCTGTATGCAGATCAAATTTCAATAAGAAATTTGTCCCCTCTAAGCACACCAGAATTGGAAGCCTACATTGGATGCCTCATTCTTATGGGAATCCATAAATTACCAAGGCTAGAACATTACAAGGATAGTGATCCTTCATTGAGAGTTGATAAAATCTGTGATGTTATAAATTCAAAAAGATGCAAAAGAATTACAGAAGCCCTCCACTGCAACAATAATGAATCCTGTCCCGCTCGTGGATCCCCACAATATGATAAACTTCACAAAATTAGGCCCATGATTTAATTTCTAAACAAAAAATGTCGATCTGTTATGAATGTTCATCTGACGTATCTGTCGACGAATCTGTGATACCTTTCAAAGGCCACTGTAGTTTCGAACAATATATGCCAATGAAGCCTATGAAGAGGGGCTATAAGGTCTGATACCTTGCTGATTCCAAAAACGGTTTCATTTCAAAATTTGTGATATATACGGGAAAAAATACTGACAAATCACAGAACAACAAAGATGTTGGGCTAGGGTCTATTGTGATCAATCTTACGGAGGGGTTTACCGGAAAAAATCTTTGGTTGCCTTCGATAATTTTTTCGCTTCTGTTCAATTGTTGAAGGAGCTTTATCGCAAAGGGATTCACGCAGTTGGAACTGTGAGAACAACAAGAAAGGGGTCATCTCTGCTGTGAAGTGGCAAGATAGTAGGCCAGTAACTTTTCTGACCACTGTGAAGAGAACAAATAAAGATTGCTCTAGATCTAATGTCTTCTGCCCAGAAGTGGTAGATTCATATAATCAAATTATGGGCGATGTAGATGAATTTGATTAAAAAAAAAGTATGTGCTATAGACCGAAGATCGGTAAATGGTGGCACATAATTTTTTACTTTCTAGTTGATCTAGCGATTGTCAATAGTTTTATTTTATACCAAACATCCCGGCGATTGAACAGTAGTCAACTGACATACCGACTCCCGCTTGCTCGTCAGCTCATTGGAGGATATAGCAGCCGAAAGAGAAGGGGCAAGCCAGTTCAGTTTTTAGCTAATAAGAAAACTGTTCCTGATGAAGTTAGACTGACAAGCGTTGGATCCCACTTTCCTGAAGAGGGAACTTACAGGAGATGTAGAATCTGTAGCACTAAGGCCAACGAAAAACGAACACAATTCACATGCTCCCAATGTGAAGTCCCTGTTTGTGCTCCTGAGTGTTTGAAAAAACTCCATCGCAGATCGCAATAAGATTTGTTATTCATAAATATTTTTTAACTCTTAATAAATATTTTTTCCGTAAAATTTTGCCAAATATCTTGGTGAGCAGTGGGAAATATAGATCCCTCCTCGAGGTTTTTGAAAAAAAAAACAAAAACTGAATCAATTCTTGCTCATTTGTCAATATTTTGTATAAAAGGGACTTGAATCCGCGAATAGAATGAGCGTAACTTGGGTGTGAATTATTTGCCCGCGAAAGGGTTTTAATATGCTGTTTTAATGTGTTTAGGGTCCGATTCTATTTATAACGGAGATCATTATTTTATAAAAAAAAACAGGAATTCAAGATGGCGGCTCCGATATAGCTGACGTGTGTTCTATCATTGATGGTTAAAATTGATAGCTGAAGGTTTCTGGGGTCGCATATTATGATTTTATTGTCAAAATTCAAGATGTAGAATCTAATATGGCGGACGATTTATTTCACCACAGTGAACCTTCAATAGAACCAGTTATGACAGGCAAAATTTCAGCTGTCGTAAAACTGCTGAAAACTTAAAATTTGAATCATTGTGTGAGAATTGGCACAGATGGATGCAATTCAATGTTGGCGCCGTTAAGGAATTACAGCAAGAATTGAAAAGTACCCATGCAATAATCACGCATTGAATTTAAATAAATCACAAATGATACCAACAGTCCGATGTGGCCGAAAATGGAACTGGAAAATGCATGTAAAATCTAGGGAGGTAAGATAACTTTTTTCAAACGAAAAAAAATCGGTACGGTGGCTTCTGAGAACTCTCGACTTTTATAAATAAACAATCGAACGAACACTCTCCCTTCATAAACATGTAGACGTAAAAATCGCAATATCTCTATCACGAAATATTGCTTTTCCTTATTCTTCCACGCATCCACTTGGAAGATTCCACCTGGTATTTCAATGATCCCTTCTTCCCAAGCCACAAGTGGTAGCAGGCATGCCTTGCCTCTGACAGTTGCGCTCCGCTCTGCAGTACGTCGCGAGCGTATTTCACTTGTTTTCCCACTTTCGATTTTACATACACAGTCCACCTCGTTTTGTGCTCTTTTTGATTATTCCCGTTGTACGTTCAGTGTTGTGTTGACGTTCTTTGGTTGTTTATGTTTGACAGTTCGCAGTGTTCGTTTCGCCGTTTTTGTGTGATTCCGTTAGTTTTGGTTCGATGGTTGCGTAACCTCAGTAAAACATTGAATTACTTCAGTTGTTCTAGTAAGAAGTGCATTACAATCAGAGAGAACGGTAGTTTACCCTCTTTAATCACACATTCGAAGCGATATTCAGGTGATTGTTTTTTGTTCAGGAGCTGACAGATTCCCTGAAAATATCGAATGAATGTGTTTTAGCTGGCTGTATAGCATCATTACACCAACACATTTTATTTCATTCAGAGCTCTATCAGTTCGAATTTCAAATAATCAACCTCCCTGTTATTATGCGCAACTAGCTCGACCATGAAAACGATTGATTTGGTGGTTTTCCGTTACTCATATATTTTCCCATTGGAATTTATATTGCTGGCGATCAAAGAAAAAACGTCAACCTGGTAAAGAAACCAACTATTATTTCATTGCAGACTCTGGAGTTATACTTATACAATAATTTGAATATTTTCTATGCGCATCTGTCCCCTTTCTGTATAGAATTCCGTTGCTTCTATCAGCATAGAAATAAAAGTTCCGCTAACATAGTTCTTAGCTGACAAATGAATTATCTCACTCATTTCATCGCAATATCAAAAATCGTCGATAGCACTAGAATCAAATAGATTGCCCGGGTAAGTGCTTCTTTGTTGTCTATCTGTTTCTGTAACCAATCTCACATTGCTTTCGACATTATAGAAACAAAAACTGAATATGCTGCCACGATAACTTCGGAAAAAATGTCTCTGCATTTACTGGAGAAATGGGCTGTGCGCTTTCTGATCGACTTCTTTTCTATCTATCAGCTGTGAAAAAAGGAACGGTTTATCTAGCAAAGGTTTTTAGTAAATATAAAGTTAACGTACACATGCTCACTGAATATAGGCAAAAAAACTTTTTTCACGTGTTTTTGCCTCCTGAACATGAATATGGAAAAATACTACGTTTCCGAGTTAGAGCACTTTTATTTTTTTTTCAACCTCATTTTCAAGCACAGTTTTCTCGCACAAAAGTAACTCAAAATGCCTCCTTTTTTTCACAAGCAAAAACAATACACCCTGAATCACTCATTTTCGACCCAAATTCGCACAAAATAATGTCATTTTTATCGAAAAAATCCGCCTTCAATTCCAAGTAAACAAACTTGACACACGTGACATATGAAATTTAATAACTGTTCCTTATTTTTCATGTTGGTGATAAATGAATCACCGCCAACTTTTCGAATTTATGTTTGCAATTGTTTTTGAGCACCATGATTCATCATGATTCATTAATTACCTACATGAAAAAAGGGAAAGTTACTAAATTTCATCTGTCACATGGGTTAAGTTTGTTTATTTGGAACTGTATAAAAAATGGGATTTTTTCGATACAAAGGACATTATTTTATGCGAATTTGTGCCGAAAATAAGTGATTTAGGGTGTAATGTTTATGCTGGTAAAAAGAGGTAGGCATTTTGAGTGATTTTTGTGTGAGAAAACTATGCTTGAAAATGAGGTTGAAAAAAAATTGAAAGTGGTCTATCTCGGAAACGGTATGAGACCACCACATTTTTCATCCAAATTCGTGTTCAGGAGGCAAAAACACGTGAGAAAAGTTTTTTACCTATATTCAGAGAGCATGTGTACGTTAACTTTATATTTTCCGGCTTTTTATCGACATTTATGAAATCGTTTTTTGGTGATTTTTCCATGCAAATCCAATAAGTTGGAATTGCTCTTCTTGTTCCATATAGGGAAATAATTTGTGACCGAAAAACTTGCGTCTCACGTTCATTCAGAGATACATGCCGGTGAAAAGACTGCAGCGGTGTTTTGTAACCTGTCAAACGCATTTGAGAAAGCTCCAACGGTATGGATGCGGAGAATTGACTTTAAAATGGTCCAAACCTCACCTGATAGGAGAAATGAAATGGACAAGACAGCGGAACTTTCAGAAAAAAGGAAAATTAACTCGAGAGTTCCACAATGATCTGGTTTTTTATTTCACTACAATGTACAATAGTATCAGTAGAACGTCATGAACAAAACCTGGAAAAAATATATATGTGAAGTGAAGACACAGTGTAAATAAACATAACATAATAATATAACTAAAATTGTGAATAACTCCGGTGTAGAGTGTCCATCACATACCGTCGAATTCATTCTTGTTTAAAACAACATACTCATTGACATTATAGAAATTTTTTTTTTGTAAAGAGTTTTGATTTTGATTTTAAATTGAATGAAGCCCAGACTCTCAATCCTACAAGGTAGTCTGTTATATGAGTGTAGGTTAAGAGAATTCTCTTGCCAATCTAGTCTGAATCTAGGAGTTGAGATTAGATCAGCATGGCGAGTGGTATAATTTATGCTTAGTTTCATGAATTTCAAGTAAACATTAGTAAATAAATAATGTAGGAGAAGGCATTATTTGGAAACTGAAGAAAAGAGGTCTACGTTGGGTCCTATCGTTTTTTTATTGTCTGTGAATGACATCACCAAGATCAATATTTTGCAGATGACACAACTATACTCTGGAATAATAAGAACACTTGCACAACATAGTAAGAGCCGATTTAAAAAAAGTTGAAGAATGGTGCGAAGCAAACATCTAATCTTTTGATTTAACAAAAACATATTCAATATAATTCATATGCTTGCTCACCAACTTAATTTTTTACTGTTATATCTTTAGTGACACTTGCAGGATTGAAAATATTCGATTGACGTAAGAATGATCAAAATCGGCCCATGCGTTTTATCTCTAGAGTGCCACAAAGGAGCACACATACAACATGATAAACACATAACTCTCCTTTGCGTCGCGCAGTCGGGTGAAAAGGGAGGTATATTAAATTGAGGTACATTATTTCAGAACTGATAATAACTTAAATGGTTCTTTTTTATTTTTTATTCAACGTCGGCCTATTTCTCCTACCTCCTCTCCTAACCAAAAATGTTGTTGGATCCTCAAAGGACGGCATATCTCTCGCTATCTCATGCTCATCTATATTGCACCAGTGAGCTATGATATACAAATACGCTGCAGTTGCACAGTTTTTCAACTCGAGTTTTTCTAGCAGGCAGGCATCTAAGTACCCACTGCGATTGGCGTTGCTTGGCTTCAGATATCCATAGATTTTTGTCAACCTGGTCCAAATCCAAATGGATATTTGATCAACACAAAGGGAAAATGCACGACAGAAATCAGTGACACGTAATAAAGACCTGATGTTATAGACTTCTCACTATTACTAATGCTAGTACTACCTATGCAATGGCTATATGTTGACTCGAATATCTATCAAGAAACAACTACTTTCCTGGATGATTCACACATTCATTCATTTCCCTTACAAACTGTGATCGGGATCTCTGAATAATCAATATGGAAGAGCATGTTGATGATATATTTTTCGTGGTTATCAATAGAGATAAATAATGACAGAAAACTACTTGATTCCGATATCCCCTGGAGTACTGAAGGAAATAATCAGAAATGATTTGTTTGAAAATATGAACAGAATGTTCATAAAATCAGATATGGAATCATTCGCGACTGAAAAATAAACTTTAGTCACTCTCTTCCATCGTTCAAGATAACCTTTTAGAGGTATTCATGTTGAAAAGGGAAACATTATCAATTGAATATTGAATGGAAAGATGTAGTTCAATGTCCAGCGTGGCTTTAGCCGGGGAAGTAGTTGTTTTCTGTTAGACATTCACAAAAATAACTTAATCTTCATCGTGGATTTTTCAATTCACAGAAAAATATTTCAATTCAATATTCAATTGAGAATATTTTCCTTCTCAACATAATAAGAATTGATTTCATAACGAGGAGATCACCCTTGAAATAAAAAAGTAGAATGCATTGATACGTGATATCACAGGAGAGAGATAGTTAGTCTATAGGGGTCAAAATAGTAGTCACGCGGCGCGTTGTGGATACATGAAGTTGACTTATCACAATACGAGTAACCGAAAAGCCTTGCGATTCACACACTCACGAATCACAGTAATTATATATCTTTACAGTGAGGACGTGAAAAATCCCCCCCTCTCTTTAACTTTTGAACGAAACAAGCTGTCGAGGTCGGGTTGAAATTCAGGTAAAAAGGTACCACTTTTACCACTTTCACCACTTTTTGGCATAAAAATGATTGTAGAGGGGGGTCACGTGGCTCCTAGTTTTAAAGGCCTTCCGATTCTCTATCCAACACCACTTCGTTTGTGGGAATCGGCCAAGCCGTGTCAAACTGACAAGCGTTTGAAATTTGCTTCAAATATTTTACAGATAAATTAGTTTAACTATTAATTGCAGCAGAATTCCAACTCCGTTACAGATTCTGGTCGAAAAGTATATTTTCTGTGGTAAAAAAGGTTCGCATATTATTTGTACTTTGAAATGTGCTTTTTGTTTAATTTTTTTATACCTTAGTTATTTTGCTGGAGACTCCAAATAGCATTTCATTTCAATCTCAGTCTAATAGTAACGTTAATCATATCGATACTTTTGACAGTTGTCATAGGTTTCAGCATTTCTTCATGAATTTCAAATGCCTCGTTCTCATCCTTTAGAAGAAAAACCCGAAGCAATTTTAATTTACGCTGAAGCCAGGCGTAATTACCATGAAGCAGAAATAATATTCAATGAGCGCTTCCCAAATAATCCAATATTTCGTACCTACTTTAGGGAATTGGTTAGTAAATTTCTGAGGACTGGTTGCGTAACGAGGGAAAAAGGATCTGGAAGAAAACTCATTTCAGAAGAACAGAAAATCGACGTTCTGGCAGCTGTTGTTAATAATCCGCAACAAACAACGAAAACTGTAGTCACGGTTTGTGACGTATCTACGACCACTGTGAAAAAATATCTTAAAAAACACAAATTTCACCCATATAAATTAAAATTTTTGCATCAATTAACAGAAGACGACCCGGATAGAAGTCTGCAGTTTTGTGAGGCCATGTCTGACCTCATAACCCAAAATCCCGGTTACATTAACAACTCTATTTGTTTTAGTGATGAGAGTACGTTTCATCTAAATAGAACAGTGAATAGACAGAATGTGCGTTATTGGTCAGACGTAAATCCGCACGTTTTTTGTGAGGGTCATACTCAAACTCCAGAGAAGATCAACGTATGGGCTGGTATTTTGGGTGACCATATCATAGGTCCGATATTTATGGCAGAAAATTCAACTGGGCATCTGTATTTAAATATGCTTCAAAATCAGATCCATCACAGTATCCAAGAAGTAGTTGGGGCAAACCCAAATGAATTTACCATGGATGCTACCTTTCAACAAGATGGTGCACCCCCTCACTACTACAGACCTGTCCGAGAATGGCTTAACGAGAATTTTTCGGGACGGTGGATAGGCCGACGTGGCCCCATTGAATGGCCAGCTAGGTCACCTGATATGACACCTATGGACTTTTTTCTGTGGGGGTACATGAAATCTAAGGTGTACGTCACGCGGCCACAGTCACTCCAGGAACTTATGGACCGAATAACAGATGTGTGTTACAGTATTACCCCGGAAACATTTCATAACGTTCGGAATAAATTTCACAACCGACTTTTTTTCTGTCAGGACCTGAACGGTGAACATTTTGAGCACTTGTCAAAATAGGTGCAATTGTTACTTGAAATTCTGTTGCAATGAAAAGTTATTTAGGTTTTTAATTTATTTGTAAAATATTTGAAGCAAATTTCAAACGCTTGACACTAGACCACGTGACCACAATCATTTTTTGCCAAAAAGTGGTACCTTTTACCTGAATTTTACCCGATCTCGACAGCTTGTTCCGTTCAAAAGTTAAGGGGGAGGAGGGGACTTTTTACGTCCTCACTGTATATATATATATATATATATATATATATATATATATATATATATATATATATATATATATATATATATATGTTTGGATTGAAATTTTTTGCTGGCATCTGACAGATCTGACGAACTAGGTACAGGGCGTTCTCAAAGGTGAGGTATATTTTATAACAGGATGTAGAACTTATCAAAATAGATCATTTTACCAAAAATTGTATGTATATAAAAGTCGAATAATTCCAAATGCACCAAACATGCTAATCAAATCGTTCCTATAATGGTACTGGTAAATATCATTGAACGTAATACGACTGTAATATTTGTTCGGGAAGAGTAACAGAGTACTACGAATTGCTGCCAGAATACATTCAAGATGACTATTGCAGTACATGAACACTCAATAGCTGATTAACCCAGGCAACAATCCGAATTTTTTCATAATTTATGGTGGAATAAGTTACAGACATAAATCGAATCTCAACGCATTGCTATAAAATGGCGACAGGAATGAATCAAATAAATCAATCAATAAACAGGATTCAACCGAAACTAGACACAAATATGCTCAAGTTTGTAGAAAACATCATTTCACTGATGAGTGTGTTTGAAAAAATATACATACAGGGTCGCTGATATGTATGGAAATGGTTGATTATCTCCTAAAGTAAGATAGCTAGCGAAATGTTAGAACACAAAAAATTTTGGGTTTTTAAAATTTATTACAATGAAATTAAGTATACAGGATCAGTCAGAAAGTCATGAAGAAATAAAGTTGATTTTTCTTCAATGGAACACCCTGTATATTATTCCATATTTCAATTATCCTCAAAATTCTGAATAGAATTGATATAGCACATCATATCCTGAATTTAACCGTTTTCGAAATATCGAATTTTTATAAAAACTTTCTTATAATTATACAAAAATATTTTAGTCCATTGAGTTTATAGTCACATGTCATGAAAATACATTTGGTGTGAATAATTTTCGCGCAAAAATGGCACGTTTAAATGAAACCGAGCGTATTGAAATTTCAATGAGCTTCATCAAACCTTGGTTTACATCCGATGGATAGTTCTGCAAAGTCTCACTAGGTTACTTTGTTTTTTTTGCGGAATTACTCCGCACGAATATCCATTGGATGTAATTCAATGCTCGTCAAGACATCAGTCAGGACAGAGGTTGTTTTACGACATTTTTCATGATCTATGAAATCCGCTCCCTATTTTGTGAATTTAGAAAAAACGTCATTTTTACAGATTATGGATTGTAGAAGGTCAATATGGCTCCTTAGCCTCTCCGTACCTCGACCTGTGGATTTTATTTTGTACATTACCCTTCATCCACCTAAGACCCGGGATTCCGAGACTTCTTGCAATGTGTATGAAATTCCTGATGTCTGAGGGTGTTGATAAAACCCCTCCGAGGAACTTCCGCACAATAGCACTTGGCAGTCGCAAAGCAGGTGTCCTGCAGTTTCAGCGGAGTTCTCGCAGTGACGATTTAGTTCACTGTCTGATCTATAAACTGTTTTGGAGTCACACCTCACAGAACAATGTCCGGTGAGCAGTCCCCTTACCAGTTTCAAGTCTTTCTTGTCCAACTCGAGAGGTGATTAGCTTTCTTCGGCTCAGAAGTCTTTTTGCTTGTCTCTGCCCTGAAACCTGATTCCAGTGGATTTTAATTTGGTCAGCTTCTTAGCATCGAAACTATTTCTCAATGTGGAATTTGGAAAGACCACAGAAGGGTTCACGACCAGGAAATTGAGTGTTTGCCCGTTTCTTAGCAAGGCTATCTGCTTCCTCATTGCCTTTGATTCTCTTGTGACGGGTTGTCTTAGGGGGAGTTTGCAGTTCCAAGTTAGTCTAGACTATAGACTTTAGAGTTTCTAGTGCTGCTAGGGTGTCTGGTAGAAAATAGATTTTTGCCCCGGGAGCCTCTTCCAAAACATTTTTGGGTGCAAATTCTTATAGCATTGATTTATGTTCCAAAAATTTTTGAGGTTTTGGGAGCCCAAAACTAGGACTCGGTACTCCCACTCCAGCCCCTTCGTCCATCTCAGATCCATCAGTATAACAAACAGATGCATCCATTCTTAGTTGATATAACCACTTAAAAATGAACTCCACTGGCATAATATCCAAAGGTTTGTAACTGTATTCTCGAGGTATATTTTCCAAAATCTTCAGGTGTCCAGTCAGACCTCCAGCTTTCATTACACACAAGAACAGTGGCGAAAAGTTAAGCATCACCTCTAATGCTGCAGTGGGGCATGTGAACATTGCTTCTGTGATTCCTAGACAGGCTCACCGTTGCACTTCCTGTAGCTTTATTTATGCCGAGTACTGTTGAGTTTTTAGTCACCATACTAATAAAGGAGTTGAGGAGTGGATTTGAACACCAGCAGGACCATGTCGTTGCAACGCGATGGTGCTGTGTTCATAACCAAAGGGTTCCCAGAGATCTCCCAGCAACTGTAGTTGCAATGCTTGCAAGAGTTTGGAGCTCATTTACTAGCAGCTTGTGTGGAACATGATGGTTAACTATTTGAGCATTTGTAGCCTTTCCTCTTTATTTTTAGATTGTTTCCTGTTGATCATCCTTCCTTTATAAATATTACTAGAATTGTTTCCTTCGTAATGTACTTCTGTTTCTATTACAATTTCATTCTGTTGAAACATATTCTCCTCAGAATTGTACGAATCTGTCAAATTTTACGTCAGCGGTTCACTCAATTTTTTTTTCTTTTGGAAAAATCAATTATATTTGTCAGTTTGCAACAAGGTTTACGAAGTATACCCCAGAAAATATCTTTGAAACATCGACTCCCAGTTTGTCTGCATCTCAAAAAATGCGCAGAAGCCTAAGGAATCGACTGGAAAAGAGTTACCTTGAATGGTTCTGAATTTATGAATTTTTCTGTGGGTCCATGCACGACTTTATTTCGACACACAAATTGACAAAAGTCAAAAACTATTGCAGATAAGTCTAAGAAACCCGGGCGCGTTATATCGACAATTCAATGACGAATCCAAAAATGTAGCCAAAATGGAAGGTTGCCATTTAAAAAAACAGAACTTAGTTGTGTATCTCATTTTGGGACAAACTGTATATGAATAGTAATATCATGGAAATGGGTCTGATTGTCGGACCTATCGATAGCTTCGATAGAAAGAAGTTATGGAGCTTGCACTCACCCCTGGGTCAACCTGTAGCTCTACTACTTCCACTCAATCAAGGTGTCGTCAGTATTCGAGTAAAAATAAATATTTCCAAATTCTTGTAGCTGCCCAGAATTTTACAAATTTTTCAGTTCATTTGAATGCAGCTTCTGGAAAGTGAATAATTTTTTTTGTATGTGTGAGGTAGAATAATATAATGGAGGGCGGGAATCTACAAATTGGGGTGAAGAACACACTCAGACGTCGTAGTTAGTCTGGGGGCTTTCCTAGACAGTTACAATGGACGATTTGTCGGCATGAGAGAGACAAATAAACGGCTACGTAGACGAGTAGACATTATTTTATGTGCGGAGTTGCTTCCATTATTTTGCGTTCGCATTCTAACACAATCTCCTAGCTTACTCATCTAAAAACCGCGTCTCCAATATCGATCATATTATTCTCATTTGACTGTTTTGATTTCTGATGGAACAAGTTCAAAAAAATATTTGTATGCCAGTCGTAAGAGTTGGTGTATTGGGGATTGTTTTCACCGTTATGAAAAAATCTCTATGGTCTGGTTTTCCTTCGGCGCTCGCCAATCCCTAAACGGCGGCTCCACACATTCGGGTATTCATCACAAATATCCAAATTTGGACGAATATGTGTATCGGGTGTTCAAAGACAAATATTGGCACGAAAGGCTATATTCGAAGTATATAAATGAACACGAATCAAAGGCGCAAATATTTACAAAACAAGCAAATACCTGCCTGATCCACATATTCTTACGGCGTGATCAGTAGAAGCAGTAGGCTCCATGAGACGTTTTATTACAAGCTTTCATTTAGTTTCACCTGTACCGGTGTCTGTCTGTCTGTAATCAAATCTTGTAAGTTAAAGATAAATTTGACCCACTTCTAGATAAATAAATGAAGCATTTATTGGCCAAGAGAAACCATTTACAAGGCATGTAAATATTATAGATAATAATTTACAAGATATTATTAGTATCAGTTCATCAAAATATACAAGGGAATTGACGAGGAACAGTGCAAAGAATAAACATGAGGTATGAGACACGAAATAGTACATGCATGGTTTAATCCTAAATCACTTATAAGTATGCTCGAGATTCATTACTTAATTCCGACTTACTGCAGTTAAGAATATCACATATATTTGATAGCTTATTTGCATTACAACACATTACATTGATCGGAGCTTTAGACATAATATTTGTTTGAGCTCTTTCGCACTTAAAGGTGGTATTTGATCTAGACTCCAATCTCGGCACATGGAAAACAATTTGAGATAATAGTGCTGGTGAGTCCACTTCACCTATTGATAGCGTGTGCAAGAACATAATGGATGCTTGATGTCTGCGTTTTTTTAAAGATATGAAATCAGATCTATATATAAATTCGTATAATCTCATCCTCTTGAACGATATGATCCATAGACCTTGAAGCACAGAAATTAAAAAAAAAATGTGCTTTCCCGATTGTAGTTGAAGATTAAACATAAATAGGATTCCATATTAATGATCCATATTCTAGCTTCGATTTTAGCAGACTGAGAGTGCAGAAATATCATTAAAGCTGACCCAGGTCTCTGTCAAAGCCCAGATATATAATAGATGATAGATATATTTTATTAATGCTTTTTGCTGCATTTTTTGTAGATGGGAAGAAGTATAGTTATATAAAGACATGAATACAATGAACATAAAGGTATATACCAATTATAAATTTATTCAATAGATAAGATTATTTACAATTCATGTTATTGTGAAGATGTTCAGTAGATATACCACAATACTCATTGAAAAAGACTAACCACCGAAGATTGGATTGTGACCCTGTTCTTCCACATGGCCTTGAGAAATACTAAAAACTAAGAAAATATATCAACTGAAGTAACGTTATTACTAATAAAGCTGATACCTAATATGAAGAAGTCGGTGATTTCCTACAAATAACGTTTTTGTTTATATTTTGAAATCAATAGCTGACCTGTCTTCTAGTAACATATATTCTACTTTCTTTTTGAACAAAACTACGTCAGAAAATTTCAATTCCCTAGGTAAAGCATTCGTTACCTTGCAAATGACATAGGAAAATTATCTTTTAAATAGTGTGTTTAGGAATCGTCAGTCGATCTTTATGACGTATGTTGATGCTGTGTACGTCTGAGCGAAATTTAAGTTTTCCATTTGTATATACAGGTGTTTTAAACTTGAGTACGTTATGAAATAAACACCTACTATGCAGAAATCTCCATTTTTTAATACTCAATCATTCATGCTCGGTGAGTTTGTCTGAGAATTGTGACCGTCTTTTCATATCATGGAGAAAAAATAGACAAAAGTTCTGAATTGTTTTTAGTTTATCCTCATTGTTCTTGGTTGAACATGGTCCGTCAACTACTTTTTTCCAAGTTGAGGTGTGATAAAACAAGTGCTTCACATAATATGGTTTCAATTTTTGAAATCAGGCTATTTCTATTAGTTGAAATAAGTTTGATGCTGCCGAAAGCTCTTTAAATAATGTTGTTTACGTGAATATCAAATCTTAAATCAGTGTCAGGTAGGAGTACAAAATTTTTACCCGTTGTTGTCGTAGGTATCATATTATCTATATGTATCTTCAATTCATGATTGCATCGATCTCTCAAAATTTTAGGACCAATGAACATCACTTCAATTCACTTGGATTGAGTGAGAGCCAATATTCCGTAGAGATATCTGAAAGAACTTTGAATTCAGTACGGATGACTTCATCTGAAAATTTCATAAATTTATTTTCAACCAATTAGAAGGCTCCTTTTTGCTTACGTTGATTATAGCAACGGGAGATTATCACGATAATTAACTTCATGGAATTAATAAGTGATAATTTTTCTGTCAAAAATGAAGCGCCCTATATCTATTGACAAAAGTCACTCAGAATAAAATCAAAATACATTTTGTTGCTAACTTATAATTTTTATTGATACTAACCAATTTGCTATACATATCGAACACCGGGGCTATGGTGGAAGTCGAAGAACAGAATAACCCATTCTATAAATCAAACCATCAGTCGCATATGCCGTTTTCTGAGGCTTGAATTGCTGCACAATCTCCAACAGTTCACATTTAAAGGCGAGCTGATGAATGCGTATATTTCTAGTTTGCAGCTATGATTTCATCCTTGGTCCACTGGGGATTTGGGTTTCACTCCAGAAGTCTTGAACGATACCTTTTATTATCCATCATAATCAATGATGGTTTTTGAAGTCTCGGTAATAATTGTTCTGCCATCCACTTTTCAGATAATTCCGAATTCAAATTATCACGGTATTCAGCACTTTTGTTTCAAGTTGAAAATATAAGACCGGCACCATCAATAAATCCATCTTCATTTCCAGCATCAATACTTATGTATCATTTGCCTATTGAGCTACCGCATAGATATTACTTCCATGTTGAAAAATCCACGTTTCATCGAGAATAACCACATCTAAGGTACTATCACATGCAGCATTATTCACATATTCTCTCAAAAACTTCACCCGTTTTGATGCAATCTCCAAGGTTGTGTTACAGAAATCTATAATATGTCTATTCAGTAGTTCTATTAGTAGGTTTTCTCTTGTTACAGACTGTTTATTTTTCATCATGCTATAAATAACTTCACATATTGCAGATTCAACTCCTTCAGGCAAACCTCGTGATTTGTGGCGACCCAATAAAAATAAAATGAAAGAATATAAAAATACTCAGAGTTGTTTCACGAGGGTCCTTCGTGCCGTATTCTAGGAATTGTCCTAGGGCTCCATTATAATGTGCAAATAATTAAAAACATAAATGTTTTCAGTGAAAGTCTCTTTCTCAATTTGGAAATACTCCAAAACATTCAACACAAATTTCCTACTTTGCTCATTAAAAATTTCAAAATAAGCCATTTTTAAATTTTGTTGAAACTGTATAACAAACACAACACACTAGAAGGATCAACACATTGAAAATGAGACAATTTCCAGGTAATTTCGAGCCCATCTCTGTTAAACCATCTGTAATTGATAGGAAGTACATCTTATTGGCCATCCTTCTCTAGTGTAAGTAATTTCTCCGTAACGTTAGTCGTAGCTTACTCAGGGCCGTATCTGGGGTGCCTCGAGTATAACCCAAACAAGTGAAAAGGGCTTAGATGTACATGTCAGGGCCAATCATTTATTGCCTACTTCGCCATCCGAATTTTTTTCAACTATATTGTCAGTCGCCTCTAACAATGACAAATACACTTGTCGGGCAGCAGACAATCATTGTATCTTCCCAGTGAGTAAAGTGGAAGAGAAGGCGTGTGAAATAGAAAAAAATCCATGGAAAAATGTTTCATCGGTGAGTTTTGTGTGTTTTCATATAGACAATATTAAGTGAAATGAACTATTTCGACGAATTCTACATCCTGTTATAGAAGATGCCTCACCTTCGAGAACATCCTGCATATTTCCCTTGACAACTAACACGTACACTGAAATTCTCCTTGGGTTGAAGAGATTCGTGATCGATCATTTTCCTTTGCAGAATGTTGTGTCCCATTTCAGTTTGTGAAAACTGACAGATTCTTTTGCGGAAATCGATGCGATACTATGTTTGAGCTATCGGTCCTCGATGAATTATTTCGATGGATCGCGAAGGCATCGTGAAGCAATAGCATATTGCTTCACCCTACGAATAATCAATATTTCCACGAAATTTCACTTGGTATGCCTGATGGAAGTGTCACGTGCAGAGTTGGAGAGGTATTGAATGTACTTCATTCGTCAAAGCTTTCCGTTTTCCATTGGTCGTTTCGGGTCAAACGTAAACTAAAATTGCCGTTCATTCGACTGAACCCACCGGTTGATTATATAGTGCGTTCATGAAGTATGGAAACTCTCCATTTCCTACGAGTTATTCATTTTCGGAGGTGAAGCTCGGACAGGACGATTTTGTATTTTAGTTTACCACCTTTTTAAGAAAAAATGTTTTCCTCTCCACCTTACAAGATATGACGTCAACGATTTTTTTATTTTTATTGGAAGGTTATATTTTTATATCAAAATTAAAAAGCCCATGTTTTTGTGAGTTCAACCATACCACATACGTCATATTCATTTTACAGTTAACTGAGTATAAAGGAAACCAGTGTTCATATTTCTTAAAAATTTGTTCACTATTTATTTTGCAATGAAAACCTGAGAATTACTCAATAGAGTATATTGCCAAAGTTGAATAGGCTATGAAAACATCCTCATTGTTCGATTACAACCTTATCTGACAACAATGAAATCTGTCGTGGTGCTGGAGTTTTGTGAAATTATGCAAGAAGTGTGTAATCAAAATAATGGCTTTGAAGCTAATGTCTTATTTTTCGACGAATCAACTTTTTGTATAAACGGTACCGTGAATACGCAAAATTGTTTTTATTGGGCAACAGAAAATCCCAATTGGAAGATGGAATCCTTCACCCAATATCCCCAGAAAGCAACTGTGTGGTCTGGGATTCCTAGGAATACCATTGTAGGAACATATTTTTTTACTGTACTGTGACGGGGAAAAATTATACGGAAATGCTATAATCTTATGTAGTTCCATATTCAACTGTAACATTTACAGACATAATTCAACCTGGTCGACTAGTTTCTACTATTTGTTTCCATCAGGATGGAGCAGGTGCACTTGATCCAGTGATTAGAGATTTTCTCAATGAAACCTCACCCAATCGCTGGATTGGACGACGAGGTCAGATTGAATGGCCTGCTAGGTCCCCAGATTTAACTCCCATGGACTTTTTTCTCTGTGTTTACTTAAAAAGTAAAGTGTACATGAATCGACCTACCAATTTGAAAGACCTTGAAGAGAGAATTCGAACTAAAATTCAACGAATTACACCAGAGATGTTGTCAAACGTAACCCAAGAATTCATCAGATGCGAAATAAAGAGGAGCGTTGATTGTGAGATAGACAATAAAAGGGGATATAGAGAAAATAATAAGCAACATTTTAAAAACATCAAGATAAAATGAAACATACGCATTAGTTATTCCATTCAGTGAAAAGAAAGATACACGGCTGCAAGAATATTTATATATGTGATTCTCCGAACCTAAGAGATTGTAAATGATTCATTGAATGAATATTCGAGAGGAAAATGAATTCAATTAGAAGCCGTACACATTTGATTTTGGTCTATAGAGTACTTTGAATTATTAAATATAAATCTTGTGGGGTGTTTGTTGCAAACTCCCAGCCAGGAGACAAAATATATATATATATATATATATATATATATATATATATATATATATATATATATATATATATATATATATATATATATACATACAGTGTGACCCATTCAAAATGGAACCGCCCCTATAGAATACGCATTTTTCATTCAATCCCAAAAATATTTTTTCTAATATTAAGCATCAAAAACTGTATCTTGACACAAATTTTCATAACTTTAGTTTCATTTCCAAGGCACTCTGGTTTTTTTTCTTCGTCAAAAAAGGCAAAAGGCAAAAGACTACACCACTGGATTTGTAGTCGTTATAAATGAAAATCATCAAAATTTCATGAAAAAATATTGGTTAACAACGAAGTAACAACAACTTTAATATTGGAAACGAAGTATTTGATTATAATTTTTATTTAGATTGCAGACATATTTGAGATCTGACAACACTGCCGATACAAAGTAGAGCACAAGTGAATTTGTACAGCAAAAATCGAAGTCAATAGCTCATTCCGTTCAACAGTTATAACTACTGAAAGTATGGTAATGTGAGCGATTTATGGTGTACTAAATCACAGCCTACTATTGATTTAGTACAATGTATTAATTCAGCTTTCCTCAAATTATTGATACCTTCTCTGAAAGCTTGTTTCAGTTGAATTTTGCAGAATAGAAAAGAACATTTTTTTGTCCTGCTTTCTATTTTATTATTGAATAAATAATTTTGATACTTTAAAACTTGTTTCGGTTCATTTCGTTTTTATCGGCTATTGAAAACTGCATAACTTAAAATGAATTCTTAATTTTCTGTTATTTCCGAATACACTCATAACCTCAACTTAAATGAATGATTTTAAGGAAATATGATTCACAGATCCAGTGGCGTAGTTAGATTTTCATTACAAAATCGCTTCCACCAGAAATCGCTCAAATTACCATAATTTCAGAAGTTATAACGGAATGAGCTATTGACTTCGGATTTTCGCTGTACAAATTCACTGGTGTTCTACTTCGTATCGGCTGTGTTGCCAGATTCAAAATATGTCTATAATCTAGATGAAAATTAATATCAAATACTTTGTTTCCAAAATTAAACTTGTTGTAACTTCGTTGTTAACCAAATTTTTTTTATGAAATTACCATGGTTTCCATTTATAACGACTACGAATCCAGTGGTGTAGTCAAATTTTAAAACAAAAATTGCCTAATAAACTTCAGCCGTTTTTAACGAAGAAAAAAAAACATAGAGTGCCTTGGAAATGAAACTAAAGTTATAAAAATTTGTGTCAAGATACAGTTTTTGATGCTTGATTTTCAAAAAAAAACTGAAAAATGCGTATTTTACAGGGGTGGTTCCATTTCAAATGGGTCACACTGTATATATATATATATATATATATATATATATATATATATATATATATATAAGTAAATGAAAATTGTGGCATTGCAGACACATTTTTAAATTAAAAGAAAAAAACATCGAGCAGGAATCGAACCTGAGATCTTTGTCTCTGCCATACTCTAACCACTGAGCTATGAGGAACAGATTTTTTGGGCCTCTAACCATCTGAGACGTTAGAGTATGGACGATTAGTTGTTGTGGGAATGGATTATGAAGGTAAGGGATCTCATGTACTATCAAATGCATTATCACTTTTATCTTTCCCTAACGCCGTTAGAGTATGGACTAGAGATCCAAAAGTTGCAGGTTCGATTTCCGCTCAAGGATGGTTTTTTCCTTCGATTTAAAAATTTATCTGCAATGCCACAATGTTCATTTACTTATATATTCACAGACGCTATATTTCTCCTTTGTATATATATATATATATATATATATATATATATATATATATATATATATATATATATATATATATATATATATATATATATTATATATATATATATATATATATATATATATATATATATTGTAATGTAATGATGATATAACAAATTATTTTGTTATTATTTCGCCCCACGTTTTGGGTGCCAATTGTAATGTAATGATAAATTGTAACTATAAATTTGTTGTTATATAATGAAAATTGCTAATAATTTTCTCTATTCTTCGTTGTGAGCCGAATTGTTATGATATAGATAAGTATTTTCGCCCTGTATATATATATATTTTGCAATGATGTAATAATGATTGCTAGCTAACGTCACTGTTCTCTCGTCCCGTTGCTGCCAATTGTTATCACTTTCCTTACTACAGCTAAGCACAGTTGGTACGCCTCTTATCTCAGATAGCCGGTTCAGGCAATTTAGCCACTAGCCACTACTTGATGTCATTTTCTATTCAGAGTTTATAAATACGATTGCTGATAATTGTGGAAAATGAGTAACAAAGTATCAAAAAGCAATTCTTTCCTTTATTCAGGAAAACTTAAATTTACCTGGCCTACGATAGATAAATTATTCTATGGTGAATCTACAAATATTCATGGATAATCATGAGAAAAGTTTATGGGTAAAATATACACAACCTCACTTTTACCTTGAAAGTGAAAATTTCTTTAATAGTTCGAATTCAAATGAAATAAAGTTCTTCTGATGGGATATGAATTATTATTGAAGTGATGTGCACTAGGAAAGTTTATACCTGTCGCTGGAACGGTCGTTGTTCAATATACACCTAGATTTGGATTCTCTTTCACTCCTAAGCTATCAGGAACTCCAATACCAAAACGAAGAAACCATACAAATTCAGAAATCAGCTTTGAATACTTGTATATGGTGTACCAATAAGGTAATGTTGGTTTTCTGCTTATTATGTTGAAATTATTGAATTTTTCTTTATCCCCCAACAAAACGTGGCATTCGTCTCTAGATTATTTTCCGTCTCCTCGTGGCTTTGTTTTCCGTTTCCAGGATACCATTTTTCCATCATTCCTTTTTATTTGAATTTTTGAATTCGCGCACTATATTGTCACATTCTCACTGTTTTAGGTTATTTGTCAAAACTTTTAAATAGAACTATTTTACTTTCTTATAAACTATATACAATTTCAGTAATAATTGTCCCTGACACTTTCTCGTTCTTATTTTCTCACAATTTCAAATCTTACATTCGACCATACTGTTCCCTGATTGGCTATTGTCATCAAGAAGTTTGCTTTTCTCCCATTGGCTACTTTTAATTAGATACAATTTCATATACTGTATGTTTCAAGCTTATAATTTTGTGGATCACATTTTATTCAGGATGATTTTTTAAGTTTAGACTTTTTTGTTGTCTTTTGAACAATTATGGTTTGTAATCATTATGACAGTGTATAAAATTGATTGCGTTATAGTATTTGGACATTTTAATCTATTCATATTATACAGAGGCTCAATAAAGGAAAAAGAACTTCAGAAATTATGTAGAAACAAAAATTAAATTTTTTTTTTTCGGTTTTTAAATAAAATATATATATATATATATATATATATATATATATATATATATATATATATATATAAATATATATATATATATATATATATATATATATATATATATATAAATATATATATATATATATATATGTATATATATATATATAATCATAATTTGCTGTCATCTTGTCATTTTAAATTGTAACACCGATGTTTCTTTTTGTGTATTATTTTTTCTGACTTTCATGTTAGTGAGTATCCTCTAATTATGTATTACCATCATATAATCATGTATTAACTTTTAGTTACGTCTTGAAGAAGAAAATGAAAAATTTCGAATGCTCGACATAAAAACGAAGAAATCGTATTATTGGTCTACCATTGACTGCTTCCCACTCATTTCTACATAAATTATCGAACAGTCACGAAAATATCGCCTTATAATATATATATATGTATATATATATATATATATATATATATATATATATATATTATATATATTCATTGTGTTTCTTGAACCAGGAATATACAATGGAGTTTGTGAATGACAATTCTTCTTTTAGGAGATGAATATTTAATTTTTCGACGTTTCGACCGTGGCCATTGTCTCCTTCAGGTACTAAGAAGAATTAGTTTTACCATTATATTGAATAAAAGTAAAGTTATAAGCAGCAGATGATTATTTTCATGGGACAGTTTCCATCATATTATTTTTTTCCTTCTCTTCATAGTGTATTCGGTATAAAACGCCATACTTTGTTGTTGTTTTCTTTCTTCCATATAAAAAACACGAGAGCAACCCGATAAGGAGGCTGGTTGATATGGATGGTTGATATCCATATCAACTTCACATCCACAGGATTATCGAGTTTGATAATTAACTCGGCACTGATTGCCATGTTCACCATTTTCTGTATTTTTTATATTCGATTCGGTTTCAGAAACTAGAGGATTCGACAAGTTACGTACATATGATTCCGATAAATTATCATTGAGTCTAATAGAATTATCAGACTGGAGACAAACGTTTTCGGCAGTTGAAACTGGTTTATGTCTTTCTTTTGAATTCATATAATTTTCGAAAATGTAACAAAATATTCACTCGGTTCGACAGTTCTCGACCAGTTCTTGAAGAATATAATATCTCTACTGATTAGCACTTCAGTTGTTTTAGGTTCATACGAACGATATGCTCAAGACTGGTCGCTATGACCCAGCATAACACATCCCTATGATTTCAAATCGATTTTCGTTCATTCCTCATAGGAACATCAACTAATTCTTCGTATCCCAAGAGTTTGATAAGTTTGCAAATTTTATTTTTCTGTTGATAATCCTCGGAGGTTTCCCCTTCTGAAGCACGACTGGAGAAACGATGTACCCTGTGAACAGTAGTTGAAACAGCTTCTGCCCAGAACTAGGTATTCATTTCGGCATCAATAAGCATATACCGGGGTTTCTTCACCAAAGTGCGGTTAATTCACACTGCCACACCATTTTGCTCTGGTATATATCCGATATTGAGTGATGAATAGGACCACTATGCTGCAGAAAGTTTCTCAAAGCTTGATTACAGTGTTCTGTTCTATTCTTGGTTCGCAGTACTTCAATTTCTAGCGCAGTTTGATTCTCGGCAAAAACTTTGAACTCCTGAATTTATTTGGGATCTTGTTTCCGGGACAATGAACGAATACTTTTGTGCTGAATTCATCCACCAAAACAGAAAACTATTCAGCAAGTTCCAATGAATTGACAAACATCGGCTCATGTCTGAGTGAACCAAATCGAGCATTCCACTAGAACGGGTCCCAATGTGATTGAAGAGCAGTCGCGTTTGTTTTCCCTTCAAACAAACACTGCCCTGATTTGCATCAGTTGGTGTTGAATCGACACCACTCACAAGTTTTCCAATATTCTTGAAATCGATATGTCCCATTCTCCTGTGCCACAAATTCTGTTGGAAATTCTCTTGGATTCTCTCATATATCCAATTTGAACACGAACTCCGACAATTGAAAATATTGCAAGTTTTACCGTCGGATTTTTTGATAATTTTACTGACAGATATCAAGTTCGTGCCCGAGAACATATAGGACGTCCTTTACTGTTACTTCCATTACGCCTTCGCAATTTAATACATTCAAATCCACATCGCCATCAGATTCCACTGATAAACGAGTATTCTGTGCTATTTGAACGTCAGTTGAATTGAGCTTTTGCATTTTATAGCAGTTATTTTCGCCTGATCATCTGAGAGGAGGCACCAGGATTTATGGTGCAATGTCCTACTTTTTAAGAGTTGAGTCAAGAAATTTTTGATTGACAAACACTTCTTCATCACTAATACACGAAACAAAATATATAATGAAAATCTACTACTGAATTGAATATTTCCTTCAATTAGTTAGTTCCATATGGTAGTTTACGCAAAGTAGGTCAGTTTTAAGGATTTACTTCAATGAAAACAAATATCTAACGATTTTCTGCATTCTTTGTTTATCTCTGAAAATCTAACCACATTTCTCCCCACTAAACAGCTCATTTGACATCAAGCATTGCGCCAAGTTGGTATTACTGACTATTGAACCGACTGCTGATATTAGAGATGACTCATTCTTCATAGACGTACCGACTGAGCTGGGATAAGGTAAAAAGAGTGTTGAAAAGGGGTAAGACAACATAGCCGGAGTTTTCATTTTTGTTATGATAGGTATTCATTCTTAAAATATTGAAAAGATAAGACAATCAATGAAACAAATTATAAATTATATATAAATAAATAATAAAGAACATATAACAATATATATATATATATATATATATATATATTTTTTCATTGAAACGCATAAACGGTAATTCAATATAACGTTTGATAGTGCTATACTATCGAAACGATGTATATTGGAATAGAAAATTTAGAATCTAGATGCCATACATTTTCATTGGTTACAATTCCGATGAAATTTACCCGAGAAATGCAATACTCTGTACAAGTTTCATGAATTTGAGCTACATTCCCTTCAGTCTTCAAAGATGAACAGATCATATTATAGTTATATTGCCACCTCCATAACTATTCGATCAACACTAGAGTTGGAATTTTCTCACAGTCCCCTTCAACTTTTTTTCCATTTAATTTCAGTTATATCTAGATAATCTGAGCAACAATACCACCTGGACTGCCATCAAATATCTTCCATTTAAACTATGTTGAATTCCCTTAATGATTCAAACTAATACTTCTTATAGAGTTCCCGAACTCCGTCCTGAATTATGTATCGATTACAACTCTCCCAATTACTTTCGTTTCGGTTGCTTTGTATTCAATATCGAATTCCAATCAAGAAACAGGGATAACAACAGAAACGGTTCACCCTTCGAGTGGAAGTGTTTTCATTCCCGTAACCCAAAACATGGTGAGGGTCTCCATTACTCTTATTGTTGTTATTCATTTCGATATTTGTACGAGATTAACGAGATTAGACAATGTATAGCTATAGTTGAAAAGGATATAGACACTTCTATGAATTGTTCTCATCCTATCTCGTCACCGCGTATATAAATAAGCAGTGCTGTAATATAAGTATGGTGGTCCCTATGCAAAAGGAAATAAGGGACGGGGATGACAGATTATGGAATGTCGATTTGATGTGCGGAATAGGAAACAGAATTATTGAATCGAAATATTATCTTTACCAAAAAACCTCCTCTTTGACGGATGACTGATCATCACTCAATCGATATCATTCGAAAAACTATTCTGAAAAATGATTTCAACAGTCGAAGTATATATTTGAGATATCCACATCATGAATTCCCATCAGAAATGTTTGCCTTCCTGGGATATATTTTTAATTATTTTCCCAAACTCTGACATTTTCTGAATAATGTAAAGATACCCCTTTACGATTTCCCAAATAATTTATTATGGGTAGATGGGTTATTTGATAGAGTTACATTCAAAGAAATGTAGGTACCCTTCCAACCCTCATCTAGCCTTTCAGGCGATTGTTGAAAAGTTATATGTATGTTCAGACACACCACGTCAAGCTTTTTCTAGCATTGTGGTGGAACTAGTATACAGTTTCGTCCATATTTGTGATTTTCACACAAAAGATCGAAAAATATGAAAAACTCGCATTCGAACTATAGGTTGGCAATAAAGCTTGCCGATCACAAATGACAAATGAGTTACATTGCCCAAAGACTGAGGTTTGAATTTCCAATAGAAAACCACCTATATAATGATGAGACGTTACACGTTTCCAATACCGACGATACGGTAGTTGTAAATGAGGAGAAACTGCATGGAAAAATAATGGAGTAACGTGCTATTATTTACATATTCACTTCAGATCTATCTCAAATTGTGTCTCAAATATACGTCCTATATCATAATGAACTGAATCGATGGATGAATATTGCAACATAGAAATATCTCCATTGAAAGATCGTGAGTTCAATCATACCTTCACACATAATATCATATTTCATAGCGAATCTGACACATAATGGTTCATAATTAAGATGTCTAAAAACCCAGGTGAATGAACTGATTCGATATTTTTCAGATTTCCGAGAGGACACCACCTGTTACTTCAACAGAGCTTCTCTCTCTGTGGTAGATGGCGCCGTCAAAAAATGTTCGTCTATATTCTCGCTTAATGTCAGAACTTAATTTCTGACATCTGCAGCATCTTATATAAAATAATTTTCAGGTTTTTGTCGGTATCTATGCGTTTTCCATATCTTTGATTTTAAATCTTGCTTAGCTTATTCCTGAGTTTGTTCTTTGAAAAATCACTCGTTCATCAGTGCATTAGTGCGTGAGGAATTGTTTACTTTCAGGTAGTGTAGTGTGTAAGGATACTTTTTATATAATGGACCACATGTGTATTTTGTGTGTTTTTCATCACGTGACCACAATTTGAAAGGGTCTGAATTCCTAAAATAAGGAAAATGGACTTCAAAGTCAGGAATAAAGGTTACTTTCGACTTTGCATGAAGCTTATGCGTTCTCAAAGTTAAAATTTTAGGAAATAGGCTACTTAAAGGTCTCTCTCATATGGGATAGGTGCCATATTTTCTGGCCTGAAGCGTTTCCGCCATTGCAAAAATGATCCATAATTTTTTTGAATCGATTATATTTTAATGATAGATAGTCAAAAAATTGGTGTATATACATACTTCATCTATGAAATTCGTTTCTGCAGTGTTTGATGAAAAAAGTTGAGGAAGTACACTTAATTTTATGATTTTTTCCCATACAAATTTGATATTTTAAAGGGGCCCACTCTACATACTTCAACATTATCACAGAAAAGTTTGTATCGCAATAAAATCCAAACTAGATGTGAATGTGAAACCATCACTTGCATACATCATTCTCTGCAGTACGTTTCCTGACAGTTTTTTTTTCACTCGCCATGTTCATCTTCAAAGCTTTTACGAATAAAAATGTAGGTTAAGATACAAAATATCCAGTAAACATTCATCATCTTCTTCTAACCTTCTACTGTTTGTTAAAATATAGTGTTTATAACCTGAAATAGGTGGAAATGACTAAATTTTCACCATCAGTCGACTATTATGAAGGCAATTTCACCTATTTTTGCCTTCGACTCATGAGGCAAAATGTCTTGATTGCCCAATTTTCGACTTCTGAATTACTTCCATTTTCGTCCCCATATTGGCAAATTCAAGGTAAGAATTACCTTCGCCAATTTGGGCGCTGACCTATTTGAAGGTCGAAATAACGTAAATTTTACTCAAAATGTTTGTTGGGTACTACTATGAGCGCAATACCCAATGCTGAGTATCTATGATGATATAGATATTGTCAAATTCTTTGAACAGAAAGCATTTCTCAAGCGACAGTCAGGCGGCTCCAGGCCCAAGAAGTCGAAGATTTTCGCATCAAATGACATATAAATTCAATAAAGGATCTCCATGTGATGTTTTTTTTCAGATATAATAATTCATATTGTAAGTTGCATTGACTATTGGCATAATGACCAATTAAAAGAAAATAAATAATTTCACTGATTCGGATTCAGATTCTCCAGTAACAATACCAGACACTAAACCAAAGTTGTACGAAATTTCACTGTAACCAGTAGTTACTATGAGATTAACGGAACATACGTGAATCTCCTTGAAATGTTGATAATCTATGGTTTTTCATCGATTATTGAAAAAAAAGGTGCGCCGTTCGAAGAATAGGCTTTATTAAGCTTGGAACTATATGCGAAAAGAAATTGCAAAACGACAAATTATATACCTAGACAAATTATATACCGGCCGATATTCTACAATAATCATTGTTGATGGTGATGGCAGTCGCTCAGAGATATATGAATCGAAAAAAATTATTTGACATAGCTAATAAAATTGAAAATGGCAATACAGAAAATTCCAGATATACTATATATTCAGGAAATATAAGAATCACGCATTCCACCCTAAAAGGATTTTTATTAATGACACATTGAACTCCCATTGATAATTCCGTATTTTCCTATATTCAAAGTGAAAAAGAGAATATTGGCCAATTTCTTTCTATGGAAAATCGAACGTGGGTAGTAGGTTGTCGTCGAAAAAGTATAGTATGCACTTGCAGCCATCGCCTCCGACACGTGCTCAGAACTTCACACTCGTGCCAAATAAGCCTCATTTTGTGGTTCTTGAATTAGCTGAAATCCGCTTCATTGGAATCACGGTATAATTAATTTATCTTAGGGGCTTCATGTCAGTTGACGGCCCAGATTTGGAGCAATCAATTATGAAGGAGCCATTGTGGTCTGGACAGATATCAAGATATTAGTTAGAGGATTATAACAATATCTATAATTATGTCTTGTATTGCGAAATTATGTCTTGTTCATTGAATATCAAATCGGTTGTTATTTTTGTTGATTATAATTTGTGTTGTGAATTTTCACTTTTCTCTCACAAGTTTGAATAGCTGAACTCAGGAGGAGAAAACAATATTGGTGAGTATGTTATATGGTCTTCATGGAACACATAAGCCAGTCTCAAATTGAAAACTAGAGTGGCTAAATAGTCATCTAATAACCTAGATAATCTAAATTGAATATTGAAAAGTCATTCTTATTCATTGGTTAATGAGTCATCGTCCCAAGAATTGGATATAGTTGGATTCAACGGGAATCAGGACCAGGAAGTAAAACTAATTTTTTATCGCTGACGTTTCGGAATTAATTTATTCCTTTTTCAAAGCCTAAATGACAATATTCAAGTATAGATTGAAAGAAAGAACATATCTATGACCCACCTTCAAAACCTAGTTTTTCCTTCTCATGGATTCAACTAAAAAACTGTTGAGTAATCGATACAAACTCTGGTCGATAAAAACACATTGGCACAAATTACACATTAAAAACTCCAAAAACTTCAAACATGTATATGAGTAAATACAGACACGCTAAAATGAAACAACACACAATCGTGTATGGTCAATATGCAACTGATCATCCCACCTGAAATATTCCAGCGCTACATAGATGAAGAAACGAAAAACAAAACAAATCTTTTGTTCAACATTATTCAGGAATCTGTTTTTCTTTTGAACCTTTCAAGAATATGGGTGTATTTTTTTGTCAGGTTTTGTGTATCTCTTTTTCGATTTACGCAATCATCATGGAGATTGTTTTGATCATCATCATCATTTCTCCCTACAATCTCTTTGAATAAGTCATCTCTTTTTCCAAAATTTTTAACGGATCGAAATCAAAATTACACGATAATCAAAATTGATTTGCAGCAAGTGCTGCTCTTCCTTTTTTATTTCTATTGTTTTTATAGCAGTCATATTTGTGTTGATATATTCTCGTTTTCAGGTATTGTTTTAGTTTGCCCTATATAAAATATTCCATATTCACATGGAATACTATATATTACACTTGTATCTGAGTTAGCTCGTATCTTATCTTTCAACTGCGTGAATAACTTGCCTGTAGTTTTCAAATTGTATAGAGCAAACTTGGGAGAATCGGTTGATGAACATTTCTTCTGGAAACATATCCTGCCTATCTGTTCTTCGACGTTTATAAATGATAGTATCGAATAATTTCGTGGGATAGTTGTTGTTTTTCAACAAGTTCTTCGCCTCATCTGAATTTTACAAAGGAAACAATTGTCGCTGAGAGTAAGTAACCTTGAAATTAGGTTGGACGCTGTATTAACTTCTTGGCTGAAAGAGTGTTCTGATGAGTAAATCAAAATTATTTCCGTATTGGTAGGTTTCATGAAACAATTGCTGAGTGATTTCTCATTGTTATCTCTCATGATCTGGAGATCCAGAAACGGCAGTTTGTTTTCTTCTTCTATTTCAAACTTGAACTGAATATTTGTATTGAATTAATTGAAAATATTCAATACTTCATCAGATTTGTCAGCTGGAATATCAAGAATGCAATTATCCACATAATATTTTATGTAAGTTATATCGAAAGGTAATCTCGATATCATTTTTGTAATCATATAATTAACAACTATATTCGCCAACACAGGACTGGCTGAATTTCCTTCTTCTTGTTTGTAAAATGTTCCATCAAATAAAAAATCATTTGAGTCAAAAATAAAGTCGAATAATTTGGGAAAAATGTACATTGGAATATCTATATGAGCAGAAATTATTCTCCATTCTGATATCAAAATCTCTCTGATCAAATTCTTGGGAATATTTGTGAGAGAGACAATTTTCAGAAAGATTAGAATATTATTATGGGGTAAAACAATATCCTTGGAAAATTCTTTGTTGTTGTTGTTAAATTATTAAGAATTTTGTGAATGTAACATGATAAATTATATGTTGGTGGATTTATACAATTTACGACAAATCTATAGCGTGTCTTCTGTTTCTCAATCCATATAAGCAAGGAGGTACAGCATTGTGTTTCTTCAACTTCTTCGCCTCTTCCAACGTGATGAAAATAATTAGATAAGGCAAAGAACTTGTTGAAAAACAACAACTACCCCACGAAAGAAATGTGAAAATTGAAAAATGTTTATCAACTAATTCTCACAAGTTTGCTTTTTACTATTTGAAAACTATAGGAAAATTATTTACGCAGTCAGAAGATAAGATACCAGCTAAATCAGATTCATTTGTAATATATAGTATTCCCTGTGAATGTGAGAAATGTTATATAGGGCAAACTGAACAATATCAAAAAACCAGAAAATGTTAAAACAAATATGACTGTTATGAAGAGAAAAGAAATAAAAAGAAAAACAAGCACTTGTTGCACATCATTTTGAATCATCGTGTAATGTTGATTTCGATTAGATATAAATTTTGGAAAAGGAGATGACATGTTCAAAGAGATTGTTGGGAGAATTGATTCAAATCAATCTCCATGATAATTGCGTAAATCGAAAAAGTGATACACAAAACCTGACCAACATATAAATCCATATTCTAGAAAGGTTGAAAAGGAAAACAGATATCTGAATGATGATAAACAAAATATTTGTTTTGTTTTTTCGTTTCTTCATCTATGTAGCGCTGGAAAATTTCAGGGGAGCATATTGACCATACACGGTTGTGTGTTGTTCCATTTTAACGTTTTTGTATTTTTTCATACAGTACATTCCATTTAAAACGAGCCACCCTGAATAACTTTTGGTACAATGATTTTCAGGAAAAATAAAAAACAACAATAGTATACAGGGGGACACATTTTGACATATTCACATTTGATGTTACTTCCACTATCGTACCCCCAGAGCATGTCACTTTTTTTTTTAATGGATCACGCTATATTGTTTCGTATTGTCAGATGCTCCATGATGAACAGATTTCAACAAAGTATAAAATTATGGTGTGACGCATATGGTTCGGGAGCTACAAATTATTTGAGTTGAAAACGAGCCACCCTGAATGAACTTCTGTACAATCTGTTACCTAGGTTTCAAGGTGTTTTTTTGAAGTATACTTCAAAAAAGTCTTATTTTGCCTAGTTAAGTTTGAATTCGATATTCTCTTCATTTGGTATTTGTCTCATTCTACAATAACGATTACCTACCAGGTGAAGTTACAATTGGTGTTTCTGTTTTTGTGGATTCTTGAGAAGCAATGGTTTATACGCTTTGAGAACGGATTGAAATAGTGAGTTTGTACTACCAGAATGGAAATAGTGCGAGTGCTGCTGCCCTTATGTTCAATGATAATCATCCAGGAAGAAATGTACGACACAAATAGGTTTTGGAATTATTGAACAAATTTATGGAAACTGGATCTGTTAGCAATGAAAAGCATAACCGTTCAGGAATTGTCAACGATGAAGCTATTTCTATTGCAGTTTTAGGGCACGTTGGACTAGTGGAAAATACGCAATCTCTTACTTAGTTATTTCGAGAATCAGGAATCAGTCGTACAAATGTTTTCAGGATCCTTCATAGGTAAGTACAAATTTCATCCATATAAGATTAGACAAGTTCATGAATTGAACGAAGATGATTTCGATAGACGTATCGAGTTTCGTGAAAGTCTCAATGAACGGATCAACTTGCATCAGAATTTCTTGAATAAAATTTGTTTTTCGGATGAAAATACGTTCAGTTTGAATGGAGAGGTGAATCGGCAAAATTGTCGATATCACGTTGATACGAATCCTCATTCATACCGTCAAGTTCATACCCAACGACCTCAAAAACTGAATGTTTGGGCAGGAATTTTAGGTGACCACATCATAGGACCTTTTTTTATCGATGGTAATTTGACTGGTGAGAAATATTTGGATATGTTGGAGAATCGAATAATACCGTGCATCAATAGGGCAATTGGGGAATATATGAATTTATTCGAACAAGAAATAGTTTTTCAGCAGGATGGTGCACCTCCTCATTATGCAGCTCCAGTGCGACAATTTTTGGATGATCATTTTCCTGGTCGCTGGATTGGCAGAAGAGGTCCTACAGAATGGCCACCAAGGTCTCCAGATCTCACTCCTGTAGATTTCTTTCTATGGGGTCATTCGAAGTCTGAAGTGTATGAGATAGAATCAACAACATTAGAAGATTTGAGAGAGAATATCATTAGGCATTGCAGAGAAATAACTCCCGAGATTCTCAACCATGTGAGGGCGGCAATGGAAGCTCGTTTATACCATTGTATGGAAGTTGGTGAAAACGTTCTTGAACATTTACTATAGACATTTTTTTTCTGCTCATTGTCAAGTCATCAGATTTTGGTTCAAGAATTTAATAAATAATCTCTTTTTCTGATTTATTGCTTCAGTTGTCTCTAGAACGAATATTTCAAAATGTGGCCCCCTGTATAAATTGTTGACCTGTTTTTTTATTTTAACTGCAAATCATTGTTTCAAAAGTTATTCAGGGTGGCTCGTTTCAACCAAATAATTTGTAGCTCCCGAACCATATGCGTCAGACCATATGTTTTATACTTTGTTGAAATCTGCTCATCATGGAGCGTCTGATAATGCGAAACAATATGGGGTGATCCATTTAAAAATAATGGTGGCATGCTCTGGGGGTGCGATAGTGGAAGTAACATCAAATGTGAATATGTCAAAATGTGTCCCTCTGTATACTATTGTTGACGTGTTTTTTTATTTTTCCTGAAAATCATTGTACCAAAAGTTATTCAGGGTGGCTCGTTTTAAATGGAATGCACTGTATACATTTTAAATGTTTTTAGAGTTTTTAATATGTAATTTGTGCCAATGTGTTTTCATCGACCAGAGTTTGTATCGACTACTCAACAGTTTTTCAGTTGAATGAGCAGGAAGAGGTGGGTCATAGATATGTTCTTGATTTCAATCTATACGTGAATATTGTTATTTCAGCTTTAAAAAGGAATAAATCAATTCCGAAACATCAGCGATAAAAAACTAGTTTCACTCCCTGGTCCTATTTCCCGTTAAATCCAACTATATTCTAAGTTATCCAAATATTGAGAGCATTTGCTGAAAATGGGTCAGTTATCATAAGAATAACTGCTCAACGTTTATCCGGAGGAAAGGGCTGGAGCTTGATTGAATACATACCCAAGAACTGATACGTAAATGATAATTTCAACTGGATTCATTGACAACCGAATGAATGATTGAATTCTGAATCATCTCCAATTCAAGATCTGAATATGATCTGAACCGCATTGCCTAGATTGATCACTGAATTCGAATGAATTTTTAACATTTCGACGACTACATGGAGGGAGTGACCCGACTGATTTATTATTCTTCTGTTTATTTTCTTTTGTACAAGAAGATAATATTTTGATCGTACGTATCACACGTGTTCTGTTCACGCTCTGTAAAATATTCCATAAAAAGTGAGTTAACGTGGAGTGAAATTTACCAAATCTTCCAGACTACGAGATATATAAGTTGTTCACCGATCCAAGGCATGAGAATTTGTGAAAACAATGAAACAAGTGAGTTTTGATTTTATACATCAGTGCAATATACCAATTGCTGGCACTATCCAAAAACAGTAGAACCATTTTTTGTTTTATCTCCCAGTAAAAAAATAACGGTAAACCTATTTCTGAGATTCGAATTGAGTCTGTGGGCTGAAATACTCACCCTGAAATAAATTCGATGATAATCCTATAAATGAGTAACACAGAGGAATTGAATTTTTTCAATCTCCTTTGCCAAACAAATCGCTTCTTAATGCACTATTTGAACAAATGAGTGAATTGAAACAAATAATCACTCAGAGTTCCAAAAAAGTGAAAACGTTAGAGAACAAGGTAGAAAACCTACGGAAGAAAAATACTGAACTTGAGAAAACAATAAAAGAGAATAATATACTAATTTTCAATTCAGATTATAAAGACGGTAACTAACTCGATTACACACTGAATCCATTGAACTCCGAACTAGAACTAAATTTAACCAGAGGAGAAATAAATAATTTCCATACAGTTGGAAACAATGAAGAAAACAAAATAGTCCTAGTGAAGCTTGTGAGGTTCACAACAGAGCAACAAATTCTCAAGAATAGCAAGAAACTTAAAGGACAAGAAGTATCAATTGTGGAAGATCTTGTCTCATTTGTTATCAGATAAAATGGGTCTTCATTTTCCATTTCAATACATTTCTTTCACTTTTCAGTATTCTCTTGATGATGATCTTATGCTCGGAAACGTTCAAGAAGGGCTATTCATTTAGTCTTTTATGCACTATAGCCTGAAGGTTTTCCCGCCTGATTCAATAGATATACTTTCATACAATAATATATATTTATTGAAACCAACAAAATGAATGGGTTGAAGCTTCCTCACGCACCCTATTCACCAGATTCAGCTCTTTCTGTTGCCATACTGAAAAAACGGCTCATTGGTGAAATATTCGCCAAAAATAAACAAAACATCGAAGCCATTGAATATCGCTGGAAAAAATGTATCTAGCCGGGAGAAAACCATATAGAGAAATGAAGATATTTTTTCCAAAATTGTTTGGGTCGGGTACTTCTACTACCCTGGCCATGAGAAATTTGTCAAATTGACTTTCTGGGTTCGACTACTCTTTGTGTTGTCCAATGAAGTGATACTTCGATATATAGTTCAATTGAAAGACATGAATCTAATATGACGTTTCCCGAAATGCAATCGACGGATTTCCATTTCTGTAAGAAAATAGGTAAAGACGTCAGTTGATCAGATCATATTCTTGTGAATCCATGATGTGAAAGTAATCACCTTTCCCACTCAGTGTTCGTTCAGTCTGTTGAAATATGATTTTGGAAGTGAATTATGATTTCATCAAAACGAAAATAAACTCATTCATCCTTGTGGAATGGCGAATGCAAAATTACATTCAATACGGCACACGATACGCATTATATTCCAGAGCATGGGAGCAAGAGGTAGATCAGGTCGAATTCTTCCACTTCAGGGAAAAAATATCAAATTAAGGGAATATTAGAATTCTCGAAGGAAATTCGAAATATTTCATAACGATTGATGAAAGGACTTCGCAAGCGAATTGGGGTACAAATTGAAACTGGAAGTCTATCGAATTTTCATTTGCTGGATACGAAATTTTATTTTGTGACATTTTTCACTTGAGTCACCAGGGCAACAAAATTAGTCATATGTGGATGTGAAATGGCGTAACGGGAATATTTGGAGGAATCATGCAATGGAAGGAATGGAATGCACTTCACACTGCGTATTCGAAAAATCACACCCATGATTCATTTGGATTTGGTGACATTGAAGATCGAAGCTGTAGGGGTGGACTGATGATTCTACGACATCTTCCATCAGCGGAAACTGTTAAGACTGCTTGTTGATAATTTTGCAAACTCACGGGGTGTTATTGATCCAGAAAAATAACCGAAAAACTTCCACGGAGCGGCTTGCAGAAATAACTTCCCCAGTATAATTTTAGGGCGTGGATTTTCCAATTCTTGCTACTAGGCTAGTTTCATAGGTTACTCGGAAAGAAGATACACCCACGACAGTAATTATATATATATATATATATATATATATATATATATATATATATATATATATATATATATATATATATATATATTAGGTATTAGGTATGTGTGCAAAGTGGATCCAGCGACCACACCAGAAGACATGTCACGGCAGCTGAAAGCCAACTTTCCTGAGGTCACCTGTGAGTCAATTAAATCCAAAAATCCAACCATCTATTCGTCATTCAAGGTTGGTATCTATGAAAAAAATTTCAAGGTGGCCATGAACCCGGAGCTCTGGCCTAGCGGTGCCTATATTAACAATTTTTTACATTATCGTCTGAAATCGACTATAGATCGTTAATAAATCCAAATCTGCTATTGTTGAACGTAAATACAATTAACTTTGATAAAATGAACAGTCTGCTGACAGAAATGAGCTTTTTCGCTAATTTACAGTTCTTATGTATAACAGAGATTGGCATTAAGGAAACACTGCTGGACAATATAGTTTTTCCAGGTTTTAGTTTGTGTGGTTTTTACTGCAGAACAACAAAAAGATGTGGTGGAGTAGCGATATGGGCGCGGAATGATATCAAGGCAACTGTTATTGATTTTGATGAGTTCTGCATTGAACAACATTTTGAAGTCTGTGCTATCTCCTACACACTAAATGAGCGAAAATTTGTTATAATGAATTGTTATAGATCTCCTTGTGGTAATATTGATTTATTTTTTAATAATTTTCGTGAAGTACTGGACCTTCTTTATAAACCCGGCACGATTTACTTTATTTGCGGTGATTTCAACTTTGATTCATACTCAAATGTTAATTTTGTATCATTATGTAATTTGATGTCATGTTACGATTTTCGCCCATTGGTGGGTTGGCCCACAAGGATCACTAATACCAGCTGCACATTGATTGACCAGATCTTTTCAAACTGTAACAATGAGGAATCATGTTACGTTATTGATTGTGAAATTTCCGATCATCGTGCGATACTCTTAGACATTAACGAAAGCTCTTCTCTGACATCAAATAATAAAACTGAAATGAAGAGGTGCTTCAATGAAAATAATTTAAAAAACTTCGAGTTTATGTTGGAAAAAGAGGAATGGAGCAATATTTATGAATATGGTGTTTGCGAAGATGCCTTCAATCGTTTTTATGATATATTCCTTCATTATTTTGAAACTGCTTTCCCCAACCGGAAAATATATTTTAACAAGAATAAACGGGGGTGGATTGACGATCTTGTTAAAGAATCTAGTCGTTCATTGAAACATTTATTTTACCTAAAGAAAAGTAACCCTGCTTTAACTGAAACATATAATAACAACAAAAAATACACCTGAAATTAGTAAACGAAACAAAAAGAAATTTTACCAAAACAAAATTAGTATGTCAGATAACGATCCGAAAAATTTTGTGGAAAGTAGTATCTGAACTCACGAACAGAAGTAAAAGCTCACGTGAGAACATCGTTATTCGAAAAATGATGACGTTATCGAAGACCCTTCAGAGATCGTGAATGAATTAAATAATTTTTTCATCGAAGCACCTCAGGCCTTAATAGGTGATATTCCGAGTAATATATTATCGCCCGAACATGAATAATGAAATGGAATAGATATAAATCCATACACAATGTTTTTAGAGCCATTTAGCGAATCAGAATTATTCAATTTAATCAATCGTAAACTAAGGAGCAAACAATCATCAGGAACTGACGAGATACCAGTGTTTCTACTGAAAAGAGTTCTGCACATTATTATAAAACCGATAACTTTTTAGTGAACCTTTCATTTTCAAATGGAAGTTTCCCTACATCCCTAAAGGTGGGAAAGGTAACTCCCTGCGTAAAAACAAAAATTATCAACCATTGAAAATTTTAGACCAATCACTGTCCCCCAGAGCTTCTCGAAAGTCTTCGAGTATGCATTCCTAGAGCGCTTGAATGATTTTCTTGAATCACACAATATCTTGATACCCATGCAGCATGGCTTTCGCTCTGGAAAATCGATTCAAACTGCTCTACTGACTTTCTATGAAATTCTGATAGAGTTCATTGAAGTGGGCGAGTGCCCAGCTGCTATTTTGTGCGATTTGAGCAGGGCTTTTGACTGCGTGAATCACCTGAAACTGCTGGATATGTTGGAATGTTATGGTCTTAGAGGAAATTCACATACCTGGATATCCTCGTTTCTCAGTAACAGAAACCAATGCGTCTCATTGAGATTTGATCAAGGTGGTGTGGTTTCGTTTCCCATATCAGAAACGAAACTGGTCCGGACTGGTGTGCCTCAGGGATCTATATTGGGGCCGGTTCTGTTTCTCTTATACATAAACAATATTGATAGGGAAATATCATATTCATTATTTACTGCATATGCGGACGATATTAGTATATTGATCTCGGATAAGCAAACTGATATTTTAACACACAAATGTACAGATATCCTGAACTTAACCTCTGAATACTTCAACAGACAGGATCTATTTTTTAATGCTAAAAAAACTCAAGTTATTCGTTTTCATAACTATCAGAATAAAACCGAAGCACTCCAATTGAAGGTAAATAATACTACCTTCCAAAGCTCTCATAATGCAGTTAAATTCTTGGGTATGCAAATGGATGAATATCTGAACTGGATTCCACACTGTGAACAGCTGGTTTCTAAATTGTGCTCACTCCTATATCTCTTTAGGAATCTGAGAGTCGTTTTGAATAAAAAGCAACTCATCAGTGTATATTATGCTCACGTTGAGTCTAGGCTGCGTTATGGTGTTTGCTTGTGGGGCAACTCAACAATGAGTAGAAACGTCTTCATTGAACAAAAGGCTATTTTACGTTGTATATTTAACACCCCTGAACGAAGCTCCTGTAGAACCCTTTTTATAAATCAGAATATTCTAACTCTGACAAGTCTATTCATATATGAACTTTCAGTTTATGTATTCACCAATAAAACCGACTTCATTCTGAACAGTGATATTCATGATAAGAACACTCGTCAGAAACGAATGATACATGTCAAAAGTGCCAAATACAAGATTACTCAAAATGCTCCTAAATGCATTGGACCTAAAATTTTCAATCACCTTCCAGTAATGATCAAGAGAGCTGAAACTGCACGATTTTTAAAAACGTCTGAAGTCGTTTTTGTTGATCAATTGTTTTTATACACTCGATGAGTTTTTATCTAGTCCTATGTGATCCACTCTACTGTGTTTGTGTGATATTGTTTAGACCCGTAAATCTGTTTGCTTGTTTTTAGTACTAGTTGTAAGTTAGATATAAGTACTGACTATTCCTATACAAAACGAAATTTTTTGTCATTTTAAGGAAAATAAAGGATTTGATTTGATTTGATTTCTCATAACAATGGATAGTCAGGGAAACATAAACAAACATTACTGATATTTCACGTGGGTATCGATTAGTAACAGATCAAGTCGGATTTCAATCTTTGACTCTTTGGTATTTGGTAGGTTCCAAAGAATGGGTATTCCAATAATCAAATAGATAGGTGTGTTTTGATAAATCATTTGATAAATCAATGTACTAATTTGCCACCCACATAAATACATGTACCTTCAATAAGCATTGATTCAGAACCACTCCGAATAACTTTATGTTCACAGGAAATTTACCCAAATTTGAGTAGTATAAGTATAAGCGATACTAATTACTGTTGATTTAATTTTTTTTTATTCAATAATTTCTATCCCACACTTGTTTGGTTATTGTTACTCCCTTCATTGAAATGATCGAAATGCATGTTAAGGTTATATTTCCATGACTTTCGTTGGAATTTTAATTATGACTAACTAGACGGCAATTATGATATCTGTTTTTTAAAAACTGATTAGACTTTTAACACTGCTTCGATATTTCTCTTCATGGAATGCTATGAAATTTAAATTCATGTTATTTAAAAATTAAATTTAGAACGCACTCATGTATCTTGATTGAATGGCAACTACATTCTCTCTGACTTCATTTCCTGCATTGGGTTTATATATATATATATATATATATATATATATATATATATATATATATATATATATATATATATATATATATATATATATATATATATATATATATATATATATATATATATATATATATATATATATATATATATATATATATATATATATATATATATATATATATATATATATATATATATATATATATATATATATATATATATATATTTATATATATATTTATATATATTATCTGGACAGGGTCCAAAAATAACTCGCGAGATGAATAATTGATTTATGGCCTTCCATTCGAGTCGTCACCGTGGGAGTAATTTATTGCTATTCATAGTTTATTGGAACGGTTATACATGAGATAATCAATTACTTTTTCCATCAATTCATCCGCTCTTTAAATTATGATGTCATAAACTCCTCTAAGGAAAGATCTACAATGATTTAATGTGAAAATAAATCCATTTGCTGACATAGAATTTAGATCAGCCCGTGATGCGAGAGGTGCGACGAAAAATCACTCCAAGGAGATGTTGAAAAGAGGATAACAAACTCAACTGCTGTTACAATCGAGAAAAATATGAGATTGCTGAGATATTGGAAAGGAAACAATCCGGAGGGACTCATCAAAAATGTTTATTTCATTGCAGCCAAAGAACTGGCTTGGAGGGGCAATGAAGGATGTTACTCGAAGGTTCTTTCTTTATAGTGAAAAAGAATAATTTTGAACAGCCTACAGGATGTATCGAATATAATCACGTATTCAACAAAACCAATCTAGGTGCGTCAAAATCATGTACTTCAAGTAAGTGGCTAATGAAAAATACTGTGGACGCTGATTTGCCCTGTTCGCATATTCCATAGAGTGATGGAAAAACGATCAGGACATATCACGTCCGACCGCTTTCTCCCAACTCCAAATCCGAGATGTTAGGATTCTGATAGTATTGGTTGGTACAAAAATTGCGCTGAATAAACTCCATGTCAAAATGGAGTAAGGAAACTTGTCAAAAATGGGTTTGGATATTCAAAACAAAGAATTCACCAATCACAGTCATAGATCTACTGCTGTCACTCACCTTGCCCAAGCAGAACTGTCCGAACAAGAAATGATGAATATAACAGGACATAGTAGAGTTCTCTACAATCCTATATGAACATGCACCCAAAAAGACACTCTGAAATCGTAACCAAAATGAGAGCGAGTTCCAGTTCTGTATTCAGCAATGCCAACAAAAACCTTTACTCTCTAATGAGACGAAAAATTAGCAAACAAATTCGAAAATAGTATTTCAGAAATGTTCATTCAATGTTCAAAATTTCAATTGTAATGAATTGTAATTTTCTATGTATCTTATTGAGTTGAAATGAATAATTCTAGTTCCAATTATTGGTACGAAGAAAGAGCAAAAATTGTTGAATTCTCATACAAAATACAACTCGTGTCGATAAAATTGTCCTGAATATTATTCTCCTTCACAATTACTAGTTATCATGAAACTTCAGACAATACAACTCGTGCTACGCACTCGTTGTATTTCCAAATTTTAAGATAACTCGTCAAGTGAGGTCGAAGAATAATCGGCAATTTTATCGGCACTTGTTATATTACACATAATTATGGTCCGATGCCTTGAATGAAATGCCCATTTTGATGTGATAAAATTTAATAAGGCAAATTTTGCTTTATAGAATGTTCATTCATGTAAAATAGTAACAATAATCATTAAAACAATAATAACCAACTTGAAAATGTGACTTGGAGCACTTTTGCTCATAGAAGAGGACGAATTCATTCATAACAGATTTTTGTGATATCTGGAGTCATTGTACTCGTGTCACGTGCCTGTATAAGGATGCTCAGAGTAAGCCTTGTAGTGTCTACTATAAGGTGTTCCACTATCGTTGGATACAGCATACAAGTTGTATTGACATATGGAGCTACATTATCTGCTGCACAATTACTCATATCTAATCCTTCGAGAGGTGAGTCTATGGTGACATTCAATTTTCCCCTGAATCTCTGCATCGGTGAAACTATTTCCAAGTGAATTACTGATATTTTGGGAAATTTATATACACATAATGACCCTGTGCATTTCATATCTTCCTTACATTTAGAACAAATTGGTTTTTCTTCCCCATCTGAAGTTTTTTCTCTCATAACCAAGAAACAATACAGTGGCCACAGGAAGTACAGTTCAACGATGATTTAAGTTGACCAACAAAATTATCAACCATTTGTGAGTTGTCCATTCTTAGATACCTTAACCAGGAGTCTTGTGCCATTTCATGGTTGCTCAATTTTTCATCAATTTCTGTTAAGATAGGTTTGGGCTTTTTTATCACTCTGTTTCTATCTTCATGGAGACCTTCCAATAAATATCTGAGAAATTCTTGGTCATCTGGTTAAGCGTACCTCATTAAACGAGGTGCGAATATTTGTATCTGGCTTTCCAAAGAAACAGTTTTCACCACCCTATCAGATGAATCTTCCGACCAAAGATTTTCAATCACCACCGTAAATGCTTTTATCAGAGCACCCTTCATACTTGATTTGCTTGTGTTGATATCTCTCATATTCTCGTCTTTTCTCAGATACTCGAGCAACGATCAACATTGTATTACGCTAGTCATGTAACAGGTGTTACCAATGTTCTTCGACCCATTGAGTCCAAGTGATCTGATGGTATTGTAGCTGCTTGATAACGAATTGGATTGGGATATGTGTTATTTTTTGGAAAGAGGAAGAAGTATAATTTTTCTTCAGTTTTGCCAATATAACTATACTTGAAATCAATTAAAACTTTTTTGGGATTAGTATCTGAAATGTACTTGATATTTCAAATGTCTCCAACTGTCTTCTTATGTTATTCTTTGAATGTTTGATATCGAGGTGGATTGATATATATGTTTTTCAGAATGAGGATTGTTGAAAAATTCATCTTATTGATTTTCGACAGCTGCAGCTGCATCTTGCCGATCAGAAGTTGAGTCTGAATGTGATGTGGCCATAGGGTTTATACAAAAAAAACACCACTGGTTTACCATATTTCCAAGGAATCAAAGGCATTCCATCCGGTCGTTTTCTGTCATCACGACTAACACCTGATGGCTCTGAGATAGCAGGAATTTTTGACGTTACTGGAGCTCTCTTTAGCAAATCATCAACAGCATCATGTCGAAATCTAGGACCTGCGCTGAATATACATCTCAAATCATGAACCTCAGACTCATCTACTTCAGTATCACATTTGCATATATGACGGACACAAATTGAAGAACCCAGTCAAAGTCATACGGCAATTCTGAATGTTTCATCATCAAGAAGAAACTGGTAGTGCATTGAGCCACGTACCTGATTCCTTCGAAGACACTGCATTGAGATGAGCCTTCTGAGATGTTGGAGCTAGATTAATTTTGCATCAATTATGACATAATGTTTTAATTTTATTATATGTTTTTTAAAAACTTTCATTTAAGAACATTTCTTAACAGAAAAAAATCTACACCAAATGAGTGTATTACATGTTTCACGAAATTCTAATCAGTCTTCATCTACAAATTAGGTATCTGGATAGAAAACCAACAAATATATAACTTTTGTATATAATATTCTTCGAAATATTGGAAAATAACCTAACTTAAAAAAAAAATTCAAGTGTAGCTGATCGTGAACGTCATAAAGCATTGTTCTCAAAGCGAAAACTGTTTTCAAACTCTAAGTTTGCAGAAAATTGAAGAAATCATATATGAAACTGACTGACACAGAGTAATCGACAAAAACTTCGACAGAAGACAACGTTCAGTGAAGATCATTTTCATATGAATACACGATTGGATGGTTTCTCGTTATAACCCCAATATCGAATAGCGAAAGCTAATTTCCTACTACCGATCTATTCCATTAGACGATTACAGAATGTAATATCCGTCAGCAACAGTTAACACCTGAAACTCATCTGCTTGGTACCTGAGTAAATCGATTTCTACTTTCGAAGTGTCAGCGTTTCTATTCATCCATCATGTATATACAGGGAGTTTCAGATGCTGAAAATAAGATTATAGGTAGTAAACTTCTATGAAAGCAGTATCCTGAAAATAATTCTTAATCAATATGTCGGGAAAAATTTATTGGATTCTATTTTCGTCGAGTGTCCTATTATCTCAATTTCTACAATGAAATTCGACCAGCAACTACCTCCAGCTATTTTTCATTGAAGCAATGCTAGTAAATGGAAAATGTAGTTTTCTGAAGAGGTCTTCAATTTTGGCGAAAGAGAGAATAACATCGAACCATAGAAGAGTCACTCATACAAAAATGTATCTTTCTCCAATGGCTAGATTATCTTTCCGGAATTAATTCTGGTATCAAATGGAAATCAAATTTACGTTTTTCACAGTTTTCATGACGATTTCAACCCCTCAGAGATCGAGTTCGGAATAATCATGTCTGATGCAAACAAATTTCAGGTCTACAGGACATACCAATGAGAAGTACAGGGATGAGTCAACAACATTTCGCTGTTTTGAATTATTTTCTCAACCGGAATGGCCTTCTTGAATTCAAACGTACCAGAGAACTTTCTGAATACTATGAAAGCATTGAAAACTCAGCTAGCGTTTTTGAATGCAAACCTACTTTACAGAAAACACAGATACAGGCTTTCAATATCTTACCGTTTTGCCACAAATCGGGTACCTGACCAAATATCCACCAATCACAAGTAGTGTACGGAAGGTGGCGGTCACGATTCTGGAAACTTTGAGGTGTTTGACCACAACCACTACCCCGTAATATACACGGTTCTATCAAGCGGCGGCTACCAAAATGGGAAACACTTTTTCAGTGGCCGCTACGTTCCTGAATCTCAGATAGCTTCATTCCAACCACGTTCTGGTCACCCAACAAAAACGTGATCATGTAGTGGCAGACTCTAGACACGTTAAACAATTGACTGCGCTTGTGTAATTGACATGTAGCTCGATCTCTGTTCTTGAACATATTTTTGTAATGAATGTTCCACATTTTTCAATTTTGCCTGATTCATTTCTAAAACGCAATCGACTGTGAGTATAAGAATATATAACATACAAACACGTAAGTTGGTATATTTTATTCGGATATTTCTGATCGGGATGAAATTTAAACGATTGAAAGTTCACTGTGGAATATGGGTGTTGTAGCTTGATTGTGCCGTCTGAATACTCTTTGTTCAAGGAAAACGTAATAATTTTGGAAATAACTCGCCTCTGAAATGATGTACATAAATCCTTGGAACTGAATCATCACCTTTTCCACAACTGTGACTCATCACTTCAAAGTTATAACCTGAGAACTATAATAGGCCTTATACCATTGAAAGTGGCGAACACATCGCAGTTATTATAACCTGCCATTTCAAAGTTATAACCTCAAAATTACGGGTACCTGTCCATTGATTGGTAAAAAAAAGACATGTAGTATGGTGGATTTCCGCAGCTCCTATTGACAATTATCAATTAACAAGTAATGAAAATAATAGCATTTATACAAACTGAATTAACAATTAAGGTATGAATATTGACCAGGCGCTAGATACAAAATCCAGAAAAATTGAATGATTGAAAACGATGAATAACCCATTTCATTTTGAATAAATGTCATTCACGTTCCACGAAACAGGTGAAACAAACTGATCGTGAGCCAAAACAAAATAATTTGAGAAAAGTTAGGTTAGCTTTCGCCATCGACGGTCACTTGATGGTGAATTTCAAAGTTAATCAAAACTTTGTAGTGACTTTTGTTGACATGTTTTTGGGTAACCTTCCACAGTCTGAAAATGAAAACATAATCAGAAAAATCTATACAAGTGTAGAAAGGGTAATAATCTATACTAACACAAACAAAACCAAAAAACGCAGAAGAAAGTACCAAAAACTATGTTTACAACATACCTTGTTCGTGTGGTGATAGTTATATAGGTGAAACGTCAAGACCATTGGAAGTGCGCCACAGTGAACATCAGAGTTACATCAGAAATCGACAAATAACCGGATCTAAAATTACAGAACATATCCTCACATCCAATGGCGATTCTACGATTGAATGGAGAAGGACAAAAATCTTGATGAAACAACCACATCAAGAGAGGAGAAAATTGAAAGAAACGGCCTGTATTCTTCTTTCCAATAATAACTGCTCTTCAACAAATTCTATCGAAATGGATCATATGTGGTTACCTCTTCTCAGAGAGGATATGGTAGAATGCTAATAAACTGATCTGAACAGCACCCCATATATCAAATGAGCAATACGTCACTCACAAACTTTTTTGGTAGATCTCAATTGACATCCGTCAGTTACGAAAGCGAAAAAGACTCTGCGAGAAAAAATCCGAATTTCTTTCTACACTTGTATAGATTTTCCTAATTATATTTTCATTTCCAGACTGTGGAAGGTTACCCAAAATCATGCCAAGAAACGTTTTTCCTCCACAAAAAACCACATTCATTCAATACTTTGTAGTGACTTTCAACAAAGGCAAACTGTGGCAATTACTTATGGAGATGAAAGGTTTGATGGAAGTTACTAAAACGCCACCAAAACTCTATTGAAAGTAATTGTGTTTCCCAAGTGATATTTGAGTGGTACAGGATGGTTACCGCAACGGTTGTTTTCCACTTTCAAGCTTGAAAACATTTAAGGTGATTCTGCTCAGTGGCTATAATGGTTCAGACACCTTAATTGATATTAACAACTTATAGAAATGGGGTGTGGCTACCATAGATGGGAATTACGTGACTACAACAATGCAATTATAAAATGAAGTTATTCTTACTGTATAGTGGCAGATTAAGTGGTGATTACGCAATAATCACTGAGTCGAAGTTGCAGTACCAGATTCCTTCACTATGATGATGTTTGGGATGGCACTTACAGAATAACCGCCTCAGTTCAGCGTTGCGGGCACCTGTCCAACTCACTGCGGCTGCCTCGCGTTGTGGACTGATTTGCAGCGGCTTGCTACTCTTCTTTGCTAAATGTGGACAGTCGGGTGGTCGGCTGTGGTATACCCCTCGTCATGACTTCGCTGCCTAAAAACGTATCATTAGGCTAGTTTTCAATATAGTCTTCCAAAATAGCTGCCGGCCTGTGCCTATGAAAAAATATTGACAGCTTTTGTCTTATTCTTTTTCAAATGTGCCATGATCGCCAGACGAAATCCGGAATGACATTTGGAAACTGAATCAGAACATAACCAGAAAACCAATCTTGTGAGTTTTCGCGAATACCATAACAGCAGATGTCACATCATCAAAACTTCACTTACTACAATTAGTTATCAAAAGAAGTCAAACCCGTGGAAGTAACAAAATCTTTCATGATCGTACCAAAATGTTCTTGATAAAAAATGCTATTATACTCACCAATAATTTTTCAAATGAATACCTGATAACATTGATACATTTCGACGGCTCTGTTCTTGATTCCATATGGATATGAATTGTTAATGTTGTGTCATACTCATATTGATTTTTATGTTGAATCGAATGAAGAAGAGTAGAAACGAGCAATCCTGCTTCCAATTGTCTCGCATACTTGGTATATTTCGTAACTATATATGTTTTTCTTTTCCCCACCAATATACCATATATACCAAATATACCAAATGCATATTATAGGATATATATATATATATATATATATATATATATATACAGTGCTTCTCAAAAGTCTCCTCCCCCCCCTTTTATTTTTGGAACGATTATACATAAACAAGTGAAATTTGGAAACTGAATATAAAAGGTTGTAAACTTCCCTACTAGTGATGATAGATGACGAAATCGTCAAAGATGACGTCACAAGGCCATTGTGACCAATAATTTCAAATGGAACCCTACGGCAAGCAACACCTCTTTTAAAAGGTATCGAAAAACCCTATTCAATTATACTAATTTTGTTTGTTTTTATGGCAGTTTCAATGGCTCATTAGTAAACATTAAAATTTAAATTCCATTCAGTATGATATTAATTAAAGATTCAAGAATCAGTATCTACTTGAAGAAATTGCTCGAAGTGACCTCCATTTACTTCCTGACAGTAAAATATCCTATTTTTAAACTCTTCTCGTACTTTTGCAAATATGTCTGCGGAAACAGCCTCACATTCTGCAACAATACGTTGTTTTTAATCGTCAATATTGTCAGGTTCAGTGTGTACCCCCACAGAAAAAAGTCCAAAGATGTTAGGTCCGGGGATCGAGCTGGCCATTCCGTTGAACCTCGTCGTCCAATCCATCTACCACGATACCCCTCATCCAAATACCGTCTCATTGCACCGTAAAAGTGTGGAGGAGCACCATCCTGTTGGAATGTTATTTCCAAATCGCCGAATTCATCTGGATTATCTTTCAAAATTTCAAGGATTAACGGTACTATTGCGTTTTGCAACAGCTCCAGACAAACCTCACCAGTTAAATTAGTATTCAAAAGAAGAGGCCCAACGATGTGGTTTTCCAGGATATCTGCCCAAACATTCACCTTCTGGTTAAATTGGGTTTGTGTTTCACGAAACAGGTGAGGATTTGCGTCACTCCAATACCTCACACTCTGTGTATTTACATTTCCATTCAGATATAAAGTACTTTCGTCACTAAAACAAATTGTTTTGACATAGTCTGGCTGTTGGTTGATTTTAGTTTCCATATTTTCACTAAATTCTAGTCTTCGGTCTGGGTCGTCGTCTGAGAGTTGCTGAACCATTTTTAATTTTTACGGATGAAAGTTGTTTTTTTAACACCGTGTGTACTGTTCTTCGACTGACTCAACAGGTAGATGCAACGTGAGTTGTTGAAGAAGTCGGATTAACTATTACTTCTGCCAGTATTTTTTTCACATCAGAAATTTGTGGTCTGCCAGATCGTTTCGCATCATTAATACTACCCGTTGTTCCAAATTTACGAAGAATCTTCCTTAAATAAGTCCTCGAAACGGGGCGATCAGGAAATCTCTCATCAAAAATGCGTTCTGCTGCATGAATATTTTGTCCAGTTTCACCAAGAATTAGGATCGCTGCTACTTTATCACCTAAAGCACGTACCCTTTCGCTCCTTGAAGAACTTGAACGTTCGGCTTACAACAGTTTAACAAATTATTAAAATGTACAAAAATAATAGAAGTACCAAAAGCTGCTAAAACAGTTGAACGTTCGATCAACAATACACAAATTATCAAATGTACAAAAACTTGGACAATTACAAAAACGTCGAATTAGAGAGACTAACAAAAACATCGGCTTATTTGACAACTATCCAGAGGCGGAGTTTGAATTTGGAATTTCAGTATTAACTGATTTAATTCATCACAGCTTTGCGTTTTTGTAAGCGAGTTGCCAAAACTGCCATAAACACAAACAAAATTAGTATCATTGAATAGGTTTTTTCGATACCTTTTAAAAGAGGTGTCGCTTGCCGTAAGGTTCCATTTGAAATTATTGGTAACAATGGCCTTGTGACGTCATCTTTGACGATTTCGTCATCTATCATCACTAGTAGGGAAGTTTACAACCTTTAATATTCAGTTTCCAAATTTCACTTGTTTATGTATAATCGTTCCAAAAATTAGAGGGGGGAGGGGACTTTTGAGAAGCACTGTATATATATATATATATATATATATATATATATATACAGGGTGTAACTGAATAAGTGTAAAACATTTAAGGAGGTGATTCCTCATCGAAAAAAAGATAGGATCTTTCATATAAAGAAACTTCATTGGAGCATCTCTTGTTAAGATACAGCCCTTAAAGGGGTACATAAAATTTGTATAACAATTTTTTCACAAGCACTGAAAAGTTACAATATTGAAATTAACCTGACGTTTTGTACTACCAAAAGACACTTAGCCAGTAATTTATTTGGTTTACCCCATGGTTGTAAGGGTGAAAACGCAACCCTAAAATTTATTTCCAATGTAACTTTTTGTCTTATTATTTGTTTACCATTTAAAAATTTATTTCCAATAGCCTGTTTCATTCTAAACAAAAAATGTCTCTTGGGTTTTTTGCCCAAAATAAACCAGTAAGCAGCAAAATATTATTTTACGAACAACTACAGAGATACATCGTCATAAATGCGAACTGGATTTATTGTTATTTTGTAGTTAGTACCTGCATTAAACGATTAAAGGGTAATAAACAAAACTAAGTTATTAATAACAAAACACACTACATGTAGAAATCATAGTGAATGTTCAATATGTCTACCTTCAAACATTACGCATGCGTCTAGACGTCGGCGCATTGAGCCACGTATTCGCTCAAATATTCCTGGAGTCTCTCTGATTACCCTGCACGCATCGATGATGCGGTTTCTTAAGTCCTCTACATCGCGAACAGGAGTACGATATACCAAATGCTGTGAATGGCCCCAAATAGAGAAATCGAGAGGATTGAGATCCGGGGATCGAGCGGGCCATTTATGTGGTCCTCCTCGACCTATCCACTGATTTGCATATGTTTCAGTTAAATGCTGACGTGCTACTTGACTAAAATGGGCGGAGCCCCATCATGCATAAAAACATATCCCTTCTGACGCCCAAAGGAACTTCCTCCAGCAGTACTGGATGCACTTCTCTTAAAAAATTGAACGTATGCCTCACCATTTAATCGAGGAGGTAGAAAATGAGGCCCAATTAAATCATCCCCAATAACTCCGAGCCACACGTTAAGAAAAAACTGTTCTTGATGGCTAGTTTCGACAATAGCGTGAGGGTTTTCATCAGCCCATATGTGGTAATTATGAAAATTAATAATCTTGTCCTGAGAAAAACTACATTCGTCTGTGAATTCTATCGTCTTCAGAAAGTCACAATTTCTTCTAATCATTTCCAGCATCCAATTGCAAAATTCAAGACGGTTCGGAAAGTCTCGCGGTAACAGTGCCTGTACTCGTTGCAGATGGTAAGGGTATAAGAGTTGTTCCTTTAAAATTCGAAATACCGTCATATGATCAACATTTAGCTGGAAAGCAATCTTTCTAGTACTGGTAGTAGGTTGTTCTTCAATCAAATTAAGTACTGCTTCCTCAAGCTGTGGTGTTCGTATTTCTCGATGGCGACCACAATCCTGCGTTCTTTTGTCGAATGAACCATATTCTCGTAATCGTTGATGAAGTCGAGCAAATATTCTATGTGAAGGATGCTGCCGTTGAGGATACATTTCAGCATATCTTCTAGAAGCTTCTAACCCATTCCCCTGCGACAGACCGTAAACGTAATGCATATCAGCCATTTCCTCATTTGTGTATGCCATTTTATTAACAAGTGAATTATTAAAGTAACAAATTAAGAACAGAACAACAACACACAATTAGTATTAATTCAATTTCGAAAATTCCCAAACTGACAGCGTCATACCAATTTAATTGTCACTATCGCTAATAGCGACCTACTAGATAGATTAGTTTCGTATTTTCGCATTTATGACGATGTATCTCTGTAGTTGTTCGTAAAATAATGTTTTGCTGCTTACTGGTTTATTTTGGGCAAAACCCAAGAGACACTTTTGTTTAGAATGAAACAGGCTATCGGAAATAAATTTTAAATGGTAAACAAATAATAAGACAAAAGTTACTTTGGGAAATAAATTTTAGGGTTGCGTTTTTCACCCTTACAACCATGGGGTAAACCAAATAAATTACTGGCTAAGTGTCTTTTGGTAGTACAAAACGTCAGGTTAATTTCAATATTGTAACTTTTTCAGTGCTTGTGAAAAAATTGTTATACAAATTTTATGTACCCCTTTAAGGGCTGTATCTTAACAAGGGATGCTCCAATGAAGTTTCTTTATATGAAAGATCCTATCTTTTTTTCGATGAGGAATCACCTCCTTAAATGTTTTACACTTATTCAGTTACACCCTGTATATATATATATATATATGTATATATATATATATATATACATATATATATACGGGAACAAAGAGGCAATTACAGTATTGCAGATTTATAAAAGTATATTTTCAACCCCTCATTTAGAATGATCGATAATGTTGAAAGCCTGGCTTTCACATTTGACGTTTGTTCGGAACTCATTCACCATATTTAATTATTGGCGGGTCCGCCATTCATTGAACTCTTTCCAGTGAAATTGCGTATTCACCATTTATTCATCATTTCAATCATCCTTTGGAAACAAAGTTGTTTTTATTGGAAGTCGTCAAAAATATTTAGCTGCGAATTTTTTATTCGAGACAATAATGAGTGAATTGAAATTGAATTCAATCAGAATATAAACGATGAATGCAGTTAGTTAAGCTTGTGCGATTAAAATAAAAAAAGGGATAAAACTTTTTATTTCATTCAGTGTTTTCAATGAAGTTCCCTCATCTGCACAAACTATCCAAAATGAAAGGTATCCGATTATGAGAAGAAGTCACTGAATTATGATTATTCATTGCTTGATAGTATTGTTTTGAAAGAACTATGTTTCCAAATGACTGAAAAATTAAGTTTTTCTAGGAACTAAGCCGTTAATTATCACATTACGATTTTGCATTTTGGAAATGCAAGGGAAAAGCAACTGATATTTCTCTAGGGTACGTTGATGTTAGTGGTTTTCTTTCGTACTGTAAATTATATAATTGTCGATTCATTTTGTTGCGTTTTTATGACCACACTAAATTCTTGCAATCCAGTACAGATATTATGCTCGATAGGGCTCAGGTCGAGTTATTTCAATGGATTCTGTTTTCTCAAAAAAAATACGATTTCTGTGTGCTCTTTGAAAAAAGCATAGTTTTTCTAATATACATGATTTTCAAATATTTTTAACTAGACATCTGGAATTTTTCAGTCTTTCACCACTAGGTTCCATACCACGATGTGAAGTAAGACTGAGTGATTCAGTCAAAAATTCATCATGATTCAGTTCCGTGAATCTATTGAATCATCTCAATGCACTCCCAATTTGAATACTCTCAATTGCCAGTTCTTACAGAACCCCAGCAATATCGCGCTGTTTATTCCACTTATATTGCTGGTACTGAGTGGAATGATATCGTGAGCTACTGAACTTCTTCTACAATAACCTTTGTTGGGAACGAAAATTGATTGCATTGCTTGGACGATCGAAGAAAATTCATCACGAAATTATTTCCCTTACCATATTTATGTTTGAAAAACAATTCAGAGATAAATTCACCTCAAGCAACTCTAACAACAATGAGTGAATATGGGTGGAGAACTTCTTCTAATACATGGAACGGTTTCTTATTGAAATACATTGAATAACAAAGAATGTATAATATATAGATGTTTTTGAAACGAAAACCATCAGAAGTTGTAGCCTGATACAAAAATCTCTGAATGCTTCGTGATATCTCTATGTAATCTGACTCAAATGAAGAGAAAGAAGTATTACCAAATTTATTCCCCTACGTTCCCCTTCTATAGTTATATTTCCATGAATGAATCATAAAGTTGGAAATTCAGATCAAAAACACTTCCGGAAATAGAAAAGTTCACTCTGCTTTCAATGAAAATCACAACAATATGACAGTACGTTTTAAGGTGTCAATCCCAATATCTCTTTCACTAATAGTTTCGATTGAACACGCTATAATTATTATACTATTTATTTTCTGTATTATCGATAACAATCTCATGTTTTTTTCCTATCTATTCATTATGCGAAATTCTGGAAATTTTTTGCAAGTTCATAGAATTCTAGTTTTCAGGAAATAATCAATTTATTTTTGTATATTACTTTTCTCATTTGGAGGATTTTGGATGGTTGCTTTTCAAAATTATATATGAAAGTGTTGAGACGATACTTGAAACATAGATCCATATCTACGAAAGTGGAAAAATCCTCTTACGTATCCTGTTCGATATCTCCTGATGGTCTCTTCAACCATGTTGGCCGAGCGTTTAATAAGTTTAATTCAACTTTGAAATTTATAAAGTTTGGCGTGAGATTCAATACGACTTCTGAACAGTTGAATTTCTGAAAAAGCACTTCTAAAGCGATTCCTAGAAAACCCCAGGAATTTTTTTAGATTTTTTTAGACTCTGCAAGAAAAAATCCAAATTATTAAAACAATTGAAAGAGGTTCAGAAGATTTTGAGAACGGGGGCAGATATAGTCTCCGAAACGTCAATGAAAAACTATATAGAGAAGTATTTTTTGAATTTTTACTATTTTCTTTTATAGGCATATTCAGGGAACGAGAGGTTACTGACAAATCGAATCATTTTTCTATAGGAAATATAATTTGGTGAACGCAGTAACTTATCGGGGTGAACTAATTAGTTTGCCCTTTCTACACTTATATAGATTTTCCTGATTATATTTTCCTTTTTAGACTTAATTTAAAAAAAACTGAGGAAAAATTATACGGTACCAGTGTTACAGAATGATGATCGATAATATTGAATGCTCGGCCTCCAAATCTGACGTAAGTTCGATTTGCTTCCACCATATTTTGTTTTTGGCGGAAACGCCATCCATTGTTTCTGTTGTCATCTCATTGACATTGGGTATTTACCATCCATTCTTAAATCACTTTGATCATACTTTTGTTAGACAAAAGTTGGTTGGAAATCTTCAGAAATAGTCTTCGCTAATTTCTTATTTGGAACACTGAGAGGTGTATTGGAATTGGACCAAAACATCATTCATTTCGTTTCATCAGAATGAAAAAGATAAAACATTTCATTTCGTGGAGTGTTTGCAATTAAACGACTATTCATCCACCTGGACGTTCGGATTATCTATCGCTCGAATTCTTTTTCATAGAACTTTCATTTAGGAAGTATGGTCAATTATAGTTTTTTGCGAAAAAAATCTTTAAAAAAGTTAGTCAAAAAGCAAATCAATAGAATATATTTCATTCACATACGAAATAATTCATTGTCAAAATGTTGACAATAAAATTTTGGTAATGTGTTTCAATGGGCCTTTTTACTCTACATAGTTTTTTGTGCGCATGCCTCAACTTTTTTGGGCAACATATTTTTTGGGCAGTTCATACGTGAAACAACTCGTGAATATGAGGGTTGTTTCAATGTATTATTTCATTAGTTTTCCAAACCTTTTGTCTAAAAATTTGTCCTAAATATGGTAAATGTGATTTGGGGGTTGAAACATGTGGACGGGGTGATTCCAACTGATTGATCATGTTAATAAAGATTTCACTCCACTCCGAAAGAGGTCCGACAACAATACATCCTGATCCCATCAGTTGTGTAGAAAAAGAATCATTTCATCAATAATTTGTATTTTCTGATGATTCATCTTTATTTTCATAATAATTGATATATTAATTAATTAAAACCTAACAGGAATGTCATTGTCATCCTAACCTTTCTACAAGTTCTGATTTTCCCACCTTGTGGGCGACCATGGCATTTCAACCATCGTTGAAGTTGGAAACAACTTCGTGCTTCAACTGTTGTATGTACTAATGAAGCACCATTCATTTATGTTTTCATTTAATAGCACTGAAAAATTTTTGACAGTTCTACCAACCATTCAAGGTTTGTCATTTCATATGAAACAATTTCACCCAATCATGTCAACATTACACTGATAATTGCATTCAGTGCAATTTTCGATCACTATGACAACAAGATTGAGTTTGACAACTTCATTCCAAATAAATTTCAAAATGTCACGTTTTGGCAATGCGAATGTTCAAAGTATAAATGCGCTAATCAAAGAAAAAATTCCCAGAAATACAACCTACGGTCACAAATATATTTGGGGAATATTTATGGAATTTTGCTGTGAACGATAATATGAATTAATTTAACATAGAAGTTCAGAAGAATTGGCGTTGATACTGAAAGATTGGGCGGTCAATATGAGAAAGAAAGACGGGACCGAATTTAAAGAAGCAACGATGAAAACAATGTGGAACGTTTCGTGCAAACTTTTGCAAGAAAAGTACTATAATGACTATACTATTATGATTGACCTGTTTAACAACATAGTTTTTAATCCAGCCCAAAATGACCGCGATGCAATCAGGAAGAAACTACAAGCAGATCCATGTAAACGTTAGTCCAGTTCAGTTTCGTTAAATTTATCTGATGTTAACAAAATAATATTGCCATGGGATGAAAATACTCCTGAGGGTCTTATGCATTAATTTTACCATATTGCTGGTGTAGAATTAGCGTGGCAAGGAGGAGAGGCAGTTGCTTGTCTGGTGGATTTTTTTCAAATCGAGAAAAATAACGATGACTCTCCAACAAATCGCATTGAATACAATCTGGTGTTCAGTAAAACGTGCCAAGGTGGTTCTAAAAGCTGTACAAGTAGTAAATGGTTGCTTTCCAAAAGTGAAAGACAAAGCTGCCCGGTACGTCTTTTTCATAAACTGATATCAAAACGAGGCAACAATATTACCTCACCACGACTGTTCTTAAAATCAAATCGACATTGGAAAAATGAAACTGACAAAGGGTACGATAATGTACTTGTTGGAAGAAATACAATAAATGGATGGACTAAATCTCTTGCTGACGCAATTGGCTCGAATGTGAAGGACAAAAAGATAACAAATCACTCGAATAGATCAACTGCTGTTAGCAAATTGGCAAAAAGTGGTGCAGAAGAACAACAATTGCTGAAAATTACTGGTCATAGCAATCAAAATTCTATAAAACCTTACTCAAATCCCGATCATGAACACCACAACAAGATCATAAATATTATGCGTGATGATAGATCTTCTATAGTAGAGAACAGCAACGAATCTAATGTTGAGTTAAATTTTAATAATTGTACTTTCACTAACTGTACTTCTAATAAATAAATAAATGTTTCATTGTGTTTTCCGCGAAACATCCCTCGGACATTGACAACTGTCTCATAATTTTATGACAAATTTCTCAAGCTCGTTGCTTGGTAACAGCCCTCAGCCTTCGGATTCGGGCTGTTACCAAGGAACGAGCTTTCGATTGTCATGAAATTATCTCGTCTATTATCAATGTCCTAGGGATATTACTACTGATAATGAGGATAATAACCCGTGTAGTTCAGCCACAATGTATGTCACATATATGGTTTCGAAATGGAAGAGTATCCAAAAAAAAGGAAAAAAACAGGCCCATATTTGGGTGGATTTTGTAACTCAGATGGTATGAAAAGTTGGATGAAGGATATCACAAATATATACCGTTATAATTCGAATTGAGAGAACAATTTCTCCAAGAGCAGGAATCTTTTAGATATGCAACTTCCTCTCAATCTGACCAAACTTCAAACAGCCTTGATAACTTCTCATAACAATATAAAAATGAGTACCCTATATTATAATTGCAGGCAATAATCATTAGATGTTTGGAAAAATTTATAATAATAAAAATGACTATTAAAAAAACTTTTCAAAGGCAAGCTTTCATGTATGCCGTGTACTAAAACGAATAAAATAAATTTAAGTCATCACTGATAATGATTTAATTATTTTTTGTTGAATTATTTGGTTTTTAAAAGCTTGTCGCACCAAGAATTCATAAAAGTAGGCACCAATTGATTTGATTGGGCAGTGATCAGTTGGTAAGTAAGAACTTGTCAAAGTCTTTGATTTTTACAAAGTATTCATGAAAGTAGATACCAATTAATTTCATTGGACAATGAATAGTCTACTCGACAAGTTGAAAATGGTCTAAAATAGAGATACTGCTCTTAAAATTATGTGTCATATCTCATTGAATCCGGAATAACGCCTAGAAAAATGTGCCAAAAGCGTGTATTAGCACATAAAAAATTGCAAAAGTTATAAACAATTGAAGATGAAAAAAAAATGGCATTTTGTTTTTTGCCAATATCTCATAAACTATCGATATTTAGAAAAATTCAAAAAAATATTCTGAAAGAGGAGAAAATTTCCAACAAAAAACTCAACGTTGTCGGAACTCTATCTCAATTATTTATAATTTTGATTGAACGCTGAAAATGGGTCTCCGAGCGACATTTTTAGGTTGCGCGCGCGGTGTCAAAAGCGAGTACGACACATTAATTAATTTATTCAAGGTATTACATTTTTTTTTTATTTAAAAAAAATCATGGTGTATTCGGAACACTATAAATGATTCATTCCCGTTGGGAATTTTACTGAAAGTTTATTTTTCAACAAGTTAAACGATTGTTAACTAACAAAATTTTCCCGAACTTCTGTCTTAATTGTAAATGCAAAAAAATGTTTAAATAATTGTCGTAAAAATTTTTCGCTTCGTAGAGCCTTTCTTATATATATACCCAACAAGATCACACCATGAAAGTTGAAAAAAATTCATACTTTGTTTATAATAATTTTTGTACTTAAACAAAAACAAAAAAATCCAAGTAATGTTGTTGAAAAAAAAATTATTGTCTTAATCATCATATCATCGTTTCTTCATCAATACAAGATATAAATTGATTTGCAAAAAAAATTTTCCCGCCATTTGATGATCAATTTTTTATAAACAAATTGATTATTTCAATTTTTTGGAAAAATTTTTTTCCACAACTTCATTATATTACAAATATTATGATTTTTGAAAACAAAAAAATCCTTAATAACAATTTTTAATTGTTTATAATCGTCCTTTTTATATTTCTATTGTTTAAATAATTAGTTGAGATTTTTTTTTCCCAATTTTTCCCAATTCCAATTCCCAAAGTACAATAAAAATTGGAATATTTTTTTTCTATACTTTGTTGTATATGGTTTTTTTGTGAATTTTGGAAGTTTCAGAAAAAAACTAACAAAGTTGAAAATTCATTTATAACAAAATTGGTAAGTTAATAAACGATGGAATTGTTGATAAAAAATATTGTTTTTTTGTTACTTCATAGAGGACTGTCAATTATGATTCTTAATTAATTATTTAAACAATAGAAATATAAAAAAACGATTATAAACAATTAGAAATTAAGAAAAAATGTTTTTTAAAAATCATAATATTTGTAATATAAAGAAGTTGTGAAAAAATTTTTTTCAAAAATATTGAAATAATCAATTTGTTTAAAAAAAATTATCAACAAATGACGGTTTTTTTTTTGCAAATCAATTCATATCTTGTATCAATAAAAAAACGATAATATGAATGTTGAGGAAAAAAATTTTTTTAACAACATTACTTGGATTTTTTTGTTTTTGTTCAAGTAAAAAAATTATTATAAACAAAGTATGAATATTTGTTTAACTTTTATGGCCTGATCTTGTTGAGTATGTATATAAGGAAGACTCTACGAAGCGAAAAATTTTTACAATTATTTAAAAAAATATTTTCATTTACAATTAAGACAGAAGTTCGAGAAAATTTTGTTAGTTAACAATCGTTTAACTTGTTGAAAAATCAACATTAAGTAAAATTCCCAACGGAAATAGATTATTCATGGTGCTCCGAATAGAACATGATTTTTTCAAATTCAAAAAAACATATTTAATACCTTAAATGAATTAATTAATGTGTCGTACTCGCTTTTGACGCCGCGCGCACAACCTAAAAATGTCGCTCGGAGACCCATTTTCAGCGTTAAATTAAAATTATAAATAATGGAGATAGAGTTCATTGGAAATTTCCTCTTCTTTCAGGTTATTTTTTTGAAATTTCTTAAATATCAATGGTTCATGAAATATTGGCAAAAAACGAAATGTCATTTTTTTTTCTACTTCAATTGTTTATAACTTTTGCAATTTTTTATGTGCTAATACACGCTTCCGGCACATTTTTTTAGGCGTTATTCTGGATTCAATGAGCTATCATACATAATTTTAAGAGCAGTATCTCTATTTTAGACCATTTTCAACTTGTCGAGTAGACTGGAATGGTTGGTAAGTAACAACTTGTCGAAGTAATAATTTCATTACAATTCGCGCAGTTTTTTCAAACCAATTAATTTAACAACAACAGAGAAATCATTTTCATCGATGACTTGAATTTATTTTATACGTTTTAGTACAAGGCTTGAATAAAAGCTTGTCTTTAAAAAGTTTTTTTATTTATTTTTTGCTTTTTGGTTAGTTTTCCTCAATCTGTTCATTCCTAATGGAGCCTCGTTATTGCAAGGTCTCGTCCCTGTATATTATGAGCTGGAAGAAATCACGATCTCCGACCCCAAAAACTCCCACATACCAATTTTTAATAGAATCTGACCATAATCACTAAACTCGTAGGTCATTCTGAAGTCGCCATATTGAATTAGTAGATTTTGACATAAAATTCATGATCTCCGATCCCGAACACCCCTGCATACCAATTTTGAATCGAATTGGACCATAATCACAAAACTCATCCTCCATCTCGGGGCCCCCATCTCAAATTTATGAATACCTCCACGTACCAATTTTAAAGAATCGACCATATACAAACTGGTCCATCTAAGCCGCCATTTGATTTAAATTTTACAAAAATTCATAATCTCCGGATCCCGAAACCCCCGCATAGCAATGTTGAATCGAATCGGACCATAATCACAAAACTCATCCCCCATCTCGTGTCCGCCATTTCAAATTCATGAATTTCGACAAAAATATCATAATCTCCGACCCCGAATACCCCCACATACCAATTTTGAATCGAATCGGACCATAATCACAAAACTCGTCCCCCATCTTGGGTCCGCCATTTCAAATTTATGAATTTCGACACAAATTTCATAATCTCCAACCCGAAAAAGCCCCACATACCAATTCTGAATTGAGTCGGATAATAATCACAAAATTCGTCCGCCATCTTGGAGCCGCCATTTCGAATTAATAAATTTTGATAAAAAATCATAATCGCCAACCCCAAAAACCCCCACATACCAATTTTGAATCAAATCGGACCATAATTACAAATCTCCTCCGCCATCTTGTAGACGGCAAACTCCATAATGCATTGTCACCGGAATCATGAACATCTGCCAAATTTCAGATCAATCGGTCGACTAGAAGTCGGTCAAAATTCACTTTCAAGATTTGTCCCTGACGAACTAACGAACAAACGAACGAACGAACAAGTGAAACTAAATGAAAGCTTGTAAAACTAGATCACATAAACTCGGTTTGCAAACAACGAGTTACTTTTTTTCCTGAACCTTTTCTGATCCCTTCCAACAACTTCCATTAGGGATTAGCTCGTTATGCCATACCTGAGATGAAACTGGGAAATCGACTTGATTCAAAATGAATACTAGCGCATGTACTATTTATCAGGAGTGGCTCATCAAGCTTGTCCCTCCGTATTTTCGTTATCTGAGGAAATGTTCCATTGAATGAACAATTTGAAATTATCTCTCGCCCATCGGTTCAAACGCAGTAGATTATATGATGAATTGCCAGAGTTTACGGTACAAGTGAAGTTGCCGCAGATCCCACCAGTTTGGGTCAGTATCATGTTTCGATATTTCCAGTGATATGTCATTGTTACATGGATATTGTTCAATGTTGTGGAATGATACACGAGTAGGAACTCAGTTGATATTGGATTTATGTCGAGAGAAGTATTTAGGTGGTGATATAATGGCGGACTGATAACTGGTATCGTCAAGTGAAAAAAATGGGAGATATTCTGGGTAAAATATTTCTAGTTAACTTTGCAAATGGCTTGCTGTTGAGCAATTCAACAATATTTATCCAACTATCAGTACGGTCACATCTCATTTTATATAAATAACAATATTAGTTTCTTCTATACATGATACAGAACTTCTTCTAAGCTGTCCAGGGATATGGAAGATAAAATGGGGTTAGGAGAAGTATGGGAATTTGCATTTTCCATAGCGAAGAGATACCACCTCTCTCCAGGGGGTTGTGGGGGACGCCTCCGCAGGTGTTGGCGGATTGTGCCCTGTTAATTACTTTAAAATTTTAAAATATTGAAAAATTTTGGCACCTTCTTCATACGTTTATGTGCAGATTTTTTGATGTTATTGATTTTTATTCTTGAATATACAGTGCTTTTCTTCAATGTACCCCCACTTTTATTTTTTGAACGGGTCAACTCAAAAAATAGAAAGTTGGGATAATGAAATTGATGCATGAATACTATATTATGGAGTAAAATTGACAGATGAAACTTTCGAATTGGCAACTGGGCGCCACCTGGGAAAAAAAATAAATTCAAAGGGGGGTCTTGTGACACATCTTTTTGAAGTTCCTGACAAATACTTCGGAACCCTAGAGTATGAGTTTCCCGGAAAATGTGAGGGTTGGTGTCACTCCAATAACGGTAATTTTGTTTGTGAACCTTGCCGTTGAGATCAAATGTAGATTCGTCATTGAAACAAATATTGTGGAGATAGGTAGGATTCCTTGCAATGGTTTTCGTCATAATTTTGCAGAATTTTGTTCTTCGATCAGGGTCATCTTCAGTAATTTGTTGTACCATTTTGATTTTGTATGGATGATACTTATTCCTCTTCAAAAATCTCCACACAGTAGAAGGACACAACTCACGACGGAGGAAGTAGGCTGTTGAGGATTTACTATCATCTCACCAATTATTTAAACTTTCTGTTCTTCCGGAATGGACGGATGGCCTGGAGGCTTTTTGTTCTGTACACTACCGGTAGTTGTAAATTTGTTTACAAGTTCCCTTGAATATTTTCTACAGATAGGACGATTCGGGAAACGATCATTTAAATTCCTTTCGGTTTCGTTACGCGTCGCACCGTGAATAAAAATCGCTTCGATTTTTCCTTCCAATGGACGAGAATCGACCATTTTAGAGATAGTTCACGTGGTACCTATTTACTAGTAAAACCGAAAACTAAATGACAATATTTTAACTGAACAATGACGTTCGTTGTCGTACTGACATTTCTTGTTATTTTTTGTTCGAACAAAAAATAACCTATCAAACCTTATCGGGTTGTTGGGAGTGCCATATGTCAGAGAAAAACAAATATTTCTAGATGTATCGATATCAATGTGTTTGTATTCAGGTTATCATCAAATGTTCCGCCACTTCGTAGTAGGTGAAAATATTGACTTTATATTCTAGGGTTGTGGAGTATTCGTCAGGAGCATCAGAAGGATGTGTCACAAGACCCCCCTTTCAATTTTTTTCCCAGGTGGCGCCCAGTCGCCATCTTGAAAGATTCATCTATCAATGTTATTCCAAAATATAGTATTCATGCATCAATTCCATTATTCCGAATTTCAATTTTTTGAGTTTACCCGTTCAAAAAATAAAAGGAGGGGGGACATTAAAGGAAAGCACTGTATATTAGAATTGTGTATGTGTTTAGTTGTGGTCTCTATCTCGGAAAACAAATCAGTAAAATCTAGTTCAAACAAACTTATTGGGAATCCTGCTGAAGAAAATTCCTACCCTTCGGGCGTTGTGTTGAAAATACTACTCTCAGAAATTGGAGTTTCATATTCAAAGTGTTTTGGTCCGACCGAGAGGTTGAGAAAAGTGGAACATATTTGAAGATCTTTATTCCTTCATACTCGAATTTTTATGTTTACCTTTCGTGATAAATATCTAATTCTTGGTATATCAGCCCCTTATGGTTAGGAGGCTTATTGTGATGAGCCCTTATCTCAGTTATGACACGAGTAAGGGGGCTCTTTGGAATGGAATACTTACCAGCTTCATTCAACTATTAACTATTAGATAATATTATTTTCTATTTTAACCATTTATTGTTATATAACATTAATTAATTTGGAAAGTTCTGGTTAGTTGATTTCATCACTTTGTATATAATTCCAACCTTTCATAGAATGTAATCATTTTGACGGATGCAGGAGGGTCTGTCAATGTCAACTACATATGTGTGCCAAAGTTCACAAGTGGAAAATCAATCATCTCCTATTTTTCTAGCCATAGGGGTGGATCATTCCATTCCAAATTGGAATATGATCAACTATAAGGATTACACTTTCTGATGAAAGAAGAATCATTCAAATCGAAAAACCCACTACAAAGTTATGCCTGATAGAATCGGTTAACGGGCCAAAATTCAGAGGGTGAACGATCAATATCCTTCATTTTGCTACCCTTAGGGATGAATTTTGTTGTTCGAATTAGAATGGGACCAATTTCGAAGTACACCTCATCCAATGAAATAAGAATCATCGGAATTGAACTGCTCTGTGAAAAGTTGTGCGTGATCATACATAAAAAAATTATAAAAAAATATACACGTCGAATAGAGAACCTCCTCCTTTTTGGTTTCGTCGGTTAAAAATGGTTTATACTATAGAGGAACTATAGTGGAGAGGAAGTTATCTGTTCTGAGAAGAGCAATTTACAGAATTTGTCCCGATACGTTACTGCATTTTCGATATTGTGGATCCTAAAATAAATTAAGAAAATTTCAAATTTGTCAGTAACGTACCGTTTGAAAATTATTTGCCTAATATATTTCCCAACCATTTTGAAAATGTATGTATGTGGAGAAAAAAACATATTTTTGATATATTTATATTTGTCTCTCATATTTATTCATATTTAAAACAAAATATTCGTGTGATGTACTTCAACATAAGACATGTAAGTTTTCATCAAATGTTTTCAATTGTTTGTGGAAGTATTTATTCATCTCTGATTCCACAGAGTACTCATTTGTTGTCGCTGCTACTTGGTTAATCACTTTTGCAAGATGGAATAATCTTCTTAATTTCCACACCTGACAGACGAACGCACTGATGATGTTCCTTTTTTAACGGACTAATTCTCGAAAAAACAATGTGGCATGTGATGGGTTGAAAACCCAGTTTCAAGCACTTGCTCCATCACAAATATAAGACACTTTTCTACTTGATATTAAATTACATGTAAACAGTACGATGGCAGGCGAATCACATGTTCGCATTGCGCGTGTTCAGCCCTTTAATGCAACCTTTTGCGGACGCATCTCAATCTACTTTTTATCCATTATCAGGGAAATTTCTGAAACCAGGGCTCAATTTAATTCGAAGTTTATATGCGCCGGATCACAACGTAACCGCAGTATTCACGTTTATAACAAAAAAAACTGTGGAACTTCAAGAAAACTCTATTTATCGAAGGGGCAGATGCGGATAAATTGCACTATACGGACGAATTCGACCGATTCCACCACTAACAAAGGTGCGCCAAGTCTATATCTTTGTGTGATGATTATAATTCTTTCTTTTGATTTGAGTAAGATTGCATAAAAATATTAGTTATAATTTTGGGAGATTTGAATCCCAAAGCAACTTTTGATTGGAAAGTTTGAGGTTTATACAACAATAGAATTTCTGTTTTTTTTTTAATTTGAGCCAGATTACATAAAAATATCAATGGCGTTCAGAGATATTTGAACTATTCTCCAATTTTTTATTATAGAGTTTGAGGTTTATAGAAACATAGAAATGCTATTTGCGTTTTCCAGTGACAATTCAACTCATGTATAAAAAATCGCATATGCCACAGTGCAATTGTCAGTTTGCCAAAATAAATAGTTTGACATGTTTGTCAACAACTTATTGAATTTCTAAGCACGAACAATGAGTCGATTCGGTGAGTCTACGAACGCTTAAATTAGTCAAATTGTTAATACCTGTGTGCCTACTAATACAGTTGCGACGCAATCATCAATTTAGCGACAATTTCCTACGTTTTGCGATGCAGAAAGATATAAATTTGAGCCAGATACTTCCATCGAGAAATTGAATGTAATATTGCAAGATTGTGCATTCAATGTGCAAAAAAGCAACGGAGAAGACTACAAAGAAGCGGTTGTTAAAATAATCTGGAACAACACCGCTAAAGTGCTACAAAGTAAATATTATAACGAATTCAATATTGTATTTAACAATTTCACCGACGTTCAGTTTAATTCATCACGAGCTGCACTCGAAAAGAGAAAATCTATTGCATCAGCTCTCAATGAATCTAAAGTATTTGTAATGGCCAGATTATATGAAGAAAATGAAACGGAAGGACTTCAGAAGAAATTATATCACATTTTGGCGTTTGAATTAGCTTGGCGCGGAGGAGAAGCAGCTTACTGCAAAACCACTCATTTCGTATCTGAAATTGAAAATAATGGAAAAGAAACTGGACGTATCGAGTATAATCCTCTATTTCCGAGAACGAGACAAGGCGGTAACAATAAACTATGTGACAGCAAATGGATTACGCCTAATATTTTACAGAAAAATATCTGCCCAATACGTTTACTTAAAAAGTTAATGGAAAAACGAGACACTTTTATAACGTTGGACAGAGTATTTCTTACACCAAATCAGTTTTGGAAGAAGAAAAATTCTTAAGGTTGGTATAAGAATGTGCCGATTGGAACTAATGGAATATCCAAATGGACTAAATGCTCTGCACAACGTATTGGTATCGATGTCAAACGTGTCAAAATTACAAATCACTCAAATCGAGCGGCAGCAGTTAGCGAATTGAGTAAAAGCGGAATTGAAGAACAAGCTCTAATGAAAATAACAGGACACAGCAATTCATCATCAATTAAACCATACTAACAAGTTGATCAAGAGTATCATTCGAGCATTACCCAATCAATCCGTTTGGGAAAAAAAAAACTCCAACATCTACTACAGAAAGGATCAGCTGTAGCACCCGCAGCGACATCAATGTTCCTAGTATGCATTTCAATAACTGCGTTTTTAATAATTGTATATTCAAATAAAAATGTGTTTATTTTCAATGTTTCATAAATAAAGTTTGCATTGATATGTTTCTAAATTTCTTATGCAATAAATTGTCCTGCTGAATTACACTAGATATTTGTGTGTGATATTTGACTCGAAAAACTGTCAACCTAAAAACGCTCCACCTTCGGTGTCGCGTTTTCAATAGTTGACAGTTTTCCTCGACTAATTGCTAGGCAACAGTTTCTCATTAAACAACCCAAATTTACCCGATGAGATACAAACCTCTCGTGCAATTATAAGTGAAAAAATTCCCTATTTTTTTCGATACATGATTCGTTAGCTTCATTGAAGGCTTTTTAATAATCAATTATTAAATTCTAAAATATATTTTCCGACTGGCCGCGTCATCGGGTTTTTGTTGTGCATTTAATCAATGATATTGAGTAATGGAATGAAGAGTCACTATAATATCGAAGGGTTTCATTACAGTTATAGAGAGTAGGGTGTGAGAAATTGTAGGATTAAAATATAAATTGACTGTTCTAAGGCCATTCTGAGAAATAACCAACTATAGAATAATTCGTCAGTTCCACATAAGCTGATAAAATCATTTATATTTGATAATCATCATGTGGAAATAGATCTGAAAAAGTTTTTTGTGAAAAATCCGCAGTGAGAGAATTATTCACGATGCTCGAATAATAAGCAGGGGCTGGCATTCTAGGAAGTTAGGGAATTTGCATATGCAATGAGATTGGAGAAAACTCAGTCATGGAATTCCTGACACAAAATGACTATTATAGTTAGTTGCATAGACAATTGAGAATGAAGATGAATAAGTACGGTATGAAAAGGAAAATTCAGTTGAATGGAATTGAATTTGGGATTGAACGTGAATTCATTCATCTTATAAAAAAAGGGTCAACTTTAGTCGAGCCTCAAACAATGGAAATCCGTATTCCTATGCCCGTTAGAAATGCCGAATTCAATTATGTTATTTAGAACTGCAAACGTAGACGTGCAAACATGCAAACACATACATAAGTAATTATCATGAGATGTGTTCGCAGAAACTCGCGGGTCTCGACATCATACGAATTCTAGGTGCTTATATAAATCATGAAATTCAGAAAATGTAATAGGTGAGTTCATTTCGTGTGGCTGGCTCGAACTTGCGTCAATTACAGCATTCTCCTGGGTTATCAGGTTCGTGTCCTAAGTGAATAAGTACATAATATTAATTAAGAGTTTGTTGTAACAGTTACAGAAGCACGTAACGTGGGCCCTGGTTCACCCGGTCCTAATTGAAAATCATGATATCGCTGTATACGATCAATTCCCAACTTCTAGTTCAAAAACGAAAGGGCAAACATAGCCCGAACTCAATCACTTCCCAAATAGAAACATGATGTGGAAAGGATTCTGCCAAAATTTCACGCATGTCGTACCCACATATTTCGATCTGTTGAGCTCTTGGAACCAGCATCTTCTGGCTCTATTCATTGTTGAGCTTTTCCGAGAATTTATTGTATATAGAATAATTATTCTAACAATTAAGCGCTGATAGATTTATATTATAGAAAAAAATTTAAAGCACAAATTTTACCAGGAACACTGTGTACTGTTCAAAGTACCTTAATGTTATCGAAAATTTAAAAAAAAATGTTAATTAGGGTATGTTATTTATTACACCCCAACACACGATTTCGAATATAATGCACAAGTAGCTTAATGACTGCTTCAGTGATTTTGCACGTCTTTATTTCGAAAACACTGTGAATTATATTACATTAATTATCTATGTTTCATTTATATTATTATGTATATTTATACTGTATATTGGTGAAATTTATTCGTGAAAAACTCGTGAATCAACCTTTTTACTATTATCCTACTTTCATCAAGCAAAACAAGTGGATCGGTCCCAACGAACATCATGGGTGAAATATAATTTACTTAGACTTTTTATCAGAAAGAAGCTCGATTTGATAAAGGTTCATCTTATATCCCTCAACTTCGAATCAACATTATTATACTTCTATGATGGCGTCCAAATTAATTATATTCAAGGGACAGCAGGGTGTTGGACAAAATATAGTACATTTATTGGACAAACGAAACAATTATTGAAGAATAGAGTCAAACAACACACAAGCGATTTCAGAGACCTATCCAGATCTGCAAGAACTGCACTCTCAGAACACCACCATAACCTAGGTCATCATTTCGATTTTAACAACACAGTTTCAGACTACGGAGACAACGAACATAGAAGACTAATTTTAGAAATGATATACATAAATAGTCACAGAAATGCGATCGATAGACGAATAGACATTGAATACCTCAGTAGGATATACAACCATATAATTTCTTTCTCAATTACTTGAATAAAACCGTACAAGAAAAATCCAAAATGAAACATAAACCTTCCCCAATGTATACAGATCCAGTCATTTGTAAATGTTGAGAACCATTTCGTTACTCCCTTTTTTTGTTGTATCGATGTTTTACACCTGATTGTTTTAATAACACTTGAATGGCAATTGTTAACCAGAACGTTCCTTTTTCAAACCATTGCATATATCAGATTATGATTTTCAACGATAGATCCATTGACATAAGTTCAACGACGGCTTGCAACAATTCATATCTCGAACAACCTCAACGAAGTACTTTGAACCATTGATTACGCCTAAGGTAGGTTGACTTTCTTTACGTACAGAACTATAATTGCATTTTTCCAATGAAGTCGTCAACTGACAACACTTCTTTTATCCATATTATAGCTCTGAAGAAGCACTAAATATACTCGCGAAACGTTAGCGGAGACGTAGAATAGTTTTTTTTTGTCCAACACCCTGCAATGCCCCAAATACAACATTATTATAATTTCATATATTTTCCGATGCAGTAGATTATCAATAACAATCATATTGTGTTCATCAAGAATTTTCAACAGGTTGAATAAATATTTCCATCAAGTAACTATATTCATCCGATCTCCATTGAGAAAACATAACTATCAAATTCTTGTTTGTTTTTTTTTATAGAAAGAGCTAAATTTCCAAACCGAATACAGGCCGTAACTGTCAACCTGTTGAAAGGTTCATGATTTCCATTAGAAGTTATTGTGACGCTCTTGTAGAATGAAAACATGGGAACTTGATGCTTTTTCTTTATTTGTTTATTCCTTTATTTCACGTCGGCTTATTCCTGCGCCCGTGGCTTAACAATGACACCGGTGAGCACACTGCCCCAACCAGAAATTATGCCGAATCCTCGTTGTTTCAGATGTAGGGTTCTTCAATGAGCTCAACATCTATGAACTCAGGACCGCCATCTTAACGTCCCCACCGAAGGACGGCATATATATCGTGATATCTCGTGCTCATTGATATGACACCTGCGGTTGCGAATATACTACCACGCTGCAGTTGTTAGGGCATTTTGACGCACACCTTTCTTGTCATGTGGTCACCCATCCAAGTACTAGCCGCGCCCGATGTTGCTTCACTTCAGATATCGATAGACTCTCGTCAACCTGACTACAGCATTTTTTTGAGCTGGTTTTTTTAGGAGTTGCGCAGAGTATCATATCCTGCGTCAATATTTTTCTTCGTTATTTTACCTGAATAACAACAAACACGTACAAGACAAGAGAGGAGTCAGACTGGAATTATCAAAATGACAAAAAACCTGGAATATATCGAGTCATCGCCAACAGGCGGGGGCACACCCTTCGCACCCACCAGGAGGAGCAAGCGTGTGTTCATACATAGTTTCAGTTAACATTGTATATCTAGTAGCTCATATCATGTATATAGTAGATCAAGTCAATTGTATTGGAATATTGCATAATAAATCTTTTTGGATTGGATTGTCAACCTGTCCATAATTTGATGCTTAAAACATGTTGTTCCATTTCCCGAACAATTACACCTTCATTAGCTGAAAGTGTAGCCGACTTTCGTATAGAAGAATGACAGGTTCGACTGGCTGGATTGTGTAATTTTAAAGACTCAGAAATTTTCATATGGAACTGTCCTATCGTACTCTTGTCCACTACTAGACTAGTCGAGGAGTGAGTTTCCTGCATAAAATAGTTCCAAGTCTCCAAAAATTATTCGATTCGCGATGCAATTCTAAGAAAGACAGTTTTATGTTTTTTTTTGCTGACAAAAATTGCGATTGTCAAAAATAAAGGTGAAGTTCAGTTTCTGGAAATAACTCGAAAACTATGAGGGATAGCGATAATCGGAAAATATATTCTCAAAGAGGACACGCGCCTTATCTAAAGAGAGTGCACCACATAAAATATTTTTTTGGTAGTTTTTTTATATCAATTTAATAATTTGAATGAATTATGGTGTGTTTTAAACACTTGAAAGAACAAGGTTTCGTTGGAAAAAGAAATGTGGTTTATTTTTCAAGTTCAAGTTAGTCATTGGTTATTAGTCCTCATTTTTCGGACCTCGGTTTTCATAAAAAAACGGCATAAATGTTTGAATAATGAATAGCTCTGAAAAATGTGTACTTCCTGGAGCCCTTCTTATATATATATATACTTAACGAAATCACGTTATAAATTTTTTTAAAGTTGTGTATTTTGTTCATTATATTTTTTAAAGTTTCCAAGAAATAAAAAATTTGTTAATAAAAAAAGTTCATCCATATATTTTGTATTGCTGTTTTTGCAGAAAACAAGGGCATTCTATAACATTCGAAAAAAAATACAGAACATTTATTTATAAATTGTTTATAAACAAAATGAGTTTGATAAAAAAAAATTGCCATTTTGTTGACTAGAGAATATGATTTTTCAAAAACAATGGGTTTCGTAAAAAAAATATTATTGTTCATAATCTTTTTTTATATTTCCATTATCTAAATGATTAGTTGAGAATATTTTTTTCTCCAAAAATCATAATTGGCATTTCTCAATAAAATAAAATGAAAAATATTAAACATTTTATTGTTCATTTGGTTGAGAATTTGTTATATATTTTGTTATATGTTTGTTACATATTTGTAGATTTTTCTAAAATTATGGTATGAAATATTTTCCGACACTTTTTTGCTTATGGTTGTTTTGGTAATTTTTAGTAGTTTCAGAAAAAAATAAATAGATTTGGAATTTGTTTATAACGAGTTGTTAACTTAATAAACAATAAAAAAAAAATAATTTTTCTCTTGTTATTCTATTGAGAAATGCCAATTATGATTTTTGAAGAAAAAAAGTCTTAACTACTTATTTAAATAATGGAAATATAAAAAATGATTATAAACAAGAAGAATTTTTGAATTTTTTTGAAAATATGAAAAGCATGTTCATAAAATCAGATGTGGAATCATCTGCGACTGAAAGATAAACTTTGGTCACTATCTTCCATCGTTCAAGATAACCTAGACAACAAAATGGCAAAAATATATATTTTTTAATATTAAACTGATGAATTTGTTTATAAACAATTCATTAACAAACGTTTTGAAAAAAGTATTCGAATATTATTGAAGGCTTTTGCAAACACAGCATCAGCAAAGCATATGGATAAAAACTTTTCTTTTATTTTCAAATATTTGTTAACTTAAAAGAAATTCAATAAACAAAATAAACAACTTTTAAATCATAACGAGATCTTGTTAAGTTCATATATAAGGACTCCAGGGAGCTTAAATTTTTTAGAGCTATTATTCAAACATGTATGCCATTTTTTATGAAGTCCCAAAAATAAGGAGTAATTCACACATGCCTAACGTATTGCAAAATTAACTAAAATTTTGTTTTTCCAACGGCAACTTGTTTGCTCAAGTATTAAAAACATATTATAATTCATTCAGATTTTTAAATTGATATTTAATACTATAAAATAAATATTTTATGATGTTTACTCTCTTTAGAAACGGTGCGCGCACGCCGTAGCGGGCCAAACTTTTTTATTTAAAATTTTCTCGTCTTTGAGAATGTTTTTTCCGATTTTTGATGTCGCTCAGTTTTTGTGTTATTCCTGAAAAACTGAACCCACTTTTTTTGTTTTGGTTTTTTGTTGATAACAATTGCAATTTTCATCAGCAAAAAAAACAAAGAAAAATGTCTTTCTCAGAATTGCATCCCAACTCGAATGGGCCATTGCTATTGCTATTCTTCGCAGGAATCTCACTTCTCGACTAGAATATACCTGGTTATAACATTCGCCATTTCGATAGTTCAATTATGGATGTGAAGATGCCGAATACTAGTAGTTTTTTTTTATAAAAAATTGCACATGTAACCCCTTTACCACATTTTCTCACTTCACACCTATATGTGCATTTCGATAATTAAGTTATCATCATCAGTAGGTAAACTACAATAAATAAATTGTTACATTTTGTATGATAAACTGTTCGCTCATAGTATTATCGAAACACCTCCTCCTCAATGTTCGTTTGACAATGGAGTAATATCATGATACTGAACATGGGTGTCCACTACAACCAAAAAGCAACGAGAACAAGGACTACTTAGTAGTTTCTCATATCCACTTCCACAGGTAGATATCAACAATTACCAAAAATGAAAATTCCAATAACTTTGATTTTCCTTATGTTTTTGTGAACATCACTTCTGTGAATGAATTGTCAATTTATCACGAATGGCAAGGATAGTTCATTGATCCAAGATATTCACTCACTGCCCAAACAATATCATTGATCAACAAATCAGTCTTAACCTTCCTGATATTCAAAAAACCATATATTTATGTTGTTCTATCGAGTCAATTGAGTAATTACAATGGTAGATAGGTTGAGTATTATGCTTGAGTTTGAAAATAAATTCTTCTAGCCAACTTAAATTAATTTAGTGGTTTGGTTTTTGAGTGAAAATTGGTATATTTGCTACTGAAAATTTTATACCAGTTATTTTCAACCAATCAGATGCTTTATTTCGACATTGTTACTATGGTAACCAGCAAATTTTCTGAATGTTTTTTATCCACATTAGCATGTAGACGTAAAATTAATAAGTGGAAATTTCCCGGCACATGACAGCTATCATATAATTAGACAAAAATAATATTGAAATAATATTGACAATATTTTTAATTTACTTACTTTATAAGTTGGAAATATAATAACAATTAATTAAGGTGTACATTCTATAATATCATTAATTAATTTTAAATTCTTCAAAAATTCCACTTCTACCTCCTCTTTCCTAAGTGGTGAATGAAACACAGAACCGGTGTTTTATTTAACAATATGCCTGTGTTTCATGAAATATAAATAGTACTGAGACACCAGTTTATTTCTTTGAGTATCAGATTTGTGTCCAAAAGGAGGCACAATATCACGCAGGATGTTGCCAATCTCTTTAAATAAGTTTTCTTGCTCAGGATTTGATCCAGATTCTACCACTAGGTATGTTAGATATTTTACATTTTTATGGTACATTTTAATGTCCTGTGATTTTTTGCGAAAGGAACACAATTCATAGGATTGAAAGTTCATTTTATTATCACTTTTTTACTAACTTATGATTGTATACAATGTTATGAGGAACTTATAATGCCACAAATAAAATATTGATTGACAGGAGTAGTGAATGTCAAATCCATGGCTAACTTTATAAAATATTTTTTCAACCGGCAACATACGCCAACAACATTCTAATTAGAATAAAGAATAAAATATCCCGATTTCCTGAATTATTTGAAAAACAAGTTATTACCGCTAATATTAGTTTTTCTTTTATCTTCTTTAATATTTAAGTATATATGTATAGGTATAGTTATATATTTTTTGTATATATTGACATTTCCCTGAAACCTAGTAAGAAAATTATATGAAATCAATTATTTTTATATAATAATGTATCTGATATTATAAATTTTACTTAACTAGGGCACGGAAAAAAAAAATATATCCTGCAATACGAACATCCACTTTCATTTTCAATCAATATTGACATTTCCCTGAAACCCAGTAAGAAAATTGTATGAAAACAATCAATTTTATATAAAAAAATTTATCTAATATTATATATTTTATTTTACTAGGGCACGGGGAAATTAAAAAAATATCTTCCGCAATACGAACGTATCCACATTCATTTTCAGTTAATATTAACATTCCCCTGAAACCTAGTAAGAAAATTGTATGAAATCAATTGTGAAATTAATGATAGTTTATTTGATATTATATATTTAATTTCACTAGAAAACGGGGAAAATCACAAAAAAATCTTCCCCAAAACTTCCATTACACACAGCCTTCTATTTATTTGTATAACGTCAAAATAAATATTTACTTAAGTTTTCTACTCAAAAAATGTCCGGCAATAATTCATGCTCTAGGGAGATTATAAGTGACAATTCCACTCACGTATAATAATTCCCATTTTTCACTACAAAAATCGTAGTTTACTATCGGCAGAATAGGAAGGAACAGAAATGCAAGTGGATAAGAAAATCGGATGAATTACATTACCGTAGCATTTATTGTTCGTTTATCAAGCGTTGCGCGTCTCATCAGTTTGACAATTGTAAATATCAAAAACAGAATTAAACAGCGAATAATATTCCAGTAAATATGTCGAAATTTGGAAATATTTGCGAGGCAGAAATAATAAAGGAGATTGAAAAAACCAACTCCGGAATATACGAAAAACTGTCATTCCTCCATTTGGAATCAATGTAGCGAATTTTGTAAACAACGAAACTTCAATTTGGAAACCGAACAGTTAGTGGAAAATGTGGCAGGAATATTGATGGACTGGGGCTTTAATATGAAGAAACAGAATGGGGAAGATTATAAAGAATACGTGGTGAAAACAATGTGGAACACAACAGCGAAAATGTTGCAAAGCATGTATTTCGAAAAATTTAATGTTACTTTCAACCCTTTCACTGATTTGGCAGAACTTACAAGGTAATTCAGAAAAACGTAAAAATAGTTCAATAGCATTAACTAAAAGTGAAATTGTTAAAATGGCATTAATACGGGATAGAAATAGTCCCATAGGTCTTTTCAAAAGATTTTTTCATATCGCTGCATATGAATAAGCTTGGCGAGGAGGTAGAGCTGCAAATTGTGAAGTACACTATTTTAAAGAATAAAAATCAAATAATGGTGATTTAACTGGTCGCATTGAATATAATACATTTTTTTCCAAAATATGTCAAGGTGGCTCAAACAAGTGCTGCTATAGTAAATGGCTAGTAAAAACATAGAAAACCCTAGCATATGCCCAGTAACATTGTTTCATAAAATATTATCACAAAGACCGAACCATATTACAACTGAGAGATTATTTATAACTCCCAATCCGTTTTGGAAAAATAATTTATCAAAAGGTTGGTACAAAAATTTCCCTATAGGCGTCAACAAAATTCTCAAGTGGACGAAAATTTCAGCTGAAAAAATTGGACTGGATACAGAAAATAAAAATATTTCTAATCATTCTCATCGCTCAAACGCTGTGTCAACTTCAGCTATAGCAGGTATTAATGAACAAGAATTAATTAAAATAACTGGACATTCCTCTTCCAAGTCTATAAAGCCTTATTTACAACTTGATAATGAGCATCATTCGCATTTCGTAACAAATCTCCGAGATAACGCCACAATATAACAACATCCATGTCAATGTCATACTTACATACTTACTCGATCTGTTCTGACAAAATCACTCGAGCTACGCTCTCGTGATTTTGTCAGAACAGCTCTCGTTGAATTGCCAATGAAAGTGAGTATTCGAAACCAACCGCAAAAAATATCCGGCTTAATCTGAGCTCTTGTGGTATTAGACCCGATAATTTTTGTCTTTTGAATGTGCGATGGAATCACTGATGAAATAGAGCTGACCATCTGGATTATATCACAAGAATATCAACAACGAAAAGGGATGCCATAAAAAATCATATTTGCTGATGTATGCCGTAGTGAAATTGTAGTGCGAAAAGTCAGTTATACCAAAAATAACACTATATATTACATCACATCAAAATTTTCCACAGAATAGGGTTCAAAATAAAATCCAAGCATGTATTACAGCTTTCACATTCACATTATATGTACGAAACGAATGCAGCAAAAGAAAACAAAATACCCTCACATAGAATCGCATAATAAAAATATGAACAATGCGAAAACTAATGAATAGAAAAATTAATATCCTGGAGAATTTTGTTATGGCATATTTTAAATGCATATTTGCTTTCAGCTATGTCAGGAATTTCATTATATTCCGAAGTCGAAGGAGATTGGCGATATAATTGTAATCATTCTGATTAATTCAAGCAATATGGCATTTTTTAAATTTGTTACGGGTGTCACTTGGAAATATTGACAAGAAATATTATTTGATATTACATTGTTGTCAATTTTGATTGATATCTAAAGACAATAAATAGTAGATCTCACTCAAATTGTTTTTTATTGATACAATTGTTTTCTTGGGAAATGGAAGCCATTTCTAAGAATATTTCCTTTGATGTATGTGACTCTCTCGCTATCACCAGTTTTGTACCTAACCAGTTAGCAGACACTACCCACCTACATATACAGGGCTATTCAAATTCGTTTCTGTACATGGGGATCTCGTAAACGATAAGAGATAGAGTGTCGGTTAAATCGTGGCATAGTTGCGTATTTTATAGACCTATTCAATGATGTGAAAAAATCGAATTTAGCTCTTTTGGTTCTGGAGATATACAGGAAAAACAAAAAAATCCCAAATTATTTTTTTGCCTGTATTTTCTTTATTCGCAGACATATTGAAAATCTGTCCACATTTTGCTATTGGCACTTGATGTGAGCTATCAGAATATGTTCATGAATCTTTTATACAGGGTGTCATCTGGCTTGGGCCACCCCCATCTTTGAATTTTAAATACGGACCTGTATTTTTTGTTGTAGTGTTTGGTTCGTCGACGTTCACTTCATACTGAGAAATTGAATTTAATTTTATATTTCGGGAAGTTTCGGTAATATTTTATTATAATTGGGTGAATTATTCCCTTTTAAATTACGGCCCTGGAAATTGGTTGACTGAGTTAAATAAAAACACAATAGCAACTTTCACGTCTCCCCATGTACCATAGTGTTTTTAGAGAGTATTTTTTTCATTTTTAGGTACCAATTCATATTTCTTCACATTTTCAATGCTCTTTGAGCGTTTTCTACAATGAACTTCGAATAGCAAAACCTTTTATGATTTTTTGAAACATATCTACAACAAAAATAGATTATACATATGTATTTTGATAAGCTGAAAAAAAAAACGATAGCAATAATTACATCCGAAACGAACACTATAATTGTAATGAAAATTGAAATGAAGTAATTTATATACACAAAAAAATCAATGGCGCAATAAATGTTCGAATTGGAGTCCTTCCATTTCGAGACATTTTTTAACTCGTTTTTTCATATTATTTATTGCCCTTAATACACTTCTTTGCTGCATTGTTGCGAAAGCATTCAAAATCCTCAATCTCAAGTCTTCCACATTTTCTATCTCTCTGCCAACGTCAATCCTATTTTTCAATGTCCCCCATAGAAAATGGTCAAAAATAGTAAGATCTGGTGATCTTGCAGGCCATATTATTGGCCCATTATTTGCTATCCATCTGTTGTTGAATGTGGTATCCAGAAACTGATTAACCTCTCTTGTACAATGAGGACGAGCTCCATCATATTGAAACCAGATTCCATTCAACCTACCTATTGGAATATCTTCGAGGTATTCAGTGAAGGTGGTCCTTAAGAATTGCAAATAACGTTCGCCATTCAATGTCTCCTGGAAAATATATGGCCCAAGAATTTTATTATCAAAAATTCCTGCCCATACATTGAATCCAAATCGCACTTGAGGACGAACTTCTCTGAAATTATTTTCATTGGTCTGAGACCAGACATGTTCATTATTCCTATTGAATACACCGCAATTTGTGAAACGACTCTCATCGGTCCAAATGATGTTATTCAAAAAATTCCCATCTCTCACGATTTGTCTACGCAACCAGTTGCAGAAATTTCTTCTTCTTTCGGGATTTCCTGGATGTAATTTATGAAACGTTTTAATTTTGTAACATTTAAAATTATGCTTCCTGAGAGTGCGCCAAACTGTCGTTTGTGGCAAATTCAATTCATCTGCAATTTGTACCGATGATTTCGATGAATTTTCATTAATATAAAATTCAGTGATATTACTGAAAGTTTATTAAAATTTAAAAAAAATTACTTTTTCAACAATACTTTCCTCTATTTCGGCTGGAGTTCTGTTGCCATAACTTTTGCGAGGCTTATTGAATGATCCAAATTCGCTAAGGTTTTGTCTGATTTCTGGAACAAAGTTTCATGCGGTTGACGCCTTTCAGGATAAATTTCCATATACCGTCGGGCTGTAGCATAACTGTTTCTATGGTTTTCATAAAAAATTTCACCATGTCCCGTTTTTCTTCAGCGGAAAACATAATTTTTACACCAATAAACTCAAAAATATACAACAAATATGACAAATGTCAAAATATTATCGACAATTGTTCTCATAGTCTACTGAGATTTCATCGGTATTAAACATGGTAACTAAAGACATTAGCAACTTATAGGTAAGTATTATAGTAACTAGCGAAAATGTGGTGTTATGATCTTTCTATCTCCAAGAATCACTTATGGTGCAAGAAAATGTGGAAGACTTGAGATTGAGGATTTTGAATGCTTTCGCAACAATGCAGCAAAGAAGTGTATTAAGGGCAATAAATAATATGAAAAAACGAGTTCAAAAATGTCTCGAATTGGAAGGACTCCAATTCGAACATTTATTGCGCCATTAATTTTTTTGTGTATATAAATTACTTCATTTCAATTTTCATTACAATTATAGTGTTCGTTTCGGATGTAATTATTGCTATCATTTCTTTTTCAGCTTATCAAAATACATATGTATAATCTATTTCTGTTGTAGATATGTTTCAGATAATCATAAAAGGTTTTGCTATTCGAAGTTCATTGTAGAAAACGCTCAAAGAGCATTGAAAATGTGAAGAAATATGAATTGGTACCTAAAAATGAAAAAAATACTCGCTAAAAACACTATGGTACATGGGGAGACGTGAAAGTTGCTATTGTGTTTTTATTTAACTCAGTCAACCAATTTCCAGGGCCGTAATTTAAAAGGGAATAATTCACCCAATTATAATAAAATATTACCGAAACTTCCCGAAATATAAAATTAAATTTAATTTCTCAGTATGAAGTGAACGTCGACGATCCAAAAACTACCAAAAAAATACAGGTCCGTATTTAAAAATTCAAAGTTGGGGGTGGCCCAAGTCAGATGACACCCTGTATAAACGATTCATGAACATATTCTGATAGCCCACATCAAGTGCCAATAGCAAAATGTGGACAGATTTTCAATATGTCTGGGCAAATTTTCAATATGTATGCGATTTTTTGGTTTTTCCTGTATATTTCCAGAACCAAAAGAGCTAAATTCGATTTTTTCACATCATTGAACAGGTCTCTAAAATACGCAACTTTGCCACAATTCAACCGACACTCTATCTCTTATCGTTTACGAGATCCCCATGTACAGAAACGAATTTGAATAGCCCTGTATATACATATCGGTTGAGGCATCAAGTTTTGAAGTTCACAGGGTTTGTCAAAAAAGTGTGACATATCAAAGTTTTCTCCTTTATCAGAACAACCTGTATTCCATAACTTCATTGAAAAGATCGTCAAAAAAAGTTATCATTCTCCGGAATCGCTGTATTTAATGAGATACTACTACAACTCTGTGGTTTGCGTCTATTGCTAAATGGAATTAATTATTGTCCGTTTATTTCTACTTAACAAATCAACACAATCATTCACTACGACAATTAAATGAATCTATCACCATTCACTATTCAAAATATCGCACGCGTCACTTATTTGAAACTGTATTATACTCCTACTGATGAAACAACTCGCTGATTGTCGCTGGAATGCGATGCCTTATATAGAGCTCATTAGAACTTGAAAATAATGAATAGTAATATAACGAGTGCAATGGAAATTATCGATAATTTTTGGAAAATTTGCTAGTTAAAAAGGAGCGCAAGTGCACGTAGTGCACGAGTGCCTTCTCATTAAAAAATTCATGAGTACAAATTTGACAGAAATTATAGATATATTTCCATTGCACGAATTGTATTTTATGAGAGAATTTCATGAATCAAGAAATATGTTTTTTGTATACCCTCGTAAGTAAGTTTAAAACGTCAGTGTCACAAAAATTTGTTTTTTTTTAAATAAAGTAATTACCTCTCATTGTCCCGGACGTCTCCATGAAAAATAGATACAGCGATACCCACACAAACAATTTCGAACGCTCGCGTCTTTTTTTTTTCGTAAAATATGTCGCTATTTGAGGTAGCAACGCGTTCTCAAAACGGTGTTGGTTTCGAAGATACAGTTAGTTCTCTTCCTACTCAGATTGTACAGCCAAACATGGTCACCTTCTTTGGATCCTCCTGAATTAGGTTTCAAATCATAACGAGCTTCCATCCTGTCGCCAATATGAACCTCTTCCGAACTATTTCGTGGATTTTCAATACGCTGTCCTCCACTTCATCTGCATAGTCCTGCAGGTCTACTTCCTCGGTGCTTGGTGATCCAATCAGCAGGTCACGGGGTGATCAAAGTTTCCTCCCAAAAATAATGCTAGCTTGGGTAAATTCAGTTGAATCATGCAGAGCTACTCTGTATGCCATCAGAAATAGTGGAAGTTGTCTGTCCCAATCCGTCTGATGTTTTTCCACAACCCTTGGAAAATACTCCATAGTTCGCTTAAATATTTCAACCAAGCCACCCGAGTGAAGCTGGAGTATAGAGGTTCTGATTTTATTCACAAACTTTCTGAAATAACTTCGACTCTTGGTCTTGGTCTGACCATCATCTGTGACAGAAAACGTTTCACCTACATCAATGGAATTTGTTGGAAAGGTGGACCTAGGTTGTATTCCTCCATTTTGCCCTTGCACCTTGTTTTGGGACCTTAAGTTGCTCCGCACTCTGGAAATTTCCTGCACCAGCTTTCAACATCGACTCGGCTCCGAACCCAGTAGAACCTCTGCCTGATCTTGTAAGGTCTTATTGACTCCAAGGTGTCCTCCTGATTTTCTTCCATTAATTTCTTACAAAACTACCCCCATCCCCTTCCTAGGCAAAATCAATTGAGAAACTGACGATTTTGCATCAGCTGACTCTCAGACTCCTTTAAGTTGTCCATTTCCAATTGTTCCATACAGCGGAACAATTGGAAAATCACCTTGACGAAATCCCCCAATACCTGGAGCAACAACAAAAAGAACAAAACCAGGAAAAAAGCACGCGGAATACGAAAGGGAAAGAGCCAACCAGTAGCCCCACTAATATTCCAGAAAAAAGAGTAACCAGACAACTCAGCAATTCGTCGAAGAAATAAAAAGTTTCCTTATTTTACAATTTAAGAAATTTTTCGAAAAATATTTTATTTCCTTAGTCTGATAGTGTATTGTGTTTTCCTCTTGTTTTTCTCCTCTCTTTTGTCATTTCAATAATTTTAATTGTATACAGGAACATTTGTGATTTTAAGTAAAATAAATAAAATGGATACATATATTAGGGATTACAAGGTTGAGGAAGTGAATACAAAAATTGTTGGAAACTTGAAAGAGTTTGAGATGAAAATAAATAATTCAAATAAGAAGGTTAACCTCACAATATTTCATATGAACATCAGAAGTATTAACAAAAATATTGATGAATTAAAATTACTCCTGCAAAATATGAAAAATAATTTTGATATAATAGTTCTTACAGAAACTTGGAAAATATTTGATACTTCTCTATATGGCTTAGATGGGTATAACTTAATTTACAATAATGGAAACGTTAACCAGAATGATGGAGTCGTTGTATATGTGAAAGAGGAGTTGGAATATAAATATAATATTGAAAATTCAATAATAATGTTAACATCATACAAGTAATAATTAAATAAATGGATGGTAACAGCCATATATAGATCACCATCCACAGAAATAATAACTTTCAATGATGATCTCAATAGGTATCTAGAAAATTGTAAAACAAAAGTAGATTTTCATATTCTTCTGGGTGATGTCAACATCGACATTTTAGGAGAAGATGATTTTGTACAGGATTACCTGAATATTTTGGGAAAGGAAGGATTCATGTCCTTGATAAATAGTTACACGAGAGTACAAGGAAACAGTAAGTCATGTATCGATCATATGTTTTTAAAATCAAATAAACAATATGAGGAAATAATACCAACTATCATAAAAACATGTATCACAGATCACTACTCCATAGCATGTCAAATATCGCTTCCTGAAATAAAGAAAAACACAAACACAACGAAACAAAAAACCATACTTGATAAAGATAAGCTGAAATCATACCTAAACCAAGAACCATGGCTTGAAATATATTCTCCGGAAAAAAATGCGGAAGACTCAGCGAACATATTCATTCAAAAAATTAATAAATATATTGAAAAAAGTACAAAAACTATAAACCAAAACAGAAAGTTCACGAAACGTAAAGTATGGATGACTGCAGGCCTGGTAAAATCCGTAAATCAAAAACAACAACTATTCTTTGAAATGAAAAAAAAAAAAAAAAATAAAAAGACATAAAAAATAAAAAAAAATGGGAAATACACGGAAAATGATCAAGAAGTAGCTGATACTTTCTGTGCTTTCTTTACGCAAATTGGAGAAAAGCTAGCAAATGAAATCCAAAAAAAGGAGTTAATAACTGTGAAGATTACGGAAGGGCATTGACTAACTCTTTCTATCTGGAAGACACGAATCCAGCAGAAATAATGGACACCATTCTATCGTTGAAAAATAATAAAGCACCTGGAAGAGATGGTATCATGGCAGAAACGGTAAAACATATTTCCGATAATATTTCGGCACCTCTCTCGAGTATCTTCAATAAAAGTTTTAATGAGGGAGTCTGTCCGTCGATTTTCAAAGTTGCTGTTATAAAACCTCTCTATAAAACTGGCGATTAAACTGACACTACAAACTATAGGCCGGTTTCACTCATCTCCAACCTAGCTAAACTATTCGAAAAAATAATAAAGAAACGTCTGATGAGATATTTAGAAAAATTCAAAATTCTGTCTGATCAACAATTTGGTTTCCGGGAGAAAAGATCTACGAATGATGCAATTGCTCTACTATCTGAAAATATAAGCAATTCCATAGATAAGAAAAAACCAGCTCTTGGAATTTTTGTCGACCTTAAAAAGGCATTCGATACAGTAAGTCACCCGGAATTACTACGAGCATTGGAAAGAATCGGCTTCAGGGGAACCCCATACAAACTGATAGAAAGCTATCTCGCAGAACGAAAACAAACTGTACAAATAAACAAAATAATGAGTGAAACAGCTACAGTGAAATATGGTGTTCCACAGGGAACGGTACTGGGACCGATTCTCTTCATTGTATATCTGAATGAATTATTTAAAATTCCTACTGAGGGAAAATTCATAACATTTGCCGATGACAGGGTGATATTTTATGAAGATTCCTCCTGGGATAAACTCAAGGCCAAAGTTGAGAATGACTTCCCAAAAATATTGAAATGGCTTGATAAGAAACTTCTGACTATCAATTTTAGCAAAACATTCTTCATACCCTTCACATCTTATTCTAAATATCTTCCGTCTTACAAAAATCTTACAATCTCACACCAAAATAACTCTTTTGAAATATCGGCCGTGGACAAAATAAAATACCTTGGAGTCATCATTGACAATCATCTAAAATGGGAGCCACATATTAACAGCCTAGTGAAAAAATTAAGGTATCTGATTTATAAATTTAAATACTTCTCATCAATCTTCAGAATTCAATACCTCAAAACTCTATATTACGCATTATGTGAATCACATCAATTATTAAAGAATAGAAAAAGCAGAAATTTTTTTAAAAAAAAAAACCTCAAACTATATACAGAATCACAAATTTTAGATCCTCGCCAATTATTCTGCTATAACATCCTTATTAAACAACATCAACAAAAACATACCTTAATTCCTATTAAGCATGAATACGATACGAGATACAAAAAACTTTCGTCAGTAATCCCAAAACCTGAAAAAAATATTGCACTTAGATGTCATACCTATTGGGCCAAAACTCTATAATCTTCTGCCGATTGAAAGAAAAATTCATAAATTTTCGATAAATGAAAAAATATATTCCTAAATTCCTCGATCGCAATTACACGACTTCATTGATGTGAGAAATAATTACCATTCCAATATTAAAGTAATATAATTAATAACTACACTACACTACACTACACTACACTACACTACACTACACTACACTACACTACACTACCTACACTACACTAGCTCAGATTAGTTTTGTTAGATGTTTTTACAACTCAAGAGTTTGTTAGAACTGTTTATTTTTATATATTATTTATTTATTTTTATTTATATATTATTTATTTTTATAATTCTATGTTTATAATTCGTTAAGGATAACCTATAAAGAGCACATAATAAGTTATATTTGATGGAGGATCATTATTCACAAATCGCTGATTTTTCTTAATGAACCCCCACATTATCAGTACTATGAATAGGGACAAATCTCAGGTAGAATGTGTATAACTTGACACCATTCAAGGCCATGCCTTATATGGTGTATTCCTATATTTATTTGTTCACATATCCACCTATATTTAAATGTAAAATGTGAACATTTATTATCAAAAGTCTGTACAATGTATTGTCTATTGTTTATATATTGAGCAGATGAATAAATATTATTATATTATTATTATATTATTATTTTCCACAACCAGGAAATCCTATTATGCCCAGATTGCCTTGAAAATAGAATCTCTGTCCGAAGTATCTCTCCAGGAGGTTCTGATAGTTCCAATGCAGAAAGTCCCCAATATATAGATCGGTTTCTTGGTCCTGTATCATGTGTGTGGTAATCCATTCGCATTCACATCACACAGTCTCGTTCGCCTGACATTCATGACTCCTTCATGGCATGCCATTCGCTGGCTATTCTCATTAGTCACCATTGGACAAGGTCTTCCAGATAAGGTATCTGCATCACTATCAACGACCAATCCAGGCGATGTTTGGAATTTGAATTCATTTCTTTTCTGTTGGGCGGATTATCAGTAGTTATTCTTGGGTGATCCTGGAAGCTTCGCTCCAGCTAACAATCACTTGTACCAAACGTTGAGATCCATCAGTGCGTCAAGTGATGAGCTTATACGAGTAAATGGACATATTGTTAGTTATCTTATCAAAAAGACTGGCTGGATGTAAAAGCCTGCAGTTCTCCATATTGAGTCAATGAGTTTCTGATGATTTTGATGGTGATCTGCTCCTTCCACGCACTCCGTGGATAGAACAAAGAATAGAATTCTGTTTTTTTTCAATCATACCTCATTCCTCACAGTGAATCAGCGTAATTCAAGACGAAGAGCATAAAGGGTTATTCTTGTTGCTCTTGGGTAATACCATCAGATTACCACATATGAGTTCAAGGGAGCAGTATGCTTTTTGAGTGAGTTTATTCATATTGGATTTGAATCGAAGATCACTGTCCATAAGTACCCATGATTTGGAACCTCATCGACCACCTCTGATTCTTCAGAATCAGTGCTGATTTCGTTTCGATTTCTTACAATATTCTGAGAGCGTTTTGGTCGACCTATAAGTATTTTTGATTTGGCTGGGTTATTTATTGAGCACATATCCAACGAAAAGACTGGAAATTGATTGAGATCGTGGTTGACGCGGGTAGAGGCCTTCCGTATCTACTGTGGTCCGATAGAGTATAAGATCTGCGTATCGTCAGCATAGAGATGTACATATTGCTATATTGAAGACATTTGAATGGATAGTTGAAAAAAACATATAAGAATCAACATAACACATAGTATTGTGAAAGTAGTCATATACCTCCTTTTGAAATCCATTAGCATCCCAGCAATGTCACCAGTTGTTAAAAAAGCCTATTAGACTATTTTTAATTTCATTGTAATAATAATAATAACTTCTATTAAACAACCCACCAAATGTTACCATTTCGTACAGCATATCACAACGCTGTCACCAGTTAACAACAAACATGTCATGAAATTTTCCCACCCTACGTCACCAGTTGTAAAACATAGTAAGTTGTTATACCACATTTTTTTTCATAAAATTATTAGAAGATATATATTTAACTTTATCCAACTAGTGAAGAAAAGAAAATACGTTTGGCAGCTACCTCTCTTGCAAGAGGACGCTCACTGTCACCATCCTAACCACTGAAAGTGGCTGGAATTTTATTGTTAGAGGTTAATTAACCCAAAATCACTCCAGGCACTAGTTTCCATCACCTGATCATCTGATCGGCTACAAGCGATGTCTAGTCTTATTGTGATTCTTCCATGTTCTATACGCTCGTGATACACAACACACGTTCAAAATAGCTCCATTAAAGTGCAAGCTTATGGTAGTTATTCAAATTCTAACTAATATTATTTCTGATTCCGAGAGTGGTGTAATTTGTGGTTCATCCTGTGAACCCAGTTTCATCTCCCAAAAAGTGTATAATTATCGTCTAGTTCGAATATGCCATTGACACGCGATCAAATCGTCGAAGTTCGAAGCGTACCCAAAACCTCATTGAAACAAATCTGGCAAGACGACACTTCCCTTGAAAATATCATCGATAAGGTATCGACAGGTGTTCTGGCTGGTCTGAACGCCAGACACGGTCTAATTGACTTGCCAGAATTACTTGCCCTTGTTAATTTCAATGTGCCACGAATTACTTCGAGATCCAGTATCTCTTTCCACACCGTTGTGACTAACTCCCACCACCATTTCCACAGTCCTTCGAATCACATAGGGTGGATGTACCGTTTGTGGCTACTTTAAGAAATTTCGTATCTATTATTTAGAATTTAATAAATGTAAGTAAAATATATAATAACAAAATATCAATTAATGGCATCTTTGATGCATCAGTTATCGAATACTTAACAGCAATCACCTTATAAACTTACTGTATAAAAAATAAGAATATTTAATCATACCCGCTGTTCCACCAGTAGTGGCCATAGAAGTACTACTTTTGGCCATCAGTTGCACCACTTTTGGTCATAATAAGCAATACATTTTGGTGAATGGAATATTATTGATATTACACTCAATTAATTACCAAAATAACAATTTATTTCAAATAAACTTGAACATAATACAATAAAATTGTTACAGATTAAGAACTCCAAGTTATTTATTAGACTTTTTTCGCGATTTAACAGATTTTTCAGCAGATTATTCTTTAGCTGATTTTTTTTAGCTTGTTCCTCTAACTTCTTCTATTTTATCCTTCTATTTCTCTCAATTCTCTCTTCTCTTTCAATTTTCTCAAGCTTTTTTTCTTCTTCTTTCTCATTTCTTTCATTTTCTTCAGCTTCCATAACTTCTATCCATTTCTCAGATGTTATTACTGAAGGCAAATGTTCGACAGCACGTTTGCGCTTTGATGGCTGTTTTTCAGGCCACATAACTATTTGAGTAATGACTTCATCTAACGCTTATCGGCGCATCGTCATTGTATTAGAATTAGATACATTTTCCGTGCTAAGACTAGAAACTGCATCTAGTTCTATAACTTCAATAATAACAGATGATGTTTGGATAGCGTTATTACTGGAAGGATGAACTGCTCTAATAGTGTTTGAATCGGAATAAATATCTGAAGGTATAGAAGGTTCAGGTGAAAGAGAAACTCTAAAATCGGGATTCTGGTTAGGACTGTGAGAGATGAAGGATTGCAATGGTTCTTCGACTAAAAAAGAAAAAATGAACGGAACTGAAAACCGATCAATTTATAGAAGTTGCACTTCGATTTTTGTTTAGTTTGATGATACTTACCTTCATCAAAATTAAGCTCTGAAAACTCGGAAAATTCAAATTCCATAACATTGTCATCATTGGTAATCGAAGGATTGAAATCTTCAGATGTCAGAGGAAGACACGATGGAGATTGTTGGTCATTATGTGCATTTGTATCATCTTCTATTGCCTTGACCCAAAGATCGTACAAAAGCTCGTATTTATCATCAGCTTCCCAAGCAATACCTGCGGCTTTTGCATGCTTAAATCGTTGTAAAACATCAGCATCAATCTTGCTTTCAAGAAATTGTCGGTGAGATGAAACTTGTGCTGATTTTTGTGATTCGGGTTCGTTAGAAATATTTTGAGCGTTTTGAGACTCTTTTATTTCAACGCATTTAGTGTAATCGACTGCGTCAGCATCGAATGGGCATATGCCACAAGCTTCAAATCCACTCTTGATAACATTAACGAAATTTTCATCATTAATAAGCTTTGGCAAAAAAGCTGGAACATCATGTTTTTGCACATCAGCACCATTATTTTATATTCGTCAATTACGAATTAAATTCTTCCATCTTTGTTTTAATGGGAAAAAAAAGATACATCGAGTGGTTGTTGACTATGAGTTGCGTGGGGCAGGAAACAGCACAGAATAATCTGTTTTTCTTTGCAGAACTTACTCAAATGGATGGATATGTGAGAGACATGACCATCTAAGAATACAATCACCGGGAATTCGATTTCACTCTTTTGGAGAAATGGATAAAAAACATTTGTGAAATATTCATAGTCATGGTCATCCATCCATTTTCCAATTTCCCTATTCCCCAGCCTTTTGGAGCAGAGTCAACAAAAATGTTGGGTAAACGTTCATATTTGAGAATTGTTAGCGGTGGTACAAATTCACCAGCAGCATTAACATTAAACAATGTCGTAACGTTTTCTTTTTCATTACCTGCTACATCATAGACAGACTTTGCTCTTCCGGCCAAAACAAGACCACCTTTTGGTGCGAAACGTATTGCGGTCTCATCCATATCAAAAATCCGTCGAGGATCTTTAAGTATCTCAATATTTTCGCCTAGCTCTTCTGCCACATGAGAAAACCAAGAACGTATCCCACTTTCAGTGACGACTGCCTGAGCTTTGCATAGATGTTCAGCTTTCTTTTGTATAACGCGTGGATGACGCTTGAGGAAACCTTCAAACCACCTTCTTCCAGGAACATTATCTTTAAACGGATTGTTCATCAGTTCTGCTTCCACCAAATGTTTGACATAGTGTATCAGAAAATCCCCATTCATCAGGAATCCCATCCTTCTAGTCCTCAATAACCACTCCTCTGATTTGTCTTCGATATGACGATCGAGTATTGATTCCGGACCAACGCGACCTGAAGATCTTCCTTTAAGTTTATTACGCAATGTTGTTCTCGGAATATTACATTGTTTAGCTGCTGGTGCAATAGCGGTTCCACTTCTTATTAGCTCCAAGGCTTTTTTTAAATCAGCTTCTGGATACTTGAAAGACGTCCTTTTAGGTTTGCTGATTGTCGCTTGAGAGGACGTAGGAATTTTCTCCACGGTCTTATTTTTTAGTTTCGGTGGCATTTTAACCTTCAAAATAGAGAAAATAAAAGAAATAGTCATTAGTTTGATGATTAAAATCCTTTATTAATTATTTTATCATTAATAACTGAATAATATACACGTGAGTAACTCAAATTATTAAGCAAATAGATAAGATGGCCAAAACTGAATAATAGATGCACCACTTGTGGTCATAGCATGGCCAAAAGTAGTACTTGTATGTTTTTGTTGTACCAGTTGTGGCCATGGGTTATTTCATTCATATTTTAGGTTAGTTTCAGTAAATTCATGTTTTTCTACCTAATTTCAAGGTATTTTGATTATATACAATATTAACATTCGAAGAATAATAAGATTTTCGACAAATATTACTAATTTAGTGAAAGTTAAGTGCCATGTGAAGTGGAATGAATAGAAAAATCGAATAGACTACTCCGTACTGATGAGGGCCAAGAAGCCTGAAACCGGTATGCGGATTGTTAGGTGAACACGACATAAATTAAACATAATCGAGCTTATCAGAAAGAAACATTTGCATTCAATGTCCATTGATATTATATGGAAGTATGCATGGATTTTCAGGTGAATATCATTCAATGTTCTGCGTGGTATTCGCCAGGAAAGTAGTTGTTTTTGACCTGAGATCTACCATTTTCTGGTTCAATTTTATATTGAATCCTTTATGTGAAGAAAACCGTTTAATTCGATTTTTCTCTTCATTCCACTTCACATGGCACTTATCTTACACTATATGCTAGACGGGCTTGCCACTCCTACTGAGAAGGAATCTTTTATTTATAAACCTATCGAGGTGAGAGATTTTCGGAGTGTTTCTCTCTGTCACTGGGTACCGCCAGTTAAAGTTTATCTTTTCCGGCGTACCTATAGGTGTTACAAGCTCGATGATGGTTTGTTTACGTTGTGTCTTACTTCAGCCAGAGTTCTTCGGACCTTTGGCTGGTTGACAACTCCGTACTGATGAGGGCTAAGAAGCCTGAAACCGGTATGCGGATTGTTAGGTGAACACAACATAAATTAAATATAATCGAGCTTTTCAGAAAGAAACATTTGCATTCAATGTCCATTGATATTATATGGAAGTATGCATGGATTTTCAGGTGAATATCATTCAACGTTCTGCGTGGTATTTGCCAGGAAAGTAGTTGTTTTTCACCTGAGATCTACCATTTTCTGGTTCAATTTTATATTGAATCCTTTATGTGAAGAAAACCGTTTAATTCGATTTTTTTCTATTACTAATTTACTTACCAGGGTCGTTCTTCAGATTCTTATTAGAAATTGATAAAATTTATCAGATTCACCTCACGTCCAAATATGTTTTTGATCATTTCTGACAATACACACTTCACGAGTAGAAAAGAGAGTTCACAACGTTGCCAACATATTAAGAAACCCTATAAATGTACTACATGATGCAATAGAAAGAACTAAATATTCAATATTCAGTTAAAAATGTCAAAATGGCCACAAATAGTACAATGGCCACAAACGGTACATCTACCCTATACAGACAATTCATTGATTAGATAGTGTAGATATATTTTCCACTTCACTAACCCAGTTTAGAATTATTTTTACCATATGTACCTTGAACCAGAATTGTATCATACAAAATACTGTTATATACTCCAGCTGGTGGATTTATAATCTGTTTGGATGTATTATATTAAAAAAATAAATAAATAAATAAATTAAGGTTCGATTAACTGAGTGTTTGAGATTTTCCCTCTGAGTTAGGGAATTTGCTACGCCGGTCTGACCGACAAATAATGATACTGTTTGGAGTGAAACCAGTATATTCAAGTAAAAGTATGTAAATAAATGGAAACTTCACATGGGTAATGGAAACGTACAAAACAATGAAAATTTCAGACTCATTTGAGTCCGATAATATAGTTCATCCACTAATTTTACATAAAGAAAATGAACCTTCGCCGTTTTTGGCGAATGAAACTTATGGCTCGCATGTGCCTTATGCCCGGAATCGAGGTTAATTCCGCTTGCCTATTTCCTTCACCAAAACTTGCGAGAAACCTCTTGCTACGTGACTTCGAACTGTCATGTACCTGTTTTTTCGGTTTTCGATTCTCGTTGGGCTTATTATACCCTCGTAAATTGAATAGGAAGCATTAATACTTCGAGCCGTGGATCCAGACAATCTTGTAGGTTCCACAAGTAATCCCAAAGAGGCCACTTCTTTCATGAGATGTAGACTTTCTACTATTTTTTCGATCACTCCAAACAAAAATACTCGAATTTTAATGACCGCTGTCAGCGCACCTAATTTCGCTCGTCGCGTTCAGATTTCAATATCCCTGATATCTCCCGTGGAATACCTATCGATCCGTTTCGATTGATACGCCTCGCGATCCTATGAAATAATAATAATAATAATAATAATAATAATTCGTTTATTGCATACCACATTTTATAACATTTAGAAAAAAGATATATATTTATAAATCTGTAGGTACCTATGTGATGAGCAAATGGCCTTTGGTTCACATTGCTAAGTAACCTATCGCATCTGATCTTCCACCAAGGCCTTCATTTGAGAAAAGTCATGTTTATAGGGCTGAGAAGAAGGATGAGATCAGCGAAGTAATGGCGGAAAAGAGAAAGAGAGAGAAAGATTGAGAGATAGAGAGAGAGAGAGAGAGATGAGGACAGGAAAGTGCACATTTTTAACATTTCCTCATATTCTTGATGCGAATGCTTCGTTTGTATCACTTTAGTTGTGCAATGTTTTTTTGAAGGTAGTGATCGTTAGGTCGAAACAGTTAGAGTTCCAGGTGTTTATGTAATTGATTGTATCAGATATATTATATGAGAATGAGCGCTTAAATAATTATTTTTGTGAGCAGGAATACTCAAAACCAATTTCCTTCTTAAATTCAAGTTGTGTACGTCAGTTCTATAAGTTAAATGATCATGTAAGTAGGGAGGATTTTTATACTTGATAATTTTAAAGAAAGTGCAGGCTGTGTATAGGCGTCTGCGGTTGCTCATGTTGAGCCATTTTAAATCTATTAGTTTATGAGAAATTATGGATCTACTTCTTATACCAAAAATTAGTCTCATACATGAATTTTGTAGTTTTTGTATACGCCTTATGTCATTGCTATCTAAACAATTGTGATAGACCACGTCAAAGTGATTAAAGTGGGACAAAACTAGTGAATCGCATAATATTTTTTTGACCTCTGTACTTAAGAATTTCCTTTGCGGATATATCAATTTCAAAGATGTATAAGCAGTTTTGAGTTTATGAGTGACATGTTCAGTGACTCTTAGCTCAGAGTCTATAATAAACCCTTAATTTTTAGAGTGAGACTTGAAATTACTTTTGAAATCTCCAATTTTCAGATCGTAACTTTTTGCCTGCTCGCAAATATTTTCGGTCAATTTTCGGTATCACCCGATACACTTAGACATTCCGGGAAAGTTCTGGAGAAATATTTAATTCCACCGTTTGGTTTCAACGTCTGAGAAAAAACACTCTGAATTTTTCTCTATTTACCGACCCGCTCTGGTGCCTCGAGTAGATTTCTCTGAAATCTCTTATTTAACAGTTTGGCCCTGATCCGCTCAGACAGCTCTCAACTGTTTCGCTACGATTCGCTGCCAAGAACTTGAATTTCCATGAGAGCAACACGGAGCTTGAAAGAAGCCTTTGTTGCTCTCGCTAGTCTAAACATAAAATGTAACGCTATTGATACACTGTAGCGATATTGCGTGGGCAGCCCACTTGCGAAATTTCGATGCGCAAATATGAACTCAAATACTGTCGGTTGCCTAATCAGTGGGGTCGCCTCTTAAAGTTTGAATGCCACGGTTGTAATTGAATTCATATTACAGGGCGAGTTCATAAGTCTCATTCACTGGTTGGAAGATGCAGGTTATTTTTAGCCGACGAAACCAAAAAGGAGGAGGTTCTCTATTCTACCCGTATATATTTTTTTTCCATTATATTTCTTATGTATGATCACGCATAACTTTTTACTGAGGCGTCCGATTCCGATAATTCTTTTTTCAGTGGATAGGGTGTACTTCGAATTTGGTCCCATTTGAATTTAAAAGATGAAATCCACCCCTAAGAGTAGCGAAATGAAGGATATTGATCACTCATCCTCTGAATTCTGGTCCGTTAACCGATTCTATAAGACATAACTTTGTACTGGGTTCTTCGATTTTGATGTTTTTTTTTTAATAGATAGGGTATACCTTATATTTGGATTTCGAAAGGAATTAGCCACCCTAACGGGTGGAAAAATAGAGGATAATAGATTTTTCACTAGTGAACATTGGCATACACATACGTAGTTGACAATGACAGATCGCTACTGAAATTATTCTTGTTTCACATCCGTCAAAATCAGTATATTTTATGAGAGGATGAAATGATATACAAAGTAATGGAATTAACTAACCAGAACAACGAAAATAATTTATATCACAACAAATAGTAAGAGTAGATAATCATATTATTTAACTGGTAATAGTTGAAATAAGGTGAGTAAGTAAGTATTTTGGAAGTAATAAAAAAACAAGCAGGTAGTAATTGGTAGATTTTAGCCACAAAAAATTGAAAAATAAAAACTTTTTAACAAAAAATTAAACCGAAGAAAAACGAAACTGAAAAGTAAAAAATAAAAACTTTTTAACAAAAAATTTAAACGACGAAAAAATCAACTGAAAAGCAAAAAATAAAATAAACCTTTTTAGTCTAAATGATAATTGAGCTCCTAAACTAATGTAAGTAACTGATTTCGAGTCGGTGCCAAACAAACTAGCAATTGAATTAGGTGAATCGTAAAATGATGGCAGCGAGATGCACGGCTGCGTTTTGATGACTTCTTTCATAGATAATGATCTTCGATAATTGTTTGTTTGGCGCCGACTCAAAATCAGTTACTTACATCAGTTTAGGAGCTCAATTATCATTTAGACTAAGAAGGTATATTTTATTTTTTGGTTTTCAGTTGATTCTTTCGTCGGTTTAATTTTTTGTTAAAAAGTTTTTTTTTTACTTTTCAGTTTCGTATTTCGTCGGTTTAATTTTTTGTTAAAAAGTTTTTATATAAAGTATAAAACAAACAAATCACTTGAAAACTGCAGGTTGTTACAGTATGATTGGAATATATTTCAGTTCAATTGTCAACTCCTACATTCATAAGAATTTCATTAATTAAGTGATAACCAATTAAACGAAAAAACATATAGAAAATTTCTGTTGATAAATTATGTTTTCAATTCCATATTATAATTTTAATATCCCGGGTGTATAGTCATTCTGATTCATACAATGTTGGTATTTCCATGATACTGTCCATAATTGCAGATGGGATAGGTTTTGTTCTCCCATTTCATGGATGAGCGTGACTATTTATCGAAGCAAACAATGCGACTGATATTGAGCGACAAGTTGAAAATGGAATTCAGTTGACGACAGCGGAGGGCGATGTTGCTATGACACCAAAGCGACCCATGCATTATTGAGGAAATAATTTCAATCCATAAACCATGAATGATTGACATGAGTCGGTGGGATCGTAATTCTGAATCCAAGGATATTTTTGGTGTCCCAAATTCCACTCATCGGTCGGGTAGACCATAAAATGTTATTTCTGTGAGATAATAAAAAATGAATCCGCCATCTTCCGACAGCGTTTGTAGGTGTGCATGTGTTTCAGGAGTGCATTAAAAATTATTGAGCAAGACGCCAAGTGGAAGAAATGACTACGCCCAGATAATAGAAATAAATAGAACCGATGGCGCGGTCAGTTACATAACATCGACAACCATAATAAAACGAAGTGGTACACAAAATCAACCTAGTCCGGCAGATATCTGAATTAATAATCTCATCACCCCATCTCTCAAAAACAAATCTGTTATCATTGGGTTTGCAGATCGTGCCATCACCTTGAGTGATGCAATTTTCAGACCGAAAGCTATTCAAAAAGCTGAAAAGGCATTAAGCTCAACAACTACCCCAGAAACATGGTCGACAGTATTTTCAAAACACGCATTGACAAATAACATAATTTACCAAATTCCATGCAATGAACCAACATAATCGCCTGAAATCACACAAGTATGCAAAAGCTGCCTCAACTGCCCTGAACAACCACAAAAAAATACAACTCACGATTTCAACTATAACCAAACAGAAATACTTGCTACCGAATATAACAGAAAAAACGTGAATTCCTCGAAATGATTCATATAAAGAAAAATACAGACAGATTAAATAATCGATCCGACATCACTAACTTAAAATAATGAAAACTTAAAAAAAAATTAAACCGACGATAACAGAAACTGAAAAGTAAAAAATAAAGTTTTTTTTTGGCGCCGACTCGAAATTAGTCACATACATTAGTTGAGGAAATTAGTTATTAATAAAAATGTTTAATTTTTACTTTTTTAAGATTCTGTTTTCGACGGTTTCATTTTTTGTTGAAAAGTTTTTGTTTTTAAATTTTTTGTGGCTGAAATCTACTTATTACTACCTACTTAATTTTTTATTACTTCCAAAATACTTACTTACTCACGTTACTTCAACTAATAAGAGTTTGATAATGTGATTTATCTACTTTAACTATTCATTGTTATGTAATAAAAATTATTCTTGATAGTTCTGTTTGGTTTATTTCACCATTTATATATTCCATCCTTTCATAGAATGTAATCATTGTGACGGATGTAGGAGAACAAAAATAATGACAATAGCGATCTGTCAATATCAACTACATATGTGTGCCAATGTTCACAAGTGAAAATATTCAATCATCTCCTATTTGGCTACCCATAGGGATGGATTACTTCATATCTAATTCGAATTTGATCAACTATGAGGTATACCCTATCAAATGAAAAAAAAACATCCAAATCGGAAAACCCAGTACAAAGTTATGCCTTATAGAATCGGTTAACGGACCAAAATTCAGAGGGTGAACGATCAATATCCTCCATTTTGCTACCCTTAGCGGTGGATTTTTGGTGAAATGGGACGAAGGTCGAAGTACACCCTATACAATGAAATAAGAATAATCGGAATCGGATCCTTCTGTAAAAAAATATGCGTGGTCATACATAAAAGAAAATATACGCGTTGACTAGAGAACCTCCTCCTTTTTTATTTCGTCGGTTAACAAAATGTACCACAATCTACTTAAAAAAAATACTACCACCTACATTCACCCTCCATCACGCCATATATGACAGAATCCACATACATCAAATCTCCAGAAAAGCAAGGAATCATCAATTTAAACGAAACGAAGTAGAATCCCACATACATTTCCGTCCACCGACAACCCAAGTTGCTTTACCGCCCCATTCCAACGATATTTCACATCCATATCAACAAGCCTCCTTATCGGATTGTGTTTTCAATAAGGAAGAAAAAGGACAACAACAAAGCATCGCGTTTTATTTATACCGACAGCACAATGAAAAAGAGAAAGAAAATTATATAATTTGAAAAATAAATCATCTGCTGCTTTTAAACTTTGCTTTCATTCAAAATGATGGTCCAGCTAAGTCCATTTCTTCATCAATATTGTATCTTTGTGTCAACGAAAAATATAATTGTAGTCCCTGAAGAAGACCGTGGGCACGGTCGAAACGTCGATAAATTAAATATTTATCTCCTTGGAGAAGACTGTCATTCACAAAAAGAACCAAAACCCCAAGAAACTCGACCTCCATTATATATATATATATATATATATATATATATATATATATATATATATATAATAAGCAGAAAGAAGGGATTTCCAATGATTCGAAACCGAATCGAAGTTCAATTGGAATGCAACTCACGTCCAAAAAAACCTTTCGGGTCCCGTCGATGAATATCAATGCTTCATTAATAACCATAATTTAGAGTCAGACATTATTCAATATTAGTTCAAATATATTTTGATTTCGTCCAAATATCCACATAAGTGCATGCATTATCAGTGTTGGATAAATTCAAATTAACATCTAAGTAACCACGTCGGTCTCATCCTTGAGTAGCTTAAACATTGATTCAATATGAATGAGGCATATTTTTGTTTCAAAATATAATATATTTTGAAATCGAATGAATAGCTTATTATTATTATCACTTCAATTGGCAAATAAAGAGACAAACAGGATTTAAGAAGGAAACAGTCCCAATTACATTCACCATATAGTGATGGACAAATCGATAACCTTATTTATTTTGACAATAGCATGATAGTTGGTTTTTCCAAGAAAGAAGTTTCCATAGAACACACAGGAGGTTGGTTTGTTTCTAGCTTTGACAGTATGAAGAGTGAAAATGTTGCGCTCGTGGCAAAATGACAGCCAAGAAGACAGTCATTCTAGACGGATTATGAAAATCCATACTGAATATTCCATGAGGCCACCATTCAAGAATTTTTGAAAGCAGAAAATCTATACTAGGAGTGAAACTATACAAAGCATCAACTTATATAAGTATCGAAGAAATATAACGAAAGTATATTTTGTTGATCAAACGGCACTTAATAATGGTAACACCATCCCCATTTGCCAGCACAACATTGTGTACTGATCCCAATAGAATTATTATGGTCCCAATTATAAGAAAATATAATGCTGGGCATTGTATTACTTTCTCTAGAATTTGTCTCAGTTGGCCAGATTTTTGGTCTATTATTGACTGGCCTGTTCTGAAATCGGTATAACAGTATAACATACTTCAAATTTATGTTGGAAGTATATCACGTTCTTTGGAATTCAACGATATATTCTCATATCTAGCGGAATAACATTTAAAATTATTTTACGAATCCCTTCTATAAACAACTGAGCATTTCTACCAGCCTGTAGACAATTCCTAGACACTTTAATTCAGTTAATGACTTATCCTGCCGTTCGTTCCATTCATTGACATACTGACAGAGATTGGGCAGATTTTAACCATGCAATGCTAACATTCATATAACAGTCACATTAACATATGGTGGAAATGATCTCTCACACTATAATTTCACAGCACGATAATCTCATTGCTACAGTTACTAATTCCTTAGAATCATCCTTATTCCTAGGAAAGATTGAAAGACAATACGAAGAATCTGAACTGCGTCTATGTAAAATGCAGGTCCCATAGAATATGGATGACTATGTTAATGTGAAACAAGTTCATAACAAAAACGTATTCGAAGTTTCCTTCATTTGCTGGAATCACAATGAGTATGAATTAATGCAAAGCCAATCTGGATTGATTAATCAATCTGATTTAATGCATCAATTTCAATGGTAATGAGTAATTTATGCTAATGAAGTCAATTATCTGATATCTAGGAGAGCACATAATCAATCAATGGCCATTGTATGATAGTAATTTACAATATGAGTGTTTATTAAGATTTATAGTACGATGCAAGATAACTGTGATACAGATATCTGTGACACATAATAGAGAAAGCTGTTTTCATAAACCATGTCCTATTCCTCGAAACTGTTCCCCACTACTACCTATACAAAAGGTGTTTGTTGAGTCGAATATCTATCAAGAAACAACTACTCTCCCGGCTAATGCTCCAACGAACATTGGATCACATCAAAAGGGTAATCATGCGAAGTTCTCAACAAACACCTATTGTATAGGTAGTCGTAGAGAGCAGTCTTGAGATATGAGACAGTTTTCATGGACTAGGTTACAAGATGTTAAAAGTTAACGAATAATTAGACAAGTTGAATATTCGGCTACATTTGGGGGAATCATAATCTTGAATCACAATTTGCAATTCCTCAAAATAATAGTATATACAGAAAAATGGCACTGGAAATTATACTGGTATCTGGTATTTTCTCTATGAACTACAGAAGGAATCACTTCCTTCATTACCGTCGAAAAATAGCAAAAAAATAGTGCTTGTAAGCTTTAGCGCACTTAAAGTCACATACTTATTCACATCCAGCATTACAAATGAATTATTCAAATTATTATTGAAATTCAAATATTAAAATTCAGGTTTATGAAAACTGAAATGAGAAACATAAAATTAGCTTTTCACATTTTCAAAATTTTTTGTGGAAACTGCATCAAACGTCGTACCATATTTCGTTGTTGACCGAAGTTCTTCGTTAAATTAAATTGTAACGAATAATTTTTTCCAAGCTCCGTTTCAACCGAGAACGGCTAACCAAATGTAAATATCCAAAGCAACTGAGCAGAAGAATGTTCTGATGCCTTTTTGCACCGTACAAAAAGACTAAAAGACTTTTCTGACAGTTTTCACTATAATGGTTAGAACAAGGTAAATTCATATTGGGTAACACGTAATATGCTTTTTGATAAGGGGACAAAAGGGTGAGCTGCTTTCCTGCCCATTTCTTAGGTCAATCAGACAGAAAAGGATAATTTCTTTCAATACGGTTTTTGTTCGTTCTTTTTTTCTGATCCGTTGGATATAAGAACCGAAATTTATTTAGGATGGGCTTTTTCATCCAGTCCAAGAACAAGTGTTCGAAATTGTTCTGCGAGTTGTGGGAAAAATAGTTTTCAGTACAGCATTCATGCAAAAGTTTTGTTTAAGTAGTGAGGTAACCGTAAGTAAAACATTCTGTATGAACCTTTGTTAACCTGTTGATTTGTTTGTGTCATTAAGACACCTTTATAACCATCTTTCCCTGTTGTGCAAATTTTTCTCTAATGTGTTTGATAGATATTTGAGCTTATCAGGTAAGCGAAACACCTGATTAATTTTATTCTGTTCATTGTAAATATTTCATACGATAGAACGTACGATTCAGCTGTGGAAGTAGTTCAGCCGGACAGGTGTGAAATATTTACCTTCACGTAAAGCAAGTTCATGTATTAGTTGTTATTTTGGTTTGATCTATTTCGTGAGGTATTTTTTTCAGCAAAGAATACATTTTAATAATTCCTATCACTACGATAACAGGCTATCTCCCCGACTGATCGTCGTGAATTCAATTATTTCTTATTAATTGGCAATCCTATCGTTTTCGGGAAGATTGCTTGGCTCTAGCAGGTATTCAGAGCGTAATAGAATTCATAGCGTCCTCTCAATCAATTGAACGGAATATTGAACTTGACATTTTGCATCTATTTCGCTGCTGTTGTGTTTATCCTATAGCAAGAGATCGATGAACCATTCAATCCTACAGCGTTCCAAATTACGTTCTGGGGTGTTAACAGAAGTAAGAATATGTCAGTTTTTCTAATGAATTAGACCACAAGTTGAATTTTTTAACGGAAAATGACAATAAGACTAATATACAGATATTAGGGCTTTTTAATCCAGAATAAAGTTCCTGAGGGTGGTTTTGTAAGATACTCGAATTTTCTAAGTTGAATTAATTGTGAATATAATAAGTAATACACGTTGATATCTCTTACGCAGAATCCTAGCCATATAACAGCTCTCTGCTGAGTTGGCTCTCAGCTAGGGGTAGATCAGGAGTGTGATAACACCGTAGTTTGGGCTCTGACAAGATATTGAAGTAGTGCAGTTTTATCTCAGTGGAGCTCAAAGTAATTATTACTAGTAGCCCGTGTAGTTTTTTTTGTTTTAAGACGAATTTATTAAGTCATAAAGTGGGTGAATTTAATTCGCACACACACCAGAAAAATCTCTTTCCGAACTTTGATTGTAAACATAAGAAAATCGGACTCGTATCGAGGTGAAAAAGTAAGCATCTCACAATGGGACTGAATAATTATATTTTGATAGAGGTGTTCTCGTTTATGTTCACTGTTGGAGCTTATAAATCGATAAACTTACGTTCATCTGTTCAATTTAGTGAATGAAATATATTGTTGAGGTTCTCATAACCTTGTGTCATGAATTCGAATTGTGAAAAGTGAATAAGTTGAAGTTTAAATAAAATTGTTATATTGTGGTTACACTTGATTGCTCCTATGGCATATCAACTAGGCATATAAACTAGAATCAGAACAGTGTTTAGGTTAGGATGCACACAGGTCTGTCTGACTGTCTGTGCAATCAAAAGCAACCGGAATCCAGTATCAAGGGCTATAATTAAAGCCTACAGACCTTTGGAGATTTCAATTAAGTCAAAAGACCAAACCTCTGGACATCCGTATCTTCACTTGTTGCTACCCTTGGTGAGTGAAGTAAACCCCTATAAAATCTAGTGCCCGAGGGTAGAAGTTCATTTTGAAAATAGTTTAAATAAGTGTCTTGGCGCAATAAAGAACGTAACGATTATAGGAATAATAGTTATTGTTCCCGACCCTGGAAAAACGCGTTATTTCTTTCTTAAAAAATCAATTATCGGTTGACATTCTTCTAAACGAAAATAAACATTGAAATTTATGGTAATTGCTATTTAAAAGATCTGAACTTTCGAGAGTTAAGTGGAGTAATTGCTAATGAATGAATTTTATAATCATTGATTTTGAGAAAAGTAGAGAACAACGATAATCGAAGGGTGGTCATGTATGTTGACACATCGAACAACAGCAATGTCATATTTTATGTATTCTGTTTTCACATCCAAAGTTGATATTTTTTTCGTTCAAAGATAACGATCAAGTGGACTACTAAAACTCTAATTTTTAATATTACAGTTTTATAGTCAACATTTCAACGAAATTTTCGCCTTTTTCAGAGCTACAATAAAAGGTGTGCATAATTACAAAATCATCAAGTCACAGACATATTCAACATATAAAAGATTGAATTGCTGAAATTGTACTTATAAAATTGTGTGTGATGAAATGTGGTAGAGATTGAAAGAGTGAAATATCGGAGAACCCAAACATATGTCCGAATTATTTCAAGTGTGACAATTTCTCAACTCACCCCAAGTATTGTTTGAGTAATGATGTTGAAATTATCAAATTGTGATTTTTCATAACAAATCATATTTTTTATTATAAGTTGAAAGTAAAAAAAAAATCGTGTTATTATTATAACTGACAAGATGAGTAGAAATACCAAACGTTCGGGGATTATGGAACACGACGCTACATTTGGTATGTTATTATCTTCATGGAGTTAATCAATGGGGTACGATCTTGACAAAATTCTACTTCTCAATTACAGGGTCTTATAAACACGCCGAAATTGCAAGCTTTAGTAATTAACGTGGTTTGTATATGGGTCCATAAACGCATTCCCGCTCACACGCGAAGACTGAGTCGAATGTATTCCCACTGAAGAACACACACAACTAACACACGAACATCTACAAAGCTCATACAGGGTGGTGTAAGACAATGCAATATTTTTTTCATCCTAGAACATATATGAAAATATCCCTCATAGAAGTTTGTAAGGACAGAAATGATATTCCTTCGGCTTTAAAGAATGTCATGATTTGTTTTTTGTAGTTCAATCAATCAATATTTTGATTATTTCTTATAATAACAATTTCATATAGAGAGAGTTCTTGATTGGTTACAAAGAATGTCACAGATTACGTTATAAATTTCCACTCTCGAATAAAAAATGCGGATCTTATACAACTTACAGAAGACATAACATTGACGTAAAAAATCGGAGTATTGGTCTTCTATCCATTGAGAACAATTGATCTCAGTATGATCTGAGTATGTTGCAGATATGTGTACATATTTATTTTCACTCAAGTGGTAGTATAGGATTCCGATATAAAACGACCTTCACCGAGATGTTTATTTGATGAAACGTATTTTATATTTAATTTAATATGTCAATAAATATATTGCATATGGGTTGTCTAACAAATTTCAGTCCAGGATATGATTAATTAATAATTTGAAAAAATTTTTTTTTCAAACATTTCACCGGTTTGATTATTAGACAAATTATATATCAATCGGAAGTATGGAGCCCATGGAATATGCAAACGTTGGGTTGCCTATTCTTTTTCGGTCACAACTCTCGGGTAGCCAGGTATAAACAGGTAAATCGATACTAGCATTTTGCACCGGTCTGATTATTGAATCAAAATTGAATGAAAATAAAGATTATTTCATTATGAACAGGGTGGTATAGGGTTGCCTGCAAAAAATCAGTCCCGAATTCCGGTTGTCGAATTTTGAAAAGTGAGATATTGCTGCGAGTGAATATGTGCGACTGAGAGGTCCCATCCAACCATCCCATGCGATAGAAGAGGACACAGCATAGCAGCTGTTTGAAGTCCGTCCATTTAAAGAAAGAGAGTGCGCATGCTATTTGTTCCTGAAAATGAAAAGGATAGCGATAGACTCGTATATGCTGTGCATCATTTTGGAGTAGTTTATTATTAAAATAGAGGAATAGTTATTTAAGTTTTTTTTATCAATTAATTATTTATGTCTGTATATATTTTATGTGACACTAAAGTGTTATGGTTGGAAGATTTAAGTGTTAGTAAAAAAGAAGGTTATAGTAATACATATATAATACTTATCTTGCGAATTTTATCTTCATTATTAGAAGACAAAATGAAAAACAACATTAAAAAAAACTTCTGTTTATTGTAAAAAATTATAAATACATTTTTTTTTTCAATTTTTTTAAATTATTCAGGTTCCGAGTCATCGGACATATGACTATGATCTCCAACTTTTGAACCTTCCTCGTCATCACTCTCCGTTTCAGTTCTTTCGACAATGTCTTCTATCTTTAAAGGTGTATGATCCCCAATGAATCCTACTGGTTTTAAATATTCATCTAAGAACCAACCGCAGTTCTCAGGCTGAAGTTTCACGCAAAATGGATCCGTTGCATCATTCTTCAGGGAAAAATTGATGAAAAAAAATATAATTGAAAATAAAAGTTTAATTAATAGATTTTTATGTAATTTTTTTAAAAAAGCTTAAAAAAACAAAAATATTTTATTACTTTGTCAAAGTCCCCAGAAGTTTGAGACAGGTCTTCAACATTACTCTTTTCATCCTCAGCAACTGTAGCACAGGAATCGACACTAGGACTCAACTGTCTTGATTCTTCTTCCGTAGTAGATGCATTGGTATGCTCCTAAAAAAACTATTTTTGCGATTAAATAAAAATGTTTGATATATAAATTTTATTAACTTTTTGATTTGAATAGTCGATTGAACATATCCTTAATTACGTTACGAAAAAACGGAAATCAGATCATTTTCTTGTTTAATTTATAAACAACCGTTTTTTAAGTTAATTACAAAAAAAATTATGTATGTCGAAAATAAACAAAACCATAGGTGAATGTTACTAACAATTATTTCAACATGAAAAAAATATAGAAGTTGTATTAGCTAAGATAATTTCAAAGATTCAATTATTATGTACTTACTGTATATTCAGCACAAAAATTATCACATTCTTCGTTATATTTTTTTTCCAAAACGGTAACTTTTTCATAACCGGTGGTATGATAACCACAAATTCAAGTGACGCACTAGGTAGCTCAACAACATTGTATTTAAAGTTTTTTCTTTTACGAAAAGCCAACTTTAATACATAGTTTTTAAAAGTTTCATCATTAAAATCAATTACATCATATTCCGAATCACACAAAGAACACTGTTTTGCCATTTTTTTTACGATAAATAGTAGCACGTTTTTTCAATTGTAACTATAGCGACAATCTACTACAAAATGATGCACAGCTTATACGAGTCTATCGCTATCCTTTTCATTTCCAAGAACAAATAGCATGCGCACTCTCTTTCTTTAAATGGACGGACTTCAAACAGCTGCTATGCTGTGTCCTCTTCTATCGCATGGGATGGTTGGTTGGGACCTCTCAGTCGCACATATTCACTCGCAACAATATTTCACTTTTCAAAATTCGACAACCGGAATTCGGGACTGATTTTTCGCAGGCAACCCTATACCATCGTGTTCATAATGAAATAATCTTCATTTTCATTTAACTTTGATTCAATAATCAGGCCGGTGCAAAATGCTAGTATCGATTCACCTGTTTATACCTAGCTACCGGAAAAGAATGGGCAACCTAACGTTTGCATATTCTATGTGCTTCATATTTTCGATTGGTAAAGAATTTGTCTAATAATCAAACCGGTGAAACGTTTAAAAAAAATATTTTTTTTAATAATAATTAATCATATCCTGGACTGAAATTTGTTAGGCAACCCATATGCAATATATTTATTGACATATTAAATTAAATATAAAATACGTTTCATCAAATAAACATCTCGGGAAGGTCGTCTTACATCGGGATCTTAGACTATGGGTACAACATTTTCGAAAAAGGTAGTCAGATCCTTGAAACGCCTAAGGCACTGAATATCTGAAGGTGACAAATTTATTGGGCAGTCAAAAATTATGCTGCAATGTTTCGGGATTCTTCTAATTGCGAATCGAACACATTTCATTTGAGACTATATGTTAGGTGCTACCATTTTATTTTAATAATAATAGAAATAAGTAAGTATTTTTGAGTGGACCAGAATATTGTCATACAAAGTGAGAAAGAGAATTAATAACAGCCAGAGATAGATCGGAGTCATAGTTGCAGTATTATTTGAAGAGAAGTGTATTCCTATTTTTCTAAGGGTATAAATGTCGAGCCCATCCATAATTTTAGAAACCAACAAAATCGTTCATTTTTTCATTAACAGCAAAAACATGTTTTATGGTGGATTTGGATCAGTTTATCATAGAAACTGAGAGTAAATCTGAAGATTGTGTATAACACTTCTACACGTCCTGTATCGAATCGAGCTCATTAGCATAGCCTTGAGTGGTGTTTGGTAATAATAATAATAATAATAGTCTTTTTCATTTTCAATATAAAATTGTGCACATTTCTCATCACCTATATCTAGGAATTGAATATTGAAAATAAAAGGCGAAGTTCAATTCATTCAGCAAGAATCGGATGATTTGTTCTTCCATTTAACCTCAATTTGTCCTCATTATACGAGTTCGTAATCTCAAGTCACATTAATATTTATTTATTCATTTATTTACGGATAAACCATTACATTTGAAGTTTACAGTTGGAATATAATTTACTAAATTCAACTTATGACTAAGATAACGGAACTATACAATACATACAAATAAATACAATACAGATATTAATAAAATGCAGATACTATACGATACAGAGGAGTGAAAAATAGATGAAAAAATAAAGCCTGATGTTGTTTTATATCTGTGACAGTTCAACCAAATTTGATCTTTTTCACACGGCTTTTGAAGGATTCCAAACTCAGAGAAAAGAAATCCAAATCAATGCTATTACCATTCTTGGCAATTCTAGCTAATGGCGAAAAAAGTCCATAATTGCATCTATGAAAATCTATTGAGAAAGTAGTATTGTTTCTAGTGCACCTAGCCGGAACATGGAGACCGACCTGTGATAACAAAGATGGACAATTTATGTGTCCTCTCATCAGTTTGAATAGAAGGGTCAAGTCTGCCTGTATTCTGCGGTCTTCTAAACAGGTCATTCCAATTGTATTTTGGATATTATTCGAACTATTATGATCTATGGGAATGTTAAGTTTGTATGCAGCAAACCAAAGAAACTTGTTTTGTACTTTTTCTAAGTTGTGTATATAAACACTATAGGTGGGACACCATACTGTAGATGCATACTCTAGTAAAGATTGTACAAAGGAGTTGTAAAGAAATATGAGGCAGTGAATATCTGTGAAGTCCTGCATATTCCGGCATACAAAGCCCAACATTTTGTGAGCTCTGTTAATTATATTCTCATAGTGAAAGTTGAAGGTCAATTTTCTATCCAGGGTGACTCCCAAATCTCTAGCAGTGGTATATATATATGTATATATATATATATATATATATAGATACATATACATAAAGGCAGCAAATGATACATTTCACAGTTTACATGTCATTGTATTGATTCTAGCAATAATGTCTTGAACTTTGAAGCTGCCTGAGCTCAATTTCCTCAACTCGGTAGTCCATAAGGTGCACTTTATTGCTTTACTAATAAAATTACAAATATGAAATTGAAACTAGCAATTCTGGAAGGAACCAGTGATAATTAGATTGCCTGCAGTAAACGTTGATTCATGTTTCATTGTCTGGGTATCAAGTTTCTGTAAGGAACAGCCAGATTCAGAAGATATGACTGCCACCATCTTTGAATCCTATTTTTTAAGATATAGTTGTCCTCTAAATTTTCCTCCAGCAACCGACGTACTCTTCTATCCACCATGGCACTACTAGGAGGCCATACTGCAAGGAGAGTGACCTGTATACTTCTCAGAATCGCACAAATCCACATATTTCACAATGATAGACGGAATTTTTTCAAATGTATTTTTTCCGACTGGCTGTACAGTACAGCCGTCCTATGTAAAAGTGAGGTATCTGCGAAAACTCTGGAGCTGAGGAAATAGCAAACTAAGTTGAGCTCTCAATATAATACATGTTCTTTGGAATAATGAATATATTTAGTGTAACTGTACCTCATAAATCTATTGAGATTATTATTTTCATGTTTTCCAATTATTCCATACGAGAAAGGCAGATATGGCGTTCTTGTTTTCTAAGGTCGCAATTTCTTCCAAAAAAAGCAGTATCTGTTAAATGCCCATGATAACATAGTATAAAACAAACTCTAAATTGTGCTCTTTCAGCAAATATCATGTTAATTGAACGAAGAATCGAAGGAATGTATAATTTTATTTATGGCTATGTATTAAAAAAATATGCATTTCAAATCTCAAACATAAAAGGGAAATTCTAGAAAGTGTAGTTAGTAGTAAAAGGTATATATTGAAAATTTGATTCAATTGGCATCCATTATAAATAAATCAGATATTGACAAATTCTGTCAAAATTGTTTTCTGTTCTCTGGAATCACAGTAGAGGGTGTCTTCAGTATACTTTTTTTCTTCTCTACTTACTCCTTTAGGTTTTGTCAAAGTTTCGGGCAAAGAAATGCCACCACTCTTCGCCAATGTTTATAGTAAATTATATTTCTCTCTTTTGAATTCAACTTGGATAATATTACACAAGTAGGGTCTATTTGGAGTTTTCTTTGGTTTTTGTTGGGAAATGTGATCTTCCCATAAATAAAATCATTGTATTTCAGGATTTTTACGTCAACTTTCTCCCCTTATTCGATTTTTGGAGGGCTTCGGCAAAATCAGGAAAGTCGCAAGTTTTTCGCTGTTTCTCGAGGGATACTTTCACCTGGTGATGGAAACTATCAGCAGACTCAAACGTATGCCCGGGTCAAAGTAACAAACTGATTTTTTTTCCTGATATAATACGTTTACAATAAAATCGCGCGCATGAGGTGTACTAAGAAAGAGAATTCTTGTTTGGGATCTGTAAATACGTAGGAAACTCCTGAAATTTTGTACATACGGAAAAATTATTTATCGAATCCCGCACGAAAACATATGGAAAATCCGCTCTTGGTTGAATTGGCTGAAATTTTATTGTGTGATAGTAGGAGGGGTCGATAGAAAAAAGTGTGAGTGAGATTGTGAGATTGTGAATGAACTTAAAAAAAATGTAACGCACCCTTTATCTAAATGAAAGGTAATATTGAACAATTGAGTTCATCAGAATGTTACCATATATTTTATTTAATGGTCAGTAGCAATTAATTCCTTTTTTTGTAATCAAAAACGATCTGACAATTGTTTTCAGTATAGGAGTATACTCGAAAATTAAAAAAATATATATTTCAAACAGAGAGAAGGAACAAAACACGTTTTTCCGCCCACAATAGACTGAAATTATGATATCTTAACAAAATATAACTTGTTGGTTTTGTAAAAGTGCTGGAAAAAAAATCCGGAAAAACTATTTTTTTGGCTATGCCCCGTATACACCCTGATGTACTATGATCAATAAGATTATAATTGAACATGTTTATGGGTTCCGATCAATACATGTTCATCCTCACTTTGTCTTATTTCGACAAAAAGACTGTTTTTTTCTTTGTCAATCCTACTCCAATACGACGTTTTTACGAACTTTGGCTGCTTATATCTCAGAAACTAAACATACAAAATCATTCAAACTCACACTTTTTGTTAATGACCCATCCTACTAACACATACTATAAGGTGGGATTCATAGGGTTTCAAACCTATAGAAACCAATATCGAAGAAAAAATTCAATATAGTAAGTAAGTAATAGTAAGTAAGTAAGTAAGTAATTTAATTCAGTTAATATATGACAGAGCACAAAGGAAAATGAATCCGTTATAAATATAACCGAGTAGCCTAAACGTAATATTAGTTACAAACATAATATAGCAGCTGGGGATACACGTTTATAGAGAAGGAGATGCCACCTAAGCAAGCTTGTGTTGTGGCATCATCGTTCTCATTATATGGATACAATTCATTTGATGGAAAATGTAGACTAGTTCGTCGAGAGCAAACATGTGTGGCAATTAAATGTTTTCCAGTATAGCATTTAAGCAATCAAAACTATGCTTCATAAAAAAATTCAATTTTGGTTTAATTTTTTTAATACTAGTAATATTCTTCAATTCAGAGGGTAATTGATTATAAAGTTTGGGTCCAATATATGTTACAAATCTCTGGTTATGACGAAGTCTAACAAAGGGAACATCAATGTTCTGGTTTGTGTTAAGGCGGGTGTTATGCGGGTGTGTTTTAAAATTCAAGGGTGTGTTCATAATCCACAGGAGACAATGATAAATATAAAGCTTCTCCACATTGAAGACATCTGCTTCTTCGTACAATATCGTGGTGGAGAATCTTTTATTTTTCTTCAATAAGATTTCAAATAATGTATTTTGGACTGTCTCCAAATTCCACAATGTAGTTTTGAATGTTCCCCCCCAAGCAATAATACAGTAACAAATAATGGATTCTGATAGTGCGCTATAGATCATCACGAGAGTTTTTTTATTCAGAATATTCCTGAGTTTATGTGATATGCTCGTTCCAGCGCAGAAATTGATCTACCATAACACCCAGGTATTTTATCGATTGAGTTTTTGTTACGGTGGGGCATTGACAATTAGCGGATGCATCACAGTTGAAATTATGGATATGTAGGGTCTGAAGAGTGGGTTGATCTTTGGCCGTCGAAGAGAATGCCATAAATTTGGTTTTTTCGATATTGAGGCTTAGTAAACTATTACTGAGCCAACTAGAAATAAGTGCCATTCCCTTTTCAGCTTTATCGTATGTTTCATCCCAGGTGTTACCTACAAAGGACACAGCGGTGTCATCAGCATAAGATATCAAGTTGCCATCAAGTTGTTCAATAGAGAAAATACTGTTTATATACAACAAGAAAAGGATAGGGCCCAAGACTGTCCCCTGTGGAACTCCCATGGAGACTGGTAATGGATCACTTAAAGAAGTATTCACTTTAACTACCTGCATTCTTTTCGAGAGATAATCTTTCAGTATATCCAATGACATGCCCCTAATTCCACTGCACTCCAGACGATTGAGAAGTATTTCATGATTGACAGTATCAAAAGCCTTAGCCAGGTCTAAGAATACTGTCAAGCATTTTTGTTGATTTTGAAAACAATCAAATACCGAGTTTGTTAATTGAAATACCGCTGTTTCAGTAGAGAGGTTTTCCCTGAATCCAAATTGGTTATCCGACAAAATGTTATTTTTAGTACAAAAATGAAGTAGTCTGGACTTTAAACATTTTTCAAAAATTTTTGCAAAATTGTTTATTACAGTTATTGGCCTATAATTGGTAGCTTTTTTCTTGTCACCACTTTTAAATATTGGTGTTGTTGTTGACTCCTTGAATCGGGAAGGCACTATTCCACGGCTAAAAATCAAGTTCAAAATAAAACACAATGGTTCAACAAAAAATGTATGAAATTTTTTTAAAAGAGACACAGAAATTTCATCGGGTCCCGATGAGGTATTATTTTTTAGAGACGATATAACGTTGACCAATTCGGTTTTCGTTACAGGGTGTAAGAATAGCGAATCTTTGATGTTCAACTTTCTTTCTGGGGCAGATTGATCGGATTTCAATATTTTTCCTGCCATTGTTGTACCTATATTGGAAAAGAACTTATTGAAGTGATCTGCAGTTTTTTCATCCGTGTTTAGTTTTTTATTTTCATCATCATGGATATTGAAGGTGTATGAGCCTGAAGATTTTTTGTTATGCGTAATTTCTCCGATACACTCCCATATTTTTTTTGAGTTGTTCTGTGCCATTTCGATTTGGTTCCTGTAATATTGATTTTTTGTGGTCCTCAGGAGGTTGGATAAGAAGTTGCGATATATTTTATATTCAGATTTAGATTCGGGACTTTTTGATTTTATAAATTTTTGTTTCAGACGATCTCTGTGTCGTATGGAATTCAGCAAACCAGTAGTCATCCAAGGTTTAAGCTTTATACTATCATTGTTCAAGTGAATTACTTTCGTTATTGTACTAACGTCGATATAATGAGATATTTTCCCAATGAACAAATTATATGCTGTTTCTGGTTCAACCGACTGATAAATTTCCGCCCAGTTTTCTCTTTTCAATAGCTTATGGAGTTTATTATAATTGGTAGATTTTTTTTTATTATATCGGAATGTTCAGTCACCTTTATTGGAGAATCCAGGTGGACGGACAGCATAAGTGTGTAGTGATCAGTTATGTCGGTTTTAAAGATATATGATCTGATTCTTATATCGTTATGAGCATTTGCATTTTGCATCTTGACATAGATATGGTCAATCAAGCTGGAGGTACTATCTGTTACTCTTGTTGGTTTATTGATATAAGGGAAAAATCCCAATTCTGCTAATATACAGGTATAATTAATGACATTCCTATCTGCAAGGTTTAGAGTATTTATATTTATATCCCCGCAAAAGATATTTATATCATGATGAGTATCTAGCGAGGAGAGATAATCTTCGAGTTCCGTTAGATATAGATCCACGTTGGTGGAGGGGGGTCTGTAAGAGGCTATCAGAAGGAAAGATAGGTTATTTAGTTCGAATGATAATTGAACTAGGTTAGTTTCAGATAGGCGTTTGATAGATGCATTGTAGTTGATGTCCTTCCTTACAAACAGGATCAAGCCATCATTTTGGTTAAAATGTGAGTCATTATATATAATATCAAAATTGGGAAGATAAAAAGTGCGAATATCATCCAATAACCAAGTTTCAGATAGGACTATTACACCGATGTTAGCATTATTGAATGACTGAATATAAAGAAGAAGTTCATCAAAGTTCTTTCTCAGACTTCGGATATTGAAGTGAAGGATATTCAATTGATTTTCACCGCCTAACACATGTTCACTCTCGCCAATGTCACAGACTATTGTAACCCTTCCTTTGTATTGTTCCAGGCTATCAAAAAAATCCAACATGATTATAGTTTAATAATATTAAGTATATGAACATAAATGTAATTAATAGTATATAATATAAACACACAAGTATGCATATATATGTAACAAAAAAAGTATTCAGTCAGAGGTCACCAATAAATGGATCACACCAATACCAGAAAATTACCTAACAAAAAAAAAATCGAATGTGCAGTGTTAGAAAAGTTGAATTACATGATTGGGTACATAAGAATAATTCAGAATGTGAATATTCTCGAAGTACAGGAATTAATAAAAATAGAAAATAATGGTGTCTATGGTATCTAAAAAATTTATATAACATTAGAATGTAGAATTACTGACAATTCAGAATTTCAATTTTACCAACTATAGTACAACCACATTATCTTAATTTTTCAATGTCAGAGTCGCAACTTATTTTAACGTTTTTTTCATTAACTTTTGTATATATTTGGCCATTGAAGGACCAGACAGGTTTTTCCTCGAGAGCTGATTTCGCAGTTTTCATTAAAAGTCTTCTGTATAGTGTCAAATCTTCCGTGAAGTAAACTTTAGAACTCTTCAGCTTTTTGGCGGATTTGAAGATATTTACTTTCACAGCTTTACTGGAAACTTTGAGTATCAGTGGTCTCGGTCTAAATTGGGAGCTGGGTTGTTTACCCACTCGATAGCAGCTGATTATCTCTTCATTTTTCAAAGCAAGATTGGCATTATTCTTTAAAATTTCAATGATTTTGGATTTGGCGTTTTCCTCTTCAATTTCGGACACTCCGTCAATTCAAATGTTGTTGCTTTTGCTGTTTTGTTCCAAGGAGTCTACTTTTTGTTAGAGTATGGATAATTTATCATTTTGCTTCTTCATTTCTAGTTGGAGACCGCACATTTTTTGTTCGAGACTCTCCATTAGCTTTTTTGTCAGCTGAGTAATGAAATCATTATCATTGAAGAATTCGGTTATCGATTCTTTTATCATGTTATTAATTTCTTGTTTACTCCTAGTACCCATCGCGTGAATATGTTATATCAGTAGAACAGTAAATAGATAGGACTCACGTTGAAGTTGGATTTCTGCTTTTTTCCACACTACACTGTGTTAAAATAATTGTTCGTGGTGGAGCGAACCGAATTTGGACTAGGCAGCACGACACATTGAACTGAATATAGAATTGAATATTAATTAAATTGCAAGCTCTTCAAGAATTGCAAGCTCTTCAAGAATTGTTTCTTACTAAAAAATATATTAGAACATAATTTTCCAGTTACTAGATTATTTTGCCAACCGAAATAACTTCTACTTTCTCACGCTATGATAAACCTCTTTATTACTACTATATCAAAAATAATAAAGATGAAACCTAAAAATAAAAAAATATGGAATATATAAATCAACTTGTGCATGTTTTCACACAGGCCAAACAGGTGAAATATTCAAAAAGCGAATATGAGAACATAGGAAATGTGTCTCACCTCCCGACTGAAAAACATTATTTTGCTAACGAGTTGAATGCAGAATAATAAAATAATGGAACTCAACCTTCCAGAAAGTTGGAAAATCAATAAATACAGAATTTGCGATATTAACTTGATGACTATGTTAATGTGAATAATTCTCCTCTGTTTAATCTGTTTCATTAAAGATTCAAGAGGTAATAAACATAATACCCGATATATTCGATCACCTAAAACATCAAAATGAAAGAAAAGTAGATACATATGTTTGAGAAAGATCCAGAGGTTTTCTACTACAAATCACTCTATATGACATTTCCATTTTTTCCATGTTTTTTTCATAATAAATCCAGTTTTGTCTGCAATTGAACCTTCTGAATATATTTCTTCAATACTATTTCAAATATCTACATGTATAATGGCTGCATTGCCAAAAACTTTCATGAGCTCAAACAGAAGATTCAACGAACATATATATGTATGACAGAGCCATGTTAATATTAATTTTATTTTTCTGGAAAATTAATTTTCCTGATGACTTCGCAATTCCAGTCGTGTCTTTCTTGTGTAAAGAACGATCCGAAAATAGTCCCGATTACCGATTGTGGTGTTATACGACCCAATTATCCACCGACACGAACCGATAGTTCAGTTAGAAAAACCCGAAAAGCACTTTATATATTTGCCTTAAATGTTCGCCACCGCCAGAGTCGTATCAATAAGTAGGGGCAGATCCCCAGGTCACCTGTTCAATGTCCACAAACAAGTTGTCTTTATATTCAGGGTTCGTTTTAATATCATGTGCCAAAATTATAAGCATGCATGTTTTGACAAAAAACCAATGCATCCCGTTTGGTTAATTCAGTAAATTCGCTACTGAAATTTGTCTCATATTCTGCAAGACTAGTGAATTTTCCATTATATATGGCAGAATAAATCTCCTGGATTTCAATAGAAATACTACCTTTCGCGAACGTCACGTATATTCTAAAGAGGTTATGTCACTGATTTTGACGTGGCGACGTAATCTATTATTTTTTTAATTGAAATAGATGTTTTGTGTATACTTCATCTGAAAGGTCTTTTAATACTGCATTCAATGATAATAAATAAATTGATTTGTTTGTACAGGGTGAACAAAAATTTATATTTTATTTCAGTAAGAGAATAATTTTATATCCAACAGAATACAATATTTGAATAATATGTTCAAAATGATCCACCAGTCTCTTGACAATAAGCAAATCTACGGACACATTCTTTTTGCACATTGCGAATAACTTCTGGAGAAATTCTGCTGATTTCGATCCTAATTCGATTTTCCAACTCCTGTAGATTCTGCGGCCTATCTACATAGACCTACGATTTCAAATAATCCCACGAGAAAAAATCCAGGGGCGAAAGATCTGGAGATCTTGGGGGCCACTCTATCGGTCCGCGTCTACCAATCCACCTCCTAGAAAAACAGTTATTAAAAAACTCGCGAACATCACGTGCATAGTGCGGGGGTGCACCAACTTGTTGCAATCATATACTTTCATTTGGTAAGTTAGGATTGTTGGCGTTTGGAAAAATGTCGGCAAGGATAGGTATAAGTTCATTTCTTAAAAATTCCAAGTAACGCTCCCCTGTGAGATTTCCTTCGAAAGAATAAGGGCGAAAAATTCTGTCGTTTATTATCCCTGCCCAAACAGTTTCTGAGGGTATTGAGTATGCTCGTCCATCATCCAGTGAGGATACTCCAATATCTGCAATTTTGACGATTCACTGAACCATTTAGGAAAAACGTTGCTTCATCGGAAAACATAATTCGTTCAATAAAACGTGGATTGCGGTAAGATAAATCCTGCATAATTTCACAGAACTCCATACGGCGATCGGGATCATCTTCAATGAGTTGTTGATGTAGCTGTACTCTGTACTTTTCAGCTTTTAGGATACGTAATACAAAGCGTTGTGATAAGCCATGGTCTGCTGCAATTTGTCGTGAAGTACTGTTAGGATTATTCTCTACATTCAATAGAATATCAAGTTTCACGTTTTCTTCTATTTCAGGACGTCCAGCATTCGGAATATGTTTGACATGACCAGTTTCTCAAAAATTTTTCTAAATCCTACTTACTGTTGAATGACTGTTAGGTCTATTTGGATACTTCGCATTGAACAGGTCGCATACCTCTTGCTGAGTTCTGGTTCTATCTCCGCATCTAATAAAAATGGAAATGTTCGTTGTGTTTCACTTAAAGTAGCCATATTTACTTTCAGAACTTTTTCACTTGAAATATGTAGTGAATATTTCACAAAACGTCTCAAGTTGATATCTCAACTGACATTTACTTGACACTAACTTGACTTTTATGGCATTCATTACCGATTGTCTTTCTTATCCATTTCAGAAAAGGTAATGGCGAACTATTTATATCTGGAAAGGATCATTGGTATAGTAGAACACTGAATCACTAGTCTGCCAGGGCAGTCTAGGGAATCAGAGCCTTGGCGAAAGCTCAAAAAAGTCAAATTTCGCATTTTTTCAACACTTTTTTATTAGCTTTACTGATAACTAACTAACAATGTAATAAAATCTTGGAAGTCAATTTTCACCCACTTCCAATCGTTCGAATATACTGAAATTTGACACACATATCGAAGATCGACGACAATACAGGAATTTCAAAATAATGATGTTATAAAAATAATGTGAATCTTTAAATTTAATGTTCCTCCATTTTCAGTTATCCGAATAATATCATGTACCGATGAAACAAAAAATTTAATAATAAATTATAGTTTTGAAAAAACTAAAGACACAGGCTCTCATAGTACTATGAAATAAAAAGTAAAGAATAATCTTTAAAAATTAACTTTTATGTTAAAAAAGCTGACTCGGACCGATAGATCCCCAGATTTTATGCCCCTGGATTTTTTCTTGTGGTGGATGGAATTTTGAACATATTATTCAAATGTTGAATTTTGTTGGACATAAAGTTATTCTCTTACTGAAATAGAATATTAATTTTATTTCACCCTGTATAAACAATTCAAATTATTTATTATCATTGAATGCAGCATTGAAGGACCTTTCAGATGAAGTATCACAAGACATCTATTTCAATTTTGAAAAAATAAACCATTACGTCACCATGTCAAAACCAGTTACATAACCTCTTCAGAATATACATTCAAAAATCGGCATTTTAAAACAAAAATCGACCTCTTTCAGGATTTTTGTCACAAGTACATTGCTTGCGAAATATCGAATTTGTTCCATACTTCAGAAAATGGTAGTTGTGTAATACTAGTATAAACAGAGAGAAACTACTGTTCATTACAACACTTATACGTTAAAAATCATATAATAGAATTAGTTTTAATGTCATCAACCATGTAGTTAAGATCAAACTGACAGGTTGGAGTTTAAATTTAAAAAAAAAACAGTTGTACTTGAATTTAATCAATAACCTATCAGTTTGATTCCAACCAATGATTGATGACATAAAATAGTATATTGTTTAACAAGCACGGAATGATACTCATTTCCCACGAGTATGATGTTTGCAGCATGAGCCGTAGGCGAGTGCTGCAAATCATACGAGTGGGAAATGAACATTCCGTGTGAGTTATACACTATACTTTTTCTACGGCTTTAACATAAAATAGCGAAATTAATTTACAACAGAAACTTGAACTTCAATTGATCAAAGTATGCAAGTAATACATTTTCTGAAGTTGACGCGGTGACCTTTCCCTTTTGCCAATATGTGAAGGATTTGTGGGCTTTTCCATATTTCTCGTTCGATACTTCCGGAATCAAGTTTATACATGCCTAATTTGCGGCTGCAATTATGCCTGGAGGAGGTAGTTCGTCAATTTCACTGCTCATCATACCTTCAAACTTTGACAAGTTTTAATGAAACTGAATTGACAGATGTCTTAAGTTCTCCTTGCTATCCATTGGAGACGTGATTTAATGACCAACAATAACACAATGACTTCATTGTGTTATCAGATATGGAAATGAAATTGAAAACATACAATGTACTTCATTGTTTATTCAAAAACAGTTTTAAAAATGCAGTTCTGTATTATAGCCGTAGAAAAACTAATTTTATTTTATAATTTTTAACGTATAAGTGTTGTAATGAACAATAGTTTTCCTCTGTTCATACTAGTATCACACAACTACCATTTTCTTTATGTATTACCATAAATTCAACAACAAAATCTTATCTTAATTGTGAGTATCAATGATAATCTCTCCTATGTTGTGAATTTTCAATTTGAAGTTCCCTGATGATGGAATAAAAGTAATTCCGAAAGCTTGGACAAACTTACAAAGAGTTTTCTTTTTGACATTGCTGCATTCACCACTATTAACTAATTTAAATCCCAACTAGTCAGCAATAATATATATATATATATATATATATATATATATATATATATATATATATAGTCAAGTGATGACGGAAGCGATTGTATCATTATAAGTCCTACTAAGATATTCAATGTCCGTTCGTCTATTGAATACATTTTTATGGCGATTGATATGTACCATTTCCAAAATTAACCTTCGAGGCTTGTTGTCTTCACGATCCAAAACTAGTTTTCAGTGCATCTGTTAGTTATCCCAATTTCAAACATTTTGATTTGTACATTGTATACAAGTTCAACGACGCATTGTTACAATGCAAAACTCCAATATTTATGATCAGGTACTATGTACAGCTAATTACGACCAAGGTGAGATCATATTTCAATATTGAAGTTTTATTGTTTCAATGTAGTCGTTAACTAAACCAACTTTCTTTTTTCATAGAAGCGAACAATATATTCGCGAAACGTTAGCAAAGGCGTAGATCAGTTTCATTTGTCCAATACCCTGCAATCGTTTGGAATAAGATAGATCTGGACGCAATCACTACAACAATTGAGGAGGTTTGTTGGGATTTGAATCAATTTTGTTGAAGAGAAACTATTGTTTCCTTGGTTTAACATCAAGTGCGAGACGAACGAATACTTTTGAGCCCTGAAGATGAATTTAATAAAATTCGAAGCGTCAGCAAGGCAACAATAGTTTTTCTTCAACAAAATTGATCCAAATCCCAACAAACCTCCTCAATATCATATGTTTAATTGGATCACTAAACTCACTAAAATTGATGAATGAGATAAGTTTGGAACTGCCTGTGAGTCATGTATTTTTGATTTTATCAATTAGTTGGTAACTATTTTTTTAGCTCAATTTCGGAATAAAATTATAATGTCTCTTGATCAAGTCGATTAGTTTTCAGACCGTTCAATTATTATATAAATTTTTTGTTCAATGAAAAGTCAAGTCAAAACTTATTGACTTGATTGTTAATGATTTTATAAATTTAAAACGATCGTTACTAAAAATCTCACGACTATCGGACGTTCAAAAAATGGGAGCACGTCTCTGAGCAGAGCGGTGTAAGTCCGTGCAGGAATTGGTCCCAACATAAAGCAGCCACCCTACGGTCCCATTTATCTGCACCCCAAATTCGATCGATCTAGTCACAGCCGGGGTCTTGGCTCTGTTTACGCTACCCTTTTCAATGTCCGTTCTTTGCTAGGATTGCAGGGGTATTCTTTTCTGTCCGGGAAATAGAAGAGTTTGTTCGGGCTTGATTACCACTGGACAGTAAGATGCGGGTGTTGAATATTTTTTTTCCATGTTTGAGCAATGTATAAGCAAAAAAGAATCACATAATTTCATTTACTTCTTTTATTCAAATATTTGGAGTCGAGTAAGTGGTGGTGAACTCTCAGTTAGATTTGAATTTCAACTTGAAGTGATCTTCAGAGATATTAATGGAAACTGAAATGGGCTTTACTTTCGAAGAATGAGGGAAAGCTTTAGTTATTTGTATACTTCAAATCAACTGAAAATTTGATGTTGCCAGTGTTGATACAGAAGTACGAGGTAGATTCAATACTGAGTTTGGAAAATTGGATAAAACAAACGATGTAATTCGGAAAGGTAGATTTTAGGACTAATTTGTTGTTTCTAAAATTGCCATCAATTGAGTTGAAGAATCATGAGTTAGAAAAATGGGATGTACATCCATTGGAAAACACAGAAAGCATTTCTATTTTGGTATAAACTTCAAACTGTACTTTCAAAAGTACGAATGAAATTACTGAACATTTTTTGTTTATTATAAACAAACAGTAAGTTTCACAATCAGGTTATCCAAATCATGCTGGATCTTATCACCATCTTCAATTCTCCCGATCTCAGTAGATAGCAGCAGCAGCGTAGAGCAAGAGTTTACAGTGATTCAAACACTGGTTTATGTCGTTGATGTGAATTGAGAACTGAAACTATTTGCGACCTATTTCTAACATAGGATGCTATCCTCTTCATCAGATTGCTGTGTACACCGATTTTGGCTAGTTTCATTAAAAGACTATACTGGTTAATTGAAACTGAAATGAAAAAAAATCAATGCAAAAAATTGAAATGCAAATTTTCAATTAAATATTTTTTTCTTTTGAGTTGGGGTCCTTTCCTAATACCTATCAGATGTAATTCAATGTCCAGAGTGGCTTCAACTATGGAAGTAGTCGATTACTATTAGATATAACAGAAAATTACTTCATCATTATCGTAGATTTTTTTATTTTCAGAAAAATATTTCTATTCAATATTATATTGAGAACGTTTCCCTCTATAACTGAACTGTTTATCTTTCGGTCTAATTTAACCATTAAATTGAAAATATTCAAAAAGTTGATCATCCAGATTTAAAACGCTTCTGACAATATAAAATTTACATTTATTGGACAAAAGCATACAAGAATATATAGAGTATTTAATTGGGTTTCAATCTCATTATCACTTCAAAAAATATAATGATAATTGTTTAAATTGTTTGAGTCTGAATTCGGGGAATGTCAAAATCCAATAACGTTCTGACCTGACGCATGGAGGTGGTTCGGTTTTCACAGATCAGCTCTAATATTCAATTGAAGAAACAAAAATACTGAGAAGTTTTGTCTGTCGAAGGAGAATAAATATTGTCAAATGGCATCTGAAAGACACTACAAGACAATGCAAACAAAAACTATGAATCATTTAAAAAAACGATGTCGCAATAAAAAAATAAATGAAGCTAACGAATCAGGTGCCAGAATAAATGTAATACATTTTCATTGAAAATCACAAATAGTATTTCCATTTTATATAAGTCATGTTCTCTAAAATTGTGATAAGAAGGCCAATAAAACCATGTGGAAAAAATTTGGGTTTCCGTTCAAAATTAAAAAGTTGGTATCGACTTTTGGCCCACCCGGTATAGCTGTAGAACTGAAAATATTTTAGGTAGAAAGCATATGATCGATTATGACAACTTACCAAATGTCAAATTCCTATTGAAAAACCTCTAATGCACTGCCTACGTAAATAACCCTGTGCATTTATCATACCATATTGAGACCAAGATATTGGTTTTTTGGAACGCCAAACTATCGTTGAAGGATATATTTTTTCTCCCGCGAAATATTCATGTGTTAGTTGGTTTTGAAAGTTTCCTCAAAGATGAAAAAACTTTTGGATTTGTCATGCATTCGGTTGGATGGTTCCCGACGGTGTGAGAGAAAACGAATTCTGAGATAACATTCAGAAAACTATCCGTGAAACCATTTTTTGTTCTTTCCAGTGGAGATAAATATATAAAATAAAAACAGCGGTGGTCCAAAAATGTAATGGTAACAATACATTTAGGAATCTGACCTATAAAGTTAAAATGTATATGTCTAGTATTGACACTGTACCTGATTTGTATAATTCTGTTGAAAAGTATTTTTGATGGAAAAAGAGTTTCTATCAATGATATTTGTGAAATCATAAGTATGACTATTTTTTCTAGTGTATTCCACAAAAGCAGTGGGGTTTCTTCATCATGTTCAAATATTCGTTCCCCTTAATATCACCCTGTTTGACCAACATAAGAATATGTATAAATTGCAATAATTATTGCAATTCTACATAAGTTATTTTGTTGTATTTTCAATTATATTGAGTATTTTGTTATCCTGAAGAATTATTTTAATCAAAGGTGAGAGTAATTGCTTCTTACTGGAATTTTGTATTTGTTCAAAATTCTTGATGGGATATTCAGGGAATAAGATTCCAAGGGGTCTTGTTTTTGAACTTCTTTCGAAATGAGTTGAAAACCATGGTGTCGAGAATGATTGAGAAATATATCTGGAAAAGTTGTTTTACTTCCAGGACGTAGTTTGGAATTTTTGTGTCTAGAAAGGCTGGAGATGTTTGTTTTCTTCCTGTGGAGTGAATTTTAGTTCTCGATAGAAACTTTCCAACACGTCTAGAATTTCAGTTGTCTTATCTTCCGGAATCACTGTGAAAATATACTCCACATAGAAAATACCTTATGGTAATTGAAATAACTGGAATCTATACAAAATTCAAAAACTACGACGAAATTATAGAAGCATAACGTTATGAATTCAGAGATTTCATTCCAGCATATTTCAATTATGTTTTTTGTAAGGTGAATATTAGTGAAGAGAGATAAGTTTATCGTTTTCGGCAATTCTCTTGTCACGAATGATGTTTGATGTTTGTTTTTCTCGAAACCCTGTTTTAATGTTTTACTGACTCATTCAGATAGTTAATAAATAGGTGCACCTATTAGGCATATAATGAGTCATTAAGGTATATCTGTTTTATGAATTTTTGGAAAAACATTGATTTTAGGGAACACGCCTCTCACAGTATCGCGGTATTTTGCACATTATCCTTTTCAAGAACAAAAAATTACCGCGTACCGCTCTGCACTGAATCAAAATTGACCTTGAACTCGTTAATATGAATAACAACTTGTTTCTCTGTACAACAATATTTAACTGCCCTGCCCAGTGGCGAGCGCCTATTTTTATAGTTAAAAAAACCTAAAGAATTCCTAAGAATTTCATTTCCTGAATCATATGGACTTCTTGGTACTCGCGACGGTTTGGTTGGAGAATCCAGGTCAATGGTCGCTTCCGACATAAACATTGTTTAGCTTATGATGAACAACGATGGGGCGTACTGTAATTTTCGTAATGATACATTATAGCATCACTCGAAAGTGAACTCGAACTACGCTTCATAATCCAGAATATTTTAATATGACTTTTTCATTCCGAAATAATATCATTTTGATACCCCCGAGGGATAAATTTAATTTCCTCACAACTCCTTAGAAATCCAGGCAGAATAGGTGCCAGAACTCATTCGTATAGGAGAGGCCTGAACTGTGGATTACGTGTTCTGCATATTCAATTATTCCTACGCCTACAACCCTAAATCACTTTCTACACCTCCCTTAGAGACCAAATCGACGATGTAAAGATTCAGAGAAATGATTATAATCAGGCTTATCTTTTGCCAGTTACTGGGTATTTGGGAATTGGGTCGTGTTTCAGGTACTAATCTGTTTCTTTCATTTTTCTCTGGGCCGTAATTTTAATGAAATATTGATAATCCTACTTCTACTAATATGGCTGGTAGTCAAACAAGAGACATCTTCATGATCAAAAATGGAATTATTTCATTCGAAAATTCAAATTCCATGAATTCTGAGGACAATATTTCTTGGTAAATGGCAGAGTTTAAATTTTGTTTGCATGATTTCATCAAAGGATATAGAATTCAATTGGGGCAACGAAAGGAGATTTTCATTTATATTTCCACTTTATATTGAGAATATACCACGTCTTTGGATATAGTGAATAATATTATGATATGAACTGTTGTACAAACATAACGAAAGTATATACAGTGCGGCTTTTTATAGCCCCCCCTGCCCCTATTCACTTTTGAACGGTTCGACGTAGAACAATGGGACGAAAACCATTTCGAATGATATCACCGATAAAACTTCTTGAAATGAAAAGAAAAATTTTTTTGGATAGATGGCGCGGAGGGGCACATCAACTCAAAAATTTCAAATAGCATGGGAGATCAAGTGGCACATCGTTGAGTAGACAAATCAATTCTCTCCTCAACCATCCAACCATTTTTAAATTTCATTTTCACAATATGCATTTGAAATGTCAGATATTTTTTTTTTTTTTATTCATACACCATCCAACAGCCAAAGCCAGTTACAGAATGGGAAAATCAACAGTACAAAAATACATTAGATATAGTATGAATTAATCTATAGAATAAAAATCAAAACAATTCACACTATCAATTGGAGAGAGATATAAGATTATAAGTGCTGATCTGAATGGTACCCTTACCTCTATAACTTTTGAACAGTTTGATGTGGAACAATGGGACAGAAAGTATTTTGAATGATATAACCGATCCCACTCTTTTAGAGAAGATATATTACAATTACTCCACAGAGGGCGCTGGGGCACATCGTTGAAAAGGTAATTCAATTTTACTTCCAACCATGGTTGTTCTACGGAATCACAATTGCGAAACACGAAATATGGTCAATAAAGGAAGATAAATATCTTAAATAGTTTAATATTTTCGAATTCGTTTCAGAACTTCTGAATCCACACAATAATGCATTTTACGGCCCAAATAATACCCAATTCATTTATTTCTGATCAGGCCAGTCAATAGAGATTTTCTGTTCTATTAATTCTGTGACAGAAATACTACCAGGAAATCGACTGTGCCATCATACGACAGATGGTTCGTAGTTATATCCATTTGGAAGCATTTTTTTAATTTTTTGTCGTTTTTGACTTGTAATTTGAAAACCAATGAAGCAATCTCAATTACTAACGGAAAAAACCGAAAAACCGGAATAAATTATATTTTTTTTCAATTCATAACTTTGCCACTTTTTAAGTTGTAGTGCAGGCTTTTTACGACATAGTGGTGATTAATATGTACTTGATGTTTGAAAAACTCAGGCACTGTCGCATTATTAGTTATGGCATAATTGCAATCTAAATTTTTCATTGCAGTAGACCTGGATGCATCATAGGTGGTCAGATTCCAATTTTTCAAAAATATTTCGAGAGTAGAAGTATACTAGCAAACATGACCGAAAATAGGCGAGTGCGTGAAAGCGGCTGAGTAGTGTATGTATATTAATCCAAGCGCGCTGCGTCCGTTATGAATCCGCTGATCTACCCCCACTCCTGAGCCGCTTTCATAGAGCTTATCCAGTATTGAAACGACCTGTTGGTAGGTAGAGAGGGGAAAAACACGAGTGGACACGATTTGCTGTGCTACGGCGAATCTTCACCAGTGTCTTGGCATGCAGCGTTTGAAAGGTTAGGTTTGTTTAATTAATAAATAGGTTGTGCAGTTATTCATTCAACTTTGCAATAGTTCACTCGTTACCTTGCCAAAATGCCCAGTGGTAAGTACTATTCAGTAGCGGAAAAAGAAATAGAAGTGTTAGGAAAGTTATAGGAGTGTAAGTTCTCTATGTCTCGTGAATTGCCTATACCAAATAATTTGGTACGCCTATGGAATTTCTATTAATACCCATAGTTAGACATAGGTTCGGCTATCTTCGATAAAAATTGGTTGTTAGGTGGGGGAAGGCCAAAGTGGTCGTTTTAATACTGGATGAGCTATACACTCGCCGGTTTTCGGTCATATTTGCAAGTATTTCTTACGTATTTCGCAGCATGTTAACGCAAAATGATAATAGTCATTTCGTAGTACTATACTTCAACCCTCAATTTTTGTTAGAACTATTGAAATCGGTCCACTTATGGCGCATCCAGATCTGCTGTAATAAAGTGCATTAAAAAAATTAAATTGCAATTATGCCAAAACTAATAATCCAACAGTGCGTCACGGAATTTGAAATTTATGGTTGATCGAGTTCTCTATTTTGTAAAAAAAATATCATTTGCTTATCGCATAAACTTTTTCAATTAGAAAAAAACAAAAATCCCTTCTGTAACAAAATGTTGATTCGAACACGCTTTTATCGTCCGTCATCCGTAGGACAATTAACAAGAATTGCAGGAACATCGCCAGACACCTGCCTCCGTTTTAGGATATACAACGCTGGTAGTTTTAAAAATAACGTTCCCGGGAGTCCCATCGGGCAATTTTAAAAGGCTTTCGACCGTGGTCAGTTGATTTTATCTCCTATTGACCAATACAATGTGCGAAAATATCCAATACGAATGGCACGTTTGCCCGAGGGGATGGAAAAATATCACGAAAAGGCCGAATAGGTATATATGGCGTTTATCGAATCTGGTGGTTTGATTTGATTTTTTTATCGTCGTGGAAAATTCAACGGTTCATTTTCAGTAATGATGAAAGTACCTAATCTTTTGTTGATTCAATACGTTGCTTTTTAGACGCTATACTCATTCAATTCATTTCCAAAGCTGATTTCCATGGACTTACGTAATTTTTTTTTTATTTGGCTTCACGAAAGCTTGCCCTATAATGTTTGTGAGAACATTGTGGTAGCCATATATGTTTGGAAGAGAGATAATTCGAACCAATTAACGGTAGGAAGTATATTCCTAGTGGACAATGTGACATCGGTGAAGATTGAAATCTAAAATCAGGAAAACTAATAAATGCTCTATGGAAGGCAAAAACGCGGTTCTAGTGCTACTTCCCTCCACCAAAATGAATATTACATGCATAAAGAACAATTAAATGGTAAACTCTCTCGAAACCAGGCACTCCACTCGAAATTGATACAACATATGAACCAAAATGTATTTAAATTGCGATTCACGGTCAGTCTCACTGACATCAAACGGTATTTCTGTATTCGAGAAAAAAATGCCTTACATTACGAAGTCGTAGAAGGACCAACAACAAAATATTTTCCAAAAACCATTGGAATTGCCACTTTGAACTGACAGTTGTCACTTCGAAGTGACAATTGTAACTTTCAAAAACATCTGGAATTGCCATTTTGAAGTGACAATTGTCATTTTATATTGACAATTGTCACTTTGAAGTGACAATTGTCAGTTCAATGTGGCAATTCTAAATGTTTTTCTAAGTGAAAATTGTCATCTAAGTGAAAATTGTCACTTCAAAGTGTCAATTGTCACTTCAAAGTGACAATTGTCAGTTCAAAGAGGCAAATTAAAAATATTTTGTCGTCGGCTTTTCTATGCCTTCGTATTACATTGAGCCGTATGTATGAAACTGAAAAAAATCATCGCAAGTAAAAGGTAGAAGTATAAGGTTTTGATTCTAAGTACAAGGTACACAGAAAAAAACAAATTGATGAGTAAAATTATTTCTTGGCTTTGGATCAAATATGAAGTTTCAGTAAACTGAAACTAATTTGCATGAACCAAATTTCTAATTCGAACAACTCTATCCATAACCCGTTTTGATACAAATATTGTTTCGAACATGTAGTTATTCTGTTGAATCGAATAATCAGATCCTCAAAGTTTGCTGATTGCTTTAACAAAAATATTTATTCAAGTATTCATGTCGAATCGATGAACTCAATAAAATGTTAATCCAACAGAATAAGCTGATTTCATCACTAAAAATATTCATTCAAATGAGTAATCATTTTGTTTTTTGTTAGTCCACTGAATTGACAAATATGGCAACCGAGCAAGTCCAGACGTCGCAACAATGATAAGTTAAATTGGCTTTGCTATTCGGTAACATTATCTAAATCAGGGTCAGTTGTGCGAACACTCCGCCATCTAGCGCATATAATTCAACCAATATAATATTATTTCCGTTGTTTGATTGAAATTAATATTATATTTGTGCTGAAAAAAAAATTCTTTCAATATAAGTGGGATATTGTTTCAATAGATGAACATAAATTCAAATCAAAGAAATGTTAGAATTGCGTTGAGAAATCCATTTTGTCACCGCAATATAATGATTCCATCAATCGAATACACCTGTGTTTTGGGATGAATTTTATTTAGTCGGCTCAAGCCAATAAGACTGACCATGTGAATTTGGTTGAATTAACAAATCCTTTTTTTCCGTGTAGAAGTAAAAGGATATCATTTTTTCCATATGTATAACGATTACCTTATACTGGCAAATACAAATAAATGCTCTCAAATGAAAACATTTGTCCAAACATGAAATCAGTATGATTGAAAGTGATTTTTTGGGGAGGAACAGAGTTTCTCGACATGGTTTTTCATTATTTTCCTATACGAACGTTTCAAATGTTTGCTATGTTACTGATTTTTGTGAGTTGAAAATATACCCAATCAGATGTTTGTTTGAAACACTGGTTCCGTTCCACAATTATTAAATCAACTATGTCCTCCTCAAGTGGTGAGAGTGACCGTGAAATAAATGAAGCGGGTGGCGAGTTTTAGTTCATAGCGGATGAAAGTGAAAAGAAATATGGATCAGGCTATCAAAATAGTCACAAACAAGTATAAAGTAAGGTTCGGTATGTCATTAGATACGAAAGGATTACTCAAAAAAAAATAACATGAAATCAAGACTGAAAAAAAATCCGATGTTGAGAAAACTGGAAACAAAGCCATAATATTGTTGGAATGGGAAAAAAAATACTGCAAGCTATGCAAGGTGACACTAATCCTACCATAAGACGGATTGAAGGGCACAAGCAATTTGGTGTTGTGGAAAAAGACAAAAGTGTTAGATGTAGAAATTCCATACTCTTCGGCTAGTGGGCAAGTACACAAAAACGAAAATTAGCGACAGACAAATATTGGACAGACATTGGTACAAAAGAACTACATCGCTCGGTGTTATTCCAACAGTACCGACCGAGTAAAAGAACAGGAATATCATGACAAAAAATTTAAATAATGTAGCGTTAAGGGTCTACTACACAAAACACAGTTGTTGATGGAAATAATACTCATTAAAAACTCATATATATATATATATATATATATATATATATATATATATACATATACTTGAATCGTTACAAGACATGTCAAGTATCACATAAGTATGAATGCATTCAAATTGTTTGTGACAATACTCAAATTGCTTCTTACTTCTTGTTTTTGTTGATGAATAGCAATTTCATCGTGGGCATTGGGCAGTTTTTGTAATGTTGTGGAACACAACCCAGGTAACAATTATTTTCGGCACTTCTTCTAATTTTACGCGGAACACGTACGGCAAAATGGGAAACCGGCATTTCAGTTGTCCAAAATACAGTTCGATTATTACCCTCTCTTTTTTCAGTAGTTTGTTATAGTTAAGCTCACTACCAGTAACTGGGTTTGTAAATGGAGTCATAAGGCATGGTTCTATAACACACCCATTATCACCAAGTAGCACAACATTTCCTTTGTTTCTCAATAATAGTCTAACATGTTAATTTTTCCATAATCTTGAATCATGCCTACGACAACACTACCAAACATTTATCTGACGTAGCAAGTGGCTTGCACATTCAGAATAGGTTTTCCTTCGATATTTATGTACTCATCTCCATGACGATTTGGTTTCAGTATGAACACAGAGAAACTAAAAATAAAGAGAGTTGTCAAACCTGCAGAAAAAGTTAGCACTATGTATAGACAGTGGCGACATATCTCGCAACTGGCCAAACTAAGTTAGTACAGTCGGTAAAACAGATTTCTCTTCAGTTACCGATTGAGATAAGGCGGGTTTTTTAAATGTATTACATTTTTATCGTTGATATGGTATATATTTTATAAGTGATCGATTTGCCATTTCTGTATTTCATATGAATGGTTGTAATATATGAAATACAGGAATGGCAAATCGATCACTAATGAAATATACGCAGTAATCGATTCGTAGAATGTTAGTTCGTGGTAAAAATAAAGTTTGAAAATAAATATTTATTTCATGATATCAACAACAAAATTGAAGTTCGTATAAAATAAGAATAATAAGTTGAGCACTATAAGGTACAACTACAGACAAAACAATAATAAAACTCTGAAAAACAACAAAATTAAAATATATTTCAGTCTTATCCTGAAATCAACCAAAATAAAAACAAATTACATTTACAACATACCTTCAATAATTTTGGTAATTTATTAGCTCAAAGGAGAACGAGTAGGTATAACAAATATTCCAGTTTGATGATAATCATTGAGTAGACCATGTACCTCGTACTTCCTCAAATGCTGATAGGAAATGGGAACTGATGGATGGAAATGAGTATCAGTGTGTGAACGAATTTCTGCAACTGATGGATGGAAATAAGTATCAGTTTGTGAAAAAATTTCTGCAACTGATGCAACTGCAGCTTATATTTTACCTTGTAAAAGAAGATTTTCAGGAATTTCAGCGTCAACTCGAATAACAAAACAATCTACTCACGACGTTGGGTTCCGAATTCAAGTATATAGTATTATTTCTATCATTAATTTTTCGATGACAATAACAGTAGAATTATTCTGAAACTATTACTTGGTTTGTAATTTCCTGACAATTGTCGAAATTTTGAAATTACCATGTCATCAGTCGTCTGTCGATTGCGGGCAGCGCCTCCATACCAAAAATTGGTGATCAAGATCGCCAATGTTTCAAACAGTCTCTATATTTTTAATTTGTCTATGAGTATCCCTATATGAGTACAGTCAACGGCACCAATTGCTGTTTGAAAACGAAATTTTCTTTGCCATAACAGTTTCGCCTCTATTATTTCATTGTTGGTAAATAAAAACTTCATCCATCGATCAGCTTTCAAAATTATGCTGACAACAACTGCACTCACAGTTCGAGAAACCGTAGCCTGATCAACACCAAGTTCCTGTCCGATACCTTTTTGATAGCCAGGATCTGCAAGATCGTAGGCATATTTTCATTTTATGCACGGATGACAATGCACCTCTTCTTCGAATAACTTCATTTGCACCTATAAATCTGTCCTCATGCCAATGTTCGTTGTCTTCTTCAAAACGTTATGGTTCTTCAAAATCACGACGCTTGTAGTGTTCAACATCTCTAACGAGCACAACGTCCGTCACTCCTGAAAAAAACAACTCTTCAAGAACAATCTGAGTCTGCTACTGACCACACTCATACACATTGCCTTTTCTGTGAAGTAAAAAAATTAACTTGAAAGGATTTCCTTAAACCCGAAAAGGTTATACTTAAATTATTTATGCATACAAGCCGAAGGATTTCCTTTGAATAACGCGAGAATAAGCACATAATTTTTTCATACATATGGCTCATTACATGTTTGGGAGAGAACAGATAATATCAAGGTTGGGAAGTAAGTGGGGAGGGGAGATATTCATCATCATTTCACTTGAACGTTTGGAAGTTACGGTAGTTGGAAAGGACACCATGTTATGGCTTCAGTCTTTTTAGGTGAGCAACTTTTATCTTAGGCCTAGGACTGTGTTGGATTATGTAAACCACTTTTCTTTATCTCGTACTGTCCTACTCAAAACTGTTAGAAGATACATCATTCTCCCTACGTGTATTCCACTATTTGATTTGACGTTTCATTATCATTTTTGAAGAACTTGAAATGAGAAATATAAAAATGGTGCAGTCATGGCTACACACTAATGAAAATTTAGATTCATATATGATATAATAATTTTATCAAAAACAAATGTTGTAAATCAATATTTCACTGAATTTGGAGAAAACAGAAAAGTATTTACCAAAAATTTGTTGCATATTAACAACCCACACATTCTCAAAACCCATTGTGGCAACCTGTATTTTACCTAATTTTCGATTAATGTCTCATTATTTGTTTTTTTGTGAACACTGAGTAGTTTATGATGATTTATGTTTATGTCAGATTTGACAAAGATATTAATAAAAACATTGTTGAAGTCACAAAACGAAAGTAATACTTTTGGTATAATTCCAATTCAATAAATTGTCCGAATATTGAAATGAAAGAAAATTACTTTTCCGCACACTCGTAGAACAAATTTCTATAAGTGAATGTAGTTCCTTGTTCTCTTCATGCCATTTGGTTCTTTATGTTATGGTTCACCACAGTCCTAGTTCTGATACGGATTCAAACTATATTGGTTATTTCTGATGTATAAACGGCAATGGAAAAAGTCAAAATCGAAGATGTTTTTTATATTAACAAGGTTTGTAAGTGGAAAAATAGTATCAAAACGCACCAGAGAGTATGAATGTTCACTTCCCCATCCAATTTCATTCCACGCCAATGAAAATTCAGGCTGTTGAAATATTGGAATACAGATCTATATTGCCTCTGAAATACTTTCAATTCATTCCCTTTCTCGACTGATTTCTATTTGTATATCTCCCGAGACCCCATATCGTAGTCAGTAAAGTTTTCAGAAACTCTCCCAGAATATCTGAATATGTCTGAAAATGGAGAATTGGGGCGTGAGTAGCTTTCAGGTTTTATCACAAACTCCTAGTGAGCTTCCGGAAATACTTTATTTCACTTTCCACATGTCGAATGCTGAAACTTCAGACGTTTGTTTCATTCCACATGAGTTTTGTATGTTAATACAATATTTCTGATGATACATCTCTATTCTCTAGCCTACATTCGAACAAAAGTTCCTATGAGGGATAACAGGTAACTGGCGCATGTCTGTCAAATTCTATGTAATGTATTTTTATAAGTTCGTTCTGTTCATGTTATTGCTCGATTTCATCTTGCACATTTTCATCCATTTGTTGACAATTTCAAAATATGTAAGCCATGGAAATGAAGATTGATTGGTTGATTTATTGATAGGTATATGACTTGCAATGGAAGGGATATAGCACTTTCGCTAGGGAAATTGATAATTAGTCAGAAAATCATAATTACAGGAGATTTTAACGTTCACTTTTTTGATGAATTAGACAAAAATGCAGTACTACTAGTTAATCTTTCCATTTCATATGGATTTATCCATACAAATAATAAACCAACTCGTCAAAAAAACTGCTTGGACAATATTTTCACAACCAACAATAACATCAGAAGTTGCTCGATAATCGATACTCAGTTTTCTGATCACCTAGGTATCCTCCTAAACATGAAAAATGATTCCCACAGTAAATTCGAAAGAATTAATTATAGACCTACTAGTGATATTGGATTATTCAACCTGAACTCAATCCTACAGGAAGTAGACTGGGCTTTCGTTGATGACGATAATCTGATGGTAGAGCATCGTTTCGAAAAATGCATTAACATTATTGTATCTGCTACTGAACTTGTATTTCCGGAGAAATCAAAAATAATCACAAATAGACAAAGAAAAATTGAATGGTTCACAGCTGAATTAAAACACGAAAGGGATACCCTCAACTTCTTGAAGGAACTGTACATAAGCAATCCCACGCCTTTTCTCAAAGGTCAAATAAAACAACAAAAATATATATATGACAAAAAACTATCATCGGCTAAAAAAGCATCACACGATAGATATATCACCGAGTCACCGTGCCCGCAAAGAGCTATGTGGAATATCATCAAAAACAAAAATAAAAACGAGCCAACTCCGTTAGATTGTCCGATCTCCTCTGATGAATTTAACGAATATTTTAGCAATGTTGCCAATGTTATAATAAACGACCTACCGAACACGGACATATCCTTCGAACAGTTTTTACCGGAACCAGGTCATGATATAAAGACATTCTACTTCAGGCAAGTCAGCTTCATACATGAAGGAGATGTGATCAATATATTGAAAAAAACTAATAGCAAAGACGCTTATTCCTTGAATCTCAAAGTTGTACTAGCAATCAAGGATATCATACTTATTACTCTAACGGAATTATTTAATAAATGCATTTCTCTAAAAAAGTTTCTCGATGTTCTGAAAATATCCAAAGTGGTGCCCATACATAAGAAAGAATCCCACACAGAGCCTTCAAATTTCAGACCAATTTCGATTATTCCAATTTTTGCCGAATTATTCGAAGTTATCTTAAAAATCCAAATGACATCTCATTTTGAATCAGAAAATCTCTTTTTTCAAGAACAATTTGGGTTAAGAAAAAAAACATTCAACCACATCGGCAATTGGCAGATTGACACAAATAGTGAACAACGGCTTCAAAAACAATGATTTCATTCATGCAAATTATCTGGACTTGACAAAGGCGTTTGATTGCGTTTCACACGATATTTTACTAAAAAAACTTCAATATTATAATTTCCACGAAGAAAGTATCAACCTGATAAAATCCTACCTAGAAAACCAGGTCTAGTTTATCCTTTTCCAAAATAAAAAATCTTCTCTACTCAATATACAATATGGTGTCCCTCAAGGGTCCGTTTTAGGACCACTGCTTTTTCTAGTTTTTATAAACGTCTTGCCCTATTCATCGCCACTATCAAAGTTCATACTATTTGCTGACGACAGCACGTCCATACATTCAGGAAAAAACTTAAGTACTCTGATTTCCACAGTAGAAACTGAAAAAGAACAAATAGAACGATGGTTCCAATCAAATAAACTGAAAGTCAATGAATCGAAAACAGAACATATGCTCCTCAGTATGAGAACTACTGGCGAAATTAGATTCACTTCCAAGTGTACCGACTTTTTAGGAGTTTACATTGACGAAAAACTGACCTGGCAAGAACACTGTGAATTTCTATGTAGTAGATTATCGAGCCTTACCTTCTTACTACGAAGTCTTTCGAAAAACGTGAACCTGAGTACTCTATTTACAGCCTTTCACGGCCTCATTCAGTCCACCATATCCTATGCTATATTAGTATGGGGACACTCAAGCCAATGCTCTCAAATCTTTAGTATGCAGAGAAGAGCATTGAGAGTTGTTTCTGGTTTGAAATACGGAGACGACTGTAGGGACAAATTCAAACAACATAAAGTATTAACGTTACCTTGTATATACATATTACAATGTCTATTATACATAAAAGAAAACTTACATGAATACACAAACCACTCCCAAATTCATGACTACCCTACACGAAACCGTCAAAACATCCAAGCCAATTATTTGAGACTGTCAAAAACACGCGATGGAATCTCCTATTGGGCACCCAAGCTATATAACGCCCTCCCTGCGGAAGCCAAGGAACTAGAACTCCACAACTTCAAAATAAAACTCAAACATTTTTTACTACAACATGCCTTTTATGATGTCAATGAGTTTTTAAATGGTACTCAGACTTTTAATGTGCGATTTTATCTCTTTTTCTGAGCTTTACTGTACCTATATTTTATCTTTATTTTTTATTTTTGCAATTGATGTATGTACAACCTCAAATGACTTGTGTAAACACTCTTGTGTCCTAGCACCAATGAAGAATTGATTAATTGATTGATTGAATAAGTTAGATTTCATTAATTTCTGGAATCAAAATACCCATTTTTGACCTTTGCGCTGGGGTTGTCTCTTCAAGGTGTGTCCGCTCAAAATTTCAAAGCCAATTAAAATTCGATTTTCTGAGAAGATGTCAACAATTTCGTCAGATGTTACAATAAATAAATTATTAGAACTTGATTATCATTGTGTCATTATACAAAGCTATTAAAAAAACTGAGCAGTTGAAATGACAATTTATATTCATTTGTGTTTGAAAATATGAACAGAGTGTTCATGAAATCGGATATGCTATTATCTGCAACTGAAAGTTGCATTTTTTTTAAGGAGGTATTCACGTTGAAAAGGGATATATTCTCAATTCGATATTTGACAAGCAATGTTTTTTGATAATGTGAACTTCTACGATAAAAATGAAATGAATAATAAAAACCCTTTTTAAAGACAATCTTTCATTTAAATTCGCTAAAAGTTGAAAATAATTTCTTCGGATGTGTGACGTAGTTATTCCGTGAGTTATAGATTCAGAAGCTTGTCGCGCAAAGTTTCCAGTTCGAATACAGAAGTGACAAGCTTCCTTGTTTTTTGTTAGTTTTCTGAACATTATTTATAATTTTGGTGTTATGAGAACCTGAAAGTAAAAGTTAGTTGGCCACTCTCCTAATTTTGCTATAATGGTAATTGCGCAGGCATCTTACTAATATGTTGGATGGATAGTCAGCTCTTCGCGTTACGCGAAACCCATATATCATATGATACATGTGCACAAAACACCGGTCCATTATTACATTTATAATATGATCTCAGTTACGAGTAAGATCATCATTAATTTTATCATTATAATTGGATATATATTACACAAAGACAGTGAGTTCAACGACTTGACTGATGCATCAAAAGAATCCCCAAAAGATGTTGGACAGTTCCGTTCATCTTTTCGTGTTTGGCGAAAAATTTTTAAAAAAATAAAATTATGTCCCAAAACACGCTTATTTGAAAAAATACCGAAAAATGTTATTGGGAAAAGTTGTTCAGAACGATATTTTATAGCTAGATACATGTTTTGGAAAAAAATCTGAGATAAAAAAATAAAAATACATTTTTTGTCATAAAAAAAATCAATCTGGAAAAATAAATTTCTGACAAAGAAACTCATTAGAAAAGCCGGAAGTACTATTTAAAATGATATTTTGTAAAGATTCGCAAGCTATTTCCATTTTATTCGGAGAAAATTTTATATCTGTGAATTTGCTGTGTTCAGCTGCTTCATAAGAGGTCACTGAAATATCCCCAGGACAATATAATCCTGATGTTGTTTATAATCAATGAAGATCCTCGTATACACACAATTTAAATTAGAATTCTTTATTCGAACAAACAATAAAGGGATTTTTTGTCAAACGATCTAGTAGTGGTATTATTTATCCAGGTATTTCACCACACCTTACTCGATAGAGATTTCGATGCCCGCTTAGATTTTTCATTGATGATTGAAGAATGCCAAAATTTCCCTACAAAATTTGTATTTACTGATGAGGCGACTTTTACATCAAATGGTACAGTCAGTTTCCAGAACTGTAGATGGTGGGCTGATGAGAACCCAAATTGGACGATAGAGGCAAAAAGTCAAGTTTTCTTCGGAAGTAATGTTTGGTGCGGCATATGATATGCAGATCGTTGGGCCTTACTTGTTTAGAGGCAACCTTAATTGATAAAATTATATAGAGTGTTTAAATAACGAGTTTTTTGATTTCTTACATGGATTACCGCTGCAAAGAAGAAATGATATTTTCGTCCAACAAGACATAAAACCCTTAACGAACCCTTTCCTCATAAATGGATAGGTCGATATTCAGAGAACGCGTAGCCCACAAGATCTCCAGATTTGACGCTCGTGAATTTCTTTCTATACGGGTGCCTTGGAAGTAAGGTTTATTTATATCGGTCCTTCCATGATATCGACCATTTAGAATAAGTAACACGACAATGTATTTATAACATTACATCACAAATGCTGCGGAATGTGTCCAGAGAAATGAAATCCCGAACATCTACATGTATTGAACGTCAGGGTAGACATGTCGAGTAGTGGACCATAACAAAGTCCGAGTATGTATTGAATTGTTTGGTTTATAATTATTTCAGCTTCTTATTTTATTATAAAGTGTTTGAATACAAAAAGTAAAAAAATTTAAGTTCTTGTTATGTCAATTTTTTGTTCTAATAAAAAATTCTAGTTAAAATTCTGTAGATAAATGATCGTTCATCAATAATAAATAGTATCGGGATTGTAAAGTCTTGAAGATATTTCAGTGTCCTCTTATGAAGCAGCTGAACACATGGCAAATTAACAGATTTCAAATTTTCTCCGAATAAAATAGAAATAGCTTTGGAATCTTTACCAAATATTATTCGAAATGCTGATGTTGACTTCACTAATGAGTTTCTTTGCAGAAATGAATTTTTCCTAATTATTTTTTATGCAAAAAAAGTATTTTAATTTTTTTATTTAGATTTTTTTTCAAAATTTGTACATAGCTATAAAATGTCGTTTCGGAAAACTTTTCCGAATATCATTTTTCGATATTTTTTCAAATAAGTGTGTTTTGAGAATTTTTTTTTATTTTTTTTTTATTTCTCGCCAAACACGAAAAGACGAACGGTACTGTACAACAGCTTCTGTAGTTTCTTTTGATGCAGAAGCGATTGCACGTATCTATATTTGTCAAGATTCATCAATAAAATAATTTCCCATATGATGCGTACTTTCTGCCGTCACTGTATGTACAGTGCGACTTTCAATAGTCCCTCCCCCTTTGTTAACTTTTAAACGGTTCGACGTAGAACGATGAAAAAAATATATTGAATGATATCAGCATATTTTTTTTTAAATGAAAGACAATGTGATTGCCGATAGCTGGCGGGGGGGCACATCAACTTAAGAATTCCAAATAGTATGGGGGGGTCAAGTGGCACATCGTTGAAAAGATAACTCAATTCTCTTTTCAACAATCTAGTTTTTTTCAATTTCATTAATACATTTTTCCACAATATGCATTTGAAATGTCAAATGTAACAAAATTTAAAATAATATTGTGAAAAAAAAATACTCACAGAATTCAAAAAAAATTTATGTTTCGAAAGGGAAGACTTGAATCATCTTTTCAACGATGTGCCACTTGCATGGGGGCAATTTGAAAATTTTAAGTTGATGTGCTCCCCGCGTTATCTACCGAGGAATCACAATGTCTTCTATTTCAAAGAGTAGTATCGGTGATATCATTCAAAATAGTTTTGGTCCCGTTGTTTTAAGTCAAAGCGTTCAAAAGTTAACAGTGAAGGATGAAGGGGGAAAGCCGCACTCGCAATTGTGATTTCGTAACACAACAACAGTTAAAAGAAAAATTGAATTATATTTTCAACGATGAGATCGACCTCTATACTTTTCGAAATTTTATAGTTGACGTCCCCCAGCCCTTGAGTAATTGTAATGTATCTTCTCTTAAAAAGTAGGACCGATAAATTTCATGTCTCATTGTTTCACATCAAACCGCACTTATATTTGACATTTCAAATGCATATTATGGAAACACATTCGAACGAAATTCAGAGGAAAAAGGATGGTTGAAAATAGAATCGAATGATCTTTTCAACGATGTGCTACTTGACACCCCTATGCTGTTTCAAATTTTTCAGTTGATGTGCCCCCCCGCGCTTTCTATCGGGCAATCACAATGTATTTCATTTCAAAAAGTAATATTGGTGATATCATTCTTTTTTTTTTTTTTCATTGTCATACGTCGAACCGTTCAAAAGTAAACAGGGGAAGGGACTATTAAATGCCGCACTGTATAACTTTTTGCTTTGTTGTATCCACTTTTCTTAATCGGAGTCATTTTTGTTCAGAGAAACATAGATTCCACGTGGGTTATATTATAATTGCAAATGCACTTACAGCACTATGCAGAACGAACTGAATTACTGAAACTCAACCTATATCAACATAACTATTGGTTATCTTCGAGAAACACCGAAACTCTGTGTGCAAAAAGTAAATAAATATATTTTTTAAGTCCTCGAATAAACTGTTACGGAATGAAATTAGCTTACAGGACTGATTTGATTCCCTAGTAAAATACTTATATTCGTTATACAGTGCTTCTCAGAAGTCCACTCCCCCCCTCTTATTTTTGGAACGATTATACATAAACAAGTGAAATTTGGAAACTGAATATTAAAGGTTGTAAACTTTCCTACTAGTGATGATGGATGACGAAATCGTCAAAGATGACATCACAAGGCCATTGTGACCAATAATTTTAAATAGAACCCCCACGGCAAGCGACACCTCTTTTAAAAGGTATCGAAAAAACCCATTCAATGATACTAATTTTGTTTGTGTTTATGGCAGTTTTAATGGCTCATTAGTAAACATTAAAATTAAAATCCATTCAGTATGATATTAATTACACATTTAAGAATCAGTATCTATTTGGAGAGAAATTGCCCGAAGTGACCTCCATTTACTTCCTGACGGTGAAATATCCTATTTTCAAACTCTTCTCGTACTTTTGCAAATGTGTCTGCGGTAACAGCGGAAACATTCTGCAACAATACGTTGTTTTGAAACGTCAATATTGTCAGGTTCAGTGGCGTAAACCTTCGATTTAAGGTACCCCCACAGAAAAAAATCCAAAGGTGTGAGGTACGGTGATCGAGCTGGCCATTCCGTTGAACCTCGTCGTCCAATCCATCTACCACGATACTCCTCATCCAAATACCGTCTCACTGCACCGTAATAGTGTGGAGGAGCACCATCCTGTTAAAATGTTATTTCCAAATTGCCGAATTCATCTGGATTATCTTCCAAAATTCCAAGGATTAACGGTTCTATTGCGTTTTGCAACAGCTCCAGATAAACCTCACCAGTTAAATGAGTGATTAAAAAAAGAGGCCCAACGATGTGATTTCCCAGAATACCTGCCCAAACATTCACCTTCTGGGGAAATTGAGTATGTGTTTCATGAAACAGGTGAGGATTTGCGTCACTCCAATACCTCACCTTCTGTGTATTTACATTTCCATTTAGATAGAAAGTACTTTCGTCACTAAAACAATTTTTTTGACATAGTCTGGCTGTTGGTTAATTTTAGTTTCCATATTTTCACAAAATTCTAGTCTTCGGTCTGGGTCGTCGTCTGAGAGTTGTTGAATCATTTTTTTATTTGTATGGATGAAATTTGTTTTTTTTTTCCAACACCCTGTGTACTGTATTTCGACTGACTTCACAGGTAGATGCAACGTGAGCTGTTGAAGAAGTAGGATTAACTATTACTTCTGCCAGTATATCAATTTTTTTCTCATCAGAAATTTGTGGTCTGCCAGATCGTTTCGCATCATTAATACTACCCGTTGTTTCAAACTTACGAAGAAGCTTCCTTAAATAGGTCTTCGAAACGGGGCGATCAAGAAACCTCTCATTAAAAATGCGTTCTGCTGCATGAATACTTTGTCCAGTTTCACCAAGAATTAGGATCACTGCTACCTTATCAGCTAAAACACGTACCATTTCGCTTCTTGAAGCACTTAAACGTTCGGCTGACAACAGTTTAACAAATCATTAAAATGTACAGAAATATTGAAAGTACCAAAAGCTGCTAAAACAGTTAAACGTTCGATCAACAATACACAAATTATTAAATGTACAAAAACTTGTACAATTACAAAAACGTCGAATTAGGGAGACTAACAAAAACGTCAGCTCATTTGACAACTGTCCAGAGGTGAAGCTCGAATTTGGAAGTTCAGTATTAACTGATTTAATTCATCACAGCTTTGCGTTTTTTAAAAGCGAGTTGCCAAAACTGCCATAAACACAAACAAAATTAGTATCATTGAATAGGTTTTTTCGATACCTTTCAAAAGAGGTGTCGTTTGCCGTAGGGTGCCATTTAAAATTATTGGTCACAATGGCCTTGTGACATCATCTTTGACGATTTCGTCATCTATCATCACTAGTAGGGAAGTTTACAACCTTTAATATACAGTATCCAAATTTCACTTGTTTATGTATAATCGTTCCAAAAATAAGAGGGGGAGAGAGGACTTTTGAGAAGCACTGTAAATGCATAACGGTGTGAAATGATGTTTTGATACTGGGAAAATCTTTAAATCATTTTTGATTTGCTATCATGCTATAACCATCCTCCCACCCGTTGATCCACGTGAATGTACGGAAGGATCTAATATGTTTGCATCATGAATATAATGTGATGCATACATTACACAGCGTTTGGAATAAAATGAGCTCGTTTCGGGAACATATATGGAGGGTAATACCGTAAGGCCTACGGATTTTATCGAACATAATTTATTTTATCTTTAAAGCAAATTCCACAGAATGTGAATTGGGATATTTTGTTTCATCAGAGCGCAGAAGAAATCTTTGATGAAGAGATTTCGATTTTTGAATGAAGACAATCTTTTTGGATTATCGGCGGGCATTGTGAAATAATGTATAACTCATAGTTGGAATTAACCAGAATTTTTTTCAAAAGAATTGAGATGATTGCCTGGTTATAATGAATACATTAAACATCAGTGTACAAAACGTTAAATAAGGAAGTGAATTTCCTTTTTATTTCCATATCTTCCAGATTTCTGAATCAGAATTTGAAGAAGGTGCTCAAATGAAAATATAGGGAGGAACTTCCTTGTGAACAGGGTGTGCTTCCGTAGGAAACGGTTGAAAATCAATTTCAGAACTGGAATTTTTCGGGTGAAAATTGAATGGGAAGTGACTTTATTGATTCGATTCCAGTTCGTGAGAGATTTTTATTTTATCCTGGGTAGATTGTGTATGCCAGCGGTATGACTAGCGACCCTGCAAATTTCACGATTCTACGTCAATATTTCATTTGGATTTTTTCAGATAATTTTGCAAGGAAACAAAGTTTATTGGTAGGATATACGTTGTCCTTGTAACGAATTTGGTGAGATTTACAGCTTTTCTTAACCCCTAGTTCTTTGGACGAGTCGGTTGTTTCATGACCGCTGGTGTGTACTCAAGATGAATTTACCCAGTCATTAAGCTTGGTATATTTATTGATCTTGCAAATTTCACAATTCTACATCAATTACAATGGAAGGTGTGAGTATTAGACAAATTTTAATTTTTCAGAACTTTATTTTTCCAGGGGAGAAAATGTTTAGGAAATTGATCCATTGGTCACGACTCCGGAAAATTTCCAAGTTCACCCCACTTAGTCATTGAGCGCATATTTTTGTATTTATCGATCCTGCGAATTTCATTATTCCAGTCAACATTTAGGATGACAAGTGAGACACACTGTATATCATACAGTTTCTTCAACCATGAAAACTGAAAAAATAATGAAATGGAGCATTTTTGTGTTTTTCATTAATATAACCAATATCTTTGGATCCTCAATATTCTTCTTTGAAAAGGAAACATATTCATTGTATATTGAATAGACAGATTTTTCGGAAAATTGAAGAATTAACGACAATAATAAATTATTTTTTGTAATATCTAACAGTAAACAACAACTTTCCCGGCCAAAGCCACCCTGAACATTGAACTACATCTGATAGATATTTAGAAGGAACCTTACTCGATAAGAAATCTGAAGTTAAACTACAATTTAATTTAGAAAATCAGTTGATTTTCTATTCCAAGTCTTATCTGAAAAGCCATATGGGCATATGAAGCAAAGAAGAATGTTTTCCATGAAGAAGTACCAGAGATCATTTGAAACATTGATGCAAGAGTGGCATCTCTTCAAGACTTTTTCGACGAAAATCTATTTCACGATTCCACGAACATCAGGAAAACCGGTAGAAATGAAAAACCATTTTCTAAAAGCTATTTCACTTTGCGATGATGGAGAAATGCTAGCAATATTTCTTTTGGAGTGACACTTCGAAATCAGTATTTTTGGACATTGAAACCTGTCATGGGGTATGATAGATTGATTTGTTTGAAACTATCAATAGGGTGTTTATAAAATCAGATGTGAAATCATCTATATCTGAAAGATAAACTTAAGTCATTGTCTTCCATCGTTCAAGATGGTACTCATGTTGAAAAGAGAAACATTCTCATTCTCAATTGAATATTGAACAGAAATATTTTTCTGCAACAATAATGAAGTTATTCTTGTAATATCCAACAGAAAACAACTACTTCCCCGTCTATAGCCATTCTGGACATTGAATAGATAGATATGAAAGGAAAGAAATAATCTGAAAGTCATAATTTGCATTTTTATTCAGAAAGTTAGTTGATTTTCTATTGCAGTCTCAATTAAAAACTCATTTCGACGAATGAGCCAAAAAATAGTAGTTTTATAAAAAGATTGTGACCAAAGTTTATCTCTCAGGAACAGATGATTATACATCTGATTTTTTGAACACCCTGCTCATATCTTCAAACAAATTATTTTTTTCCTCTTTTTTTTCTAAAGAGCCAAGTCTCCTTCTATCGATATTGGCCAAAATTCATTTGTATTGTATATTATACAGGGTCGCTGATATGTATGGAAACGGTCGATTATCTCCTGGAGTAAGATAGCTAGCGAAAAATGTTGGTACACAAAAGTTTTTACATTGAAGAAAAATTGAGTATACAAGATCAGTCAAAAAGTCAGTACATTCTTTGATGGAATACTGTGTATATTATTCTATATTTGAATTATTCTCAAAATTCTGATTAAAATTGATGTAGCACATCACATCCTAAATTTAACCGTTTTCGAGATATTGAATTTTGGAAATAACTTTTTACCACTCTCAAATTTATTAAAGAAGAAGTCCGAAATGATGGATATTTATTATGAAAATTGCTCAAGGTGGAAAATGTTTAATTTAAAATAAAAAAATAGTTAAGCGAAATAAAAAGGAAAAATTAATAAACAACAAATATTTTCTTTGGAATTCTATTTGATAAGGTGCTCTTTTACCTCCTGACAGTAATGAATTCGCTGAACAAAATTTCGTAGTGAACCTAAAATCATATTGGGAGGAATGGTGGAAATTTCATGCGTTATCCTTTCTTTCAACTCTTCGCTATTTTGCGGCCTATTTTTGAAGAATAAGTTTTTTATGTTACCCCACAGAAAGAAGTTGAGTGGGGTCATATCGGGAGACCTAGCTGGACATTCAATTGTCCCCCTGCGTCCAATCCATTTATCAGGAAAAGTTTGGTCTAGATATACCCGTACCACACGTCCAAAATGTGGAGGAGCCCCATCTTGTTGAAACCATATTTGTTCTGTCGGCAAATTGGGATTGTTATAGTTCGGGAATAATCGTCTAAGCTCTGCAATAATATGCTCTTGCAAAAGTAATAAATATCGTTCAGAGTTCAAATTTCCGTTTATAAAATAGGGTCCATTGACGTGTCCACCAATAATGTCACACCAAACATTTCCAATGTGGATTTTGGTCTGACCAATACCTACAGTTGGTGGTCATTTTGAGCAGTTCTGATAACTCCGTTCTGTTTGATCTTGTTGCCCTTTTCTTTGTTGTAATACACTGTTTTGTTTGTATTTTTAATTCGATATTCTATTAAAATAAAACATGGTACTGGTACATGCCTACATTAAAAGTTAAAACAAGCAGAATAATTTTTAAATACTACGATTGAAGTCACAAGTTGTGCAAACAAAACGTGACAGCCACCTACTAGATTTTTTGATTCCATTTACAGAAGATCCGTTCATGAACAATGTTGTATCTCATTTTTTATTAGGAAGAGTTAAAGAAGTTTTGTAATGAATCGTTATTTTCAACAAAATTTTTTTATTGAAAAATGTTGTTTCGTTCAAAGGTTCTGGTGGAAAATGGAATGGAGGTTGCATTTTTTTCCTCATAGTTGGAAGCGTGTTACTTTTTAAGGGTAGGCCTAAGAGCTTTTGTTAACATGAAAGACCCCTTTAATTTTGACAAGGAATCACCCCCTCGCTTCCGTACTAATTTGGTAACACCCTAACAAAGACAAATCAACTCACTGACTGAGTATCTCATCACTAAATCTTCTTGTATACTGGCAGGATATTCATTTTGCTAGATGAATCTCCAAACAAATGTTGGATATTACATGGAAAAAAATTTTTCCCCAAGAGAATATCCACTCCTCAAAGGTAAATTTTTCAGTTATTGTGGTATGATAATGGGTGCGGTGGTCAATATCAACTGGGGAATATTGTTCCAATTCCTACCTTATATGTCGAAAATTTGTAAGAGAGTCGAAAACAAACAATATATAGCAAAAGTTCACAATTCTTGTGAATATTCATACCTTATATTTGATGGTACTGATTCACGTATGTGGATTGGAGACCACAATTATTCTTCTACCTGAAATATCTTTATGGTATGTTCTTGTTAGCATAAATCAACGGGATACTCCAGAATTTTGTCTACTCTCTACAACTCCCGTAAACTTGTTTATGTATCCCACCGATCGTTGGGGATATTTACTGTTTTCATAAATTTGACTTTATGACGACGGAAACTTGTACGAGGTAACCGTAATGTGATAATTCACGCTGTATGCGAGACAGCCGATTATAGACAACTCCCAACTCCCGTGCAACTTCCGGGCACCCTTCAAAAACAAAGCTATACGTAACTCAAAATTCATGTGAATTACTGTAATGGTTCCAAGAGTTTTATATCGTTGGGGAATCCATTGCTAGGGTGAGTTATTTGTATTCCGTAAGCTTTTCCATTTCGATATTTTTCTTCAATTCGGAGTTATATAACAGGATTATCCATTTGAGATCCATGCAATCCATCTCCGGGTTTCAGGCCCGTTTAAAAGGATTCAGAATATTTCCGAGGTCGTTTGCGAATGTCATTTAAAATGGATTAATTTCAATATTTTCTTATGGACAGAGGGTACATTGAAAGTGAGAAAAAATATTTCGAATACTTTGAAAGTGAATTAGCAAATAAAATTCGAATTAAAATTATTCTTAACAGGTTGACTGCTGACTACTCCGATCGGAGTGTTTCGGAATCAATCGGCGACGCCGGCCACTCCGATCCTAGTCTTAATCTCGCTTCATATTCACACACCCTTATTAAGCCTTATTAGGCCGGCGTTGCCAAAAGGAGGTTGTATCCCGTGCGGCGTCCTTTATTCGTTTTTTTTCAATTCAACAAAAATGTATTGATCTAAAACCTAGACAAAAAAACAAATAACACATTACGGCATCCGAGGATGCTTAAAAAATATAGTCGGCAGTCAACCTGTTAAGATGGTTTAACTGGGACACTAGTAGAGTGTGTTGCCTCCTCTTATTTGGTTTACAGCATTTTTGCAGCTAGGCATGCTTCTAATTACATTGTGGATAAAATCTCGAGAAATTTGTTCCCATTCTGTGATAAATGCATTTTCATGTTCCCCCAGAATTCTAGGTGCAAGGTTTTCTCATACATGTTCGAACCGATTCAGATCAGGGATTTGTGGTGGCCATTGCATAATTTGCATAACAACTTGATTAAGGCAATCAAGTACCCCCTAGACACGTTGGGTCGAGCGCTATCTTGCACAAACGAGGAATTGGGTCCCACAAAATGATCTCGAAAGGCATCACGTGTTCGTCAACAATATTATCAGCAATCATGGATCTCGTAAGGACAAGAACAAATTATCTGGGAGCGTTAAAGCAGATGCCACCCAGAACATAACAGAGCTACCGCCGAATGGAATCCCTGCATGATGTCGCAAGTAGCAAACCTCTCTCTTGGATTTCGCATTACTCGCTCATGACCATCTGGATGTTTAAGGCTAACCCTAGTTTCATCTGTGAAGAAAACTTTGTATCCAACCATCCACAGACCGGTTTTGCCGATTCCGAGTAAAATGTAACCTGGCAACTCTGTGCTCTCTAGTAAGCAAGGGTGCGGTGGCTGGTTTCCTACTGTCTAACTTCCCTTCATTTAACTGTTCTAGAAGCGGGTAGCTTCGAGTTCGGTTCTCATCATGGAACTAGTAGCATTCCTGTTTCTAAAAACAAGTTCATCTTGGTCGTTAGTGCATCGTTTTCGCCCTTGCCCTGGACTTCTAGAATAAGTTTCCACTCGATTCAAACGTTTTACCATACGACTTATTATGAAACAATGTTTGTCTTACAGAGTAGCAACATTACTCTTACAATATTCCTCGTCCAATAAAACTGATACTCGCACTACCTCGTGTTCAATTGAATTCCTTGTTTGATTCATTTTTTCATTTTTTCGGAGATCATAAAGTCGAGATCACCATGTTGAGAAATCAAAAATTTTTTATAAGAAAGTATTGTTTTCCCAAACCAAATCGACAGTGCTTTTGCCCATTACTTCTATGAATGTATACTGACTTGCAGGTCAGAATGACTTATACCATTGAGTGGTGTAAAATCATTGCAGTTCATAAAATCAAATAGGATACGGACCCTTGGGGTGGGCGTGCGATCGAGGCTCAATCTTTGACTGTATAGATTTGTGTTTTCGAATATTCATTTGAGAGAAAAATCAATATCAGAAACCTTAGAGTTGAAGACGTCCCCCACTACTATTAGGGTATCAGAAAAATGTTCACTGATGTCTGTTAGGGTGTCTTGAAACTGCTCTAAGACGTACTTGATATCTAAGCTAGTTTTAAAATAGACATAACGGATGATAAATTCATAATTAGAATTGTTTTCGATCAGACATAAGATCCACCAAGGAGACTTATCAATAAGTTCCAGTGAAAAGTTAGGGTTACAGATAATTGAGAGACCACCACTTGCTCGGCCACCTGATTCTTCTTCAATTGTACAAGAACAGCAAATTTCAAAATCAAAAGTGGGTAGATAAATAGAAAAATGAGTTCACTAATCAGCCAAGTTTCTTTGTTAGTAATATTTTGTTCTAGATCATTGAAACCTTGACAGTTCCAGAACTTGATTCGAGTGGGTTGCTATTTTTGGTTTGTTACATATGGAATTTTTAAACTTTGACCCCTTGGCCACGCCTTGGGGAGCTCTCTTCTTCTCTCAGTCTCTTGTTGGAGAGCTGCACTATTTTTGAAATTCCGTTCACATATTCAATGGTAAGATTCTTATCTATTGTTGATATTTTTTTAGTTCTTTTCGCAGACCATTCAGATGGTTCAGTTAATGCGACGTCATATCCGGTTTTGATTTGATTGTAGGATGTAGGCTGATATGAATATTTCGAACGTCTTTAATTAGACATAGAACAGCTTCTTGGGATTCTAATACTGAACGATCAGGACGTAGTTTATACTTGATATTAGTGGGTTTACCTAATCAGGCTCCAGAATGGATGATGTTCTCACTATTAGGATCCACTTCAGTAACAGTTTTTTTTTGCATATCTGAAAACATGCTCTGGATATTGTTCGGGGATACCCAGAAAAATCATATTTGTTCCGGGCTCAAGCTGCTCAAGACTTTCAGCGATGAAGCGATTAGGGGAAAGGTCTATTCTCCAAGTGCGAAACTCTATCACGAAGGAAAGAGTTCTCAGTGAGGATATGTCTTCGCGACGAACTGCTAAACCATTTCTGAGGTCGGCTATTGTGCTACATAGGGGCGTTGAATTGCTGAATGCTATTGTATCAGTTGTACGGGAACTTGGGAAACAAGACGGACCAACCCATGCGTCTGAAGCGGTACGTCATCGGCACCACCTGATGTTGAACGAGCACACCTCTTGTGGAATATACGCTGGCACTGGGACCCCTTGATTTGAGCGTCGATATCGGATAGATCGACATTGCAAGCAAGGCATGTACGCGGCATACCTAATCGGTATTTATGATAATACGAATGGGTAAAAAAGCAGGAACTCTCTCATCAGTTCATGAGAGGTGTAATGTGTGTGCAATATTGTACTTTTTCGAAAATAATTGATTTGTTTATAACAATAAATGTTTCTTCGCAAACGTTTTTGATAACTATTCGTAGCGAAGCATACTATACAGGATATAAAAAACTTGAATACGTACTTACAATAATACGCTTGATTATTTTTCACATTAAAGTGTATCAGAAACCCTTCTACTTGAAAATTTAAAAACAGAAAGTTCCTAATATACAGCGATCACCAGTGTTTTAACACAAATGGGAAAAAAATTATTTTTATTTTCTCAGAATATTATTTTATCTATGTGCCTGCAATTCATGGAACTCAAAATTTACACTGTTCAAGAATAGCTCAAGAGTAAAGTATCTCAATTTTTTGAAATACACAAGAGAGTCATTCGGAGAAGTGATTCATTCAATAGTTGGAAATAGTCCCAAAACAATCTTCCATAAAAAAGTTTTACAAAATTAACACTCAATACGCTTAATTTAAAAAAAATTCTATCGCAAGTATTGCACAAAATTGTGTATCTTCTAAAGAATTCTTTAAAAATGTTAATCTAAATGAATTGTTTTGATTGCTGTCATTAAAAACGAAACGAAATATTCATAGCCTCTCATTCAAATACTCGATAAACATCGAAAGAGGCATAAGAGGAAGATAAATGTATTTTTTTTTGTTGCGTTAATTTTTTCCAGGAGTGTATATATGAATTTCGTTGATATATGTGTTTTTGCTTGGGAGAAAGCTTCAAACAAAAACCACTTTATTGTTTCTCAGGGATATTATCCAAGATTAAATTTTCCATTAATATTATTACGAATACACTATGCTAACGCCGCAGGTACCGGGTTATTCACTATGAATTACCTACCCCTTATCATCGTTATTATTGCCTATAGAAAAAAAGTTGAATATAAAAGTTATGACTGAACTGTTATAAAATTCTTTCAAAAATACAGTGCAGATTTCAGGGGATACAATTTTTTTTTACATAGGATACCCTGTTTATTATTGAATTTTTTGAATTATATTTCTTCCTGATTGTGAAAATATTCCCCATCTCATGCCGTTTTGAGTTATTAAACGTCGAATAACTTAGTAAGACTATTGAAAAGGAAAACATTCTCAATTGAAAATTGAATAGAAAGATTTTTCTGAAAATTGAAAAATCTACGACAATACTTCCCAAGAGGTTATCTTGAACGATGGAAGATAGAACGAAGGAAGTTTATGCTTTCAGTCGCAGATAATTCCACATCTGATTTTATGAACATCATGTTCATATCATCAAACAAATCAATTCAGTAAGACTAGTCATTACCGTAAATACCTATCCTATGGAAGTTAACATTTTGAAGTAACCAAACAAATTACAACTATATTATGTTTGTTTAGTGACATTTCTTTAATGGAATAATCAAAATGGTTTATAGTGAGGAAGAAAAAGTTCAAATATTTATACAAAAATAGATAACAAAGACTTATTTAAGGAATTTAAATAACATGATATTTCATGAAAGATGTTCAATATGTCCACCACCATATATTCATAAGTGTATTAGAAATTTTTTCATTATTGACATTTAGATTCTCACTTTCAAGTCGAATCATGTCTTTAATGAGTTGAATATTATTATCATTATCAAGAATGTTTTTTAGAAATCCTCACAACAATGAATCCATAGGGGTCAAATCCGGACTGTTAGGTGGCCATTTATTTCCTATCCATTGAATGAATGTGATTTTTTTTGGAGGAACAACATTTTTTGACATAGTTTTTTGTGTATCCTTCCACAGTCTGAGAATGAAAATATAATCAGAAAAATTCCTACAAGTGTAGAAAGAGCAATCTAATTACTTCACCCCGATAAGTAACTACGTTCACCAAATTATATTTCCTAAAGGAAAATGATTCAATTAGTATAGATTTTCCTGATTATATTTTCATTTTCAGACTATGGAAGGTTTCCTATTCATATTGGTAACACATTATTCAAATGTTCACTAAGCGGGGTTGCCCCATATTGCATCCAAATCATACTGGCAAACTCGGCTTCCGAAAAATTCTGTAAAAGAAAATTTTCCACTTCTGGGATGAGTATTTCTTGTAAGGTAACTCCTTTCAATATATAATCATAAAATATAGGGCTAACATTTTCATTTCAAAAAATTGCGCACCAAACGCTAACAGCTTCTCTTCCTGTTTTCTTTATTTTTTTTGACAATTTTTTTCTGTTGTCCTTTTTCTTTCCACGACCTTCGATTTTTCCTATTGAAAACTCCTGCCATAGAAAAGGCTTACCCATCTGTCCATAATATTTCAGTTAAATAATTGGGATCTTCATTCAAATTTTGAATGATTTGTTGGCAAAATTGTAGCCTTTTTCCCTTATGAGACTCTGTCAAAACATGTACGGGTAAAATTGTATATGGTTTGTAATTGTAATTTTTTGTTGTTGTAGTACGTTCGACTACATTTTTCAAACTTCATTCAGAATTTTATTAAAAATAATACAGTGTTTGAAAAAAGTCTATTCGTGAATTAATATGGATAGGCTTACCTTCGAAATGGAGAAGTATACTAACTGTTCTTCCAGGTTTTCTTGAACTACACGCTATTTTCTACTGAAACTGAAGGTATGATTCACCTTTTGATAAATATTTTCGAATGTATTTTCTTACGGTATTGTACGATTTGGACACATCACCCTAAATGCACTTTTTACAGCACGTTTATTTTTATTGTTTTGTATATAACAAGTATATATTTTACCTGTTTTTTCCTCAGTGTGAACCATTTCGATTATTCCATTGGGGAAATTTTCACAAACATAATTTAGTTGTCATTTGTATGGCTTACTTTGAAAATGTTAATTTTCATAGAATAGGTATTTACAGTAACAACTAGTCTAACTAAGTTATTCGACTTTTAATAACTAAAAAACGGTATAAGATAGAGGTTACATATGATATATTCTTGAAGTCGGAAAAACGGTCATTTCAAAAATGTAATAATATACAGGGTATTTCATAAAAAATAAAAAAATTGCGTATCCCCAAAAATCTGCACGCTACTGTATTTTGGATAGCATTCAATCAAAATTCAGTAATAACCACCCAACTTTCATGTTTAACGTTTTTTTCTATAGGCAATAATAACGACGATAAGGGGTGAGTAATTTATAGTGAATAACCTGGTACCTGTGACAGAAAGGTCGAGGTTATTCTCGAAAGTTCACCGACTCTTCTGGAATATTATACTGTGTGTGCATCGTATTCGAGCAACAGACAGTTATTTATTTTATGAGTTATTTGTTTCATCAATTGGCCAATTGGAGTTCAGTTAATGAGTTAGTTGCCGACATTAATCATTCGAGTATTTCAATCAGAGACAAACCCCAGTTCCGTAACATTATATTGTTTTCCATAAGCACCCCGGAATTTTCCCTAATTGATGATATATAATTGCCAAATGTGCAGGATTGATACATAACAAAAAATGAACCCAATGACTCATTTCATTTTAAGTGATCATCCTAGGTGACAGAAGCAATGAAAGTCCATACAATTCCGAAAATAAAAGCCTGAGAATTTGTTTGGATTCCTCATCAGAACCAGAAAATCCCTGATTTTTCGAAAATTATCGTGTAACGTCATGTTCGTTTCACTAGAACGTTCGCCTGTTTCACAATATTGCATTCTGCATAATAGAGAACACGCCGGAATTTATCTTCAAGATTTTGCGATATTTTGGTCTTCAAAAATTAAATTCCTTAAAAATAATTCCTCAAATCCAAAAAATATTATCAAATTTTTCAAGCTAGAAGTCACTCTTCAGTTCAAAGTCTATTCGACCCTGACACGAATAACTTGCCCCAAACACGAGGGATACTTGTGGTTGTTTCAGGACTATTGACAGACAAGAGTATTTCTAACAACTCAAACATAAACTCAACCTCACGATATAATGTTTCAGTAATAATTGAAATTATTGGCAACAATCATTTATCAAAATATTACTACAACCCATGCAAAAGGACAGATGGAATGATAGCGGTAAAAGTTTAAACTGTATGAAGTAACGATGCATACGTCCACCGGAGGCGCTAGGCGTACGTTTCTGAATAGTATAAAAAAATTAACATTTTCAATATCAAATGATGAGAAAGGTGAAGTATTGCATTACATTTTTTAGTTTGTTGTTTGGCTTCTCAGCAAAAAAACAAAATATTTTGGAAAAAAGCAGATGCTAACAATAGAACAAACAGGAATACATCGGGTTATTTTGTTCAGGGTGGTACGAATGCCAATTTGGTGACAGAAGGAAACTATTCCAGTTTCTCTAATTCAGAAAAATATTCCAGCAGGTTCTTGGAAGAGAGTCCATAAAATCATTAGTTATATATATTTAGAAAAGAATTTCAATATATCTGTCGTTTCCACCATCTATTGGTGAAGTAAGGAAACTGTGATTTGGATTAGATTTGTACGGGGCTTTTGGGCAAGGAGCTTTGCCCTCATGTTATGTTAGAGTTCCCTGTCTAGACCTGCCCTTGTTACTAGACTCCATAGGCCAGACCTTGAGTCCTCCATATATTGGGGGGGAGGTTTTCCCTCCCCTATCGTTGAAAAACTTAGCCTTGTAAGGCCTTCACAGTAGCACAGTATATGGCTGAGGTTTCCTTCTGCTCCTGGAAAACCTACATGTGGTTGTGTTGCCAGCCCGATGTTATCTCCTATTCTGGCTTAGCAGGTTCTCTGAATTTTGGGGATGGTTCCTTGATGACGTCTGTGGTCTGTCTCATGCCCGGCGCCTTATTCCACCATTCTTGGATTGCTCTTTCAACCAATTATTGGTTTGTGTTGTTCACAATGCTTTTGCTGTGCTCCTTCTCGGGCTGATGAATCTGCCTCTGCGTTGCCCCTGTAGCCTGTGTAGCCTGGCACCCAAGCCATAGATAGTCTGTTTCGACTGCCTTCTTCTTGTAGGTTTCCCAAGTAGTCCCAGACAAGTTTGGAGTTAACTTGCATGGAGCTGATTGCTTTATTAGCCGCTTGGCTGTCAGAGTATATGGCAATGGTCTTTTCCTTAAATTCTTGCCTCAGTAACTTATTGCTGCCTGGAATGTCACATGTTTGCCTTAGCTCAGTGAGACTCATGTCTTTGGCTTGGCTAAATATATTCCTGCTCCTGAACCTCATTGGTTTTCGAGACGTCTGTGTAGCAGGCAATTTGTGTATTAATTGAAGGTCCTCCCTTCCATGTCTCTTTGTCTGCTATGACTGTTTTGAAGTTTTTTTCGAAACTATACATGTGAAGCATTATCCCAACTTGAAAAACCAACTAAATTCCTATGCAAACTTTCATTCCCAATTTCCAATTCTTATGATCCTGACCTTGAAACTTACTATACAGACTTTCAACCCTCTTTTCACCCCTTCAGGATTGATTTTTAAAAAACCCTGAACATTTTCATCTTTTTTTGAGAAGAAGAGCCCAAATACTGATTTCAATGAGTCTTTCATTTTAAAATTAATGAATTATCCCCTATTTTTCCACTCTCAGGGGTGTGATTTATCAAATTCAAATGAGACCCACTTTCAAACATACCCTATATAATTGAAAAGGAATCATCTGAATCGGATAATCCTGTACAAGGTTAAGCGTGTTAGAATCGGTTAAGAAGTGGAGTGGGTGAACCAACAATCATCCCTCATTGAAAAAAGAATCATCAAAATTGGACTACTCTGTAAACGGTTACGCGTGGTGATACAAAAAAAAATATACTCGTCGACAAGAGAACCTCTTCATTTTTTTTCGTTGGTCGGAAAATTAATTTGTGTCTTCGTTCCTTTCCCCATCAAAAATAGTCCCCATCAATATCATTCACTTTCTGACAAATATTCCGAAAGAGTATATTCTTTGCGTGTTCTTTTTCCATGGAGAAGTTTCATTTTACCGCAAATTATCCATTGAAATTCGAATTAGTGGTAATATTAGACACTATGGAATACTTTTTCCGATACTTATTTCATTATCATACACACTAATAATGGAGTCAACGTATGAATACCGCCTATTACTATATCTATGTGACTATTTCCAGAAACCGAATGGTATGGCCGCAATTGCATTTTATGACCATATATTAATTTTCACGTGTGGTCTGTATGGAAAATGCAAAACAATACCCGGCCACCAATATCTTTTTTGGGTAACAAATTGATGTCAAACGAATTGCGCCAAAACGTTGCTACACCTGTTTCACTCCGAGTAACGCATTATTGGGAGCAGATATAACCTCGTTTCTCATTGTTATATACCGCGCTAGTTGACAAGGGTGGAACAGTTTTATAATAATTCTACAATTAAATTGATTACATCTAGTTGGAATAACTGAAGTTAATATTTTTTCAACTTATTAAGCCTTAGCTGTACCAATTCTCAATATAAAATGACGGGATATTTTGTGACATTAGAAGAGAATGTTGCCCCGGAATTATGTGGATGTAAACAAAGCAACAATAGACATCAAACGTAAGTATATCCTTCAGCATAGACAGACGCTCGTTCTCCTTCCTCTGCCCCGGCCCCTCTGTTATTTAAACGCCCATCACAATAATTTTTCCGGCTTGTTTGGTTCCATTGTTCCATTTGCATTCATATTGTTACATATATTACAATAACAATACAGTTGATGTCCTGATTGCCAAGAGCAATTTGCCACAGGGACACAGGATACCTATCAACAGAGTTTTGTTTTTTTTTTCTATGAAACAATTCAGGCGTTTAGAATTCACATGTGGAGGAAAGAAAGTTGACTACAGCTCGACAATTTTTTTCAAACCGGTATCCGCCCAGCCCCATCTGACCTGCTCAGAGCCGTGAGAAAACACTGCAATTGTCTGATGCAATAAACATTTGATTAATGTGGAATGTTGAATTTATTGTTTGGTTACCATACAAAAAGAGTCCAAACATGTAGATGGAGTCAACACACTTGAAGAATTACAATTGTGAAAAAAATTGTTATAGGATCACATTAAAAATAATATCGATGGCCACTGTGACCTAGTGATCCAGAATGACAAGTGAACAGTGTTGGGAATTGGAAAGCTGTCAACGAATGAACGTTTTTCAGATTCGTCTACTATTTTCTGATTGGATGAAATATTTTACTTAGCAACCAATCAGAAAAGAGTACTCGATGTGCACCGAGAAGTAAATTGAACATTTTTGTCTTTGTAAATGAATCAGTTTTATAACTCAAAATGTTTTCTCTTTCAATCTGCATTCAGATGACACGATGGTTCCATAAACTCAAAATATCCCTTGACAAATCTCATGGGGTTTACCAAGTAGTTTATGTAAATTATTTATATCTTCATCAGTTCACCCGAACACATAAATTAATTATTTCAGTGAATTACTCCACGTTTCATTCGTGGACAAATCGTTTACCCTCAAGAGCTGATATCTCAACACAAATGACTGGGAAATAACAAAATCTCTTCTAAACCTTTTGTCCTATTTTCAAGAAAAGGAAAACTCTCCATAAAATATTAAATAGCCTAATTTTTTTCGTTTCCTCTCTATTTTATGATGATTGTCATGAGTGGTTCATGCATGCCAGTCTTGAGTCTCTGTACTATTCGATGTCCGTTATCAGGAGATTTGATATTCGTTTTACATTGTTTATTTATATGATAAGTATAACTCTTTCACCTGAAAGCTATTCGTGCTATTGCAATCCCCATACTATATGTAAAATAACTCGTCTCCACAGATATTCTAAACAAAAAACAATTACCTGAAAAATCCACCCGATCCACCGTGAAGGCTGTGCAAGATCATAAATTTTAATTTGGAACCAGACTATGTTTTTAACCACACCATTGTGGCACATGCATAGTACAACCGCGTAAATTCTCTGAAAATGTAAAACTCCCATGTGTTGTGGAAGGGATACTTCGCTGAGAAAGTAAGTGGATAACCACAGGGTTATGTCATCATATTCTGCACAATCTGGTAAATCAATAATTGTTTCATGCAAAAGTTTGGGTCGTATATCAAGGTGAAAATTTCTACAACATACATTTTTAAAAAATTACGGGAATCCCTATTGATTTACGTTGAATATCTTCAAAGCGATGAGTTTCGATGTGAAGAACTTTTGAATTCTCAGAAGTTGAAGATACAGTGTGAATTCACCCTGCCAACATTTACATGATTCAAATTGACAGGTCCATTCAATAATAATCAACAAAGATATATATTAGGTGCAAAACTTATTTCAACCAATATTTGTAAACACCCCTCCTATAAAATGTGATTGTAACTTTTTGAAGCTGATCATATTGAGCAACTACTATCAGTCTTCCTTGAGTAGTTTTGGCTTCAGAGCGGATGCATTGCCTCAAAGAGACTGTTTTAAGTGACTAATATTGAAAACATGAAGTATAAAAACAAACAATTAAAAACAAATAGTATTTTTCAAGAAAGTTAAAACTTTCAAAGAAAATATCATTGTCATAAGAAAATACTCCCAATAAATTTCATGAAAAATGCTGTCTTACTAATGCGATCAATGATAAAGATTGGCGAAATATGCTAAATTCTCGCTGATTTTGAACCATCCTGTATAATAGGTGGTCTCTTTCGTCTCAACGACAGACTGACTGACATATCATTTGACTTCCTTCAAATCAGCAATGCTATTATTTTGTTAGTAATCATCTAAAAAGTAATACTTTTGGATAAGTGAACCTCACTATGTTTTAGTAAAATTGCCATTTTTATGATTTAAAAAAAATAATATCTCCGAAACTAGACATATCAACAAATTCAAACTAGAACAGGTAACTTTTAGTGACTTGTACTACAATATCCCAGAAAAAAAATCTAAATTGTCTGAGACCCATTTTCCCATGTATTTGGTGCGGGGTTCTTTATCCAATATTTGTTAGTTGTTCCAAGACAATACATTTAGTTTGTTTAAGGTTGTAGGCGATGTGTTAACTTTTGCTTACTCCCGTTTCGGACGTCCATCGTCTTGATGGATTTGAAAGTTTTTCACGACGTTTCGAATGTTTGTATCTGCACTCGTCTTCAGGTGAATACCTGAAGACGATTGCAGATAAAAGCAATCTAATCAGTAGATTTAGTGTTACAAATACTGAACCTCATAATCGTGCTAGCAATATCACAATGCGACAATACCAATCACAGATATTGTTATCTGCCAGTCACTGATGAAAATCATTCACCTTAAACCTAAGAGTAACGAGTGGAGAACTTTCGATATCTGAGAAAAATGACTCCGACTGATATATTAACATCAACTTGAGTGATCCAATAAGAGTAATTTCTGTCCTTGGTATAGAACTCTAAATATTAAATTTGAGCGTAACAAGATACCGCGAGATTAAGAATGTATGTTCCAAAAAAATGAACTTGCAACAAAACCAGATGATTGAGGAAAACTTCCAGTGTAGGGAAATCTTAGACGCCACTCTCTATGAAAGTAGATAAACATGCAAGAAACAATTGCTGTGAGAAGAGGTAAAGTCTGTGTAGATTTTCAAATCTCATATGCCAAATCTCATTCCACACCATGCACTATGCTTGAATCGAGCGTCATGAAATTTGCTCTTGTTCTGTGCAGAAGGCTCAAAGGGCATTCCCAATGCTCTTAGTTCAGCAATGAAATCATTGCGTTGACATCGGACACAAAATGGGAATAAACACAGTGAAGGACTAATATCGTAATATCGGATGCCAGCGATACTTCCTACCTATTTTGTAATCAATTTGATAATAAAATTAAATTCCATTGTCAATAATTATTGTTAGATATTCTTATTTGGAATTCTCGTATGGCAGAGTGAAATACATTTTCCCGATCAATAACCCAAGTTGGTGGTATTGCCGCATCATAATATTGCTATACCTGATGAGGTCAATTATTTGTCATATACAGTTCAATAATCGGCGTAGTAGAGAACCCAATGAAAATTCAATTATAATAATTTTACCAGATTGTGTAAAAGGTTAACTACTCTTTTATTCCAATTTTTATGTTTTCCGAGTTTTTGTTGTGATTGCTCCCGTGCGTAAGGCTTTTCGATGTTATCCGGCGGAAAGTGCGTGGTGGAAATTTCCTGCAATACATCGTCGGAGAAGAAGTGCCCTACCGCAAGAAAAGTGCCACGTGTCAAGCGAGACAGTGTGTAAACCATGATGAACAATGTGGCAGGCGTTTTCAAGGTCTATCGAGATTCTCGTCGCCTTCTTCGAATACTACTCTGCAAGGTAAATGTTTTTGTTTATGTATATCATTACACTTTCTTGGGTGAATGAGTTTTATCACAATGATGCATCCGCATGATAGAATAATTTTTTATCGAGCAGTAGAAAAAGTTAAAGCCGGTGAGAGGGAGAGATAGGCCCACAATAATCTAGCAATACAGGATGTTCAAACATAAAGTTTGTTGCCTATAGTTACATCACAATTCTGTATCAAATTGGAAAGAGAGCATCCAATATGCTTTAAATTCGTACAAATCAATAACTCAATGTACATTGCAGAATATATGTGACAACTCAAACCATATGTTTCATAAAAAAATCAAGAAAGAGGAATAGTTGCTTTTTTCAAATGCTAATTATTCAATGAGTATTTTGTGTACGTAAAATCGAAAAACCCCTAAATGTATATTCAATGTTATTACATCGTTAATATATTTGAAGATCTAACTCCATTAGGAAAGAGTGCACATTCAATTGCACACTATTTATATATCTGTTATGATAAGATGTATTGTATGTTGTTAATGGATTGGGATATTACGGCCCGTTCTCGAAATAATTGGTAAAAATTAAAAAATTCCTAAAGTCCCCCGATTTGTGATCTATGTTTTATATGATACAAAGATATGGCATTGACTTCAAAGATCATGAAGAATCTGGAAATGATAGAAAGTATACTACGTCAAAGTGCACCAAGCTATCATTATAAAAACGTTTACAAAAATGTTTTTCAAATAATTGAATATATTTTGAAGAAAAAAAAGTGTTTCTATTTTGAGATCATTTGAGTCCCAATCTGACATACGTCAAAAATTGTTAAATGGGTTTCATTTCTTTTTTACCCGACTACGGCAATGCCAAAAAGAATAAGGTGTCAATTGATTTGTTATTATGGTCCGGGTGACATAGGCTATATTTTATACGAACAAAACCAATATGGCGGATGTAACATTCAAATAACAAAAAATAAAACCGACGAAATACGGAACTGAAAAGTAAAAAATAAAATAAAGCTTAGTCTCAATAACTAAGCTCCTAAACTAATGTAAGTAACTAATTTTGAGTCGGCGCCAAACAAACAAACAAATGAATTAGGTAAGGCGTAATTTAATGACCTTTGTTGATTGTTCGTTTGACACCGACTCAAAATTAGTTACTTACATTAGTTCAGGAGCTTAGGTATTGAGACTAAGAAGGTTTATTTCATTTTTTACTTTTCAGTTTCGTATTTTGTCGGTTTAATTTTTTGTTAAAAAGTTTTTATTTTTTAATTTTTTTTGGCTGAAATCTATCAATCACTACCTACTTGTTTCTTGATTACTTCCAAAATACCTACTTACCCACCCTACTTCAACTATTACCAGTTGAATAAGATGATTATCTATTTTTACTATTTGTTGTAATATAACTTATTTTTGTTGTTCTGGTAAGTTTATTTCATTACTTTGTATATCATTCCATCCTCTCATAGAATATAATGATTGTGACGGATATAGGGGAACAAAAATAATGACAATAGCTATCTGTCATTGCCAACTACATATGTGTGCCAATGTTCACAAGTGAAAAATCAATTATCCCTTATCTTTCTACCCGTAAGGGTAGATGATTCCATTCGAAATATGATCAACTATGAGGTAAACCCTATCTAATTGAAAATAATTAACCAAATCGAAGAACCCAGTACAATGTTATGCCTAATAGAATCGGTCAACGGACCATTATTCAGAGGGTGAGTGATCAATATCCTTAATTTTGCTACCCTTAGAGGTGGATTTCATCTTTTAAATTCAAATGGGACCAACTTCGGAGTACACCCTATCTTATGAAGAGAGAATAATCGGAATCGGACGTCTCAGTAAAAAGTTATGTGGGATCATACATAAAAAAAATTATACGGTCGACTAGAGAACCTCCTCCTTTTTGGAGTAGAGAACCTCCTCCTTCGGTTAAAAAGTGTGGGTCTCTGAAATTTGTTTCCTTTCTATCGTATCGAGTTGGATGTCAAATTGGATAGGAGGAAATTCTGAGTTCATAAATGTAAGTCTAGTACAATATTAAATATAAAATATTCCCCATTCTCGGTATTCTTTCTAGAAACTTATGTGATTTGATCATCACTTGTTTCGAGTACGAAACATTAATTTATCATTAGGTTATTTTTTATTTAGTAAGTGATCTATCAATAGGTGTGTATTGTAAATACGCACTTTCAAAATTTCATAAACATAATTAATACATTATCAACTAAACAACCATTTTTCATCATTTGTACTTTCTACTTGATTCTCGGTAGGTATTTATATTCATATTTAACCGAATACAGCGGAGCTAAAAGGACAGGTTATGATTCAATCATGTATGACTATGACTATGTATGTATGTTTTGTATGTATGTATGTATGTTTTGTATTTATGGTTATCAATAATTTATAATTTTATCAGTTAGATACACTCAAGTAATAACAATTCATAATTCCACTTTAAAAAACACAAAGTAAAAAAAGTTTTAAAAACTGTAACCCGACTATGGAAAAAATAACTATAATCAAAGTCATTTTCGATTACTTTTAAATGTCAAAAGTAGGCTATTTTTGAACAGATTTCAAAAAAAAAATCTGCACGGCGTGCAAAAAGTACAGACTTGCGTTGTTTAAATACACGTAATACACAATACCCATCATTCTCATTTCAATCACTTTTTATCAAACATATTACAATCATATTCCATCCATGCACATTTTTTACAAGATTTGTATCAATAGTACAATTACTGTTATTCTGTAGGTTAATTCCAAACGATGATTTTGGTAACACTAAATCAAATGGCTTTCATTGTATAATGTTGCAAGTTCTCGACTTCGACATTTCCACTTTTCTTGATATCGCCACTAAAAATACCGTTTTCAATTTTCACTTTTTTTCCACGGACTGCTCCACATTGCCTTCTGCAACGGTCGACGATCGCCATCCACTATGATGTTCAAGTCTCAAAATATCAGCCCCTGAGCCAACTAAAAGCAATGCAGAGGGTCTTCTAAAACTATGGCCAGCTTATTTTGCAGTATCAGGTTATCCAAGAAATGATGCAATTAGATTCGGAATTTTTGCAGAAGTATTCATTCCGACTACTTGAACTGTAAATTTTCCATTCCTATACTAGGGTTTTCTGCTATCTTAGGACGCAGGGACATGCACTCACGGCAAATTTCAGCTGGATTGATTTTGTTTTCATTGTTATTTGGAACTACAAGTGTCTTTGTATTTTCGTTTTTGAATCAAGAATTTCGACAATTATAAAAGAATCCTTGTCCTGAATATCATGTATTGTCATTTTAGAAAGTTCGTCCAGGCAACAGGCGCCTGACAATCCGATAATAATAACTACTTTTACCAATAAACAATTTTCATCCGCTGCATCAAGCTGAAATTTTGTTACTTCTTTTCTCGTGACAACGTTTGCCTTTTTCGGCTCATAGCCGGCACTGTTTCTTTTGAGAAATGCCTTCACTTTGGGGTATATGTATGTAAGAGAGCATGAGGGAAGAACATCATCTTCAACGTGGAGAATATACATACAGGGTGTAATCTAACCTCTTGCAGTCCCGTGAATGACGAGTGTATAATTCCCTTTTATAATAAGTAACAGGGGTTAAAAATCTGAAAAAATAATTAAAACATGTTTTGTTCGATGTAAGATTTGACAAAATTTTGGTTAGAGCCTAATTGACCTACTCAGAGGATGCAAAAACATTCAACTCGACATTTGAATGAGGTACAAAGTTGAACTCTGTGGTAAATGTATACATTGCAGGCTGCCTAAGATATTCAATTTCAAAGTGAAGAGAACATCTCACCTTGTTATATCCAAACTGGTAATATAGTCAGAACTAGTTGACTTCATACTCTGCTTTGAGGCACTTAGATTATCACAGTCACTGTGTGAAACAAACGACACAAACACTATTGAAAAAAGGAACAGTCATTCGCAATTGCATAATGTTTTGAAAAATCACGGCCATTATTATGATTCAGACATCGGGTGAACTGAACACTGTTGCCACGGAAATTTCTTTTATGCACGGTTTACGAACAAAAGTTTGTTAGATTTCACCATTAAATTTACATTCTGGTTGGAGTCACCAATCACTGTGCGGGCGTTTTCGTACTAGATATCTAGAGAACGCTCGCACAGTGATTGGCGACTCCGGAATCCAACCAGAAACGAAATTCACTACTTCATTCATAAATGCGACGAATGATTCATCTTGTCTACTCGTCGAAATACGCACGGAACAGCTCGATGTTCAGTTTTAAGAGCCAGCAAAAGACAAAGACAATAATGTACAAATTAATTCTCCTGCACATCGCGTACTATTTTCTGATCGATTGCTACTTACGATCTTTTATTCACCAGCCAATCAGAAAACACTAGTAGAATCTAACAAGCTTTTGTTCATAAATCATGCATGAATCATAACAATTGCCGTGATTTTTCAAAACAATATATAATTGCGAATGAATGTTTTCCTTTTCAACATTGTTTGTATCGTTTGTTTCTAAAAAGTGACTGTGTTGATTATGATAAGTGCCTCAAAGCACGGTATGAAGTCAACTAGTTCTGACCTTATCACCAGTTTGGATATAACATAGTTAGGTGTTTTCTTCACTATGAAATTGAATACTATCTCAGGCGGCCTGAAATGTATACATTTACCTCACAGTTCAACATTCTGCCTTATTCAAATGTCGAGTTAAATGTTTATTGCATTCGGCAATTGCCGAAATTTTCCTCTGAGTAGGTCATTTGTAATTAGGTGGGTGGCTCTAACCAAAATTTTACAAAGAACAAAATATATTTTTAGTTTTTTTCACATTTTTAACCACTGTAGATCGTTATAAAATGGCATTATACACTCGTCATTCACGGGTGTGATTACACCATATATATATATATATATATATATATATATATATATATATATATATATATATATATATATAGTTACTGGGGGTTTATTGGGCTTTAGATTCTTGGTGAAAAAGAAAGACGTTTAATAGAAAGACGTTTCGTCCTCAGCTGGGATTTTTTTCAATTTATTCTGTAAATAATGGAGGCCATTTCTGATTTGTTTTTTCGTAAACAATATACATAAATTATGGATATAACCAATTTGGTACGTACCTAGGCAGCATAAATGGGGAAATGAAGTGTTGTGGTTCAGGCAATATGTGAATCGTTGTTTGTTTTTAATTTTTCCATCTTTATTGTTGGAGATGTTGAAATACATAGTTTTGATATTCTGTCGGTCTCGTATGGGAGACCGCGCATGTGAAAGCAGCCCGGAAGTTACTGATTTGACAGTGTGATGTGTCGGGTTCTATTATGTTGGGTTTGGGACTTTGCTGTTGTGGGGGGAATGTGTGCAAATTGTTTTCGGGGTATACTTGGATTTGGGTTGACTGGCAATTATAAAATTGTGTGGTAGATTCGACTTAGGTTATTTATGTCTGTTCTGTCATTCATCGCATTTTTGTTTTTTTTTATGTGTATCATTTCTTTGGTGGTTATTTTCGTAGTCTAATATTTTGGTATTTTCAAAATTGATGTTATGATTTTCATTTATTATGTATTTATTAAGAGCAGTGGAGTATTTGGTCATGTATTTGTGCCCTTTTAGTCTGTTGCTGAGGAGTTGCAATATTACTAACAACCCCAAACCTGAGAAAAGAATGTTCAGAAAAAGTAGGGAACACACTTATTAATAACAACTACCCCCTCAAATTTATAAACAACATCATCCAACAAAGTATCCATAAACAACCAATCATCCATTCCACCCAAAAAAACATCGACTTAAGTTAAAGAGTCATAATAGCCTACATATAAGGGTTGTCTAAAAACATCAAAAAATCTTAATCAAGTATAAATTCCAAGTCTGTTCTAAAACTTATAACCTCCTCAAACAAGTATACACCCCGCTTAAAAGTAAAACGCCAAAAATGAAAAAGTCTAACATAATACATAGCATTCCATGCAAAGATTGCAACAGTGAATACATCGGGATGACCTCACAACTCCTTAGCAACAGACTAAGAGGGCACAAATACATGACCAAATCCCCCAATGCTCTTAATAAACACATGATAAACGAAAATCATAACCAAAATTCCGAAAATACCATAATATTAGACTACGAAAATAACCCTTATACACATAAAAAAGACAAAAATGCGATGAATGACAGAACAGACATATATAACCTAAGACGAATCTACCACATAATTTTATAATTGCCAGTCAACACAAATATAAGTATATCCCGAAAACAATTTGCACACATTCCCCCCACAACAGCAAAGTCCCAAACCCAACATAATAGAACCTGACACATCACACTGTCACATGCGCTGTCTCCCATACGAGAACGACAAAATATCAAAATTATGTATTTCAACATTTCCAACAATGAAAAATTGAAAACAAACAACTATTCACATAATGCGTGAACCACTACACTTAATTTCCCCATTCATGCTGCCTAGGTAGGTACGTACCAAATTGGTTATATCCATAATTTATGTATACTGTTTACGAAAAAAAAAATGGCCTCCATTATTCACAGAATAAATTGAAAAAGTCCCCAGCTGAGGACGGAACGTCTTTCTATTAGACGTCATTCTTTTTTACTAAGAATCCAAAGCCCAATAAATCCTCAGTAACAATATACCAAGGATTCAAGAGAAAAAAACAAAAACGAAATATATATATATATATATATATATATATATATATATATATATATATATATATATATATATATATATATATATATATATATATATATAAACATGCATATGCATACATTCGAAACCGACTTCCCAGGCATTTTCCTATTTCTGATGAAAACACAATTTCCGTACGAGAATTGCGCAATATTTCTCATTTGTGAGTGACTTCCACTTTCCGACGTCATGAGCACAATGGAAGCTCAAACTATATATCTCAGAACTTCACAATCATCTCAACTATTGGCATGGAGTGAATTGCAGTCGCAATCATTCTGCCATTCAAGTCAACTGAAGGTGAGACGTTAAAGTCTTATATTGGCATAAGTTCCGAACTACTACCGGTAACAAGCGTAAAGCCAAGTGAATTTGAAGTTTTCCATATAACAGATCTGAATATTCCATGGAATGAAATTCCAATTCGCGTATATTGGCAGTTTCTGAATATTTCATTCCGTTTGTGAAAGTTTCTTCAAAGAGAGGATATAATTCCTTTTCCGTTCGAAGAGGAAAACTATTGTTCTTTATGATCGAAATACAACGCTATGAGTTGACTTAAATATATGTCCAAGTGTTTTTCTAACGGTTTTATTTAGCTGGCCTTGTTTGTGTCCTGTGTGGGTCAAATCTAGTAATTGAAATTTTACCCCCTTCCTGTTGACCGAATGATCTGAAATTTGGTATACGTCTTTAGTTCTGATGATTAAACATCCATTGTAAATTCAAGATGGCCGCCGCCACAAAATAGCGGATTACATATTTTTTTAAAACCCCCTCAATATGGATATCAAATGAAAATGCTTGACTAGTAGAAAACAGTACACCAAGTGAAAATTCAAAATCCAAGATGGCGTCCGAAACAAAATGGCGGATCATAGAGTTCAGATAGTCAATACATTAAAACTGAAATCTAGGTAACTAATCAGAACAAAAGACTTTGTCACCTTAGAATCGTGATTCAAGTTTGAATCCCCCACCCATCGTTGTCATGGGCTTCCACTGTCCACAAAATGCAAGGCAGCACTATAGACCACGCAATTGTGTATTTAGGAACGAAATTGTTTGGGGAAGGACAAGCTTACATGGTACTGAGTCGAGTAAAGTCTTTGGAAGGATTATGTATTGAGGAGTTAGTTGAATTGCAACAAACTGACAGGAACGAAACATTGTAATGATGAGGAGCTAACTGAACTAAATAGAATGAAACATATTAAGTAACTAAATAAAAAAAATTTGTAAAAAAATCTTCTGAAGTTAAACGGTTCCATTGCAATGAAACATAATAATGATGCAGATGATGTACTAAAACGTAAAAAATAATTGGGTAGGTACCAGTCTCCTCATCAATATAGGGCATTGATCAGACTAAAATGAAATCGTGGGGCGAGTCGAATTTCTATTATCTACAGTCAACCGCTCATATCATTATATGCTTTGGAAGCATCTCCTCAATAGACAACTCATGCAAAATGTGTGTGAAAGTAAATCCGTCACTATCATCACTATCAGTTGAAGGGTTTTATTGTGAAGAAACATAATAATGATGCAGATATTGTACTGAAATCTAAAAAGTAATTAGGTAGGAACCAGGTACCAGTCTTCACACATCTTTTCCATCAATATAGGGCATTGATCAGACTAAAATTAAATCATGGGACGCGTCGAATTTCTATCATCTGCAGACAACCGCTCATATCATTATATGCTTTGGATGCATCTTCTCAATAGGCAACTTCTGCAAAATGTGTGTAAAAGTGAATCCGTCACTATCATCGTCCGACATCACAGAACGATCTTTTACATATTTACTCAGGTTACGCTACGCCCCACGATTTTATTTTAGTCTGACAAATGCCCTATATTGATGAGGATAGTGGTGTGATGACTGGTACCTGGTACCTACCTAATTATATTTTAGCTTTCAGTACATTATCAGATTTCTTTACAGTAAAACCGTTTAACTTAATTTTTTTTACTCATTTTATTTTTATTGAATCTATTAGATATCCTGAAGTTCTCGGAAACACCAACGAAATGTATTCGATGAAGAAGGTTATTCTCAGAAAGGAGGCAACCCAACATGATGAATCTGCCAAACTCGTGAGCTCATCAATAGAATCAGTTTCAATGCAGGCTTCAAATAAACGATTCAGTTTTCCAAACAAGTAGCTCCCAACTTTTCAAGAATTCGATTCAGGAGTAGTAGAGGAGGAAACCTAATTTTCGATGTCCTCGTGAAAAAGATACCAAAAATACATACATCATTTTTGTCAGTCAGATCTTAATTTCTTAAGATCTAATATATTCGATATCATCCATATAATAAGAAACATTTCATCTTTTAAATCGTCGAAAGCGGGTATTTTTTGAAAAAGAGTTTGGTTTACATGCAGAAGGTTCCACAAACGATGGGAGAATTGAATTATTCTCTAACAATTATAATACCTAGGATTTTCATATGAACTTAAAGTGAGGCGTTATTTCTCCTGATTTCTCTCGAAATTTCAGGTCCAGTTATTTCAGGAATGGTCTATTCTTTATTCTATTTTTCATTTCTATTCAAACAATGTTTCTCATAATAAACATTTTTAAATGATTCCAAACATGATGCACTCTAGGTTAGAATAAAAGAATCTCGTACCTGAAAGTCAATTGTCAAACTCCTTGTATAACTCTAAAAAATACACCTCAGAAAACCCGAATATGTTTATCAAATCAATTAATTTTTGTTTGATTTACTCGACGCTAACTTATTAATTTTCACACCGTTGATTTCAGAGTTTCCAGAGGTTCTATACTGAGTGTTGTATAGCTACTCGCAGTACAACAAGATCTATTTGGGGAGCGGTCGTCTCAATCAGATCTCTCAATATATGATTATGGGAGATTATCAAATCTATGTACCCGGTCATATCTCATATGTCGATCAAGATAAGAGATATAATGTTGGTATGAAATATAATAAAATCATTTGAACTACTTGAGGGATATTTCAGGGATACAATCATAATTGAAAACATTTACTTAGTTATTTTAGAATATTCCCAGTTATAAGTAAATGATGGTTATTCATAATGTGCAACAATGTCATACTGTAAATAGATAGCACCACTGGTTTGGTCAGTACAAAGGGTACCCCATCATGCCTCACTACCCCCCTTTCCATCTGGCTCTTTTATGGCAGGTAGCGAGTACTGCTCCTGGAAAGGTTAGGTTAGGTATCCTAAATACATATGAGCTCATGCCGAGACATCAATAGGACAAAATCTTCGTCTCAATTATTTCCTGATCCTGAAATCTCACGCAAAAAATGTAGTAGAGCACGTTTCATCCAGTTAAGGCCGGCATTTCACAAGGCAGTGTACTTGTGCCAACGCTACAACTTCTGTACATAGCTGATCTCACTGTAATCCGAATACTGCCTCACACCAATCTCAGACAAACTTGGAAGGAATCCAAACCTGGTTGAACAAATGGCATTTCAAAGCAAATTAATAAGAATCTATCCATGTAACATTCACCAACAATAAAAACAATGAAATTTTTGATAAGGCCTATTGAATATTTTGAAAATTACAATATCAGTCATTGGATAGTTCGAATGAGTTGGCGTAATTCTACGCTGAAAAACAGAATTTCATCTAAATACAATTCTCAGATATAATACCCCTGATTTGAATGACATTGTCTCCCAGAATTCTTCAATAGGCGGCCCGATTAGGACTACCTTCATCACTGCTTACCTACTTGTAGTATATATCAATCGAATCGCAGTAGGCCATTTTCCAATCTACTTCCATTCAGTTAAGGTAAATTGGCCGGTATAGAGAAATACACGAAGATGCTTACGACACGAGCTACATATTGTTCGTAGGTGCCTTAGTTTATAACTAGGACTCAGGCTACAATATTTATACCGGCTTCTAGGACGCAAATCGCAGAAGAATGAAGTTCTCGTTTGCGAAGTTATCCTGAAGACGATCTGGAGCTATGGAATGCAAGTGTGTGAAACCGCATCAAACTCAAATATAGAGATCCTGGAGATAATAGTCCAAAGTGCTCCGCATCATCACTAATGCACCATGGTTCGTATCGAATGCTTCGATTAGACATGACTTTCAAATGATTCCTGTCAAATAAGAAGTGGCCACCTACACCAAAGATATGATCGATTACAAGAACTTCCAAACGAACTGGTAAAACTTTTTTTTTTCACACAACCGCTATGACGTAGGCTCAAACGCCATATTCCAAGCCGAATAGATTCTGACCTAGTTTCGTTTTTGTTTATTATCAATGTGATCAACCAACCAAAAAGCCAACATTCAACTAAAAGTACGATATGCATAATAGAAAATTTTCACCGAATAATCTCCTCCATTATTACATGTACTTTATTGATAACTTGTTCACTGAATTCATCCGTGCTACAGATTGTAAACAAAATGGATCAATAATGAATATATTTGGAGCCTAAGAGTCCTCTGATAACTATCGTCAACTGAAATGAGTTGCAACTTCGTTAAATAGATTCTATCTCTGCCATTTCCGAACAGAATTTCAATTTGGATTTGGCTCTTTAATTCGAAATTGGATGATAATTACCAACGTACAGCGTGTCATATGATAATGAGAACGTGAGTCACCCATATTGGAAAAATGTTGTTTCAAAACAAGGATATTTGATCATGATATCCCAAGTTTCATATATCGATCTTCAAAACAATAGAACATTTCCGGAGTATAATGTGGTCAGCCTTGTGAATAATTTGAAAAATTAAATGGAATGAATAATGTATGGTTTGTTGATTGACTGGCTTCCAACGAACTATTTACTTTATAGCAAGGAACTAGGTCAAATCTTCCATCAACAAATGTAAATTTGTGGGTAGTGAAATAATATGAGTTCATCACCTACACTAACCGGAGGACAGTTGTGTTTCGTTATCCCTCGTAACAACAAATGATATTCCTACGTAGGGTGTATTCAATTGTAGGGTATGTATCTCCAACATTTATGGAATATAATTGAAAAAAATACATAATATAAAAATATTTCCAAGATATTTGGGTATTAGATAAAACTTATTATTTTTTCATATACCCTATTCAATAAAAAAGAATCCTAATCGGAAAACCCAGTACAAAATTATGCGTGGTAGAATAGGTTAACAGGTATAAATACAGTGGGTGAATATTCAATCCCTTATTTTCCTACTCTTTGGGGTAGTTTTTCTTACTTGAAAAACGTAATACATATCAATAGCGTTCTATCTCACAGACTTTCACATTAAGTTTTTTGTTCATTAATAAAAATTAAAAGAGAATGAAAATATGTCTTTGAAAAAATACTCCGAAGGAAATTTTATTCCAAAAAAACACAACAATCGGAATTAAAGTATTTTCATAGACATATCGCCTGGTTGAAATATTCACTGGACTTCTCAGAATGTTTGGTGTATTGCTGAACGAAAGAAATGTTATGTTTGCCAATAATTTTTATTTCTCTTCGTTTTGGTTATAACCTGCTCAATACTCTAATGAAAAAATAATTCCATTCATTTACTACTAACGAAATTTAAGCATAAAATCTAATGAGCTTTTTGAAACTGTATTCATCCTCATCAGAATTACATTCACCAACAAACTGCCAGTTCGAAAAGAACCCAGCTTAGCCATAATTGATTATCCTCCACATCATGAAAATAATTCATCATGCGGGAATCTCGGGCAGCAATTTATATATACAGAAAACTTCCGAATCTCGGGCAATGTTTCAGCTCGCTTGTGGTTTTAAAAACCTGATTAATGATCAGGTTATTATTTCAATTTGTTTTCGAGGATATGAAAGTTACGTGATTCATTATATCCGAAAAATTTCCTCAAAGACTTCGAAAATCATATTCCGCTAGAAAGAGTTGGGTTACTGAAATATCTCTTTCGGAAATTTGTTTCATGCAGATTTATCGACGTCCTTCTCCATGTAAATTGAACCAAAGTTTCAGCGGATTCTTCCTGACGCTTTTAGTTCAAGAAACGAGATACTTTATGATTGTCAGTTTCTTATTATCTGTAATTTAATACCAAGAGAAAGGAAATTTATAACACTTCCTTTTCGTTCGAAAATACTATAGAATGAAAATTATAAAAAAAACTTGAAGACAAGCTTTAATACAAACGCACCTAAAAGGAAAAAATAATTTATTTCATTGTTGGATCTAAGTTATTCTGTGAGTAATAGATTCAAAATCTTGTCGCGCAAGATTACCTATTCTGTATCCTCGGCAAAATTTTGAATCTGATCAAACAATGAAATAAATTATTTTTCCTTTCAAGTGCATTTGTATAAAAGTTTCTCTAAATTTGTTTTTATAATTATTATTTTTTCAACTTTTTAGTTCTGTTTTTATTAACAATTGATAAAAGCTTGTTTTATTTTTTTGTATTTATGATGTTAAATAACAAGTTTGGTAATATGTATATAATTTATTTTAGAAATCATAATCTCCGACCCCAAAAACACCTAGATACCAATTTTGAATAGAATCAGACCATAATCAAAAAAATTGTCGGCCATATTCGAGCCGCCATTTGTTTTCCCCTAACAAAAATTTCATAATGCATTGTAACTGGAATTATGTACACCTGCCAAATTTCAAATCAATCGGACGATTAGAAGTAGGTCATATTTAACTAGCAAAATTTGATTACAGATGGACACACAGACAGGCAGACAGACACCGGAAATGTTGAAACTAAAAAAAAAGCCTATAAAAAAATATTTGACCCCAAAAACCCTCTTATACCAATTTTCAATAGAATCGAACCATAATCACAAAACTCGTCCGCCATTTTGGAGCCGCCATCTATAATTTTTGAATTTTGACAGAAAAATCCTAATCTTCGATCCCGAAAACCCCCTAGATAACAATTTTGAATAGAATCGGGCCATAATCACAAAAATAGGCGAGATTACTAATTTTTGGAAAAAATACCACAATGTCCAGAACGATAAAAGAAGTGGTTGGATTTTTTTTTCAATTTTTATTTGGAAGTACTTTCTCCAAAAAAAAATCACAAAGAAATTATCCTGTTTGAGCACTGCGAAAACCGCGCCAGGATGTGACGTAACAAGTTTCTGAATACCACATTCAACAACAGATGGATAGCAAATAATGGGCCAATAAGATGGCCTGCAAGATCACCAGATCTCACCATTTTGGACTATTTTCTATGGGGGACATTGAAAAATAGGATTTACGCTGGCGGAGAGATAGAAAATATGGAAGACTTGAGATTGAGGATTTTGAATGCTTTCGCAACAATGCAACAAAGAACTGTATTAAGGGCAATAAATAATATGAAAAAACGAGTTCAAAAATGTTTCGAAATGGAAGGACTCCAATTTGAACATTCATTGCGCCATTAATTTTTTTGTGTATATAAATTACTTCATTTCAATTTTCATTACAATTATAGTGTTCGTTTCGGATGTAATTATTGCTATCATTTCTTCTTCAGCTTATCAAAATACATATGTCTAATCTATTTTTGTTGTAGATATGTTTCAGATAATCATAAAAGGTTTTGCTATTCGAAGTTCATTGTAGAAAACGCTCAAAGAGCATTGAAAATGTGAAGAAATATGAATTGGTACCTAAAAATGAAAAAAATACTTTTTAAAAACACTATGGTACATGGGGAGACGTGAAAGTTGCTATTGTATCTTCATTTAACTCACTCAACCAATTTCCAGGGCCGTAATTTAAAGGGGAATAATTTACCCAATTATAATAAAATATTACCGCAACTTCCCGAAATATAAAATTAAATTCAATTTCTCAGTATAAAGTGAACGTCGACGATCCAAAAACTACAACAAAAAATACAGGTCCGTATTTAAAAATTCAAAGATGGGGGTGGCCCAAGTCAGATGACACCCTGTATAAAAGATTCATGAACATATTCTGATAGCCCACATCAAATGCCAATGGCAAAATGTGAACAGATTTTCAATATGTCTGCGAATAAAGAAGATACAGGCAAAAAAATTATTTGGGATTTTTTTGTTTTTCCTGTATATCTCCAGAACCACAAGAGCTAAATTCGATTTTTTCACATCATTGAATAGGTCTCTAAATTACGCAACTTTGCCACGATTCAACCGACATCTTTTACGAGATCCCCATGTACAGAAACGAATTTGAATAGCCCTGTATATCAAAATTATCACAAACATAAAAATTCGTATAGTGAGTAGCAGCACTTTTCAATTAAGAATTCTTTGTCTATTTTTGAATGTACTGACATTTGGTGCAGATTTTATTTTAGTATTCAATTTATTGTACAATTTGCACCCGATAAAATAAAAACTTTTTTGATTAAGTGCAGTGCAGTGAGAATTTGGCTGTAACGTATTGCGGTAACGAGTGTTGTGATCATGTTTTGGCAAGCACGTTGTAATGTTTTTCCAATTTAATAGTGCGTAATACGTATTTCTGTGAAAAAAAAACTCTGTTTACATTAGCACTATTACCCCAACTTAGTATTCCATATATCAGGCGGGTGTGAAAATTTGCATAATACAGTGTAATAAGAATGTGTTTGCTGCAATGATTTTTCAAATATTTGATGCTGTAGCAGGCACTACGAAGTTTCCTACATAATTGGTTGGTATGTTCTGTCCATGATAATTGCCCGTCAAAAGTAATTCCTAATAGTTTCACGTTTTCAGAGCAGAGTAATTGATTTTCTATATCTTTAAATATTGTAGGTGGATCGTGTCGTCTATTTCCAAAATATGCCAATACTGTTTTTTTGTGGTTCAATAAAAAAAAATCGGACCAGCGTATTATATTATTGTATACTATTTCTGTAGAACAGATCAGTGATTGTTGGCTGTCACCAGATATATTGATGTTAGTATCATCAGCGTAACATACAATCTTGACATTCGGAATGTTTTCTACAAAATATATGAGGTCATTCGCAAATACGTTGAAAAGCAGAGGCCCCAAAACTATCATTCAAGAATATTTAAATCAAGAGCAGCTTTCAAATTCATTCATTCGATATAACAAATGCTGACACTAGTTCTGTTTCATTCATAGGATGAAACAGAATAACATTTTCCTCAGAAGTTCCGCAAAATAGTGACACTGGCAACTCGCCGATTGCTACTATCAACCAGAAATCGATTTCCGCTTGAGAGTCGTGAAGTTTCATTCTACACGACACGCGCGTCTGGCATAGCGTGATTACGATACCAGAGTGTGTCGTGAAGACCTGTTGATAGTAATTTTTCTTCGCGTCAAACGAAAGCGGCTTGGAAACAACCCAGCTGATAAATGTATATCCACTTAAACGAAGATAATGTCAGAAATGTAAAGACTTATATTCGAAATATGGTTTGTGAATTGTTTCTTGGGGTGATTTTTTTTTACTTCACACCACATTTATTTACAATTCAAGAAGTGTGGCTCCATCTAGGAAAATAATTTTGAAATATGTGTAACATGTCGTATTGAGTTATTCGGTTCATTATTAAGTTTCCGACAGTTGGGGTATACCGAGTCTACTCTCATCCTTTCGTGATTTTGATATCCCTCTGCTTGTAGATTGTAGAGGGGTCGATAAGGCTCTTCAGCCTCTCCTTATCTCGACCTATAAGGTCTTTTGTACATTACCCTTCATCTATTCAAGACCTGGGATTCCGAGACTCCTTGCAAAGCGTATCAGTTTCCTGGGAGCTAAGTTCCTGACGTCTGAGGGCGTTAATGAAACCCATTTGAGGAACTTAAGCCTTTCGCAGAACAGCGCTTGGCCGTCGCAAAGCAGGTGTTCTGCAGTTTCAGCGAAGTTCTCGCAGTAACGGCACTGTCTCATCTAAACATTTTTTTGAGGTGATACCTCTGAGGACAATGTCCAGGGAGCAGTTCCGTTATCAGTTCCAAGCCTTTCCTGCCCAACTCGAGAAGCATTCTTTGGCGATGGGCTCAAAAGCCTTTCCGCTTGTCTTTGCCCTGGAACTTTGTTCGAGTGGATTTTAATTTGGTCAGCTTACCAGTGCTGAAACTCTCCGTTGTTGTAGGCTTTGGCAAGACCACAAAAGGGTTCCGTGCCAGAAAATTGAGTGTTTGCACCTTCCTTGGCAAGGCTGTCCGCTCCTTCATTGCCTTTGTTACCTGGCACACACATCAGAGTAATCAGATTGTTTGTAACCAGTTATCTTAGGGAGAGTTTCCAGTCCCAAGTCAGCCTAGACTCACAAGTGTGTGGCTTGAGAGCTCTTAGTGCTGCTTGGCTGTCTGATAGGATATAGATCTCTGCCCGCCTGGAGGCATTCTTGGGTGCAAATTTCTATAGCATGGGTTTCTGCTTGAAAAATTGGTGGGGCTTTGCCTAGGGATTTTGAGAGCCTGAAATTAGGACCCGTTACCCCCATTCCAGCCCTTCCGTCCATTTTGGAACCATCAGTATACCATACTGATGCATTCCTTTTCAACTGAGGCCCGTTCGTTGTGAAAAAATGGTGGTTTTTTATAACTACTCCATAATTCACTACAAAGAAGCTGGCATGATATCTGATGACTTGTACCTGGATTCTAGGGGAGTATTTTCCAGAATCTTCAGATGTCCAATCAGATTTCCCGCCTTCAAGTAGGATGCGTGGTGCAGTCTGGAAGCACTGTTTGCCGCTTCTTCCATTAGACTCAAGTGCAGTGGAGGAAGATTGAGCAGTACCTCGAATGCTGCAGTGGGGCACGTGAATATTGCTTCTGTGATTCCCAGACAGGCTAACCTGCGCACTTTCTGCAGCTTGATTTGTGCCAAGTGCTGTTGGGTTTTTGGACCCCATACTAATGAGGCATAGGTGACCATGGGTTCGATAATCGTTTGATATACCCAGTATATCATTTTTGGATTCAAACCTCATGTCTTGCCAAAAACTCTGCGGCCATTTTGTAATATTTGTATATTCCGTCCTTTCCGGCCAAAGCTCTAAATGGCCCATTTGATCTTCTGGGTGGTGAAGATTCTCACCGCTAGGCTCCTGCTGGTTCTGTTGGGGTTGGTGACAACTCCTTACAGCTGAGCACTTTGCAGTTCGTCTTCAACAACCTTAGACCCAGGAAAGTGTGTCTGGATAAGAACACTTATGATTTCCTTCTGGTTTTCTGCATATCCACCGTTCGACCGATGCCGTTGGTATGTTCTTCAGAAAGAACTTTCTGGAGGCGTTGAGCTGGGGGCCAATTTCGTAATCCCATTCCTTTGCTTAGTTTGAGACCTAGTTGTTTTCACTTAGCGAATATGTGCTTATTTCAGGTTAGATGATAATCGAGGCACATTCCAAAATACGTCGCGTTCTCTTGTTGAAATAGTTTGTTTTCTTCCAGAGAGGTGAGTGGGTAGTATTCTCAAGGCTTTGTGAAGGTTATTTTTGAGGATATAGTTTGATTGATTTTAGATAGCCAAGTTCGAATTGCTTCAAGATCCGACTGCAATCTTTGTGATGGAATTTGAATTAGAAAACATTGTAGAGAATCGTCTCATGGGACATATATATAAAAGTTAAGATTCAGTAGATTTATATATTTGTCGGAAATAATAACAAGAAGAACCTCATTTATGGAGTGTAACAGGTTTGGGGATAATTTCAAGCTTTCTACCTCTCCATTGATAATTGAATTTTTTCCACGAAATGCAAAAGTGTAAAACCAAAAGTGTATATGAAAGATTCGGTTTCTGAAACTCAACAATATTTCAGGTATTCTCCACATTTCCCAGAATTCCACGCCGAAAGTGATTGGTTGATTGGAGTATTTGAAAATTTTAAAAAAATATGAACGTTAATCAGAATTACTAGAAGTAAAAGTAGAAGAAGTATATTTTTCACTACAATATACAATAGAATTAGTAGAACGTCATGAACAAAACATAGAAAAGATATAAATGTGAAGACACAGTGTAAATAAACATAGCATAATAATCATATAGTCAAATTCATTCTTATGAAAAGTGTGACTGTGTGCACGTATCGATATAATCGATGAAAGAAAATTGTATTTCGTGCATAAATATTTATTAGCAAGTTGACCGTTAGTCATTAGTGCGTACCTGAGTAGTATATTGATCGAAAAGTTACTGAAAAGTTTTATTTTGAGAAAGAAATTTACATATTTTAAAGGGAGGTAATCATGTCAGGTGTAAAAAGCCAAAGACCATAAACATTCGACGATCATGAAATTGTATAGTTCACATAGCATACAGTTAATAGTATTAGCAGGATGACACTAAAGATTAAACATTTTCTTTTTCTCATTTTTGTAAGAAACAGTATTTTGGTGATAGTGACAAGTGAAAGATTGACATTGACAAGTGAACGATGAAGTAGAAGACATGGAAATCATGGAATATCAGAATAAAAGCGAATATCCCTGTGTTTTCGTATGACAGGGATATTCCTTTCTTGATTCTGATATCTCCATGATTTTGTGTTCCATGTCTTTCTACTTCATCGTTCACTTGTCAATTGTCAATCTTGTCACTTGGGTCCAGCTATCACACCAAAATAATGGTTTCTTACAAGAAATGAGAAAAAAGAGAAACATTTTAATCTCTAGTGTCATCCTGGCCTAGAATACTTATTTTAACATGTATGCTATGTAAACCTATACAATTTTCATTGATCATGAGATGTTTTATGGTCTTTTTGGCTTCTTGTACACCTGACGAGTGAGTAACCTCACTTTTAAAATATGTCAATTTTCTGTCTCAAAAATAAAACTTTTTAGTAACTTTTTTCGATCAATATTACTCACTTTCAGGTACGCACTGATGATGACCTAACGGTCGAAAGCGCTTTGCTACGAATAAATTATTTTATGCACGAAATACAATTTTCTTTCATCGATTAAATTCATTCTTGTTTGAAACAAGATACTCATTGACATTATAGAAAAAATTGTTCAGTAGAAAAGTTTTAATTTTAATTTTATGAATAATTGAATGAAGCCCAAACCCTCAATCCTAGAAGGTAGTCAGTTATATAAGTGTAGGTTCAGAGAATTATTTTGCGACAACTCTAGTCTGGACCTAGGAGTTGAGATTAGATCAGCGTGGCGAGTGGTGTATGGTGGACTTCGGATTGGGCCGAGTTTTCATGCTTGTGTCATGAATTTCAAGTAAACATGAGTAAGGTAGGGAAATGCATTATTTGAAAAATGATGAAGAGAGGGCGGCAATGTTCACGATGATGAACACCCGCCATCACTCTGATAATTCTCTTTGGAGAATAAATGCTTTATGAGAGGACTACAAATCATCCTAAAGGAGAATCCCATACGACAAATGACTATGGAATGAACCAAAATAACAAGATTTGAGAACTGACGAAATTTTCCAAACGTCGAATCGAAAAGATGATACTAGACAGTTCCTTCGCTAATACAGCGATATGGGGGCCCCAGTTGAGTCAATCGTGAAGATGTATGCTAAGTTATTCTACATAGCTACCTCTAGTGATACTCAAATTGATCGTAATTATTTGTGTTATTATTTTCTCCAGTTTTATGATGAATACTCGTAGTAATTTTAGCTACGTGTAGTTCTTGGTTTGTTTAGTTATATGAATTCAATTTCATTTTAAATAACGGAAAACAATTTGAAAAGTCAGGATACCAATAGCAACCCAGCAAACTCCACATTTAATAAAGAACAAACATAAGCCAGAAGAACATATCAGCACTTCGGTAGAATACTGTATCAAGACCACCTATTTTATTTATGACAACCAACGATACAGACAAATAGAGGTACTAATGGGATCACCATCTTCACCGGTCATTACAAATCCATTCATGAAATCAAGGCACTTGTAATATCAACCTTGAAATCAAAACTCTCCATCTATCGCCGTGATTTATTAATAAAACCCATCCACGAAAAAAATTCACCTTGGAATTGGAACAAGATTTCCATGTCCGATCCATATATGACATTTCTGAAGCCACGTACACGTATCCGACTTAAAAATCATTCGATACGATACTCATGCTAGCTAATCAAACCGAGAAATTCGGTTACTGGCAGGAAAGTTCAGTTTCAACATCAGCATCGAGTTATATCTATCACTAATCTAGCATGCGAATACATTACTTCATCGTTGCTCGTTACAAGTTTCGTAATTAGACAGGCACCGTGGGGATTCTAATGGCGACCGTACTAACGTATTTATGTACAATAGAGAACGGAGTTCCAACCGTGGCTAATACGAAAATGATACAGCGTGAGTCAGAAAGATACCAAAACACTTTTTACTGATATCCGTTAGTTATTTGAGAACATACATTTCCCATCATCATGTGTCTCAAAATACTTCTTTATTGAGATACAGGGGGTTTAACCCGATCAAAAATTATGTTTTAATATTGAATTTGAATTTTTCAAGTCAATCTCAGAACATTCCGGCAATCGTCGAGTTGTTCTACATTCGAGTCTTAGAATTTCATATTGAATTCTGATGGAGTCATTCTCAACTGGGAATCGAATGCATTATTTCTTTAAATTTTCATTCATGATTCAACTCCTGCTCTCTGAGAATAGCCGCCTGCTCACGTTTTTTTGCCTCCTGAACACGAATAAAATAAAAATCAAATGCTTTTCGAGTTTAAGCCCTTTTGGATTCTGAATCGCACCGTTTTGTAACGCAAAAATCACTCACAATGCCTCTTCTTTTTCACCGGCACGAACTACTAATGCTAAATCACCGATTTTCAGCACAAAAAAGGCTTTTTTATCGACTATTTCCCTCATTATTTCTTAATCAATCAGAGAACAGAGAATCAATCAGATTAGTTTTATACTGAAAATTCAACTCGTGTATAAAAAATCGCATATGCCACAGTGCAACTGTCAGTTTGACAGCGGCAAAAGTTAGCTGCATCTTTTACAGCGACAAATGCACTAGTGGTTTTTTCACTTATTCATTTGTTTATCAATTATCGCGGTGTTGGTTGCCAAAATAAATAGTTTGACATGTTTGTCAACAACTTATTGAATTTCTAAGCACTAACAATGAGTCGATTCGGTGAGTCTACGAACGCCGAAATTAGTCAAATTGTTAATACCTGTGTGCCTACTAATACAGTTGCGAAGCAATCATCAATCTGGTGACAATTTTTTACGTTTTTCGATGCAAAAAGATATAAATTTGAGCCAGGTACTTCCATCGAGAAATTGAATGTAATATTGCCAGATTGGGCATTTAATATGCGAAAATGCAACGGAGAAGACTACAAAGAAGCGGTAGTTAAAACAATTTGGAACACCACCGCTAAAATGCTACAAAGTAAATATTATAACAAATCCAATATTTTATTTAACCCTTTCACCGACGTTCAGGTATCAAGATTGGCAGAAACGTAATGCTAAACGTAGAATCCTACAAGCACAACCCGGAAAGAGAAAATCTAGTGCATCAGGTCTTAATTAATCTGAACTATTTGCAATGGCCAGATTATATGACAAAAATGAACCGGAAGGACTTCAAGAGAAATTATATCACATTTTGGCGTTTGAATTAGCTTGGCGCGGAGGAGAAGCAGCTTACTGCAAAACCAATTATTTCGTATCTGAAATCGAAAATAATGGAAAAAAAACTGGACGTATCCTCGTATCCTCTATTTTCGAAAACGAGACAAGGCGGTAACAATAAATTATGTGACAGCAAATGGATTACGCCTAATATTGAAGGGGACGATATTTGCCCAATACGTTTTTTTAGAAAGTTAATTGAAAAACGATACACTTTTATAACATTGGGCAGAGTGTTTCTTACACCAAATCCCTTTTGAAAGAAGAAAAATGATAAAAGTTGGTATAAGAATGTGCTGATTGGAATTGATGAAATTTCCAAATGGACTAAATGCTCAGCACAACGTATTGGTATAGATGTCAAACGTGTCAAAATTACAAATCACTAAATCGAGCAGCGGCAGTTAGCGAATTAAGTGAAAGAGGAATTGGAAAACAAGCCCTAATAATGATAACAGGACACAGTAATTCATCATCAATCAAACCATATTTACAAGTTGATAAAGAGTATCATTCGAGCTTTATTCAATCAATTCATTTGGAAAAAGAAAAAAATTCAACATCTACTACAAAAACGATTGGCGACATCACTGTTCCTAGTAGGCATTTCAATAACTGCGTTTTTAATCATTGTACATTCCAATAAAAATGTGTTTATTGTGTTTCATGAATAAAATTTGCATTGATATGTTTTTACATTTCTTATTCATTAAATCGTCCTGCCGAATTACACTCGATGATCAGGTAAATTTGTGTTCTTTTCATTCTAAACTGTTTCCTTCAGCGATTTGACTCGAAAAACTGTCAACCTAAAAACGCTCCACCTTCGGTGTCGCTTTTTTAATAGTTGACAGTTTTTCTCGTCTAATTACAATTACAAATTACAAATTACAACAGTTCCTCATTAAACAACCCAAATTTACCCGATAAAATACAAACCTCTCGTGCAATTATAAGTTATAAAACCACCAGTAGATTCGATATTTTTTTGTGATTAAACTGCAGTTGGTCCTGACAAAATTAAATGTCAACGCATTCAATTCCTATGAAGGGAATAGAAAATGCAAACTGCAGTCAGTCATTTGATAGTGGAATTCAAATATACCTCTTGCAGCATGTTAAAAGCCTCGGTTTTTCAAGTAAGGCAATGATTAATTTAATTGCATCGTTTTCAGTATATGAATAAAAGGTCTCGTAGGCTAGTGGTTAATGTGTTAGTCCATAACGCGGTAGGCTCGGGTTCGATTCCATCCCAAGGAAATTTTTTTCAATCGGTTCCAGATACAAACATATTTGATCTGATAGTGAACAATTTATAGGATTTACTTCAGGTTCTTGGATGAGTTGAAGAGCAGTTAATTATCATTGTGAATAAATGAATCTGTAAAACGGAGCATTAAGAAATGGTAATTATTCGGATACGACTCCTTCGATCGAAAAGAATTGTAACTTTCGCCGTTGAAAATTGAAACATAACATGAATTCTGGCAATTATATCCAGTTTTGAATGTGATTCAAGAAATATTCCCCCATGCTGAAGGATTTTATCGAAATTAAATAAATATCATTCGTGCTAGAGGATTTTATCGTATTTTTTTTTAGTTTTTCCTCAAGCATTTTGCTTCTAGGAAATTCAACTCGTGCAATTTGTGCCCTTATTATGAAAGATTGAACCTCTGAAGCTTCGCTTTCGTGGTTTACTCAGATAATTAGACCACAAATAGCACTCGGTAAAATTTCCAGGCAAAATGCATTAACGAAAATTGAAAAAAAAAAATGATAGATAAAACTCTTAGCACTCATGATATTACCCTCGATAAAACCCCCAGCACTTATGATATTACCCTCGAAGAAATCCTTCTTCTTCAACACAAATAATCTCACCTCTCACATCTGACTCTGATTGGAGTTGAGTTGGTTTTGTTTGTTGAGGATGAGAGGTTTGATTGTTTGGGTAACTGTTTTATCGATAGAAGGGCTGTTTTCAGTGGCAAATTGTGCTGAAAATTAATGATACACTGTTTCCAGCTTTTGGAGGAGGCAATGTGTGAGAATAATGCTTTAAAATTACGCCATTCAGAACCCAAAGAGTATGGTGGCGCCAAGTTTTTTCATTAATTTTCAGGAGGCGGAAACACGTAAATAAAAGCAAACGGCTATTCTCAGGGAATTATTTTTTCATAAATTCTATAGCTTAAAAGATTTTCAACACTGTTCCAGAAGTTTACATACATATATATTTTTTTTTACTTTTATATATCCGCTGGAAATACTGTCACTGAGGTTTGCTATTACATAGTAGACCAGCCAATAGAGAAAAAGTAGTGGCTATTATCACACTTAAATGAAGACGCAAATATCCTGTACAACGTTTCGAAAGATAGTTCGTAGATGAAAATCCCGGAGTTGGCCCCAGCAAAATCGCTTTGTGGATTTTTTTCAACAAGAAATAGTGTAAAAAATTACCACTTCTTTGGTTTTTTACAAATATCTAAAAAAGTATTGGGGAAATCGTCTCACGCTCGATGCTATAGAATTCAAATGCCTACAAAATGTTTTTTTCTGCAATCGGATCGGTGCACTTTCCACAGAGAAAATCCGGAAAAACCTCTAAAAATAGACCATTTATAAAAAATTCATAATTTTTGAAAATTCTAAGCTGAACAAATAATCTTGAGGAGAATGATAGATAATAACATGTAGTTCAACTGTACGCAAGATGGTTTGTGTACCGATGTGTAGTTTTTGCACAATCGCGTTATTATTAATTTAAAGGCTTATCTTGCAAAATGCGCCGATTTGAGAGAAATCGTCGTATTCAAATTGTGTGAACGGCATCTGGAAGTAGAGATCAATATCTACAATTTGTATATTCTGAATTTTCATCTGAGAGGTGGGAAATGTGTTGAAAATGTCGAGGCAGAGTCTAGTAGCGGTAGTGAGGGAACAAGCCTTCGGAGGATTTAACTGATGAAAGTTCAACATAACACAAAAATATTACAAGTGTTGATAAAAACAAACATATGCATTTATATTCTTCAAATTTAAAATTTGTGTTTTTCTATGGCATTTAATGAATGAAAATAGGAGCTTTGTCATATCAACATTCTCATTCATTTTTTTTTGTAAAAATAATTGTAAGTGAATATACTGCATTGTGTGTGAACATATTACATCTACGTATTGAAATATTCTTCTTCATTTATTTATAAATGAAGAAAATATACGAATATGTATGAAACGAAGTGGAACGATACCTTCAATACTTTTTGAAATATCTGTGAAAAAAAAACCTGGTTATTTTTGACAATATTTCTTGTTGAAAAAATTCCACAAAGAGATTCTGCGGGGGCCGACATCTACGCTACGAACTATCTTTCGAAAGATGTATTCGCGTCTTTATTTAAGGGGAAAATAGCCTCTATTGGTTGGCCTATAGTGTTCGTAGTGGAAACACAATAGGTATAGATTTGTGCAATTAACTTTTTACAGATATAGATTGTAGTGGGGGTCGATATAGCTCTTCAGCATTTTCAGTACCTCGACCTATAAGGTCTTTCCATCCATTCAAAACCCGGGGTTCCGAGACTCCTTGCGAAGAGTAAGTTCCTGATATCTGAGGGCGTTGATGAACCCCCTTCGAGGAACCTAAGCCTTCTGCAAAGCAGGTGTTCTGCTGTTTCAGCGGAGTTCTCGCAGTACGGCACAGTTCACTATCCGATCTACCCTTTTTTTGAGGTCATACCTCAGAAGACAATGTCCGGTGAGCAGTCCCATTACCAGTTTCAAGTATTCCTTGTTCAACTCAAGAATCTCTTTAGCTTTTTTTGGCGGTGGACTCAGAAGCCTCTCTGCTTGTTTTTGTCCTGAAACCTAATTCCAGTGGGTTTCAATTGGGTCAGCTTCCTAGCGCCAAAATTCTTTCTTGATGTAGGCTTTGGATAGATCACAGAGGGATTCTGGGCCAGGAAATTAATTGTTTGTCCCTCATTTGGCAGGCCTGTCTGCTTCCTCATTGCCTTTGATTCCCTTGTGATCTGGCACCCACATCAGAGTGACCTGATTGTTCCTAGCAAGTTGTATAAGAGAGAGTTTGCAGTTTCAAGTCAGTATGTGACTCTAGAGCTTTTAGTAATTTGTTATAAATAATAGATTTATCGCTACTCAGAATTCTTTGACAGACATTTAGGATTTTTCTCACTGGAATTGTTTTTCCATAAACGTCACATTTATATCCTTTCTCTACGAGAATGCAGGTAATCGTGGGAGAATATTATATATCCAATGAGTACCGATGGTTTAAATTTCGCAGGTTTTTATGGGATCGGCATTAGTAAGACTCGACGTAATGTTTGTGCATCGCACGTTCCGATGCAGTATTAATAATCATTTATACTGCATTTAACGAAAAAAAAGGAATGTGGAGCTGCCGGGAATTTTCATTCACGTCCCCAGCCCTGCAATGTATTTCCAAGTCCCAGTTGGCGAACACTACCTGTTATGCTTGACCATTGATAACTCAACTTCCCGTGTGGTACAATGATTTTATAATTTTGTAGTGTGAATTGTCATTGTTTGTTATAAAGATGATTTTATAAAATTCTTATTCGTCTATAGTCATTGAATTCTCCATGAAAAACTACCGGGAGACAATTCCAAATGTTTATCCAAGAGTGCCAAAGAAGCTGGAATCGGTCCTGTTTAGAAATAGAATAGTGCATCCGATTCAAATCAGACAGAATTTCAAGAAGCCTGAACATCTATCTTTTACTTCAAACGATCGCTATCAAACATCTCAATGGTGCACTTATTTGGGTCAATCAAATATTTATGTCAATAGCTCTTCCTTGTCTTATAGAACAATGTCGATGTCGCATTCAGAAGATTGATGATCCAATAAAAAATGACTTTCAGTCGAGGTTTTCCACAAAGTTCCGGCCCTTTTGTGGAAACCTTTCAATTTGATGGCCATTGAATATCACTGAAAGGAATTGTTGGATCTGCAAAAGCTTTCAAAAGGGGCTTCTCGTCGTCACTTTTACGTGTCGTGTTCGAATAGAATCCGTAAAACGTCCATAATTCACCAATGATTTGGGTGTTTTTTTTTTTAATTAATGATGGTGATGGATTCATATATTCACAAAAACCTCAAATTCATTTGAAGTTATTTTTGACTCTCTACTTCTCCCTTCCATATGAAAAAATTTTATTCTTAAAATTTCAAAAACTCTGAGGTGTGGAAATCTCGAAAAAAAATTGATTTCAGATTGAATGGTGCATTGTTCTGAGAGTAAAGAAAAGTAATAGTTTTATAATGAGTGGAGATATCCTTGAGTGAAGAAATTAAATTTCCACGAGATGAAAACTCAACTTCCTTACGCATCGAACACTGTTTTCACTTATAATTGCACGAGAGGTTTGTATTTTGTCATGTGAATTTGGGTTGTTTAATGAGAAAATGTTGCCTAGCAATTAGACGAGAAAAACTGTCAACTATTAAAAACGCGACACCGAAGGTGGAGCGCTTTTAGATTGACAGTTTTTCGAATCAAATGCTAATGGAAACAGTTTAGAATTAGAACAACACAAATTTACCCGATATCATCGAGTATAATTCGGCAGGATAATTTAATGCATAAGAAATTTAGAAACATATCAATGCAAACTTTATTTATTTTGGCAACCAACACCGCGATAATTGATAAACAAATGAATAAGTGAAAAAACCACTAGTGCATTTGTCGCTGTAAAAGTTGCAGTTCTCAGATGATTTGTAAGTGAATAATAGCATTGCTGATTTGAAGAAAGTCAAGTGACATGTCGGTCAGTCGGTCGTTGTACAGGGTGGGTAAAAAATAACGACAATTCAGCATATTTCACCAATCTTCATCTTAATCATTGAACCCATTAGTGGGAATGAGCATTTTTCATTAGAAATATCTTTATTGGAAGTCTTTTCTTTATGACAAGATTTTTTTTCTTTTGAGGTTTTAACATTCTTCCAAAGTAATTATTGTAAAAAAAAATTTTATACTTCATGTTTTTAACATTAGTCATTCGAAACATCCTTTTCCAGACAATAAATCCGCTCGGAAGCCAAAAATACTTGAGGAAGACTTTTAGTAATTGCTCGATATGAGTAGCTACATAAAACTACGATCACATTTCATACAATTTCGATTTTTAGAATGAAACACCCTGTATGTTGGATGGTTTTCGGATTCTACGGCTCAAATTACATACGACAGTGTTGCCAAATTTTTATTTTACAATTGAAAAAAAAAACATTTTTATTTTTTTTTAGCCCAGGAGGCCTTGATCAGATCAAAATCATACTAATTTACATCAGTAACTCATAGTAATAGTCATTTTATCGATAAGATCAATAACAAATCCTACAGCAGGAATTGAAATGTGCTGAACGCATTTTTAACGAAAAAATCTTTTTTTTTTCAAATGGTACCTTACCGAAGGCCATCTTGCCATTCGATAGAGAATTTAATTACATATTCAACGCTATACATTATGTACCACTTCCTTTTTGTTCGAAACGTAGAGAGCCATCTAACAAAATGAAATCAATCGGAAACAATGAGTCGGTAACTAAATAATTACCAAAAATATTCGACTTGACAATATGTAATGATCATTAACCCATTACAGTGAATCAAACTGTTTGAACAAATAAAACGACTGAAACTGTGAAACATTCAACGTACAAATTATTACTCACAATACCATTATCCTGTTTTCAATAGAAGAGTTTCACAACCATCGAACAGTCATTTTTATTTCATAATGACCAATGATATGTTAAGTGTTGCCCGTTTCACCTATCACATATACTAGTTCTATTTATTGTACACCTCATCACACTTATCAGTTCGTGAGCAGGAATTTCCTGAAGTGCGCGCCCAACTCTATTTCCCAAGTCCTCCAAAGAAGTTGGGCTCCTCGAGTATACTTTGTATCTTAAGTGACCCCATAAATAAAAATCAATAGGGGTTAAATCGGACAATCTGGCTGGCCGTCTTATTGTACCATTTGTTCCAGTCCATCTCTGCCCATAGGTATCACTAAGATAGTACCGAACAATATTAGCATTATGTGGTCCTGCACCAACCTGCTGAAAAAACATATTTTCCCTGATGTTCTCAGGTAAATCGTTGATATTATTTTGAATATCGTTCTCTATGAATTGTAGATATCTTTGATCCGTCAAAAGCCCGTCGAAAAGAATTGGTCCAATGATTCTTGTCCCTATGATTCCTACCCAGACGTTGAATCCAAATATTTTTTGATAATTACCTTCCCTCAGCAACCTAGGATTTTCTTGAGCCTAATACCCAATACCTATCATTCCTATTGAACATACCATTATTCGTAAACATAGACTCAATTGTCAACAGTGTCTTCGAGATACAACCATTATTCGAATCATGATGACGCAAAAGCCAATTGCAATGAGTTAGTCTCCATTCTGGGTAATTTTCATCAAGATACTGATGTAAACTGTATTTATAGGAGCGATATTTATGTTTTTTCAATACTTTTCTGGCACTTTCCCTGCTGATCCCACATTCAATTTCCAATTCTCGCACTGAGGCAGATGGATAAAAATGAACATATACTAAAACATTAGTTTCCGCTTCTTCAATGTCGATGAAGTGGATATGATCAGCTGGTTCTTTCCTGAAATAGGTCCTCCATGGGTGCCGTCTTAACGGATAACGAACAGCGTATAGCATACTAGCAATGACAGCGTTCTTCTGACTTTCTCCGTATATCAATATCATATCGATGTAAATTAGAATAGATTTTAACCTGATAAAGGCCTCCTGGGCTAAAATAAAAATTGATAAATTATTTTTTTTCTATTGTAAAATAAAAATTTAGCAACACTATCGTGTGTAATTCGAGCCGTAAAATCCGAAAAACATCAAACAAACAGGATATTCCGTTTGAAAAATCGAATTTGGTGGCTATTCTGGCCAAACCAGAAGTCGGACATTTTGTTTTCAGATATCGGTCAATCCGAAATTGTGTCTCATACCTATGTACAGAATGTCATTCAAATCGGTTGATAAGTGAAGGAGATATAGGCATGGCCATAGTCCCATTGTCACCCAGTATATGAAAACAATCGTTCATACTCAAAGTGGAAGATCAAGTTTTTACAGGGATGATTGATACAAAGTCGTCCCTACAAAACGTTCAATTTTCGAATGATTCTGGATCAAAATCCAAGAATAAGACATGTTTCGAACGTATATACGTTCATCTTCAGTTTAGAGCACAATCAGAGATAGAGAAAAGGGCAATAATATTATAGTTAAATAATGTAACTGTAAACCTAATATATATTACAAAAGGACGGAGAAAAGTCATAGCATCGGTAAATAAAAAACTAATTTCAAAACATTGGCTAGATCTCTACCTTTTTTTAGAGTTTCCTTTATCTTCGATTGTGCTCTAAACTGAAGGTGAATGTATATACGTTCGGAAGATGTCTTATTTTTTAATTTTCATTCTTAATCATTGAAGAATTAAACCTTTCCTGGAGACGAATTCGTGTTAATCATCCCAAAAAAAAGAACGTTAACTTCCAAACCCCAAAAGTTTAATCACTCCCAATTCATGCTGATGATTCAATTCTACCAGCCTCGTCGTCTCTGTGATATATTTCTGATTTTTACTGAAATATAACACCAGAAAATATCCATCATGTCAACAAACATTCATTCATTAGTTGTATGACTCGCACCATTTGTCTACATTACAGGATGAATACATCACATGAGGGAAAGGTCCATTGTTCCATTTGATAACGTAAACGCAACAACGTCAACATTATAAATGCTTTTGAGAAATGTCTTCAGAACTAGTAATCACACAATTTGGGAAAAACATTTTTTGGGGTCCTTATAACCAGTATTTTCTAATCATATTTCAAATGACGCGTAACAAAAAAAGTTTACTAATTTTCTGCAAAAATCTGCAAATACCTAGATGTGTCTGAATTTCTGATCGAGAAAAAAATCCAAATAGCCAAAACTCAACTGTTTACGATATATCAAAACATTAGTGACAGACTAACGAATTGACAGAAAATAGACAGTTAAAAGTTCATGTGAGTAGTTTTATAATGGTTCAGTTTTTTTATTTTATGTACAAAAACTCTCTAGATTATTCCTGATTCAAATATATCAACCACCGACTGACCGAAATTCGATTGTGCGTCCATTCCATAGAACCAATGGCCTGGCGATTCGCTAACCTCACTCACAGCCATTACATAATTTAATAGATCTGCTCGGCTTTCGAATGATGTCGAAAAACCACTGCAGCGTTTCAAATTGGCAGCGGATATTCGATAGTTATAATTTTCTCTTGAACAAACCCGATTGAAAATATCAATAATATAAGTGGCATATTTGAATTCAATTTCGAAATCCCAATAAAGCGTATGTTAATGCCTATGTATGGATATTATCATGGTAATTTATGTGAATAGAATAGAATGGAATAGTGTTTATTTGCAAAAAAATATCACAAAATAAAAACAATTTCAACAGTTTTCAGCAATGTAAACACAGAAATATCTCACAGAAGTTTTCACTTGTTGGGAGAATCAATTGAATTGAAAAAACGGTGTCAACTGTAAATATATATATATATATATATATATATATTCACATATATTTGGAGTGTTCTTGGGTATGAGCATTCGTAGAGGAATCAGAAAACATTTGTAGTTATATATACGTTTCGCCATCGGCGGGAGGCATCTTCAGTATTATTTTATTTTCTTTATGTAGAACATGTAATAGTTATGTGACACCATTGCTGAAATAAGAACATTCGTTATAAGTATCGAATTTATAAAATGGTGGTTATTCATGTGTTATGATAGAATGAGGTTGAAAAGAATGTACCTTGGCAACTATTCCAGGAATCTTCACATGTATTTTTGGGTTACCTTCCACAGTCTGAAAATGAAAATATAATCAGGAAAATCTATACAAGTGTAGAAAGGGAAAACTAATTAGTTCACCCCGATAAGTTACTACGTTCACCAAATTATATTTCTTATAGAAAAATAATTCAATTTGTCAGTTTTCGATTGACGTTTCGGGGACTATATCTGCCCCCGTTCTCAATATTCTAGGAAGTTACCAATATATTTATATATATATATATATATATATATATAATATATATATTATATATATTTATATATATATATATATATATTTATTTTATATATTATAATTATAAATTGTATATTTTTTATAATATATTTCTGTATATTTTTCATCTTTGGAACTTGGATGATCCAAAAAAGTGACAGTAGGGTTTTTCTATAAGGATCATTATGTTTCGATCAATTCATGCAATATTCTCAACCTACAAAAGTATAGAAATCAAAATTTAGAAATATATATTTAGAATTCAACTAAATATCATATTTATATGCAGGAATATCCTGTATACAAAATGAGAACCAAATAGCAAATATGACAGGAAAAGGTCAAAGATATATTGAAAATGGCAGAATATTAACATTGGGAACAGAAAAATGGTAAAGATTAATTTGGAAGAACTTTGCAAAAATAATAGAATGTAAACAAAACAAATATGGAAATAATATATGTACAATAAGTTAGAAAGTAAAATAATGTGTTTTAAAAAGTGATGATAAAAAAATCCAAGACAGAAGAAACAAACAGGGATGGTAACCAGGAGAGCAAGAAGGATAATAAATAGAAGGAAAAAAGAATTGACGTGAAGGTTTTTTCTTCTATGACAAGAATTACAAGTGAAAGGGGTTCAAACTGAATGAATAACATATATAAGAAACAATAATCCATATAAAATAATCAAGAACAAATTAAGGAACAAAAATCAAACTCGAAACTACTTGCCTGGAATTTGAGATTAGATTGCCAACATTGGACATCACCAAGAGTAAAGGAGGCGAACTTTTGCAAGATATTCACAGAACGATCCACTGATCATCCCGGAATCAAGATAGTAAGAAGCATAAGACATAACAGGTACTTTTTTTCAAAAAACCTTAATGAAGTGCTGACAAATACTTTTGTATTTATGGTCACAATTTTCTTCTTCGAATTTATGATAAGAACTGAGAATAACCTACAAATAATTATTTTTGGAATATATCCAGATTTGCGCATGACCAAGCAACTCATTTTAATGTTGATTGGTTGGAAATTATAGTTGATATAAGTAAGATATCTTTCAGAGATAGGCAAGTTGAGTAATTTTTTCATAAAAAAAACAACTATCTAACAATTTTTCTGGACTCATTATTCATTATTTGATCACATTACAATCTATACTTCTAACATGAACAGTTTATTGACAACAAGTAAAGGAGTAGATGGCGCTGCTGCAACCCTCTTGAGATTAAGAGAATCATCTCTACATTGGCGACGTGGCTGAGCTGAAGAAGGTTGAAAAAGGACAGGATGTACGTAGGAAAATGGTCAAAATGTCATAACCGGAAATTTTATAGTTATGATTGGTATTTGTTACAAAATCATAAAAATTGAATGAATAAAAATAATTAAAAATAAACATACCATAACATAACATGACAACGCATAATTTTTTACAGGGTAGTCCGATTTTGATGATTCTTTTTTCAATAGTTAGAGTATACCTGAAATTTGGTCCCATTTGAATTTGAAAACAAAACCACTCTGAGAATAGAAAAATAGGGGATGAATTAGTGATTTCACACCTGTGAATCGATTCTGTTGAAATTTGGCGCACATATGTAGTTCTAATGACACTACATTATTATGGAGGCCCGCAACTAACTGACTCACTGATTGACTGATATACCATCAACGCCCAGATCAAACTGCTGGACCTAGCAGCTGAAATGTTGACAACATATTTTTTTGATATTTCATTCCTAAAAAATATGAGAGAGAAAGGGGGTGGTAATGAAAGTATAGTTGGTTTCAAAATAAGAGTCATGGAAATTATTATTTGGGCTCTTCTTCAAAAAAAAAATGTGTTTCAAGGTTAATAAAAGGGGTAAAATGGGGATTGAGTCTGTATAGTAGTTTAAATTGGGACAGAAAATTGGTATTTGGGGGTCTTTTTTAAAATAAAAAATACGTGTTTCGGTGTTTTTGGAAATTAAATATGGAAATTCCGTTTTTTTAAGTTGGGGTCATAAACATTGATATTTGAAGTCTATGTCGAACCCCTACAGGGGTGAAATGGATGTTGAAAGTTAATATGGGGGTTCCGCTAGTTTTGAAGTGAGGGCATAAAAATTGGTATTTGAGGTTTTTGTTACAAATAAAGAAATACGTGTTCCAGTATTTTTTTAAATTCCGTCCCCAGAGGAATGAGTGGATTTGTAATAGTCGTCACAGAAAATACAAAGATCAACGCGGAAGAAGTTGCTGTTACCAGCTAGTTATAGTATTTAACAGTTGATAGTTGAAGTAAGGTGGGCAAGTAAGTATTTTGAAAGTAATTCACCTTGAGTAGATAGCAATCAGTAGATTTTAGGAATAAAAAAAATAAAAATAAAAACTTTTTAATAAAAAATTAAACCGACAAATAAGAAACTGAAAAGCAAAAATAAAATGGATCTTTTTAGTCTTAATAACTGAGCTTCTAAGTAACTAATTTTTAGTCAGCTCCAAACAAACAATAAAAAAAAATGCGCTCTCCGCACGACCCCTCGCAACGACGTGTGCCCCCACGTGTGTGCCCGAAAGTAGCTTTCTCGTTGATATTGACTTTGAGAACGCTCGCATATTTCAATGAAAAATTGGATAAACGAAATGAGACAGCTCTCAAATTCACCGCTAGGCGCCCGCAAGAATCTTGAAAAGACTACCTGGCAACGCATCGACGCTGGTTATCTGTCAGTTCTGCATGGCCATCGACATTGTTTACTTTTCGTGCGAAATTAAACTGTGTGTGTTACTCACAAATGAGTTTTTGATAATTGTGGTTTGTTAAGTGCTTCAAAGTATGCTCACTATATCTACTAGCTTGCACTCAATTTACCAGTTTGGATAAAATTAGGTTCGTTTGTTTTCATCAGTGTGAAATGGACGTAGCCGGTAGCCTGCAAGAATGTGATTTAGGATTCTCAGACACTTTTCTAAAATTATCAGTTCGAAACTCCACATATTCAAATGTCCATTGCATTTGGCAACTTCTCTTGTTTTCTTAAGGCGTAGAGTAACGTTAGAATTAGAAAAAAAAACTTTTTTATTTTTATTTTCAACCACTGTGATTCGTTATAAAATGGCAGTATACACCCGTCATTCACAGGAGTGCAACAGGTCAGTTTACGCCAAACACAAAATAGAATTTTTTCTGCTTCGGAGTTTCAGAAAATAAAGTTGATTTTAACATCAATTCCACCTAAATTTTTTTTCAACGCTGTTTCTCACACAAGTGTTAATCGTTATACCATACCATCCACACGTTGGATACTCTATTGAAATGTCATTTCAGTATCTTGATAAATTCTATGAGATGCGACACAATGGGGTACTTGTCGTGAGAAGAAAGGCTTTGATGTCTCTATTGTTGCACACAATATACTTTATATAGAGTTTCAGCCCGAGAGAATTGCAGTGAATAGTTAAATGAGTGCAGTTCTACAATGAAACCAGGCAATGGGAACCTGGTCGATAATCAAGATAATGTTCATCGAGCGGGCATGCGGAAATATATGGAAATGTTTTCTATTGACTGCTTTAACCATCAATAGTAGCTTTGTTGATACAGACTGATTGATAATGAACGATGAAGGAATACAAGAAAACTAATGAAAAGTGTTACGTAATGAATTCGATTGCCTAGAGAGCATATCGTTTGAGAAAAAGATTTCTCGTAGAAATCAAGTATCATTTGACATGAATAATCTTATTTCATCCCATGGGCTCCTTCAGTTTCTCCTTTGACATTCTACTATTTTGTCGGATATTCTGATTTATTTTCACTTAGTTGGTGTATTGTCAATCAATCAATCAATCAAAATATACTTTATTATCCAAGAGTTTTGATTCTTATTGATAAAGTTTCAGATAAGTCTACAGTCAATATAGGTAATGGGAGAAAAAGAAAGAGAGAGAGCTAACATTAAAGGATGTCGTCGGCTGACAATTAGTTCTACAGTCAGGGGTGATATTCTAAAGCTGATACAGTGAAAATGTAAATGTAATACAGTAAACACGTAAAATTCTAGTGAACATGTACACTTTTGTTTGCAACGGGCAATTGTGGATCATGTACTTTTTTTTCTGAACAATCGGACAGTGGTTATATTTAGAGTCTGCGTAAGGGGCAGCGAATGCCTGAAATAGCTATACAAAAATAATAATACTTGTTTGGGATCTGAATTGAGTTTTGAATTGAGTTGATGGAATATGATATAAGTACATGGGGCGGATACCAAAACACTTCACTAAAGTATTCCTTCAAGTCGTAAAAAGGTTTCTCAATAAATAACTGTTTGAGGCTCTTTCTGAATTTTTTTTGGTCAGTCATTTCCTTTATATGTGTGGGTAGGTGGTAATACATATTCAATCCATTGTATAAAATCGAATCTTTGACTAAGGCAAAGGTAATCTCATGTGGTTTTCTGCCAAATTATGTATTCTGATGAATATTTTGATTTTATTTTGCGTTTATGTACCAAGCTAACTGATTCGATGATGAAGATTGAAGTCAGAGTGATCATTAATGCCTTGTCGTATAAACAAGGGTCGACAAGATTCACTGGGTTTGGCTTTACATAGATGTCTAACGGCTCTTTTCTGTAAGGCGAAGGTGGTTTTAATAACTTCTGCTACAGACTCCCCAGAATGCAATGCCATAGTTCAGATGTGATTCTATGAGAGCATAGTGAGCTGACTTGGAGGCAGTATATCCCAGGTTGTTAGAGATAACTCGAATTGCGTGGCATTTCGAAGCCAACTTCTCACTAAGTTTCAAGATGTGAGCATTGAATTTCATTGTATCATTGCCTAGCAGGAGTACAGGCAGGTCAGAACGGAGGCACAGTTTATTTGTTTTTGAGACATTCAGTGATAGTTAATTTGAATCAAACCATCCTTTAATGAGGTCAATGTCTCTGGAGATCGTTTGAAATGAGGTAGACTCATCCTTGTCGTGCCATAGAATGGTAGTGTCATCAACGAACAAAGTAAATCTACCTTCTATATTCAAGTTGGTCATATCATTGATATATAATAAGAAGAGTCGAGGACCAAGCATGGATCCTTGGGGTACGCCTTGACAGTTTGATCACGATTTGATAGGTATGACTCGAACCACTTTAGAGTAGTACCCTTGAACCCATACACATTCATTTTTGTAGGAGTATACTGTGATTGATGAAGCCTTCGACAAATCACAGAACACTGCCGCAACGAATCATGTTGATTTCATTATAGACTGTGGTGAGGAAGTCGAAAATAGCGTTTGTGTTCTTTTTGCTCTGAAACCCAAACTGTTGCTCACTTATGATGTTGTGCCTGTATAGAAACTGGGAGACTCTGATGTTGACCAGCTTCTCAATTATTTTCGCTAGAGTTTGGGCGAACATTAGATGTATTGTTTTCTTCGCCTCCTTTATGGATCGGTGTAGTGAGAGATGTTTTGAGGAATGGTGGAAAATATCCCGATCGAGAGGAGTCATTTATGAGGGAGGTTTTTAAATATCTTCACAGATATACCATCTATCTTAGCTGTGCGTTTGTTTTCTATACTTCTGATAATTTCTTTTAGTTCTAGAATAATTGTGTCATTTAGATAGCAGTGTTCATTATATGTTATCCTGTCTAAATGTGACATTAGATCAGTTTGTGGGAGGATGATTTTTGTAAGTTTTTCAGCAACATTGCAGTAGAAATTATTGAGAATATCTGGGCACAATGTAATATCCTCGTATTTTTTGCTCTCAGTTTATTTGCTAGAGCCCAACTCTCTTTTTATCGGTTACTGGAACGCTAAATTATGTTACTATAGTATTCTTCCTTCACATGTTCGATTAGTTTAGTGTGCCTTAATGATAGGAAGGAATAGGAATCGGACCATGCATCTAAAGAATATCTCCATAATTCAAACAATTTTAAAATTATTCGCAAGAACATTTCTTTTCCCAAAAACTTCTATCACGAAAGCTTGAATTAAAAAAAAGTCCTTACCAGTATATTGTGCGATGGAAATATATTTTTTTCATTCGGAAAGTGAAATCAATACACAGAAAAAAATCAAATTGTTGACTCAAATCAAATTTATTTGATTGAGACCTCGGTTGGAAATCACTTCTTTCAATATATATCAATAACTCATATTTATATATTTTTTCTACGTTCATGCAAGAAACAAAACTTCATTGAACTATATTCAGTGGAAAAACTGCTTCTTCATCGCATTAGTGCAATAAAATGTTTATTCCACTCATCTGTTATTCTGTGATCATGACAAACATAAACGTCAAATCGACGCCATTTTCAGTCCATTTTTGTATATTGTATTACTTTTAAACAATTGCATATTTTATATTATTTTCAATCATATTTATTCTACTGGATTACGGAATTACTAGAAAATGCAATTTCTCAAGAATTAAGTTTAAGTTAAATTGTTCCTAACATAGGTATTAGTTCCTTACTTTCTCAAAGCAAATCCATAGTGTTAATTAATCATTAAATATTTTGCTATTAATGTACGCCTTACATTTTCCCACACTTAGTGCCAACTGACTAAAACATTCTTTTATTTTTGCATGAACGTAGAAAAAATATTGTATGCAACTCGTGCAAAAAGTTGGACAACAACAAGTAATGCAACGAATAATTTAATTGTGTCATTTTGTAGTTGGTAGAGCTCAAATGTGTTCCGCGAATTTTATGAAATTCAGTAGTTAAAAGTGCCGTATAGACCCCAGAGTATTAAAACCTCTTTCGTTAACTTAAGAACAACAACACAGTGTGCTGAAAGTGATCTTAATGCCTAAAAAGAGTAAAAATAGTGTTTCTAACACGATATCTGGCCATTGGAAAACTGCAGGCCATTGTGACCCTCAATAACGGCCGAGTACGGTAATTTCGACCGTATTGGTTCGCCAGAAAGAAAAAGTGTGGCTAGAATTTCAAAACACACGAATGTGAAAACAATTTCGCTTATAAAAAGTGAAAGGACACAAACAACCACTGCTGAATTCCTGGAAAAGTTCAATAAAAGACCCCATAATGGAAGAATCCAGCGATGGAGGAGCAGATCGCAACAGAAGCATGGATAAATTGAAAACGAAAGACCACAATGGATCACAGTGACAAAAACCGCGAAGAAGATATTATTTCACCAAACCACCAAAACTGATAAAAACAGTGTGTTTGCAAAATACTAACTTCTTGCACTTGTTGCATAAATAACTATTTTCTACTTTTCTTGAAAATTACACCATAATGGGAGCCGAAATCACCAAATTTCCAGACGCGGTTCAACCTGAACTTTCAATATTCATTTATATATATATATATATATATATATATATATATATATATATATATATATATATATATATATATATATATATATATATATATATATAGAAGATCTTTATGAATATGTATATAACTTTGTAGAAAGGATATTCCTTGAGGTTGCAGTCAAAATAATGGCCTATGAGAAAGTAAAACTCTTTCTTATTTAGTCAAGCTTTCGAAAATGTTTATTTTCATTATCAAGACAAGCTGTGGAGAAAAAAGAAAACACAATTGTGGAATACGATTTTAAACAAATCTATAGAACTTACTAAGGTGAGGTTAAGTGAAGACAGCGAACTAATCACCATTTCGTGATTGAGGACTTTTCAAAATCATATCACTATGACCCATATATTACTAGTAGTGGGTCATAGTGATATGATTTTGAAAAGTCCTCAATCACGAAATGGTGATTAGTTCGCTGTCTTCACTTAACCTCACCTTAGTAAGTTCTATAGATTTGTTTAAAATCGTATTTCACAATTGTGTTTTCTTTTTTCTCCACAGCTTGTCTTGATAATGAAAATAAACATTTTCGAAAGCTTGACTAAATAAGAAAGAGTTTTACTTTTTCTCATAGGCCATTATTTTGACTGCAACCTCAAGGAATATCCTTTCTACAAAGTTTATTTCAAATTCATAGTTATATATATATATATATATATATATATATATATATATATATATATATATATATATTCTTATATTATGATAATATGATAAATTATTATGTTATTATTTCTCCCCACACTTTGGGTGCCAATTTGTAATGTTATGATGAATTGAATAATAATAGTTGTTATTATATAATGAAGATTGCTAATAGTTTTTGCTATTCTTTGTGAGCCAAATTGATATTATATAGATAGATATTTTCGCCCTGTATATGTATTGTATGCTGTAATAATAATTGCTAGCGAACGTCACTGTTCTCTCGTCACGCTGCTGCCAATTGTCATCACTTTTCTCACCACGGCTAAGCAACAGTTGGTACGCCTCTTACCTCAGATAGCCGGTTCAGGCAATAGAGCCACTAGCCACTGCTGTCTAATTTCAGTTTATTCAATGGTCATTGTTATGATTGTTGATCATTGTAAGAAAACAAACAACAAAGTATCAAAAAGCAATTATTTCCTTTATTCAGGAAGACTTAATTTTACCTGGCCTACGAGAAATAACTCATACTAATGTGAATCTACAAATATTCACGGATTATCATTAAAATCAAATCATGGATAGATAGACAGAACCTCACTTTTTCCTTGAGAGTGAATTTTTCTTTTATGGTTCAAAATAAAGTGAAATAAAGTTCTTCAGATGTGAGATACGTTATTTGTGAAATTGTTCAGGACCGGATGTGCACTATTAAAGTTTTTATACCTGGCTGGAAATGTCGGTGTTCAAGATATGCCCTGAAACTGGATCCTTTCTCACTCCAAGCTCTATCAGGAACTCCAATACCATGAATCAGGAACCATACATATGCAGAATTCAGCTTTGGACACTTGGATATGTTGTATAATTAAGGTAATATTGGTTTTTCTCTTCTAATGTTGGAATTATTTCATTTTTTCTTTCTCCCAAAAGGTTGCGTGGCATTCCCTTGTAAATTTATTTTCGATCTCCCTTGTGGCTTTGTTTGTTGCTCCCTTGGATACCAATTTTCCCTCTTCTTTTTCATTTGAATGTTTGAATTCGCGCACCAAATTGTCATATTTCACTGTTTGGGTTCATCTTATATAATTTATATATACAACTATTTTCCCATTCTTATTACTATGTACAGATTTCAATAATAATTGCTTATGACATCACCACGTTGTTATTCTCTCACAATTTTCAATTTTCCATATGACCATCTATTCCCTGATTGGCTAATCTCATCAAGAAGTTTGCTGTTCTACCATTGGCTACTTTTAGTTAGCTACAATTTCATATACTGTATGTTTCAAATTTATAAATGTGTTGATCTCTTTTTATTAATGAAAATTTTGTAAAACTAGACTTTTTGTTGTCTTTTTAACAATTATGTGTTGTAATCATTCTGACAGTGTATGAAATTGATTGTGTTATATAATTTGGACATTTTTATCTATTCATATCATACATAGGCTTATAAAGGAAATAGAACTTCTGAAATTATGTAAAAACAATCTCTTGAAACTAATAGCTAATCAATAATTATTCTTTTTTGTGGGTTTTTTCTTTTTAAAATATCTAACTGGTTTTTCATAACATAACAATATATATATATATATATATATATATATATATATATATATATATATATATATATATATATATATATATATATATATATATGTCGCAAAATCTTAGGTGAGTACTTTTCCTTAACGTTATCAATATTTTTCACCTGTCTTGAAAAGGCATCCAAAATGGGAGCCGAAACGTAGGAATAATAAAATTTCCAGGCGTGGTTCTACCCGAACTTAACATCAAATAGTTATGACCATGGAAACCTATCTGAACCTACAGCAACCGTATTCAAATATTTTTTTTATTGGTGCCCCTTTTTACCCATTTAAAGCACGCCTCAGCGTGTTTAAATCGAACTTTAAAAAACGCGCGTTTTTTAAAGGTAACCATGACAACATCAACAAATCGAGAAACGTGAAGCCTAAATGACAAATTTTTTATTATTGATCTGACAGGAGTACCTTGTAATGTTAAATAAAATATTACTCACAATTCGTTCATTTGTATGTGCTCCTCCATCCATTTGATGAACTTTTCATATTCTTTTTTATATATATCACTGGATTTTCGCGGTATTAACCGCGATTCTGCCTCACTATTCAAAAAATCGATATTAGAATAATTCATTTTAGAGCTCTGGTGACAACAAATATTGATCTTTGGTAACAAATTGCAAATGAATGTTTTTCTCATTTCCATGACAACGAAAGGTATACTGATGTCACATCACGAATTCAACCAGCTTGCATTATTAGTTCTTATTTCTATTTTTTGTAGTAATAATACCAGTATATATGATTTCAAAGTGCACCAATAAAAAAAAATAACGTAAAGTATTCGTGGATAACTGGTCTTAAAAACACTTGCTCTATTTCGAGCACTCCGGCTGCGCCGTCGTGCTCGAAAAATCGCGCGTGTTTTAAAGCCCTTTTTATCCACTTATACTTTAATATACTATTATTCTTATACAATTGAATTTGTGCAAATGATCTCTTGATTTTTTGCCTTGCAAGTTGGTTCAAGTTCTTCGGTATAGTATTCAAACGTAACCAATTGAATTTCTTGCTGTCATTAGCACAGCTGAAACTATTTCATATTGGGTAAATAGTTCCCTTGGATCGTTTTTAGGATGAGTTATGAACTCATTCATTATGAAAACATCATCATCGACACATATATTCAACCCATTTTCTCACGTTTCGATGGCATGAAACAGCTTTAGCCAAAGCTTCGGAAATTTCCAGAACTCTCAATGCCGATCTTGCCGTCAGACGCAATTATGCCTTCAGCTCAGAATTAAATCTATTCTGGGGCACACTAAATAGGAATTATATCAAATGAACTATCTACAATCCACATTATCATTTGCGGAATCAGCTTTGCTTCACAGTCATCAAATTTAAACGAATGTAATCACATCTAGGCTCTACTCGACCGAGGTTGAGGGATTTTATTGGATGACTAAATATACTTGGTAATAAGTTTAGTTACACTACAGATTCTTGATGAAATATGCATATACAGAGGAGGAAATTATATCTGGTTTAATTGTGTCTGATTTATCGTATATTTTGGAATATTTTGTTTGTACTCATAGCGATACGAGCATACGATACGGCGAAGTTTTTTTTCGGAATCACTTCTAATTTGTAATTGTCTGGAAATAAGGAAGCGGGATGTTCTCAAAGAAAGTACTACCCCTGTTAGAATGAGAGATAATGTCTGGACTTATTGACTGACTCATCAACGTACATTGAAATTGGAAATTTCCTGGATATATTATCATGCGCTACTTTGATTATTTAGGAAATATATATACTCCAACTAACAAGTTCAGGAAATACATTTTTTCCATTGTTAATCCACATAGGTGTAGTAAATCCATTCTGAGTTGGATGATGATGTGGTTTATCATCCACCCCTCATCAACGTACATGTTGAAATTGGAAATTTCCTGGATATATTGATATATTATCGTGCACTACTTTGATCATTCAGGAAATATATACTCCAACTAATAAGTTCAGTAAATATATTTTTTTTCCATTGTAAATCCATGATGAAAATCTACATAGGTATAGTATATCCATTCTGAGTTGGATGAGGATCGGGTTTATCATCCATCCCTGATAAAACATAAAAGGATTTGCGCTTTGATCGAAAATACCGACCATAGGCAGAGATTTATTCTTCTACTTCAAATATAACTTCGCCTATTTTTGTTTAGAAACAAATTTCAGTCATCTATCTGAAAATGAGATTATTGAAGGATTTAGAAGGGATTTTCACAAAAAAAAATATTCAGGGTGTGTTTCCAACCATTAGAAAATCTATGGCCATCTATCCCGGACTTACCCTATGGTTCGATTCTATTCAAATTTTTTCAGGGAGAGAGATCAAGAGTTTTTTGTCAAAAGTCGTAAATTCAAGATGTCGGCCCGGATATGGCGATGAGTTTTGTGATTAAGGCCCGATTCCATTCAAAATTGGTGTGTGGGGGTTTTTGGGGTAGGACATCATAATGTTTTTGGCAAAGTTTATGAATTCAAGATGGCAACGCGTTTTGTTATTATCGCCCGATTATTCAAAATGTGTATGTGGGTTTTTTTGGGGTCGGAGATCATCAATTTTTGTCAGAATTCAATGAGATGACGGATTTCAGGAATGACTGAAAAGAATTGATTAAAAGTAGGTATTCTTGCGCGGCGAGATTTTGAATCTGTTACTCACAAAGTCAAACATTCCAAGAAATTATTTTTCCTTTTCAGTGCATTTGTATAAAAGCTTATCTTGAATTTTTTTTATAATTTTTATTCAAATCCAATAAACCATTGCTATATTTTGTTTTTGATTCCGAATGTCTAAACTCTCTCAGTAAACTTCGAATCGAGATGTGATGACCCATTATGTTCTTATTTTTCGGTATTCTTTGTTTATTTTCTGGAAGTTGATTATGTTAATCATTTTGTGTCTGATTCATTCTACTAATACTGAGAGCTGATGAAACTAACAGAAACCTCAGAGGAAAAACGCAGACAACAGTAAGTAAAGCAGTAAACAATTGGTCAACATCGAGAATGATAGATCTAGAAATAACATGACCTACCCAATTCATGTGAAACTGGATTTCCACTATTGTCATCAATATACAATCAGCAACTTATAAATTTACGTAATTTCTTCCAGACATTATGGTTACTTCGTGAAAAACTCCCAGGAATAAAATGAGTAAAAAAACAGTTTCACTGAACCATAAATATACGCATCTCTCTAGTTATAGTTTCTTCATACACATACAAACATAGAGACAAAATAAGTTATAGATAGAAATGGCAAGAAATCCAAAATCACCCAACATTGACTGTTGAAACAGTTTCTGGAAGGAATTGAACTATGTTAAACCACAACGTACTCCCATGTAGAAATTAATATTACTCACAAATATTCGGATTTGGAATGGGTTCTCCAGTCATGGCAACATAATCAATATGGTTATGGAGTACGTAGAGAAAATGACATCAACCCACAAACATTCAAACTAGTATCTTCAAATTAAATGAGCACCTGCATTATTATCTTCGGTAAAACTAAGAGGTGCATGATTTTCCCACATAAGTATGTGAGTGCCAATAGAGAATGTTATGCCCCGAAAATTTTCACATATAATCATTACGAATTCATATGGAAAGAAATGGCCAACTAGAATATAAACAATTATTTTAACGAATAATTTATTTTGAGAAGGTTGAATAAATGGATCTTGAATAATATCTTTCATATGGAGCTTGAAATCACATCATGAAGGCCATTCAAGATATGAGATTGAACAAAAAAAATTATATCAAGAAAGTAAAACTGTCAGCACTTACGAAAAGTGCTTGCGTATGAAAGTAATTTTTACGTGTGGACATCTGCTAAAGGCTCATTAATTACTCCGCGAACAACGAAAATTCTGAAAATTAACCCCAGCTGAGTGAAAATAATGATCTCCATGGGTTTTTAACCTATATATACACAGCTAATAAGCATATCATAGGACATAATAAATTGTGGTTCCTAATCTTCCCCAGAGTCTAACCGTATAAGTTGAAGTCATAAAATCTTTCAATAGAATGGGATGGCGACCGTTGAATTAATTTGAGCTATTGAAATTGGCAAGAGTTCGGTCACAATACTAAGTGAGACTAAGTATTGTGAACTCACTCGCTCAACTTCATATGTGAATCAACCTGTGCTTGTATTTATACATTATGTCGAATGAAGAAAACCACTTTTAAATAGTCCTGAAGATGAAGCAATAAAAGTTTCGAAACGTCGACTATTTCAAATCTTTGGTTTTCTTCAAAGCACTGGCCAAACTCCTGCCAATTTCAACAGCTCAAATAAAATCTTTCATCACTACCCGCTAACAGCCACGCATTGAAGACATAAAAAACTGTCATCCTACCATTTTTCGTGGGAGATAGAATTAGAACTGACAAAGTGAGCGTCATCCCTAGCGGCCTATAAAATAGATTGAGAAATAAAAATCACCCTCATTACCGTATCTAAGCTCAGTCACCAATGTCAGTCTGTCAATTAAGTATGTAGTCAGATTGAAATTCAGTTAACATAAAAATAATTGAAATGTCTTACTAAAAGTAATAGAAAATTATCGAAACGAGAAAAATGTTTCAACTAGAATCAAGTGCGCGTTACAGAAAAGTCGGTATATAATTACTGAAAATAATACCTTAATAATAACTGAGAAAACAGAAGATAAATTGATAATTAATAATTGGAAAGATTATATTCACGACCAGTCGCTGCGGGAAAAAACCTTGCATACACTTTTTGCCGAAGCAGAGTCCATAGTAAATTGTAGACCACTGACCAAAGTTTCTGCAGATCCATTGGATGGAGAAGCACTTACTCCAAACCATTTTTTAATGGGATATTCAAATTACTTCGACGATTCGGCATTACTACCAATAAATCCAGATGCAAATGGATTACGGAGGGAATGGAAAAAATCTCGTATGCTGGTAAATTCCTTCTGGGATAGATGGGTAAAAGAATATCTACCCACACTGACAAAAAGATGTAAATGGACGAAGGACAATCAACCTGTCAAAGTGGATGATGTGGTGGTATTAGTAGAAGATCAAGCACCCAGGTATAAATGGAAACTGGGAAGAATAATCGCCTTACATCCAGGGCTAGACGGACGTATCAGGGTAGTTGACGTAAAAACGGCTAACTCAGAATATCGCCGCCCGATAACAAAGATATGTAAACTAGAACTAGAAGATTGATTTAACTCTTCTAGCGGGGGGAGAATGTTAGATATAGTTGATGTTAGATTATAATAAACGAATGCATTACCTTGGAATTGTACATATTGAGAAAAAAAGTGTGTTGAAATAATATTTCAGAATTAATTGGACTTGGACCATGCAGGGACCAACCTAATTTACATTTAGTTGCTACAGGTAAGTTTGACGGACCACACCGTATTTGTCGCGGCACTATAAGATGTACATTGTCTTGTCCAATAAGAAGAGCTGGTTTCACGTTGTCGGAATCCTGGACTGTAATATCATCCAAATGAGAATACTTTCTCCACTCAGACATTTTGATTTGTTGTTCCGGGAGCGATACATTTCTGATAGTGCGAACTCCATTCAAGGTGGAAATATTGCTTTCATCGTTCACTTTGGAGATATTCAAATTGATTCTCATCGAATCCTCCTGTATTACATGCTGTTCGTTTGTCCATTGGAGGCAAAGTGACTCTGATACGCCAACTAATCCCAATTTATCTGTTATCTCCTGGTCTATAAGTGTCACCGTTGAAGCTTCATCGCATAATGCCAAAACTGACAAGTGTCCATTTGGTCCATATAACTTCACAGGAATCGTTCTCAATAAAGCCGCATGCCTTTCTGTACGTACACTTGTATTTTTGGTGTTTCTTTCCCAAACAAGAGAAGCAAAGTTTTTTTCTTGTCACAACTTTCCACCTTTCATCTATATCATCAGCTTGCATCTGCGGACATTTATCTTCATGTTGTTTTCTGTCACAATAATTGCATTTCCTGTCGTTCCTCTCAGAGGTGCTGAAGAGTCTTTCGGGCTTTCTATGTTCAAAGGGCTTCAGTTCATATTTGGGGTAATTATTCGGTGTGCTAACATAACAAGCAGCATTTGAGAGTTTCTCCAACCACAAGGCAAAATCTTCCAAATTCACGTCCCCTTCTTTAGTCAACACAACTTTGCCCCAACTCAATTTCAGTAATTCAGGCAGTTTAGTTTCATTAGGAGTTCTTTTATTAACTGTGGATTTTGGAGGTGTCCTTTGGATTCCAGTGTTTTCATTATGGACACCATATTATTAACTTCTGCTGAGTAATGAATCAGTCTCTCTAAGTTGTTATCTTTGACGAATGGAATGGACCTCACTTTCGAAATTATCGTGTCTATGACGAGTTCAGGTCGCCCAAATCTTGTTTGTAAGGTTTTTATCACCAGATCAATGTTATCAGCATTTAATAACATACCGGCTACCAATGACTTAGCTTCACCTTCAAGATGTTTCTGGAACTTCAAAACCATATCTTCATTGGAATAACCGCAAAGTTTTCGCAAATTTGTGAGTTGTTTGTGGAATAAAGGCCATTCTTGCGGATTCCCGTCAAAGTACGGAAATTTCTTCTCCATTAATTTCCTTCTTTGGAACATATCTGAATAAAGGTGGTCTAGGAATCCGTCAAGCATCTTCACTCGCTTTACCAGCTTTCCTTTCTTCATTCAACAGCGTCCAACATTTGATTGACCAGATTTTACCTAATTACTTCACCAATTCACCAGACTCTTTCTACATAGAATGCGAATCTATTTGGCTCTCGAAAACAGGTATCTCTACACCTAGTTATAAACTCTCACAGAAATCCTGGGATACTCCTCTTATCGAATCTTCATCTACAAAACTCCTTGAGTCAGCTGCTAACTCTCAATTCGAAAAGGCTCGTCTCAAGGCAGTATGCACTAAGGAATCTGGAGCTTGGCTTAACGCCCTTCCTGTTGCATTCCTTGGAACGTTATTGGATAATGAATCCTTCAGGATTTCTGTTGGTCTACGTTTGGGTTGTTCGATTTATGTTAGCCATACATGCAAATGTGGATCCAACGTCAATGATAAAGGTATTCATGGTTTGAGTTGTAAATATAGTTCGGGACGTTTCTCACGACACTCCACTGTTAACGATTTAATTAAACGTGCTTTGTCAACTGCTGACATTCCTTCTGTTTTGGAACCCTTAGGAATAATTCGTGACGATGGTAAACGTCCAGATGGGATGTCTCTCATTCCTTGGAGCCATGGAAAACCACTAGTTTGGGACTTCACCTGTGCAGACACTGTTGCTCCTTCACATAATAATTTAACATCAAAGACTGGTGCTGCAAATTCTGCTGAAAAATTGAAGATTAAAAAATATTCCAGTTTGATTGATCAATATAATTTTTATCCAATAGCTATCGAAACCTACGGTTCTTTTGGTATATGCATTGGAATTTTTCAAAATTATCGGTCGTCAACTCATTGATAAAACTAATGATCCTAGGGCGAGGACTTTCCTGTTTCAACGTATAAGTATTGCAATCCAGAGAGGAAACGCTGCATCTGTCCTGGGTTCTATACCTACTTCTAAAAGTTTGGATGAAATTTTCATCCGTCCTCCAGGATTGAGAATTTTGAGCAATTCCTCAATTATTTCTACAGTCCCACTTCTTACTTCTTCACCATCAAGGCAAATAGAAGAAGTGAACTCTGACGAAATGGAAGACACATCTAGAAGAAAAACTTTGAAGAATAATGATTTGTTTTTTTCTTCCCAAAAAATAACTTGTTCTGACATATCTCAATCCAACTCAAGTAACTACAATACCATTAGACCACTCGGATTCAATGGGTTGAAGAACATTGGCAACACCTGCTTCATGAATAGTATAATACAATGTTTATCGAACACCAGATGGTTGCTCGAGTATCTGAGAAAAGACGAGCATATGAGGGATATCAACACAAGCATATCAAGCATGAAAGGTGCTCTGATAAAAACATTTGCGATTGTGATAAAAGAACTCTGGTCAGAAGATTTGTCTGATAGGGTGGTAAATACTGTTTCTTTGAAATGCCAGATACAAATATTCGCATCTCGCTTCATGGGGCACGCTCAACAGGACGCCCAAGAATTTCTCAGATATTTGTTGGAAGGTCTTCATGAAGATATAAACAGAGTGATTGAAAAGCCCAAACCCATTTTGATAGAAATTGATGAAAAACTGAGTAATCTTGAAAAGGCACAGGAGTCTTGGACAAGATATCTAAGAATGGACAACTCAAACATGGTTGATAACTTTGTTGGTCAACTAAAATCATCGTTGTTCTGTTCTTCTAGTGGCCATCGTTCTGTCTCTTTTGACCCTTTTTGGGACCTTTCACTTGATATTCCACAGATACCTGGCCAGCTGAGTCTGTCACAATGTTTGGACTTGTTTATTAGAGAAGATATTTTAGATGGCGAAGAGAAACCAACTTGTTATAAATGTAAGGAAAGAATAAAATGTACAAAGTCATTATGTATATATAAATTCCCCAAAATATTAGTAATTCACTTGAAACGATTTCCGCCTTTGGGGAGATTTATGGGAAAATTAAATGTCAACATTGACTTTTCTCTCAAAGGATTGGATATGAGTAATTATGCAGCAGATAATGTAGCTCCATGTCAATACAACTTGTATGCTGTATCCAACCATAGTGGAACAACTTATAGCGGACACTACACGGCTTACTGTAAGCACCCTTACGCAGGCATATGGCACGAGTACAATGACTCCAGAATATCACCGATATCATCACAATCCATTATAAGTGAAGAAGCATTCGTCCTTTTCTATGAGCAAGAGGACACCAACTTAGATTAGCTTTATTATAATTTGAATTGTTTTCTATAATAAATTGACAGTTATAGATTAATAAAGTAATGGTACTTTTGTGTACGGCGAGTAAAAAAAATAAATTAATAATCAACATTTAGAACTCGGTCGATAACAATATTGCGGGTGACATCCATCAACTGTAACAGTGACAATTTGGTAAGCTATAATTTGTTGTTTGTTTTTATTCGGCATATTGAATCTCTTCCAACTGTTATCTAACTGAATGGCATTATTCGATTTTCTACGAAATCTATATCCGGAGTAAAAATGTTTTATATGAAATTTTTATTTACTTATTTGAGTATCGCAATTCGCAATTTTTTTCAAAATATAAATTAGATTAGCCTTGACTTTCTGAACTACTCTGAATAATCTCCAGTTATCTGTATTATGAATGAATACTGGACTTCTATCGGGGCGGAATGAATTCCGCAATATGTGTATAAAATAACCAAATTTAATAAATTGTAAATCTTTCTTATAATTGATTTGAGAATTATACTTGTTCATTCACAATGGTGTACTTATTTTTCTCAGATTGTTGAATTAATAAAATATCTGATTTATATTCAGTGTGGTTGGAAAAAGCTGAATTCATTTTGTAACTGGTTTTAACAGATTATTTTATATGGAAAAATTGTAGGTAATCTCAAAGTCATTTTGAAATCATTAGATTCTTGAAATCTTAGTTCCTTCACACAGGGGCTTCAGAAAATTTAATTGAATTGATCAGTTGTAAAACAATTATTATTCAGATTTGGATTATGTATCAAGTACTATGGAAGTTCTTGATTTGTATTTATTAGAATGTCATACCATACAGTGGGCATTTTTTGTAATGAAGTGATTTTTTTTATTTATATAGTTTGTTTGTTTTTTTAAGTACTTTGATTATTGGCATGGTATCCTCAACAAGATTGGCGGGGAACATAATTTTAACGATTCCAGCTCTCTAAAAATTCATGTCATCTATATATTGAGGTGACGATATTTATCTGCCGCTCGATAAAAATCGCTAGTGAGTTTTCATAAATTATTCACACCCAGTATAGCCCTTCATAAACTTGGTAAAAACATCTTAACCAAATGAAATAAAGTATGCACGGCCGGTTCGTGATGATGGCTAGTCAGGTATGGGGTTTTTGAATAAACAACACCCTGTACCGGTTCGTGATAAAAATATATTTCATCATCTTGTGTGCATTTTAGAGGAAACTCATTTTATCATTCTATATTTTTATATATTCAATTTGTGGGACGAGTTGAAATTTGCCCCATCTCAGTTGTTTCAATTTTCATTATTGCTTATCGGTTCTGTCTCATTAGGACGAAGCAGCACTGGAAAACAACCACTGAGTGAGACGGTTACACGTCTCGAAAGTTTCTGCTGCCAACAACTTTGCGGCCACAGAAGTCAAACAATGAACCTTTGTTCACCGCAAAAATTAAATCCTCGGCTCATGCACAGCGTCGCACTCCTCCTCCGCTGTCGACAGACTTTTCCTGCGAGGGCGAGGAGGATGAATTGTTAACTAAGAATTATCTCAATGCGGACGCCATGCTGTGCGATACGGGGTTGATATGCTACAAAATTAATATTCATCAGATGTGTATTTTGTGTTAAGCACAGTATCACTCGATGCAAGCATTCTCCATATTCGTGTTTTTCTGTTAACATCTGTATTCATAAGTATCTAGTGAAAGGAACCAAACTCAAAATAAAAAAAGTTGAGAGGTGTCAAGGGACACCCAGATGGAACGAAGTTCCTTTCGATTAATTAGTGAAGGAATTGTAATAAAATTTTATTTTTTTCAAGTAATAATAATATTTCTTTTATTATTAACAAATATAAGGTAATATAAACTCAATCAGTAGGCTCAATTTTAGTGCATACGCATTGATATTGTAATATTAAAATATAATTTGCTTTTAAATTTATTAAAGTTATGACGCGAATACTTGCTAAACACACAATAATGGAGAGATTATAACGCGTATGACTTGGTTAGCACAATAGTAAAGAGAGGTTATAATGCGTACTTGCTAAAAATACATAACCATTTATTATTGTCTGTATAAAATCTCTACTTACCTAACTCCATCAGCAGTATCCGGAACTTGTGCAGAAACACTGTCAGGATTCATTATTGTTATTATTTTTCATTATTTATTATGTACAAAAAACCTGTATACACTCAACAAAAATAATCGTCGCGACACCACACTGTTCAATGTGAAATAGAAAGACGAAACGAAAATAACTGGCTCGCTTTCTATAAGAAAGAGAGAGAGACAGACAGACAGAGAAACACGCGCACACCGCACGCAACCATAGCGAAAGTCTCGTTACAACTTTTAGTCTTAATTTATTCCGTCTAGCCCTCTTTCGCAACGCGCGATAAGGAACTACGTTCCAAAAATTGAACTGAGTAGGTGGAAAAATGACAAAACTTCACGTTCAGAAAAATATTAATTCCGAATAATAATTGAACAATTGAATGCTCATTTGCAGAGAGTAATTGGAGCAATATCAACATACAACCATATCACTATATAGCGATGGGGTGACACTTGCTATACTGTGCTATACTCCACATTATATCAACTTCAGACATGTACTCTCTGAATACTTCAACCTTTCAGTCGCAGATGATTCCACATCTGATTTTAGGAACATTATGTTCATATTTTCAAACAATTCGCTTGATGATCTTCTCAGGATTACAGAAAATACCCTCAAACTATATTGTCGTGGATCTTGCAAATTTTCCTGTGGACTTCATTCACGAGAACTCTGGGACTAGTCATCAACTGCCTTCAGGACATCATAACCGAGGGGCTTGCTATATCTTCAAGGAGAAACTTTTCGTGTGCACACGTAATAGCAAACCATTACTCAAGCAAATATCCACAGCTACTATTTTGTTCAATATTGAGGTATAACTTTTTGTGGAACTGGGCTCATGTTCATATCAAAAAGTACTAATGGGGCAAGGAAAAGGTATTGAGTGCCACTACTCCGAAGTTCTTCCATGGCAAATGGAACTTTTTGCTAAGATTATTACTGACTAGTATCCCTTGAATATTCAGGCTGATGTCATTGCTGTGAACCATTCTATTATGCCTCGAATAATACATCAGTTCTATTTTTTCCTCATGAACTCACCTGATATATAGCCCACCAACCGCCTACAGCTGTTTCATGGTTTCCCAATCATCAGGGCGGCTTGAGATCTTCTTCGAACCTGAAACAAAGCTTTCAGAGTGCTAATACTTACCGGCAACGATACAATTATGATGATTGGGAAACCATGAAACAGCTGTAGGCGGATGGTGGGCTCCCTTGAAGTTAAAACAAAATTATCTTTCTTCTTTTGTTATTGTTTGCGTTACTCTAATGCACTAAAAGCTCAACTTTTGGTGTTGTGGATTGGCCTATACTGACAATTGTTGGTCACCTATCGATGTTGCCCGAAATTTCCTACCTTCGAACTCCACAGCACTATGTTGACTTTCACATCTCAAATCATAGATGTCGCATCTATGATTTTGTGCATTTTCCATTTTTATCCTTGCTGGTAGGTATTAGCAATCTGAGAGGTCTGTTTCAGGATCGATAAAGACCACAAGCCCTGATGATTGGGAAAACAGCTGTAGGCGGATGGTGGGCTCCCCTGAAGTTGAAACAAAACTCTATTTCTTCTTATATATATATATATATATATATATATATATATATATATATATATATATATATATATATATATATATATATATATATATACACTTACCTAGATGAACTTTCACCACAGGAGATATTGCAAGGATCAGGAGTTCAGAGACACTGTCACGTTTATGAAGGACAGGACAATGTTTTTGCAAGGATGACCTTTTTGTTTTCCCGAAATATGCAAATCTTCAAATTTTGCTAATAGATACGAATTCTGAAACTTCGCTACTTGTTGTGTATGAAGTTCTCACCAACTGCATGAATCTATAATGCTCATCGGTTATGATTTTGTGATATGAATAATAGTAGATGAGGAACTCTGGTAGGAATGATTCTCATGATACGCTAGGTTCTCAGTATTGGAAACCTTTCCTTGTGGGAGTGGATAATGTTTCTAGCTATCTGTTCGATATGCCATCCTCCTGTATTCTCTTTATATTCTTCTACAACGCTCTGATGTTGTTTATGGCTGACTATTGAACCCAAAACTATTCGGGTTCATATCGGCTATAGAATTCTGCTCGGATTTTGGCAACTCATTGAAATGAAGTAATCCCAAGGCAAACTGTCACAAATGATAGCGAAAGATTCACTAGAAGATTTGTAATTTTCGATTGTCCAGCGATTTTTCAAAAGGTAAGAGGGGTCAATATTAATGCGATCTACCTGGAGGAGATTTTTTTATTTCTATGATAGCTTTGATTATTCATCCCATTACACGATCCCACAAATTATTTACATGTGTCTTTTTCGAGATTAAGCTCCACGGAAAGTTGCACTTTTTAGGAAGAGTTTAGCCTATGGAGCTCTTGAAAAACGGATAAGGAAGCAAATGGATATAGTACCAGAGTTCTTACAGAATCATTATAAATGGTAATCATATACCATTTTATTTCTGCTGTATATTAACAATATGTTCTCTGTAACAAACTCCCAAGGTGAATTAGTACCCAGACAGCACGGAATATTCTCTGAATATTCTCTAAATATCCGAAAAGAGAACAGTATATTCCGAACATACATGGAATATTCCTAGAATATTCACATGCCTCTAGCATATTCCAGGAATATTCCAATATGCATATTACTGGAATATTCTCGGGAGAATGCACCACGAACATTCTCGTGAGAATATTCCTGTATGAATATTCATAGAATACTCCCGTGTGAATATTCATGGAATAATCATTCATGAATATTCATATAATAATCAAAATTGAACATTCTGTATTGTATATTCATGGAATATTCTCCCTTATTTATATGGAATGAACATCAATAACCATTTTCGAGTTCAAAATACGGGAAAAGTATGGGAACAAGTGCGAATAGATGTATTTGATTTGCGAACAGAGTTTTTGTTCAGACAAGCTGACAAAAATACACTACTATACTGACCAAATTATAATTGGTCTTAAAATATCGAGGTGCACTTTCACGACCAATCAAAACCATTCCGCGCAAGTCAGCGTCTGTCATTCATCCGGTAGTCGTAGCTTAACCCGATGGCAGAGCTGTGAAGTTGATTGCAATTTAAATTGACATTTGACATCTTTTGTTTTTCTACTGGTATGGGTTACTTTTGCATATTTGTATGTGAAACTACTGTGTTTGGAATTGTTTAACAAATATTCTTAATAATCACCACAGTGTGGTAAGTACACTTTTATGTTACCATTCATTTCATCCCATAAAAATTTCATTTGTATATCACTGATCATTTCATTTTCGAAGCTTTTTCTACAAACTGCCCAAAAGAAAAAGAAGCAGTACTTGGTATAAGGAAGTACATCAGGAAACTGAAAATATTCTCAATGCAATTCTCACACGAACTCCGTCACAGCATGCAAAAGGACAGTTGAGTAATCAAGTTGAAACTATTAGTGATAGAATGGATTCAAGTTTTTCTGATTCAGATAGCAGTAGTTCGATCTTGCCATGTTTTTCAGAGATATCCCCGTAGGGACAGAAGAAACGGGTTAATAAAATATGTGTTATTGTTATTATAACTATATAGAAGTAGACCTGTTCAAATTCATGTTGTTTTATTCCATTGTAGGGAAGGGGTTCGCAGTCCACGGAAATCAAATGTTTTTTTTTTTCTGAGTGGAACCTGCAATTCCAATCCACAAATACTCTTAGGAAAACAATTACGCATTGCACTACTACATAATTTTTGAAATGGAGTTTTGTTTCTTGGCGAATGTAAGCAAATACATTGCTTGAATTGTCAGGCATAATTGTAGAAGTTCATATTATTGATGTAAAAGTGCCATTCGCAATTTTATATTTGAGGATACTCATGTGGGGAAACAGTTGTATTTTTCTTCATTTTCTAAATTTCTGAAATTTCAGGGAATGGTTATTTTGTTCTGAAAACCCTTCAGAATATATTAAGGGAATATTAGTATCATATTCCTGAATTACTTTGAATATTCTCGGAATATTCATAGAATATGTTCATGGAATATTCTAGATTATTGTAGGTATATTCTGGATATACAAGGAATATTCCCAGATGATATTCCAAGAGTAGTCTTTCTGGAATATTCATGGGATATTCTGTGAATATTCTGGATATTCCGGGAATATTCCTCATGGAATATTCAAGGAATATCTAAAATTTTCCCCACCAGCACCTTCTAGGAATATTCCAAAAAGATATGTATATCCCTGGCATATTTGAGAATATTCCAATATCCCAAAAATAATATTCTATGAATATTCATGGAATATCCGGTGCTCTCTGGGTATCGTATGCGGGTGGTACGGCAGTTACCTTTGATAGGAAAACCTGGTCCGAAACATTTGACAACGCAGAAATCGGAATGTAAAAATTATATAACTGTCTCGAGAGCGACCTGCAGAGTGTTGATATTTATAAACAACAAATTCATCACCTTCTCATCTACGGCCAAAGACCAACCATCCAAGGATAACCTACCGCTTTATAAAAACGATTGTCAGAACTTTCTTAATTGCCCATATCTAGCAATCCAGAAGACTCACTCGACAAAATATCTAGGTGTGATAGTCGATCAACATTTGCACTGGAACGAACTCATAAGCTATACAGTTGAAAGATTGAAAAAACTTATATAAAAATTGTATGTGCTTAGAAATTTATTTGACAAACAAACTTATTGATGGTATATAATGCATTAGCGGAATCTATATTGCGTTACTGTTCAGTTATATGGGGTGGTACCTTCAAAACTTCCCTGCACAATCTGGAAATATTCCAAAATACTTTGTTAGAAATCATACTGGAAAAAAATGAACGTTTCGCCACTAATGAGTTACACGAAAGATCAGAAGTTTTCACACTGAGAACATTTCATATTTATCAAACCATTTTATGGGTCTCAAATGGCCCGCATGACTATGTTTCATATCCGCATAATACAAGCGCTCAATGTTTCTCCATGTAAGCTTACACATACCCCAAAATTCATAACATACCACTGACCCAAATTGTTCTAAGAAGACACAGAAAAGAAGACACAGAAAAGAAGACACAGAAAAGAAGACACAGAAAAAAATAATAATTTCTCACCAGGAACTATTGGTCAAAATAATCGATAATCAGGAAAATTGAATATGTCATCAAAATGCTAATATTTTTTGCGTCTCCTCAATGTTTCAAATTTTTAATCAAACTCTAACAGACAAAAGAAAGTTTAATTTGCAATGTTAGGAACTTTCTACGCGTAGTATTTTTTTTTTCTTCTTTTTTGCTCTGTTCTCTCTCTCTCTCTCTCTCTCTCTTTACTGAAAATCACTTAATTATTTGTGAGAGATAGATCCACAACTCAAGCCTAGCTTGGGTGGCTTCTTCTGCTTTTAATTTAAATTTCAATTTATAAGTTGAATACCTTACGATGGGTACATATTTTGAGTTAGATACTCTATGGAACCAAATTGAGAGATAATTACTGTTATATCACTCGTAAATTATTTTGTAACTGAAGTACTACTATGTAAACATTCTAACTGAATTTTCCCTATGCAAATTACTATATAACTATGTAACTGAATAAATTTCATTTCATTTCTCATAATGGCCTATTAGATTCCAGTTTAAATTAACTCATGATGTGGATATAATCAGTCATGTTTAGGAAACAAATAATCCCTACTCCAAAAACTCCAATGCAAAGATAAGATCAAAATGACACAGGAATAGAGTGTTGCCGTGAGGTACTGAAAAAAAGGCATTTCAGAAAACGGATTCAAAAGGAAAAATGTATAAACGGCAAGTAGATTCGGCCAGTTTAAAAAGATGCATGATGGAATATTCAATAACAATCCTTGAATATAGAGAAAGTGAGAGGATATTGTTATCGGATAAGACGTGATTTGACACTCATGATGTGCCGATAAAGGTTGGATAGAAGATTCTTCTGGTCGCTGCACAATCAAAGCTCCACCGAACAAAGGAAAGCGTGTTACAATAATTCATGCTCAAACAAAAAATGGTTTTATACCTTATCAGCCAAAAATATAAAGGACTCCACGACGATTATACGGCAGAGTTATTTGAAGGCTGATATGAAAATAAACTTTAACCAAATATACCACCAAATTATGTTATTGTGATGGATAATGCGGGCAACCACAGTCGAAGGTTGAATAAAGTTTCATGTTCAAGTGTCACGAAACTTATCATTCAGCAGGACTATTTGCTTAAAAACAATTTATTTTGAGGATGATTACATAAAAAAACAATTGCTGGAAATAATAAAATTATTTTCAATTAAAAAACAATATTGTGCCACATTGGCGGAAGAAATGGTCATACAGTGGTGAGACTTTTTCCCTACCAATGCATCTTCAATCTAATTAAACACATATGACATGAGCTTAAAGCATCGCTAAGAAGGAATACTGTTTCGCCAATATCAAATTCATCTGTGGTTGCTTTGATTCGGTCAGAAATGCAGAATGTTCCAAATGAAAGCTGGGAAAATTTCGTAGCACATTCAGAGGACCGGATCATCTAGTGAGTTCAAGGGTAGATATTAAGAAATTGAGCATATTTTAATAAAAATGAACCCAGTTTTGTAACAGTATCTAATCAGATGACCCCGCCTATTTCTGTGAATGAAGTGCTGCATAGTGTTGAAATTTCTCTGAGTAAAGTATGATTAGAAGAAAACCTCGAAAACCAGACCAGACCAGATAATTCTTTCGGTCCTTTTTGACTTTGATTGAAGTGTTCCTATTTTAGGTTGACGTAGAATATATAGTATTAGTAATTTATATACAACTTGTAACTTATACTGCTCCGCAGTGTAAACGTTACATTATATCTAATTTTTTATAAATAAAATATCAAATGAAACTTTTTTATTTGAATCCATACTTCACATTATTTGCATTGACATAATGATAGAAAATAAAAAAATAAAAATATACAGATTACAGAGAGAGAGAGAGGGAGAAAGTTGCATGGAGGGAGCATAACGCTTTTTACTTACGTGATGATAAATCTCCATATCGGATTACATTCGTAGTTGGAGAGAAAGCGTAAGGAACTTCGTTCCTGACGGGAGTCCTTCAACCGCACACGATTTTTTTCCCAAAGAAAATTCCTTCCCTAATATGCATAGGGATATCTGAATTGACGATCGACAAGGTCGAATCTATATTGAATTAATATATACGAGTCCTTATCTTCCGAAAGCTGGGAGCATGATTCACCCTGAAAAATAACATTTGACAACCAGTGTAATACAAATGGACCATATCATCAATCAGCAATTCACACATACCCCAATCTTGTTTGAATAATCAACTCGTAACCGCCTAAATTATGTTCGAATGTTCAGCAGAAGGGTTCGTTGTACGTCCATGAATCTTTCAGTACATATGAATTACTCATCGAGTCGAAAATCGACAAACAATGTAGTATAATTTCTGGATCCGGACTAGTATATCCACTTTCAGTTGATGAATAATGCAGATAAAAGATGGCGCTGTGTAATTTGGGTCAATAGATCCCAGTGGATCGAAATGCTCAAAGAAGGGACATTGAAAAAGCCAGGTATTGGAAAAAATTCGGTGCGTGGTATTGTGTATGTATGTAGTGTCATACTTCTTTGGCGTAACAAAAAATTAGTCTCATCAGATTCTATCACTTTCCTCGATACTATTAGAAAAACTATTTCTCAGGTCATGACCTACCTATTTCTAACCGCAAATCAGTCTAATCATAAAGTGATTATATATGAAAATCATAATGTAAATAGCCAATAAGATCAACAACAATATTATTTAAAATAAAATATTATATTGAGAGATATCTTCCCACTGTTTTATAATATATCAAATACTCAACTGTTTCTTCAATTACAATTATTATTGACTGCTTTCCAACTGACTAATACACCTGATTTTCAAACGAATCAATCTTATCATAACCCATGACAGATTTTAATGTCAAAAAACACTAATTTCAAAGTGTCTCTCCAAAATAAATGTTTCCAAGTTTTTTCCAACTTTGCAAAGCGAGATTGCTTTCAGAAAATGTGTTTCCCCATTTCTTCCGGTTCTTCCGATGATCGTGGAAGCGTGAAATAGATTTTCGTCGACAAAAATGTATTGACGACATGGGGGAAATTCAACAGAATAATTGAGTCATTTTCCAGTCCAATATTTTGAGCGGTATTGAACGCGATAAATTCAAAAAGAAGCAAGTTTCAAACCTTACGGATGAGACAAAGATCAGTACATCAGTTTTCAAAGATAATGAGTATGAACCAATAACCGGAGCTTCGGATCAAAATACACCAGATGGATCACAAATTGAAAAAATCATAATTGCCTCTGTAGAATTTCTTATGGAGGAAATAAAGGAGCGTCATATTTGATTTACTACCTCCAAAAGAAGGCTGAGCTTGATGGTTCTCCAACTGGTGGAATACAATATAATATTATTCTCACAAAAACCACAGAGGGTGGAGCGAAAATGTGTGCTAATGATGTGTGACATGTACCCAACCATAATAAAGTAAGTCCGCGCCCAGTAAGACTTCTGACTGAGTTTATGTTGGAAAGGAGTAGAAATATAAATATTGAGGTTATTTCTTACAGTAAATCCACTTTGGAAAAAACAAAGAACTTTTGCTGGTAGAAAAATAAGCCAACTGATCAAGAACATCACAAAAATATAATAAATTAGATGAGAGAAACACAGCAGGATCTAGGAGCCACGTTTTCAGCGCAGAAAATAACACACAAAAACCAATTATTGGTAATTGTAAGTTTCATTGCACCAATATATACTTGAATTGATGAATCATTTCTATTGAATGAATTTATTTGAAAAATATTTGCATCGAATACAATTTGTTCTTCAAAATTTGTCAAGTTTATACATCTCAAACTAACTATATTTTTTTTTTTTATGTTCCGGTTCCCACGAAAAGGGATATCCTGTTATGTTCAGAGAACATCGTGGAAACCAAGGGAAAGGAGGTAGGAGTTGGTGTTCTTCTTGAATTTCTGGAGGTTGTATGCCTTGGGGAACACCTCCCTAGGCAATGAGTTCCAAAGCCTCGCTGTTCGTTGGATGAACGAGTCTTTGGAAAGTGATGTTCTGCAGGTCTCCAAAGTGACCACGAAGGGGTGTGATGACTGAACTTGACGGGTTAGTCTCGAAGAGACTGCCAAAGCAGGAACGATTGTTGATATTTCAGAAGAGCATCGCCCATGAAAATATCTATAAAATAGAGACAAATCGCCAACTTTTCTACGGTGTTCCAGACAAGTGAGCGAGTTTGTGAGCGAGGCATCACCGACGAGACGAATTGCCCTTTTTTGGACAGAATCCAATAGCCTCAGGATATGTTTAGGTGCCGCGCTCCAAATATGGGAACAGTATTCCAGGACAGGTCTGATCTGTGCCTTATAGATCATAAGCAGCTGAGTGGGGGTGAAATAGCTCTTGGCACGAAACAAGAAACCAAGTTTTTGGGATGCACTTTTGGCAATGGACCTCACGTGATTTTCCCAGGAAATGTTATTGCTGATAGTAATACCAAGCATCGATATGGATGACTTCAGTGGTATGGTTACTTCTGACAAAGTTATGTTAGGCACAGTGAGATCGGCTTTTCTAGAGAAAAGACATGCTTGTGTTTTGTTTGCATTGAATTCTACCAAGTTATTAGATCCCCACTCGAGAATTGTTGCTAAGTCCATATTTATATTATTAACATTTCTTCCTCGTTCATTTCTGGTTTCACGGGCTGATATAGGGGCCCTGGAAGAGAAAGCGGTATGGAAGGTACTATCATCGGCAAAACTGTGTACTGGACATGAAGTTGCTTTCAACAGGTCGTTGATGTGAAGTAGAAATAGTGTTGGTGCGAGAATAGATCCTTGCGGAACACCAGCATTTATGAGTAGAGTGTCAGATGAAACTCCATCGACCACTACATGGAGAAACCTGTTTGAGAGAAAACTAGCAAGCAGAGAACACAGCTGAGGGGGCAAGCCATAAGACGGAAGCTTGGCGAGGAGTCCCTGGTGCCAAACTCGATCGAACGCCTTGGAGATATCTAATGCCACAGCTAAAGTTTCTCCATACTTTTCAATAGATAGCTGCCATATATGTGAGACGTAAGCGAGCAGGTCACCAGTTGATCTCTGATGGCGGAAGCCATATTGCCTATCGTTGACAATTCCTGAGTCTTCCAGATATTTCATGAGCTCGATGTTGATGGCTTTTTCCATGACCTTTGAAATAATAGATAGCAGTGCGATAGGTCTGTAGTTGCTAGGTAGGGCCTTTTTGCCTTTTTTAGGGACTAGCTGTACTCTTGCAATTTTCCAATTGGACGGAAATACCTCCAAACTGTAAGAGTGGTTGAACAACTTGCAAAGAACAGGTGTTAGTTCGGGGGCACATTTCTTGAGAACAATCGGCGGGATTCCGTCAGATCCACAGGCTTTGTTGGTGTTGAGACGCAGCAAAATCTTTCTGATAGTACGTTGGCGAAAGGTGATCTCGGGCATGTGACTGTCAATAGGTGTAATGTTCGGGGGTTGTTTTCCTGATGAATCCAGAGTGGAATTTCCAGCAAATAGGTGCGCAAAGATATTGGCTTTTTCCTGGGCAGTCGTTGCTAGTGTTCCATCTTCTTTGGTTAGAGGAGGAAATGGGCTGGAAGTGAAGTTTCTTCCCACAGCTTTGGCGAAAGACCAAAATGAACGGGATCCGTTGGGACATTCAGCAAGTTTTGATCTTATTTTGGCATTGTGGGCATCTTTTGAGCATTCTATTGTCTCTTTGCATATGCCTCTAGCCTCGACATATGCTGCTCTGGTCTCAAGGCCCGGATTTTTTTGCCATCGATGGTATGCTGCCTGTTTGGAAGCCACAGCTCTAGAGCAGTTTCTGTTAAACCAGGTCTTATCGGATGATGTTCTTCTTTCGGTATTCGGTATGTAAGTTTGCATCCCCAACATGATGATTTCAGAAATTGTCTCAGCACATCGTGTTGGATCTACTGAAGAGAAACAAACTCTCTTCCATGGAAACGCTGAGAAAAACATACGAAGACCTTCCCAGTCGGCCGAATTGTAATGCCACATGAGACGGGGTGGTATTGTGCAGCTCGATGGTAAATGGAAAGAGCATGTTGTGGAGATGAGGGTGTGATCAGAGTTTCCAAGTGGGGCACAAACTTCTATTCTATACGGGTCAGGATTGGTGGTGAGGAAAAGATCTAGTGTATTGGCAGACTGGTTGTTGACATCAGGGATGCGGGTTGGTAGCTCGACCAGTTGTTCTAGACCATGAGTGATGGCGAAGGCCTCGGCTTGACGACCCGCATCATCTGTTTTGTTAGAGAATTTATATATAATTACAAATTGTGTCATTAAACACAATAACCATTTCGTTTCGCGGTCGAATCATTTGAACTGACACTCTTCGTGGTAATGCAACCTGTTATCGATATATAACTCGAATATTTCGAATTACTCATACTATTACTATTGATTATATCTCTATATTGACTAAAGAATAATTTTTTTTTCAAAAAATTATAAAATAAGGTTTTGCCAGAAATGAGATGGAATGAAAAGTGGTTGTTGCTCGACAGTGATGTTCAAAACTCCAAGAATATACCTGTATGAATATATGTAACGAAATATTTGAAGTTAATTTTCACCAACTTCCAGACGTCCGAATAATTTGAAATTTTGCACACATATTAGAACCGATAACAATGCAATAATTTCATAGTTATGACCTATGAACATGTTATTACAGGTAATGATATCGACATCATTGGTATCTCAGAAACATAGCTCAGTCTCTATGTCACCTCAAACATAGTTGATATTCATACAATAATGTCAGAGTAGACAGAGACTCCAGAGGAGGAGGGGTGTGCTTCTATATCAAACAGTCGGTTCAATTCCAAATAATATTTCAAGAGATTAGTCATTGTATCGTACATATTTGGATTTGGGGTTATATACAAGCCACCTGAAGCGAACGTCTCTTTCTCTCTCTCTCTCTCTCTCTCTCTCTCTCTCTCTCTCTCTCTCTCTCGCTCTCTCTCTCTAGCGCCGCACTTCAAGATGTAGTTGCGAATTTGCTGACAAACTGTGATTCTTCGAACTCGACTGGTGATATGAATATCAATTAACTCTCGAATAATAGTGCAACAGACTTCATTCAAAGATTTAATTTGTTGCAACTCATTGAAGAGCCTACCAGAATAACGCCTTATAGTCAGACTTCAATAGATATCTTGGTGACCTCAGAAAGAGATGATATGCGGTACGTAAATGTCCTCGGCATTGATATCTCAGATCAGCTCATGATCACCTGTAAAATCCAATCATCGATGATATCACCTGAATGCAAGACAGTTTGCTATAGAGATTTCAGATACTTCAACCAAGAAGATTTTCCTGTCGATCTTCAAGCTACCAATTGGGATAAAATGTTCAATCTTGAGACAACCAATGAAATTATTCAGTTTCTTAATTGAAGCATCTTGAATTTTTTCAATTTCCATTCTCCAATGAAGTGTATAAGAACTACCAAACCACCCGCACCTTGGCTTACTTCCAATGTCAAAGAAATGATTGAACTATGTAATAAAGCTCTCATAAAATTCGAAATTACAAAATCTCACATAGATTGGATAAGCTATAAGGATCTCCGTAATTATACTTCTGGTGCAATCCGGCGGGAAAAGAAAGCCTTCTTGGAATTTACTATAAGAAATCAAAATCAGAGAATGATATGGAATACATTGAGGACACTGGATATAACTGTAAGTTACCTCCTAATCTAAAAAACTTGAATGAAATAAACACTCACTTCACTAAAACCAATCATCCCCCTAAATCGGAAGGTTGTCAATATTTTGACAAACTTCACAACTTCCAATAAACTCGATGACAACAAAACAATATACAAAAAAGTTTTTGATGACATAAAGGCTATTCAGATATTTCGCAAACAAAACCCTGAATTCATAATAACGGGAGCAGACAAGGGCAATACTATTTTTATTCTGGACAAAAAAAATATTGAAAAGGCTATTGGAATGTTGAGTGATAACAATACCTATAAAGTGTCAATACAAAATACAAAACACCAAAATACAATAAAAGAATAAGAGAAAAGTGAAATCACTTTTATAAAATAAGTACACAGATAAAAAATGTGCAAGATACCTCACAACTGAAAATGGTGTGTTTCCCAAAAATTTTCACCCAAAATACACAAAGAAAATACACCTTTGAGACCCATTGTCAGTTTTATAGGTTCCCCTATCTATTAGCTGTCTAAATGGCTTAGTGAAATACTAACACATTGTTTTGAAAAAGACGAATATCATGTCAATGACTCTCTCCAATTTTCCAATTCAATTTGTGACAAAACAATTCCTGAAAATTACATACTTATTTGTTTAGATGTAACATATAGTTTCACCAACATTCCAGTTGACCTTACAATAGACATTATGAAAAAACGTTGGAATAAAATTTCTGAATGCATCACGTTATGCCTAGACACTTCAAACTTTTTGAATTCTGTATAGATTCCAGTTAATAATGTAAATTTTCACAAACAGATATATGGTTTAGGAATGGGTAATTGTAGTCACCTATCTGCGCTGATCTCATTATGTCAGAAGTACAACAACAATGTTTAGACAAACTATCTTTCTCTGTCCCTTCTTCAAAAGATATGTTGATGACATTTTCACAGCAATTCCTGTAAATACTACATCTGAAATTCTGGACGATTGAAATTCACTGTAGAGGAATGAAATAATCATACCTTAGCTTTTCTAGACACCAATCTCATTAAAACTCCTAACAACCAGTTGAAAGTAGATTGGTATCACAAACCCACTTTTTCAGAGAGGTTTCTCAACTATTATTCACATCAAAATTTCCAACTAAAATAAACATCATTGATAATTTGAAAACAAGAGCGCTCAAAATTTCAAACCCAGAATATTATAAAAAAAATCTTGAACAAATCAAACAATTTCTATTAAAAAACACTTTCCATCACCAATCAAAAAAATTCTCCAGGCTAACAAACCTTTTAACAAAACCAATAATTTGTCAATACGATATTACAGAATACCTTATTAGAGAAATATCTCTAAAAAACCTGTAAAAACGTTAAACGAAGAAAATTCCAAGATCACATTTTCAGATGACAACACCGTTAGCAAAAGGTTTTATTCACGCCGAAAAACACGACCATAAAATCAACTGTTACAAATGTACAAAATGCTACGTTGGTCAAACAGGCCGATATTTAAAAAACGCATATCTGAACACGATAGGGACACAAAAAAACTTATGCCCAGAATCCCAGTGCTCTAGTAGAACAAACTAGAGAAAATGGCCATTGTTTTGATTTCGCAAACCCATCATCCTTAAGAAAAAACATTCCCTGTCAAAAAGACTTCTCAGCGGAATGACCGAAATTGTCCATCAAGAGAGCGTCAATACCAGAAAAGACATAGAAGGATTTAACACGTCCTATTTCAACATGATCAAACAGATTCCTAAATGATTTGTTTCCGTTTTTTACGACAATTGTTTCTCTCCATTGGTACAAGAACTATATGGTTTTTTTGAATTTTATCTCCGTATTCGTTTGTCTCGTACTTGATGTTAAACCTGTTATCCCGTGAGTTTCGTTGTATCTAGAATGTCTGTTCATGTATTATTTTTATTCACATGCAATTCGGAAAAACTAATCTAATTTATTTCACTGTGAAATGTTCCTATTCTTGTGGTCAAATGTTTTTTTATTTTTACTATTTCATTGTTACAGAGCCCTGAAGATAAATTTTATAAAATTCAAAACGTTGGCAGGGAAACAATAGCTTTTTTTCAACAACTTGATCCAGATCCCAACAAACCTCCTCAAAATTATATTTTTATATTGGATCACTAAATTTACTAAGAAAAATAAAGTTAACTTTTGGTCAATGACTTCATTCTTATTATTTATAACCTTTTACTACATATTCCTACAAAAGCGTTTTTTTTTTTAGTTTTTTCAAACTATAATTTTAGTCGTTTTATATCTATGATGTGAGGTAGGTAAATTATGAGTTCCATGAAAATTATCATCCATATTTCCAACATTACATAATCTTATTTCTGTCTATCATTCCACTTTCACGACATTATGCATACCCACAATAAATGTAGTAGTAGATATGCAAATTTTCTCGACAAACGCCATATAAAGCTGATGCATGGAGAATGGAAAAATAGCACACATTGCGCAAAAAATCGATACAAGAAAATTCCATTGTTGAAACTTCCCCGCCTCATATGCGTGATGTATATGCACTCCGTGTATTGCTCTGCAAATGAAGTGGATTCTCAGTGGGCGAATCCAGGACAATAAAGATTGAAGGAAGCTACGACTCTCCGAAAACTTCAATTCGTGAGACGAGTGGGATAGTAGTTTGGGAATCTTCTTTCTAGAACTAGTGACTTGCTTGATATTTATTATGGTAACAAGTCGGGATTTCAAATATCTTGATCTAGAAAAAAACGAAGACAAGCTTTTATACGAAATCCGAGAGGACTGGGGGCCCGGAGTCCTCATGAAATATTATAAAAATAATTATTCAATGGCCACACGTAATACCCAAGTGAGACCAGGCAGTTGAAGTCTATGTCTATCCACTAAACTTCATTTTTGCGAATCGTGAGAGACATACACCACTCAATGGTTTGGCAATGATCTCAATCGAGTCACAATTAGGCAAACAGCTAAATTTCAAAAAAATTATTATGAAAATTGCGGCCAAAAAGGTCAGAAAAGCGAATTTGTTTTAAATTTTTTATTGTATTGTTGAAAATTATAAAGTTCCATTTATTCATTTTACTGTTACAATAGTTCACATTTGTATTCAATATCTGTCAAATAAAAAAACTTCACAAAAAAATGCTTTATATTTTACAAGCTTTTATTGAGTTTCACCTGTCCCGGTGTGTGTCTGTCTGTCTGTAATCAAATCTTGCAAGTTGAATTTTACCCACTTCTAATCGTCCGATTGATTTGAAGTTTGGCAGATATACTTAATTCTGGTGACAATGCATTATGAAATTTTTGTTGGGTAAAAAAAACGAAATGGCGGCTCCAATATGGCGAACAATCCGATTCTATTCAAAATTGGTAAGTAGGGGTTTTCGGGGTCGGAAATTATGTATGTCGAAACTCAGAAATGAATTAAATAGAAATAACTAAACTAGTTATTCAACATAATAAATACTAAGAAATAAAAAATAAATAAACAGAAAAAAGCTTTTATTAGTTGTCAATAAAAACAAAAATGAGAAGTTAAAAATAAAATTATAAAAAAAATTCAAAGACAAGCTTTTATTATACCAATGTGCTAAAAAGGAAAAAAATCATTTCCTCCATTGTTTGATCTAAGTTATTCTGTGAGAATAACCTAGATCAAACAATGAAAGTTTTTTTTAATGCATTTGTATAATAAAAGTTCGTCTATAAAAAAAGTTTTTCAATAATTTTCATTCACCAATTGTTTTAAGTTTCAAACAGTGTAACATATAGTGAATGATTCATATATTATGGTTTATGGTACTGGTATGAATATTCATTCCAGTACCAAGCCAACGCCTTCAGTTGGATTAAATAAAAAAATATTAAAAAGTCGAGACAATATGTTATACAAATGCACTGAGAAGGAAGAAATATTTATTCAATTGTTATTCTGTGAGTAGCAGATCTGAAACAGCTTCTTCTTGTCTCTTATGGTGATCCCCACCTCGTAGGTAAATGAGAACGTGGTGATGTCCTCCAGGATGATGACAAACGTACCCTGAAATCCCTCTGGAAATGTACACTCCTACCACACCTGAAGCAGTTTTTCTGGAAATGCGTCTGTTCTATGCTATTGCATTGTTTCCCTTTCTGAAGTGATTTTTCAATAGATACGCATTGAGTTGAAAGCCGATTTCCCTTCCAAGGGACGAACTAGAGCTTCACTGCATATCCTGGAGCTAGGGTACTTCGTTTTCCAATGCCCCTCAATCCATCAATGGATACCTGCACCTCCAATTGTTTTTTGAAATCCTCGGGGGGTGTTTCCAACTGTGCCTGATATAGCTGCTCTCGTAGTTGGTTGCCATATCTTAATTCTAAAGGAGCAATAATATCTTCATACTTGCGATTTGGGTCTTCTGGAATGGTCTGTAACATTGCCAAAGCGGGTCCCTTCAAAGCCACTATAAGTGCTGTCGCCTCTTTTCATCATACCATCCATTAGACGTTGCCGCAGCTTCAAACTGTCTCTCCGATATGGCGACTGTCCATCAGAAGTCGGCAGTTTTACAAAATTGGGCGATGTGGCAACCTTGTCACGATGAGCTGGGATTTTTAACGAAGCAACTTTCTTTTCCAGTTCTTCCAAATGTTGCTTCCTCTCGTGCCACCAAAACTCCTTTCTTTCCGGATGATCTGATCAAAAATTACTTTGTGTTTTTCCTCCATATTTTTCCGGGAATTTTTCTGCTTCTCTCGTTTTTTTCTATTCGCCGCCATTCTTCATCCTATTGTTTTCCTTCTTGCCTTCGTTCTTTATCCTCTTGATTTTCCTTCTGCCGTCGTTCTTCATCCTTTTGCTTTTCTCTCAGTCGATGTTTACCCTTTTTCTGTCGACGTTCCCCTTCCTGCTGAGGATAATCAGTCCCCTTCATATTCGGAGTTGAACCAAATCTGGAGACGACAATATACACTACTGCCTTTTGTCCCAAGAAAATATCACTTTTGAGAGATTCAATTTCAGACTGGGTGAGAGATTTCTAGAAAATCGGGATATGGATGCAGCAGCATTACATGGTCAACCACAATCTTTCTTAGAAATGTAAGTCCAAGAGAAACCGATCACAACGATAAACTCAATAGTCCCCTCTTCAAAGTGGTGCAACTGAATGCTGAATCTCTTACAAATAAATTGGTAAAATTGGAATTACTAACAATTCAGGAATCTCCTGACGTAGTAAGCCTTTTTGAATACTGGTGCAGTCGAGATAACATCGAATTTATGGCAATGAATGGTTATGTATTCGCCTCGAACTATTACCGTTCTTCTCATATTCATGGAGGAACCATCATCTACATCAAAGAGGAACTCAAGTTCCAGTCAATAAAAATATCAAACTTGAGTGAGGAGATGCATTGTGAGTGCTTGCAGTATCGATAGAGGGGCCTGTTCACAAAACTTGTGTCATAAGTGTATATAGGCCCCCATTAGATGATTTGGACACATTCTTCCACAAACTAGGTGATATAATGGAGCTATGCAGTGAGTCCCATCGCAATGCCTTTCTCTGTGTGGATCTGAACATTGACTATTTCATCAATTCAAACAACAAAATATGTTTACATGATTTTCATGTAAGCTACAATCTGAGAGTCACTTCTTCGGCCCCCACATGGGCCATCATGAATAAGATAGGGCAAACATCATCGACAAAAATGGATTATATCTCAACTAACGTTGATACAAATCATTGTGAGTCTGAAGTTTACGAGGGTCATTTCAATGACTACAGAATATTTACTCTGAGTGTTGATGCAATTAGGACAAATCTAGTTAACATAAAAAATCAAAAGTTAACCTGTTATCGTGATGTCTCAATAAAATATGGATTCATTCAAAAATGCATTGTCTACAGCAGATTTCAAGGAAGTTTATCTCCAATGTAATACTGAAGACTGTACAAACATCTTCATGAATATTCTAACCTATTATTTAGATAAACATTGCTCTCTCAAAACACAATATGAAAAGCATCATGTTAATAAATAATTGAAATGAGTAACAACAGAAGTAAAAAAAAGTTGTGAAAATCTGAAAGAACTTCATTGGTTGAGTAGAAATTTGGAAGGAAGTGACGTCCAAGAATTATATAGAAATGAAAAGACTAAACATAACATTTCACTCAAGAATGCCAAAAAGGCAATTTAATGAGCAACGTGTATACAAGTCTAATAATAAGCATGTTACAATCTGGAATTTAGTAAACAAAGTAACCGGAAGAACAAAATAAGACCAGGATTCGACAATCACCTCTGATGGTGAAATGTTAACACATCCCTCAGATATAGCAATTACATTTGCTGGATATTCTTCTAACGTAACGGAAAACAATATTGATCATTATTTTGGAAACTCGAGGCCAACATCATGTACTACATCAAAAATGTTCAACAAAACATTTTTCTTCAATCCTGTAACACCAGAGGAAGTTGGGAATGTGATAAGGAACTTGAAAACCAAGCCTAGTACAGGCATTTATAACATATCAGTAAAAATCCTAAGGACAGGTGTTGAATCTCTGTCGATTCACTTGAGTCATCTTATAAATCTATCGATTATCGAAAGCAAGTTTCCAACGTCACTTAAATTTGCTAAAGTCATCCCAATTCACAAAAAAAATTATCCGGAAAATCTATCCAATTATCGACTAGTATCAGTGCTGAGTGTTATTTCTTCGAAAACAGCAGGATGATACATTTTCAAAATATCAACCGGCTCATATCTACACATGGATTCCGGGCAGATAGATTAACACAAACTGCTGCTTGCAATCTTTTCGAACATGTTTACCTGGAACTGGACAACAGATGGCACGTGGCAGGGCTTTTTTCCGACCTATCACGTGCTTTCGACAGTTTAGGCATGAAGTTCATCGAGAATAAATTGTACAATCTTGGATTCCAGAGGAATTTTCTCGGATTGGATTGTAGATTTTCACAGCAATAGGAAGATGATAGTCAAAGTAAAGGATGCTATTTCCAACTCTCATATTATGAATATAGGAGTTCCTCAGGGTTTTGTATTGGGACCGCTGATATTCCTACTTTTTATAAATGACTTACCAGCCCACCTTAAATCACAATTGCACTGGCGGTCTCTGCACAGACCTCAGAGGAACTCATATCATCCATTGCAGATACTGTAAATTATCTCGTGAATTGGTGTAAATGTGATGGTTTAATGGTTAATGTCGATAAGACAGAATGTGTATATTTTCATAATATGAATTCCAACTCACTTCTTCTAACATGTCGAGTCGAAAGTAATATAATTGATTCAACTACAACAAAAAAGTTCTTGGTCTTACATATCGATTCCAATCTCAGATAAACAGAGCAAGTCAACGCAGTTAACATAAAATTGAACAAGGCGTTCTATGCAATTTCAAGAATTAAAGACTGCATGCCCAACAGTGCAGTTATTAACGTCTACTACAGTTCAGTGTACACTCACTTGTGTTATAATTTAATCTTATGGGGAAATTCCGGAGAAGCCAATGGAATATTTGTAACACACAAAAAAATAATACGAAAAATGTTCAGCCTAGACTTTAGACAAACTTGTTAGCCCACATTTATTATATATAAAATAATACCTTTCTACAGCATATACATCTACCAATGTATCTTGTTTGTGAAAAAAACCATTGATGAACTTTAACGAAATTCTTCCCAGACACAAAACTACAAAATTAGAGAATAGTTTCAGATATATGGGAATGAAAATTCACAATGAACCTCCACTAACCCTTAGAAGTGAAGATTCCTTAAGTAATTTCGAAAAGACACTAAAATTTTGATGATGTAAAAATGCTACTATAGTGTAAAAAAATACCTCCATGATAGCTTGTAGGAACCTCACTGTTTTTATCTGTTCGCTCGTATTTTGTATAGTGTGAAAGAATACGTTGATGATAGCTTGTAGGAACTCTGTTTTTATTTGTGCCGCCAGTATTTTGTTATTTTAATATAATCTCAAACATACTCCTTAGAATGAGTGATTGACTTGTCCTATACGTTTTTGAAATGTCACAAAGGATGAATGAATATTTATATTTCTATTTCTCTTGTTTTTCTTCCTGCCGTCATTCTTCATTTTTTTTCTGCCGTCATTTCTCCTGTCGCTTGATTATTTCCATAATAGCCTCCATATCGTCGTTGGGTGTATTTCTGGTTTCACCATCAATTGTTCATAATAGTCACTGAAAATCCCACTTCTGACACCAACTGTTACGAAACTGGGGTTCAAAAATAGTCCCATGAATTCAATCCGTTTATTCCACTTTGAAACACAACACAATAATACAATACTTGTTTACAACTCAAAATGCACTGCACTAAATAGACTTCATCTTGAACTACTTTGTTTTCTCTCTCCCACAATATTCACAAGACTAACTGCTCCCATAGTTTGCACGATTATATATCATGGATCTTGTCTTCTTGAATAATCGGGAACATTCAGTGACGGTTTTTAGGTCAATGACCGCTTCAATGTAAACAACATCTGTCTTGTTTATGACTAATAATACAGGGGCGTACCCCCAATTTCCGTAACCATATCATTTTTAAAATATATGAGAGGAGAATGTATTAACCAACATATGGGAGCAAATAAAATAAGAGAAATTCCCAGCTTTAGCGCAAAATGGCTGGGGAAAGACATGTATAAGAGCTTCACAGGTCTCTCTTTCAGAAGAAGCTCTGTATCTTTACATCCATAAAACGTCACGGTGTTTGGAAATCGGCCACCGTAGCAGAAGCATGTATAGAAGACAGTTTGTCCATCTTCATCCAAACAAATAAAAATATCTGATAAAATTGTGGAATCAACTTTCCAAGAAACTTCTAGCGTTTCTGAGCAGCTGCAAGGTGAAACATCGTCGGGAATTTAAATTGGAAGTGAATGTCCAAACCTCACCATCAATTGTTATTCTACTCAATGGAATTGTTTTATAATTAATAATAAATAACTAATTACCTTTTTTGAAAAAGTTATGTTTTATGTTTTCTGAGAAATATTTTTGCACCAAAAAAATTCTTCTTTTTGCGGTGCAAAAAAAAGCTTTTTATTCAAGGTGAGAAAAGAAAACATGTCATGTGTTTGTTGTACAAAGAGGTATTTCGTACTATTTTCATTAATTATAGCTTAAGATCACATCGATGAATGAAGAAATATATGTATTGTATTAAATTAAACTGTGATGCTTATCATACTATAACAGTTACCATATACTATAGTACAAATCTGAATATTATTCAATGACATTCCTTTAATTTCACCATACACAGAATGGTGTCGAGCATCCAATGATATTTTTCATTATACGGAATAAAAGACTCCATATTGAATGGATTTTATAACACTCAATAACATTGTGTTGTGTGCTCCTCTCCTTGTATAATGCAATGATCAAGAATCAAAATTAAAATTTCCCTGAGATACCTATTTTTTCGGAAGTATGTGGTTTACTCATAATGAAATGAAACTCTGATGTTGGGTTAGCGCTTCATAACTCATCATAATGAAATAATTGCATCTGGATGAATATTAAAGTTTTATTCAATTTTTCTAATTGAGTTTTTTTCCTCTTTTTCATGTTGCTGCTATTGTCAACAATGCGATGGTGAACTCCTGGTGCCGTTTCAATTCGCAGAGCGCAATTAGAGTAAGTACCCAACTTTTTTGTAGATCTTTGTTAGTGTTGAATTATGTAGTCTCACAGTGTCCAAAGGTTTCTTATCAAATAACTCATGATTAATTTCCTGTACTAGACTTTTCGAATGGCATAAAAAAATTATAAGATTAGTATGTAGAGAAAAAACACTAAGAGTTTTTTTATTTCTTTCCCTTCTGGATATTTTTGTCTTAGAATGAAAAACTCGCAAGTAAACAGTTTTTGTGGGAACTTCTGAATGGGGGGGCGATGAAATATGGTGTATTCAAATGATAAAATGTCAATATAAAGAACCATTTTATTTTCGATAGTTCTATCATAGTGAACTAGGCTTAACATTAGATAATAATTATTATAGACATATTTATTCAGCAGTACTGAAGAAAAAATCAAGCAGGAGGTTTGATTCGAGCTAGGAAAAGAAGTTTCGCGATGTTTGGAGATAAAAGGTTTTACTTTGGTTATATTTTGCCCCAAAAAAAGATAGAAAATGGTCAGAGAAAGATCTAGTCGAAAAATCTAAGAATAACAAGTCTAACTTCTACTGATTTCAGTAAAAAAGGACTGAAAGCAAATACTCACTTGTGAATCCCATCTCTCCAAGCTGCTAGATAGTTCTTCCTTGAAATCACCGTCTCAGGTAGGAGATATTATCATTTACTGGTCGTATTTCAGTATTCTTCAAGGTCCTCTGATTTTCGATGGAGGGCTTCGTGAACTAGAAAAGGTTGAAACATGAGCAGAAACGGGTTCTTAGATACTTTCTCAATTAATTCACCTAAACTCGTGAATTACCAATTTGAGGTTAGACGAGAATATCGTCAAATGAGAAGAATGGCATTAGTTGTCAGGTTCAATAACCAAGCGTTTTAGGCAACAATCTTTTATTATTAAATTGAATGAAAATATTTAATTCTTTAAATACGAGACGCATATGTGGCCATTTTTTGTGCGCACATGGGAATTTATAAAAAAAATATATTTAATTAATTAACGTGCAAAATATACCAAAAGTATTGTTGAAATGTGAATCAACTCCAAAATGCGAAAAACTTCGAAAGTTCTCAAAAATGAGAAGCTCAAATTCGACCGTTTGCTATCGAGTTCACAGCCAAAGAGAGCATGTCTAGGCCAAAGAGAGTAAACGTTATATCCCCTTTCTTTTCTACCCCTATATCAGTCCTACCAACTCAAATATTTCTTGCAGCGTTCGACTGCCAGTTACCTAAATATCGGACTGCTATGCAGAAAATGGAAATGTCAACGACGGGTGAAGCCAACATCTAACGTTTTTGAAATTTTATGTATTATGATGGGATTTCATGTGGAAACTATTAAAGAGTAACGAAATGTTGAATTCTTATGGGATTTCATGTGGAAACTATTGAAGAGTAACGAAATGTTTTTTATTTCGTTACAATTTTGAATTTTTGGTGCGAATTCAACATTCCAAGATGGTAAATGCAATATGTTGGCCTGTTATTGGAATTATGGTGGTTTTGGGAAATATGCTATACCAAAGTACCGAATATATCCTCTCAAATGAATATCCAGGAAAAGAATAATTCCCATCTGATGGAATAAGCAGATATTTGGAATGAAATGAGCGTATTCACCAACGTATAGCATAATAAATGACTAGCCTACGTTTTCGAATTTTCAATTCCAAACCCAACCGATGGAATGAATATATATTCATAACCAGAGCATGACAGAATATATAAACTGAAGGGATATGTTAATGAGAAAGGTAGGATGAAATTAATGTGGAGAACTGCCATATTCCGTGTTACCCTCATTATATTCCAACCCCGGTCACCGGTTGATATGATATCTTGAACAAATGGAATTTCGGAGAATGACTTGAACTGATACTCGCTGGATTCAAGAAAACTAATTTGCGTTCTTGACGAAAATGCAGCTAGTGCTTGTTCTGGAATGTGATGATATTCGACTTTTTTAGGGATGACACCACAATTATTAAATGAGCTCTTCAGCATGATCAGATTATACATTGAAAAAAACGGACACATATACGATAAGAGCATTGACCGCTGAAGAACGGCAACTCACTTTGAATATCTATAATACAAGACAAAAGTCGTAACAAATCAGTGGCCAGCTATTATTTCATTTAAAATGAAGAACTTTTCATTCCTCAAGACAGCTGACTAAAAATATCTAAACATACCTATACAATAGGTGTATGTTGGTCGAATATCCATAAAGAACAACTACTTTCCTTGTTGATGCTTCGACGGACGCAGAATGCCACTTTAGCGGACTTGTACTCAGAGTCGTCATGGCAACACTTAAGTGGACTCTTTTTGTTCACTCAGAAAACTTGCAATTGAAATTATTTGGAGTTTGTTGTGACATCACACGTTTTACCCAAAATTTTCTTGTGAAATACTCATTTCAGGAACAATAAACACTAATAGTTCAAGTATTTGACAACCATCCCACTGTGCAAAAACTCGTACTATTAGCGTAATTATATGGTAACCTAGATACATTGTTACGTTATGGTTATTGTGCCCATAACGTCTCGGGGACTATTTTATATGTTCACCAACATAACAAAATCGAATCTGATACGTTATCTGAAACTGTTCTGTTACAGCAAAAGTACTTATATACGAGTATGCGTAATGAAATCGTTACAATACAAGTCCTTTTTTTTACATCATTTGAAACAACTTTCTGACGTGAAAATTCTTGGAATTGGGCTGCAAACTTTTTGGCAAAACTGATACCTCAAACAAATCAAACCATCATTTGAGATTTTATTAATTACCCTCCTAGTAGAAAACAGTATGGTGTGGCACATATTGATTTTCTTGTAGTTAGGTGATAAATACCATCAATAATTTGATCATTCAAAGAAACTTACTAAGTAGTATAGAAACGGCACAAGAGATCGATAAACGAGAAATGAAATACCGCCACTTATGGGTTTCGTGCACAATTGTCAGATAGTCGACATTGGAAGTAAAACAATCTCACTTTCCGATTTGTTTATGTTGGAGAGTTGAACATTTTTACCGATTTCAAAAAGAATTCAGCAGTTGGATTACATATGTTATTGTTCAATTCGTAGATGATCATGCCTTCATATTGTGCTGTTGTGAAATGCAAGTTTTGTTTTCTCTTTATACCGTTCTTGGTGAATATCATCTAAACTGGAATAATATTTTTTCAGGTCCATCGTCACAATATTCAACCCGAATCACAATGAAAACAGTAAAAATTTCGAATAAACGTTCTTTAATAAGCGGAAATGTGGGATTGTTTTACCTCCAATATCGACCATCTGTCAAATGTGCACGAAACCAATTTGCGGTTAGGTTAGGTTAGAGCAGTCAAAGATAAAACACAAGACCAGGTGAGAACAATTTTGCAACGAATCAGTTACGTCATATTTCTCAACCACCAAACATATCTTCAACGTCCCGATGGTATTGAAATGTTCTGGAACCATGACATCCAAAAATATAAATGAGACACATTGCTATAAATACATCACCAAGACGTTTCAAAGATGTCTCGAAGTTCGTTTGGTACGAAATGAAGCTGTGATGATTTTTCGGGCTATATTAGTGACAATGCTTATAATAACATTGCAATATTACGTCTTCATAACTTATTAGTATATTGAAGCATAAGTGGATAAAGGGGGCTTTGAAACACGCGCAATTTTTCGAGCACGACGGCGCAGCCAGGGTGCTCGAAATAGAGCAAGGGTTTTTAAGACCAGTTATCCACGAATACTTTACGCATTTTTTTTTTATTGGTGCACTTTGAAATCATATATACTGGTATCATTACTACAAAAAATAGAAATAAGAACTAATAATGCAAAATGCTTGAATTTGTGATGTGACATCAGTATACCTTTCGTTGTCATGGAAATGAGAAAAACAGATATTCATTTGCAATTTGTTATCAAAGATCAATATTTGTTGTCACCAGTGCTCAAAAATTGATTATTCTAGTATCGATTTTTTTGAATAGTGAGGCAGAATCGCGGTTAATTCCGCGAAAATCCAGTGATATATATAAAAAAGAATTTGAAAATTTCATCAAATGGATGGAGGAGCAAGAAGTATCACATATAAATGAATGAGTTGTTAGTAATATTTTATTTGACGTTACAAGGTAATAATAATTTCTTTATTTCTCAAATTGAAAAGTACAGTTGTTGCAGTAATGTTACAATGTACAATAATTGGAGAAAAGTCAACAAAACCAAATGTATATTAAGTATATAGATACAAGAGTACAAAGTCAACACAAGACTAACAAGTAAATATAAAATTAATTGAGTAATTTATCATCATATCATTGATGATGGTAAAAGTCACCTATATTATGAATATGAATGAGCTTTCACTCAGTCTGAAATTTATAGTTGCTCGATAAATTCCTGAAAAGTGTAACAGTTCATTTGAAGCAGCAGTTTCTTCAGCCTATATTTAAAAACATGAGAACTCGGAGAATCCTTAATATCTTCAGGAAGTATATTGTAGAATTTACAGCCATTAAAATCTACACTTTTTTCATACAACACTGTTCTATGAGCATTTGACACCAACAGACCCTTGGAACGAGTATTGTGGTCATGTTGATATGGTTGAAAGATGGATTTATGTTTATATACATATGCACAGGATTCTAGAATATATGTGCTGGCGACTGTCAGAATATTCAGTTCTTTAAATGCATTTCTGCATGACTCCCTGTATCCTAGTTGAGCAATTATTCTTATCACATATTTTTGAATTAGGAATACCCTTTGCACGGCTGTACCAGTGCCCCAGTTCAGAATTCCATAACGAATGTGGAATGAAAATTGGCGTGATACAAGGTTTTCAATACATTGATCTACAATGGTTAGACATGAACCTAATGGAGTAGCAACATTTTTCAATTTATTACAGAGTGCATCAATATGGGGATGCCATGATAGTTTTCGGTCCAGAACAATTCCGAGCATATTTACTGTTTCAACTGGGCTTATCATTTCATTATTTATAGGTATATCAATATTGTTTGGACTGCGAGTAGAGAATATGATGATATTAGTTTTGCTTTTGTTGAGTTTTAAATTATTCTGTTCTGACCAAAGATTTATTTTACTGTATATATCTGCTGTGGTTTTTCTCAAACTTTCCATATTTTCTTCTATTATTAGTATGTTGGTGTCATCTGCGTAACTGGTAACAAATGTTGAGGTGTTGTTGCTAATGAATGTTATAAGATCGTTAGCAAACACCAAGAAGAATAATGGACCCAGATTAGATCCTTGAGGTACACCCTGGCTAATTTCAGATTCACTGCTAATGCATTCGCCAATTTTGACTCTTTGTCTCCTTTCTTTGAGATATGATGTAACTAAGTCATGTGGTACTCCCCTTATACCTGATCTGAATAGTTTTGAAAGTAACAATTCATGGTCTACACAGTTGAAGGCACGAGAGAAGTCTATGAAGAGACCTAGAACACACTTTTTTTGGTCCAGGGCATTGACAATTCTGGTTTGGAACTCACATAGAGCTGATTCTGTACTTTTAGACTTGGTGAACCCATGCTGTGATGGCGACAGAATTTTATTGTTCTCAAAGAAGCTGGTTAATTGTCTTTTTATATTTAGTTCAAAAGCTGATTCTGTACTTTTAGACTTGGTGAACCCAAGCTGTATTTTGAGTTATCTAAATTGTTCCCATCACCTTTTTTATAGATAGGGCATACTGTTGCGAGTTTCAAATTGTTTGGGTAGATTCCCTTTGAAGAAGATAAATTTATGAGGAAAGTTAAAGGGCTGCAAAGTTCATACCGACATTTCTTCAGCAGGTTGTTGGAAATATAGTCATAGCCACAGGCATTAGAGTTTTTTAGTTGTGCAATAAGCTCTATTACATCATTCTCACACACAGCCGCCATGAAGAAGCTGTTTACGTTTGACGGTACATTGTCCCCAAGAAATTTTGAATCATTCCTGTTTATCTCAACTAGTGTTTTCAAGAAATTTTCATTAAATTTTTCAGCTAGCATTGTATCTTCGATATTGACATCGTTTTCCTTGATAATAATTTCATTCTCTCGTTTGGATTTTTTTTGAATATTATTGATAATTTTCCATGTGTTTTCGGTTTATTATAATATGATATTCCTTAATTTTTCTTAACTCTTATTGAAATATTTGCTGATTTCTTTATAGTTATCATCATATCTAGCAATTGAGGTGTATAATGTTACTTTATTTTTCAAATCTACTAATTCTGGTGTCATGATATAGTCATTTCCCTTACCTTTTTTTATAGAAAATCTTCTCATTGGGAACGAGATTCCAAAATAGTACAGAAGAGTCTCTGAGAATTTTTTGTATGCCAGATTTGGGCACTCTGTTGCATACATTTCTGCCCAGTCTTCTTGTTTCAAGTAGTTCTGAAATATTGAAATATTTTCTGTGCAATAGTCCCTTGTAACAGTCCATTTATGCTTGTCTTTCACTGTCTCATCTTTCATGTTCACAAACTGCGCAAAATGGTCAGACAGATGCAGGTCCTTCACCGCTACTTCAAAGCACCTGTCACATCTGATCAGAAAATTATCAATGCATGTCTCCGAATGAGGAGTAACTCTGGTTGCAGTTTTCACACAAACCTCAATGTTATAGGATGCTAACAAGTCAATTAGTATTGAATGATTTATGCTGGGGAGCAGAAAATTCAAATTAAAATCTCCACCTATGATTATATCAAGATTTTCACTACCCATTTTTGTTAACATACCATCAAGTAATTCCAGAAATTCTTTAAAATCTCCTGCTGGTGGTCTGTATATGACCACCGCGATAATTTTTTAGAAGCTAATTTGATACTACAGCACTCCAAGACTCCTTCAACACAAAATGTTTGTAAATCATACTGACTAACATGATCTATCAACTCATCATGTTTGTAAATAGCAACACCTCCATGGGTCGTTTTCATTCGACAGAATGAAGTACAGATGCTGAAATCTTTCAATTTCAGAACATCCAGTTGTGTTTCTGTTTGCCAGTGCTCTGTTAATAACAATACATCACATTTTTCATATCCATTAAATACATCATCCAACCTTAAGATTTTGTAACTAATACATTGTATGTTTTGATGGCAAAAGGAGAGAGATTTTGAGACTTTTTTTCCCACATCAACACAGTTATCCGTATGAACTATAGGGGGATTTTCATTTGTTGATGACAATCTAAAAAAACATCATTGGTTGTGCTAGACAAATTTGAACAGTCCACTATAGTTAAAGGGATAACTGTTCAAACCATTTTTTGTGTGTTGAACGACTCAAAATAAGATTCAAGTTTTTTATATATCATAAACTTACTGCCTTTTAGCTTGAAATCTGTAAAGTAGGTCAGAGAACAATTGATGTTTCGTTTCTTGTATGTTTGGACTCGATTTAACAGTATTTTGTTGAGAATTTTGTCATCAAACGAGTTGATTTCGTTTATAATAATCAGATTTTTTGTTTTACTAAGATTCAGCAAGTTCTTCAAGGCTACGTTGAGAGTTTTGCTATTACTTACACTACATGAATTGAACATTGCGATTATTGCATCATTTTTACCAAATTCGTATGTATCATAGAAAATATTATCTGTAAATTCACTCAATTTGATATTAGATGAGGACAAATTCTCATTTATTGAGTATTTTTCCGCAATACCTTCGATTGTCTTCAAGACGGTGGGAAATTTTTTCCCATAATGGTCTCCACTTATGAAGATCTTGTTTGGTTTTCTTTTGGTTGTATCTTGCGGAGTCTCGAGTGGTTCTTCTTGAGTACGATTATTCATGGCTCTCTCGGGACTGTCTGAGATTCTGTCTTCTGACTTTCCACTTCCATGCAGTTGACTTTGGCCTGAGTCTTCCTCTAGTTCAGATTGTTTGAACTCATCATGAAGGTTTATTTCGTGTGGGGCGGTACTCACTCACTCAGATCAATAATCAAAAATTTGTCATTTAGACTTCACGTTTCTCGATTTGTTGATGAGGCCATGGTAACTTTAAAAAACGCTCGTTTTTTAAAGTTCGATTTAAACACGCTGAGGCGTGCTTTAAATGGGTAAAATGGGGCACCAATAAAACGAATATGTTTTCTCAGAAACGTCCCGGGTATGTTTCTTGCTCAGTGGGATGTCATTGATAAACAATCGCTGCCTACATTTTTGCATAACTTCCTTACATTCCCGTATGAATGGCAATTGAAAATGTATATCAATAATGCGAAATTTTTTTTTAATTACCAGCGATTCTGAAGTAGTAATTATAAAAATAAAAAAATTATGTATGCGTGCAAGTGTCTTCCGATGTTCGCAGGAATTTGCAGCTGAACCAATATAAATTTGATATACTGGTTTTTTCGAGGAAGTTTCCAGACCCTCTGTTCTAGTTTTTGTGTTCAACTTCGAGAATAATACATTTGAAAAAAAAGTTGATGAATATATCTTTTTTATTTTGAAAAGGGAAACTTTCTCAATTGATTACTCCACAAGAGGTTATCTTGAACGATAAAAGATAGTGACTAAAGTTTATCTTCCAGTCGCAGATGATTCCACATCTGATTTTATGAACGTCCTGTTCATATTGAATGAAGTTTTTTTTTGTGGAGGGACACCGTTTCTTGACATGTTTTTTGGGTAACCTTCCACAGCTAATAAACTGATCTGAGCAATACCCGATATATCAACTGAGCAATACGTCACTCTCAAATTTTTTTGGCAGATCTCAATTGACATCCGTCGAATGAAAAAGCGAAAAAGACTGCGAGAAAAAATCCAAATTATTAAAACAATTGAAGGAGATTTAGAAGATTTTGAGAACGGGGGCAGATATAGTCCTCGAAACGTCAAGCAAAAACTATATAGAAAAGTATCTTTTAAATTTTTTTAAAAAAAATTTTGATAGGCAAATTCAGAAAACGGCAAGTTATGGACAAATTGAATCATTTTTCTATAGGAAATATAATTTGGTGAACGCAATTACTTATTGGGGTGAACTAATTAGTTTGCCCTTTCTGCACTTTTATAGATTTTCCTGATTATATTTTCATTTTCAGACTGTGGAAGGTTACCCAAAAAACATGTCAAGAAAAGTCCTGTTCATATTTTCAAACAAAAAAATATTTTTTTTTTACTTCTGCAAAATTTGTTCTCATGTTGTCAATAGACGTGGTTTCGAATAATATTCAGCAAAATGCGCCATAACTCAATTTTCCATGAAAAATTTGATGGAAAAAACAAAAAAATTCAAAATAACTCTGAGCATTCCTTGAAAATCTCTAATATAGGAGTTATTCATCTGTAAGAACGGCGAGAAGATACGTGTGGCATTTCTGTTCCATTTATCTGGAAAGCTTATACTTATGCAAAAAAAAAGTATGCAACACGTACGCAAATAGATTGCGATTCGTCCGCTGAATCCTTATGTTGTTTACTTGTTACCTAAACCACTATTTTTAACCGACGAAACCAAAAAGGAGGAGGTTCTCTAGTCGACCCGTATATATTTTTTTTCCATCATTTTTTTTTTATGTATGATCACGCATAACTTTTTACTGAGGCGTCCGATTCCAATAATTCTTTTTTCAGTGGATAGGGTGTACTTTGAAGGTGGTATCATTTGAATCCAAAAGAATAAATCCACCCCTAAGGGTAGCAACTTGAAGGATATTGATCACTCACCCTCTGAATTCTGGTCCGTTAACCGATTCTATCAGGCATAACTTTGTACTGGGTTCTTCGATCTGGATGATTTATTTTTTTCAATAGATAGGGTATACCTTATATTCAGATTTCGAATGGAATTATATACCCTTACAGGTAGAAAAATAGATGATAATTGATAATTATGAACATTGGCACACACATACGTAGTTGACAATGACAGTTCGCTACTGACATTATTTCTGTTCCACATCCGTCAAAACCATTATATTCTATGAGAGGATGGAATGATATACAAGGTAATGAAATAGACTAATCAGAACAACAAAAATAATTTATATTACAACAAATAGTGAAAGTAGATAATCATATTATTTAACTGGTAATAGTTGAAGTAAGGTGGGTAAGTAAGTATTTCGGAAGTAATCAAAAAACAAGTAGGTAGTAATCAGTATATTTTAGCCATAGAAAATTGAAAAATAAAACCTTTTCAACAAATAATTAAACCGACGAAATACGGAACTGAAAAGTAAAAAATAAAATAAACCTTCTTTGTCTCAGTAACTAAGCTCCTAAACTAATGTAAGTAACTAATTTTGAGTCGGCGCCAAACAAACAAGCAAATGAATTAGGTAAGGCGTAAAATGATGGCATCAAGTTGCGCGGTGACATTCTGATAATTTTTTTGAAGTAATTTAATGATGTTCGTTGATTTTTCGTTTGGCGCCGACTCAAAATTAATTACTTACATTAGTTTATCTGATAAGGTCGACCTGAGACTGGAAAAAATGGAAGATGGTATAAAAACTCAAGAAGTGAAAACTCACGACTTGGAACAAAAAATAGAGAACCTACAACAACAAGCAAAAATGACTAATATATGTATATACGGGATGGAAGAAAAAGAAAACGAACAGCTGATAACTGAATTTTGTGAAATGATAAATAATAACACAAACCTGTCGATTTCGAATCAACATATTATGTCGGCTTACAGAATAGGAAGAAAAAATGACCAGAATATGCGTCCGGTCATAATGAAATTTATAAACTATGACTGGAAAATTACCGTAATAAAAAGTGCTAGGAGCCTGAAAGGGAAAAAAATATTTATCACCGAGGACCTCATCAAGTCACGGAGGAGTCTGCTAGTGGAAGCAAAAGCTAAATTTGGTGATAAAAACGCATGGTGCTATAATGGTCAAATATTCACTAAAATTGATAATGTTAAAAAACTAGTTAGGTTCAGTGCGAATGGAAAGTCAATTGAATGCATATAACAGCTATATCGGGAATGTAATAAGTAATAAGTGAATTATGGCATTGTTCAATTTTATTTAGAATTGTAATAAGCTTATGAAATTTGAAGGTTAGGGGCAATTTGACCAGGTATTGTTGCTATATTTTTAAGTCGCTCATTTCAATTAGGAACTTATATTCTTTTTTCTTTATTTTTATATTAAAGCATCAATAAAAGGAACAATAAATGTTAGATTTTCTAGATGAACTAGAACAATATGAGGAGGAAAGGACACTAGTCTGCAAAAACATCGATGAAATAATAGAAAAAATTACAAAAGGTAAGAAACATCTCTTCAATATTCTACATCTCAATATAAGAAGTTTGAAAAAAAACTTCAATGAACTTCTTATTTTATTAGAATCCATAGATGTGGAAAATATAGATATAATAATATTATCAGAAACTTTTATCATAGAGGATGCGAATGACTTTGTATTGCCTGACTTCAACATGTCTTATAACGGATCACAATATAATAGGAACGACGGTGTAGTTGTATACGTGAAAAAACATATTGACAATATCACCTATATTGAAACTTTATCAGAAATCAATTTACTAAAAATAACTTACAAACTGAATGATTTTACATTTTGCATCTATGCTTCGTACAGGCCTCCGGCAACAGACTTAAATCAGTACATTAATGACGTGGATCAAATTTTGGAAAACAACAGAATGAATGATGTGGTAATATTGATGGGAGATATAAACATAAATATTTTGAACACAACCGACAATCTAGTGAATAAGTACATGTGTATGATGGCCGAACATGGGTTTTTTCCCTACATTAACGTACCAACGAGAGAAAATGAAACAACTTCAACAATAATCGATCACATATATATAAAAATATCAAATAAAACAAATAAAAAAATCAATAAAATTTGAATCTTACGTGATACATTAAAAAAATAAAAAAACTCATTCAAACAGAAAAATGTGACGATATCATGAGTTTGAACGATTCCAAGCTCGCCTATGACCTATTTATCAACAAAATAAAAAGATACATGGATAAATGCACAAAAACAAAAATTATTAAAAAAACAGAACGTTAAACTAAAACCGTGGATCACACAGGGTCTTATCAGATCCCTTAAATACAGAGATCAATTAAAAATTGAACTGAAAAAAAATCCCACTAACGAACAAAAAATAGAATACAGAAACTATAGAAACTACTTAAATAAATTAATAAAAATAACAAAAGAATCATATTTCAAAAACAAGATAAATGAAGCCAATAACAACTCTAAAAAGATATGGAAAGAAGTTAATAATATTACAAATTATAAAAAATGCAAAAGCTCATCAGATTTCTCAAATATTGTTGACAGCACCGGTATCAAACTCAATTCCGATGAAAAAAAAGCCAACTACTTCAATAACTTCTTCATAAATATTGGTAATAATATGGCTGATAAAATCACACGTCCCGAAAGTGCACCTTCTGTTAAGCAAAAACAAATTAAAGACTCGATATTCCTAAATCCTGTAACAAACATCGAAATTACAAACATAATAGCAAACCTAAAAAATAATTCAGCTTCCGGGCCTGACGGGATCTCAGTATCCATTCTCAAGAACATCGGCCAATTTTTCTTAAATCCATTATGTCACATTATAAACATATGTTTTTCCACTAGCTCTATCCCAAATCAATGGAAAGAATCGATAATAACTCCAATATTTAAAGCTGGTAATAAAAACCAAGCCACCAACTACCGACCTATCAGTGTTATTAATAATTTTGCTAAAATCTTCGAGAAAACAGTAAAATCGAGAATCATGAAATTCCTAGAAAACATAATATACTCTCACAGCACCAATTTGGATTCAGAGAAAAGAGTAGCACTGATAAAGCTGTCTTCCACCTCATGGATAATATTTTGAACAATTTGAATGTAAATAAAAAGTGTCTCACAGTATTCATAGATCTGGCCAAGGCATTCGACACTGTCAACCATGATATATTATATAGCAGTTTAAATGACGTAGGAATAAGAGGAACTACACTGAATCTCTTTCAAGATTATTTATCCGGAAGAATACAGAGGGTGAAAATTAATAATGTGCTTAGCGATCCTGCACAAATTACCGTTGGAGTCCCACAAGGGACTGTCCTAGGGCCCATATTATTTTTAATATACATAAATAATATTGGAAGCATTAGAAATACAACTAGTCATGTCACATCATACGCAGACGACACTGCTATAACCTTTATACATGATTCATGGGAAGAACTTTATAGAACCACAGAAAAAGAGCTAAAAATTTATCATAACTGGCTAAAGGAAAATTCTAAGCTTAAATATTGGAAAAACTAAATATATCACCTATTCGGCTACTTCAAGAGATCAACCAAAAAACAAAGCTCTCAAAATCCACATAGACAAATGCAATAATATTGACTGTAACTGTTCAACAATTGAAAAAGTTGATTACATAAGATATCTTGGTGTGATAGTGGACCAACATCTCCGTTGGACAGAACATATAAAATATACTGTTAAGAGACTGAATAAATTTATATATAAATTTTATCAATTAAGAAATATTGCTAACTTAAAATTACTTTTTATGATTTACGATGCCTTGGCCGAATCGGTGATAAGATAATGTATAGTCATATGGGGTGGCACAGGCAAATCATCAACGAACATTATTCAAGTTGTTCAAAATACATTGTTAAAAATTCTCTTCAAAAAGAATCGGAGATACCCAACAAACACGCTGTATACAGAAACAAAATTATTCGAAGTGAGAAAACTATATGTATATCATAGTATACTATGGACACTAAACACTCCAATAAAATTGAACACACATGCATACAATACAAGAACTACTACCAAACTTGCTATTCAAATTCCACTATACTCTAAAAGCTATATACAGAAATCCATATCCTACTATGGACCAAAAATGGTGAATATGCTACCAGTTCAAATTAAAAATATAAAAAATAAATACAAACGTAAAAAAGAGATAAAAAAATACATAGATATTAATTATGATTCTTTTAAAATACTATTTGACTGAAGTTCCGTTCACCCTCAAATGACAATAGTTCCTTTCATCCTCAAATGACAATAATTCTTAAAAAATACTAGAAATTCTTTTCCTTAAATGATAAAAATGTTTTTCAGGACTGCTAGAAAAAATATTTTTCCTTTATAATATTATTTTTATTATATAGTTCCTATTATAGTAGAAGTAGATTGAACATGAAATATTTAAAACTATCCACACATCATAGACTGCGCACAGCACAAGCTAGGCTTAGGTGACAGTCTATGAAAAAAAAATGAAATATTGGAAAATATCACCATGTTTATACTATACTATATTATACTATTTTATGTTGTTATATTACCTGAATAAAGTCTATCTAGAGTCAAAAAAAAAAAAAAAAGTTTAGAAATGAAGATTTCACATTTTATACTTTTCAGTTCCGTATTTCGTCGGTTTAATTTTTTGTTAAAAAGTTTTTTCAAATTCATTAATTTCCATATTGTTAGTTCGATAACACAAACACGAAAACGAAAAAAAAGTTAAATGGAATGAAGAGGGAAAGGAAATCGTGTCCCGACAGGTCCGCTCGTGCTACACACCTGCCAACCAAAAAGGAGAAAAGGTGGGGGAACGGGCCAATCTACTTGGTCGGGAGGTCCGGGCCTCCCGACAACCCGATATCAGGAACGCAATTATTTAGTCGGCCGACGAGCCTACATACGTCCCGACGTCGGCCCTCTCATATCGGGTCCGATAAATTGGCACGTCTGTAGACCCCTTTAGCCGAACATGCATTGACACAAACTGGATCACATAATGGCGAACTGATATGATACAAAAATCATACACAGACTAATAAAAACAGCAGAAGATGATTGAAATGAGTTTCCGGTATTTTGTTGAACCGAAGTAATAATATAGCTTCACGCTCTATCAAAACTACCCAATTCCTGAGTGCAATGTAATCTGCTACGCTGACGACACAGTACTGAATGCTGAGTATGCTTCAATCATAGTTGAACAGTTGCTAGACAACAATATAATTACCCTAAATATAAACAAGTCCCACTATATGTGCCTCACCTTCACAAAATATAAACTTCCTGAGAATGAAATACTGATAATATACAAACCAGACTGCAAACACCTTCACAACTGTAACTGTACACAACAAATTACACCAAGCTCTGAAACAAAATACCTAGGAATAGTTTTCGATGCTGCTTTAAAATGGAATCACCATGTCGAATACATTACTAAAAAATTAGAAAACTTTATTATAAATTTTATCAATTGTCACAAATGTTATCAAGAGTGATACTTTTAACAATATATAGATCCTAAGTAGAATCACTTTTATACTATGGCAGAAAAAATATGATGGGGCAAGCTGCCAAAGTATCATTGAACCTCTAAAAACTGCACAGAAAAAAAAAACTCAAATAATTTCGAATAAACCAAGGCCTTTCCCAGTGATCTTCCATACAAAGAAACAAGGATTTTGAAAATAGAGCAAATCTACATGAACGCAGTCATCAGATGCATATTAAAAGGTAAAATGCAAATGAATAAACGAGATCCTCATCTAACAACATTAGGACCCCACATACATTGTATACTACAATCCATAGAACTCTTTTTTTACTGCTCCTTAAAAATATAATCTGGTACCTATATTAAGAAATAGTAATTATCCCAAAATTAATAGGCAGCTAACAACCTGGTTGCTTGACAAGAACATCACAACTTTCATATGACACTGACGTTGGCAATTTTTGCTTTTATTTTTGTGTTAATAATCTTCTATAATATTTCAGGCGAATTATTTTCAAACGGTATATTACTGACGTACTTACAACTTCCCTCGTATATTTTATCGGACAAAATGTGCCTTTCCCGAAAATAACTGCCATTTCATGACTTTCCAAAGAATCCAACCCATGAGCTAGTTTTTAAAAAGCTACCATATATTTTTGGAATATGGAAAAATTCAAAACCTCAATTAATTTCGACATACAAAAACACGTCGTGTGCATCAAAATTGTTTTTTGTATTGTTTTCACAAAGATAACTATTCCAACCTTCAAAATGGTTTTTTTCATATTTCAAAAATGTTAATTTTTGGAAAACTCCCAAACGCGTCAATTTCAGTTTCATTTTTGCTTTATAACCTTGGTCGTTGATCTTCATATGAGTATCTGTGTTGCAAAAAACACCTCCGTACCCTTCCGAAAATAGTAAAACAAAAGAAACGCGTAAAAATACCGTGAATTCCTCATAATTATCCGTTCAAGCAACCCTAGAATTAATTTCTGGAGCTCAAATATTCACCAACTCAAATACAAAGGAAAAGCTTCCTAATCAGTTGAGGATTTTTTGTTTGGTTAGATGATAAATCCCTTTCGATACAGATATAAATTTATCAATGTGTACCGAGCGGATATCCGCAGTAAAAGCTGGAACACTGTGATTAGTCAAACATTTACATTATACCTGTGAAGAAGGGGTTGGAATTATTATCTATCTACTCTACATTATTTCGCGTTTTCCAGTGTTAACTTTGAGAGTAGAAGCTGATGAATAGGATATGCAGCCGTAATCTAACTTCTAGCGGATCAATGTTTTGTATAATGTAAGTAACGTATTTCCATTTGTGCTCCATTGTTTGTTTGCAATACATCTAAGGATGTTCAGTCTCTTTTGGCATGTTACAGATGAGTATCGAATATGGGGTTTCCAGGTGAGTGATTGGTCGAATATTAAACCTAAATATTTTATTTCAGTTGTAAAGGACAATATTGGGTCGTTGAGTTTCAATATTGATAAGTACTAGAGTTGCATTGGTCGTTTAGTAAAAACAATACTTCTCTTCTTGTTTTCAATACTTCTTGTTTTTTGATACAAAGAACATATTGAATATCCAGCAACACGGCTTTATCAGAGACCGTTCTGTAGACTCGAATCTATTTATATACACAGAATATATATTAAAGAATATGAATCGCAGAGCTCAGGTTGACTCTGTGTACACCAATTTCAGCAAGGCTTTTGACAAAATCGATCATTCAATTTTACTCTCGAAGCTTGCGAGATTCGGTGTGCACGGAACACTCCTTGAATGGCTAAGTTCGTATGTCAGAGGCAGGTACCAAACAGTTACTATGAACAATCAAAAATCGGATAATGTTCTGGTTACGTCTGGCGTTCCTCATGGATCTCATTTGGGACCCCTGCTGTTCAACATCTATATCAATGATATAAGCGAGTGTTTTCACTCCTCCAGATTTCTCATGTACGCAGATGACCTGAAAGTATTTTTCCTTTCACTTGCCCTAACGATGCGATACTTATTCAAAAAGATCTAGATAGGCTTTCTGAGTACTGTAAAGACAATAGCCTCTACCTTAACCTAACCAAATGCTACCACATTACTTTCAGTAGAAACTCAACAATAATACCAATCTCATATGGAATAGAGAGCTAGAAACCGTCAAGCAAGTAAAAGACCTCGGTATAGTCCTCGACTCCAAATTGTTATTTGACCAGCACTTATGTAGCGTCTCCAAGAAGGCTAACGAAATGTTGGGCTTTATAATCAGATCCTGCTATGAACTGAGAAATCCCAGAACCCTTAGAACACTGTATATGTCCTACGTTAATAGCGTTCTGACTTATGGCTCAGTAATCTGGAACCCTCTTTATAACATTTATGCCCAAAAACTTGAGAGTATTCACTTATAATACCACAAGAGCTTCAAAATTATCGGGTATTTCCCGATAGGTTCGTTGCAAACAAATTAAGGAGTCAAGTTTTTCAGGTTAAAAAATCACGAGCGCGAAGCGCGAGTGATTTTTCCTGAAAAACTTGACGACTTTATTTGTTTGCAGGGAACCTTGAGGGAAATGCCAGATAATTTTGAAGCTCGTGTGGTATTCGGGGGATTATTTTTCCGTCCCAAAAAAGTAGTAAATTGGTTCCAAACTGTTTTTTTTACCTTCTCCGTATTAATGGGAACATTTCCTTTGACTTTTTTATCGATGGTGGACAGAGAACAAACTCCAAATCGACTCATTTTCATGCAAAATCTCCAATTGTCACAATTGAATTCAACCTGTCAGTTTGAAGTGTGGTTAATTTGACTGGATCATGTTTTGTTTTTTATATATAGCAACTACCAGAGAAAATTTTCAAAAAATTATCAGTATAATACCATGTAGGTTGTACCACGTGACGTCGAATGGTGCAATTCTATTGGTCGATATTTGGGTCGGAAAAATAATCAAAATAAATTCATTGATCATGTAAACAGGAAATGCTGCCCACATATCAATGAAAGGTGCAACGTTCGAAAAGAACTAAATCTCATCTCACTCGCGCACCGGAGGAAAATTACATATGTGGAATTTCTTCATGAAGTCGTAAATAGCAAAATTGATGCAATCGAAATAGTTTCTCAGATTCGATATGCTACACCAGTCTATAATACTCGCCAAACTCTTTTATTCTTTACCGAGCAGGCAAAAACAAACTATTTTCTAAACTCCCCTCTACACAGGATAACACAGACCTACAATATATTGTCAAGTTCCACCAGCATTGACATATCTGCAAATAGCTTCTACAAATTCCAAAACATTCTGAAAACGCACTTTTCACAATTAGAGTACCACTGATTATCTGCCAAGTTGTATCTCAAACAATAGTTTTTCCTATAAATCTTCATCACATATATTTGTATTACCAATAATTATTTTCTCATAATTATTTTTTTTATAATTCTCATATATTACTAATATTTTTTTTCTCTTATTGTAATTTCTATAACTACTTAGAGGTTCCTTTTTTTGGGCTAGTCCTGTTTGTATCCCACAATAAATGAATAAATAAAAAATAAATACATTTGGTTTTTTCTGGGAGAATCTGAGTCCGATTTTTGAGGACCAGGAATCTAGATTAGCAAGTTCATGTTGTAGCAGGCAGGCCATGCTTTGGATACTTTTGCCTTTCGTGAAAATAATGAGGTCATCAGCAAAGAGTCAAAACTTGTCAAAAAATGGTCGTCATTCGAAAAATAATAGTTAAACACGAAAATGTAATTTTACCAACTTATATCATTCCTATCTATCGTACTAGTCACTGAAACTTTGCGATTGTAATTTTCTGACATCATCTGAGGTCCTCAGATTAGTTCACGTCCGATCATGGCCACCTAGATGCAATATCAAAAGTAACTCTAAAAAAAATGAAGTAAGCGTAAAAACTCTTAATGTCACACTCTGATCCAGAATTGTCTCAGAAATCCAAAAATGTTACAATATACAAGGTGTTCCATTAAAAAATTCAAAACCGTAGCAATTTCCGGTTATGACTTGTCTAATCGATTCATTGACACCTGGTATATACCGGGTTATTCACTATAAATTACCGACTTCTTATCATCGTTATTATCACATATAGAGAAAAAGTTTAATATAAAAGTAGTGCGGTTATGACTGGATTTTGATAAAATGCTATCAAAAATACAGTGGTGTGCAGATTTCGGGGGTTAAAAAAAATTCAATGGAATACCTTGTATTTGTTTGAATATTTGGAATTATCGTTTTTCCTGATTTCAAAAATATACCATGTGTTACCCCTATCTTATACCGTTGTTGAGATATTAAACGTCGAATACTTAGACTAGTTGTTACTGTAAATAGCTATCCTATGAAAGTTAACATTTTCAAAGTATGCTTTTGAAATGACAACTATATTATGTTTGTTTAGTGACATTTTTTCAATGGAATAATCAAAATGGTTTACAGTAAGGAAGAAAAAGTTCAAATATATACATGTTATACACAAAACAACAAAAATAACCGTGCAACAAAAAGTGCTCATAGGGTGTTGTACCCAAATCATCCAACACGGTCAGAAAATTCATTCAAAAATATTTACCAAAAGGTGAATCATACCTTCAGTTTCAGTAGAAAAAAGCGTGTAGTTCAAGAAAACCAGAAAGAACAGCTAGATATACTGCTTCATTTCGAAAGTAAGCCTATCCATATTAATTCGCGAATGGACTTTTTTGAAACATTGTATTATTTTTTACAAAATTCTGGATATAGTTTAAAAACTGTAGCTGATCAATTAGATAAAAGTTTTTGCAGAATGAATCGGTCTTTGAAAAAGAACAACAACAAACAATATAAAATCTAACCCGTACAAGTTTTAACAGAGAAAGAGGCTGGAATGATTCGAAATGTGAATGGAGATCCCGATTATTTAACTGAAATATTATGGACTGATGGGTCATCCTTGTCTACGGCGGGTGTTATCGCGAAAAAGATTGGTAAAACAAAAAAAGAAAATGTTAGCGATTGGTGCGGAATTTTCAGAAATAAAATTGTTGGCCCTATATTTTATGATCTATCAAGAAATACTCATCCCAGAAGTAGAAAATATTATTTTGACTTGCCAGTATGATTTGGATGCAAATGGGGCAACCCCGCATAGTGTCCCACCCGTTCAAGAACATTTGAATAATGTATTTCCTGCCTGGATAGGAAATATGGATTAATTTTTCTGGGGATTTCTAAAAGTCATTGTTAATGATAATTATCTTTATGAATTACTCTCAAAGCGTATTTCTGTACACAATGTGGATACTCGTAATATTGATTTATATTCAATTCCAAGGCAGAACACAGTCAAGTTTAGTAAATGTTTCGAATATAGTACCCCGATTCTATTGAATATGCATAGAGAACTATTTGATCTAGAGACACTGAAATCTTTCAAATTCCATTGGTTGGTTGGTTGGTTGAAAACTGACGAGCCAGAGACAGGGTTGGCACTCAGCTTCCCTTGACACTGCGACCAGCTGGGGTCTATTGTATCACTCTGTCGTCAGTGGTTCCTCATTCAAACTGGTGTGTGCCTTTGATTAGGTTCAGTAGCCTGTTGATAAGGTTCTTCGGATTCATGCCTGTTTCTGGGCTGATCTCTCCAAAGGTTCTGTGTCGCCTTCTACTTAGGGCGTCACAGTCGAAAATAATATGAGAGGCTGTTTCCTCCTCTTCATCACATAGCCTACACTCCACGTTTTCCCTACGTACTCTCATGGTGTTTAGGTGTTTTCTTAGGCCGCACTGTCTAGTCAACAGACCTACTATTTATTATACGTGCCTTCGTTCTGTTCAGGCTCAGGAGGTCAGCCGTCAGGGTCCGGTTTGGATGCCCTACCATGACTTTGCTGTGTATTTGCCCGACAATTTGATCCCAATATCGTTGGTGTCTTCTTTTTATCCACTCGTCGATCAGGGTCCTGCATCGGTTTTAGCTTATTCCATGCACAGGTTCTGGCCCTGTGAATAGCGTCTCAGATGCTTGTCTAGCTGGCTGGTCCGCTTTTACGTTGCCTTCAGTGCCTCTATGACCTGGCACCCACATCAAGGTGACCTTGTTGTGTTTTGCCAGCTCGATGAGGTTCTGGACCAGACCAGTTCAGACTATCTGTATAGATTTGAGGGCTTTGATAGCACTTTGACTGTCAGATAGAATGTAGATGTGTTTTTTCCTATAACCACTTTCTAGATTCTTCCGAATGCATACCATAATAGCATGTGTTTCAGCTTGGAATATCCTGGAGCATTTGCCAAATGGTATTATGTAGTCCCTTCTCGGCCTTACCCCATGTATTCCTGCTCCCGTTCCTTCAGCTGTCTTTGAACCGTCTGTATACCAGACTATGTCCGCAGTTGATTGTGATTCTATACTCGGGGCCCATCAAATTCCATTCGTAGAAGCTATTGATTGTTGAACAAAGAAAAACAGAAATTGATGTCTCTTATTCTTTATGTTGTGCTAATTAGTGTTATTGTATTGTTATGGTTATCAGTTATTAAAATTACTATTTATTCATTTACTATTTAGTTCAGTTCATATTAGAAAATGAAGAATATCATGTCTTGATTCACTTACAGACAAATTTGAGAAATGGCTTGCAAATTTAATGCCTTTTGAAGTTGTAACCAGAGCTATATTGTATCTCATGTTTATATTTAACGCAGCCGCTAAATTTTCATCTGAAGAGGACGACATTTTGTTCAGGACTTCCAAAACAAGAGACTTCAGTTGATTTCAGTAGGTACACAAGATCAACTCAATTGAAGTTGCGGTTGCATTGCAAATGCGTTGCCGTTGCCCGTTGCTTCTCGTGAGAACACAGCCTGGAACTATCCCGAGTATCAGACCACCAAACGTGGCCCCATGAAATCTTTATATGTTTCTCCACTTTTCTTACAAAATGGCTCTGAAATGGGAGACGAAACGTCGAAATTATCAAATTTCTAGACGCGGTTCAACCCGAACTTTCAATATTCAGAATAATCCTGACCACGGAAACCTATCCGAACACACACACACACACATATATATATATACAAAAGATATTAAAAAATGGTCAAAACTGTTTGTAGGATAGGAAGGGAGAACTTAAATGACATAAAAGAGAACTCACCCCCATCAACCCCCTACCCCAACTGAAAAAGTTCAAATAGCGATACATCATTTAAAAGCCTATAAAAAATGCTATCCAATGGTATGAATAATAATTGTACAGGGTGTATCAATAATTACCTAATTAATATTTACCAATTTTAAAAACAAACATACCCCTACTTGTGATACAATGGTAAAAAGCTCTGAAGGCCAATAAAACTGTGTCCATAGGTACTTTTTGTTATAAACTAAAAACTTCAATTTGCCTTTTAGCAAAACTATCTGAAATTCAATAAACTGTTTTATTATTATTATTATTATAAAATTCAACTCATTAAAGACATGATTCGACTTGAAATAGAGAATCTGAATGTCAATAATGAAGCAATTTCCAATGCACTAAAAAGACGTTATCAATAATGCATTGACAATAACTGTGGACACATTAAACATCTTTTATGAATTATCATGTTATTTAAATTTCCTAAATGAAACTTTTTTATCTATTTATATATGAATATTTGATCTTTTTCTTTCTCAATGTATATCATTTTGATTATTTCATTAAAGAAATGTCACCAAACAAACATAATATAGTTTATGAAAGTAGTCCATGTCAGGTGTTCTAATTAATTTCTAGAAAAAAATTTAAATCTGCTCCACAGTAAAAAGCATCAATTTCTAGGAAAGAAATTAGCAATACAACCAAAAATTAGCAGCTTTCCACATCTTCTTTCATAGGCTCTTCAATATTCGTCTGAACCCAATTAACTTCGAAAAAGAACTGGTTATTATGAATCGGATAGCTAAACAAAATGGAACGCCGAACATTCCATCAACAAATTCCATCATAAAGACTTGAACAAACATTCGAACAATCAAATTGATATGAAAACCAAACATAACACTAGTTACAGATGTTTAAGATACTATGGCACCATAACAAAGATCGCTAAACTTTTCGAAAATCAGTCAGAAAACACTCAAATCTCCTTTAAAACAGTAAACAATTTATCAAAATTTTGTGAATACAAAAGATATCCATTACACACAAATCGACTGACCTGTTCCCATCCTCAATGTGATGTTTGTTATGTTGGACAAAGCGGAAGAAAAATTTAAACTAGGTTCAATGAACATTTAAAACAAATCCAAAAACATAAAAATAGCCACATTATTAATACTTCCTCTCCATTCGCCAATCATATTCTCGATTCAAAACATAATTTCGACCCACATACAAATACGGAGGTGCTACATTTACGCGAGAAAGGTTTACACCTCGATCTTCTTGAAGCCTTAGAAATTAATAAAGCCATCAAGTCACCTAATCATACCTATGTCAATGAACAAACACATTTTGACAGTCTAACTTTCTTCAATTCTTTTCTCAACCCATAATTCTTTCACACACATGCACACACACACACACACAACTTCACCTCGATTATGGCTCTCTCACTTCTAAGAATCCATTTTACTCATAATTGAGCTTAGAAATTATGTTTACGGAGCCTTGGATGAGGGTTAACATTGCCTTGGTGTTTTTGTAGATCTTGCGAAGGCGTTTGATACCGTGAGTCACACCATACCACTATCGATACTTGAAAATAATGGGGTACGGGATAATTGTCTGAAACTTTTCAAAAGCTACCTTGATGAGCGCCAACAATGTGTCAAAATCAATGAAACCTACAGTGAGTTCAGGAAAATCGAGTGTAGTGTGCCTCAAGGTACAATGCTAGGACCTATACTTTTCTCGGTTTATGTGAACGGATTATTTTCAATACAGTCTGAAGGAAAAATAGTTAGCTTTGCTGATGATACGGTAATTCTTCACAAAAACTGGGTCAGTCTGAAAAACAAATTGGAAGTAGATATTTCTTTAATAAAAACAGATTACTAACTATCAATATTGATGAAACATTTTTTCTACCATTCACTACATATGAAACCACTCGGCCAGACTTTCAACACCTCACTTTGCCAGGTAACCTAAAAATGTATTCTGTAAATACCGTCAAATACATCGTAATTATGATAGATATGTATGCGATGGGATCATCATGTGTATTTAGTCCTCAAAAAACTTCGTTTTGTTCTCCAAATAAATGATATTCTTGACCTGAAACAGAAGAAAGCAATGTACTACAGTTTAGTGGAAAGTCACTCAAGCTAATGTCTTCTTGGATGGGGAGGTATATATGAAACTTACCTACGCCCACTCAGGGTTATTCGAAAGCGCTTCCTGAAACTGATGTTATCCAAAAGCTCAAGATTTCCGAGTGGAAATTTATATGAAGAATCTGGTGTTCTAGATGTCAGAAAGCTATACTTTGAAAAATCAATATCAGACAATATATGAATAGGGATAAACTAGTTAAACTTACCCACAATTATAATACAAGGCGTTACCTTCAATTTCAATGTCCCCGGACACACAAATCCATTGGACAAAGGAGTTATCATTATTGTACAAAATTGTACAATTGCCTACCACTAGACATTCTAAAAAGTCGACATATTTATTCATTTAAGAAAAAATATTTTAACACAATTGATACACTTCTGAAGAATCGACAACAAGTTTTATTGATAAAGGACCATTACGTGATTCCATGTTTAGACGACATACCTGAATAAGTGTGATTCTAACTATTTATATAAACCCGCATGTATAGTACACTTTCATCTATAATTTATATTAATCGATACCAATCAGCTTTTTATTTAGGAAATTTCTATTACAAGAGCAAAATCCCATAACGTAGCATTCTATATTTCATTTTGTATTGATAATAGAACCATTGTATGATTCCATGTTAGTATATATGTATGTTTGTGGAAAAGTGTTAGTATATCTGTAAACCTATAGGTATAGATACTACCTTTTCATTGTCATTTATATTATTCAAATTCATCCAAAATATTTATATTTATATTATAATGATAAAAACTCCTTCTTAGAATTGAGTAATTACTATCGTCATATTGATCTCATTTCTTCTGGTACACATATGTGAACCATCCCACTAACAAGTGTCAACTTCAGTGGGACATTCATGTGCTTATTTGCTACTTGTAGTCAATTACTGTAACCTGTAATTCATATGTAAACACCCGCAAATAAACACTATTCTATTCTATTATATTCTACCTAAACTCGATTTGGATCAATTTCAAATAAATTCATTTAATAAAATGAAATTAGTTGCTACGCCACCTTTCTTCATTTTTAAATTTATAGGATATCTGATGACCATACCTATTTCAACAAAATGATCTACCTCGTCAGTACAAGCTTTCTCGAGATGTCCTTCTGTACACCTCTCCAAGGTATCAATTTAGTTGATATCTTTTGTTTATTAATCAGTTGACATTTCAACTCCAATGTTTGTGTATGTCAGTGATGATATGTTTATTTTTGTGGTAAGTCTTCAGCTTCAACTGTTTACGGTCACCCTTGACGTTTCCATGTATATTTCAGAGAGCCTGAGAATAGCAAAATATTTTGCCGAAATGCATCGCTAATTTATTTTCTAGAAATAAATGGTTTTCTACTGAATAATATAGTTGTAATTTTCATAGCTTACTTCAAAAATGGTAACTTTCATAGGATAGTTATTTACAGTAACAACTACTCTAAGTTATTCAACGTTCAATAACTCAAAAACGATATAAGATACGGATGACATATGGTATACTTCTGAAACCAGGCAGAAAGATCATTCCAAAAATACAATAATATACAAGGTATCCGTTAAAAAATATATTTCCTGAAATCTGCACGCAACAGCATTTTTGATAGCTTTCATGAAAATTCAGTCATATTCACACAACTTTTAGATTTAACTTTTCTTTCTATAGGCAATTATAACGATGATGAGTGGTGGGTAGTTTAAAGTGAACCACCCGGTACATATAACCCCAAACCCGAGGTAGCTGCTGTGAATCGTTGGGGGAATCCCTTGACTGCCTTCCGTCTCCATGTTCAGAATAACTCCGAGCCTCCATTTTGTAGTGTCATCAAAACTACATATGTGTGCCAAGTTCCAACAGAACCGGTTCACAGGTGTAAAATCAATGAATCATCCTCTATTTTTCTAGCCTTGGGGGTGTATTTTTTTCAAATTCAAATGAGACGAACTTCGAAGCATACCCTATAGATTGAAAAATAATAATCTGTATCGGATAACCCAGTAGAAAGTTAAGCGAGGTAGAATCCGATAAGACTTTAGATTTAGTCATCAGTTCTGAAAGTAACTCCACTTCTTGTTACGTAAGAAGGAACAATATCCCTTTTGTTATGGAGGATGTTTATCATCCTGCATTAGATATAACAATCAACATGAATACTAATAGACATGAACAAAAGCAAAACCTGAAGGAATTCAAATACAACTACAGAAAAGCTGAATTTCATAGACTTTGCGAAATGGTGAGGGACACCGACTGGTCCAATGTAACAACAGAAAAAAATGTTAATGTAGCAGTAAATTTTTTTCATGGTAAATGGAATAAGATCATTGATGAATGTGTACCAAAGTATAATTTGTATAAAAACTCTAAGAAATATAAGGTTTGGTTCACAAATGAAATTAAAGAACTGCTGAAAGAGAAAGAGAGGTTAAAGGAAATTAAGATTTGTATCTGTTTATTATGCAGTACAGTTCAACAATTTGAGAAAAAAGATTGAAGCACTAATAAGATTGGAGGAGAGACTATACATTAGAAAAATTGAAAATGGGTTGGGTACAGACATGAATAATTTTTGGAATTTTGTGAATGACAGGAAAAACAATAATGATAGTATTGGAAACTATGTATATAAAGAAAACAAAATTGAGGACACTGAAACAGCAGAAGCATTTGCAACGTTTTTTGCAAGTCATCGTATCAGTCATGTTATGATTGTGTGAGTGGTGGTCCTGTAACAAATAATACGCTCAGCATGCAACAAGTTACACAGTCTGAATATGAAGAAGCAGTAAGGAAACTGAAACCTAAGAAGGCAGCTGGAATAGATGGTATTCCACCCTATATATTGAAAGGTGTAAGTGAGTGATTGGCAACACCACTGCTACATATCTTTAATTTAATCCTAACAACGAAAGAATTTCCGAGTTTATGGAAAACAGCTGTAGTTACTCCCATTCTCAAATCTGGTGACAAGATGGACATTGAGAATTTCAGGCCTATGTCAATAATGCCGGCACTTCCTAAATTATTCGAACAAATCATATATTCAAGATTATATGGATATGTTGAGAATATTATAACGCCTCAGCAACATGGATTTGTTACCAAAAGATCTGTAAATACAAATTTATTCAGCTTTGTTTGTACAGGGTATGAAACTATTGGGAGTAAATCACAAATCGATGTAATATTTACTGATTTTAAAAAGGCTTTTGACGGTGTACTATTAACAAAGTTGAATGAGTTTGGACTCTCTGATAGCACACTCAAAATGTTTGGAAGTTATCTTGACAATAGATTTTTAGTGGTCAAACATAATGGAAATACCTCAGGAAAATAAGGAGCTGATTCTGGAGTACCACAGGGTCCAATTTGGGTTCTCGAGCTGTTTATTATTTGCAGATGATCTCAAAATTTGAAAAAAAATAGAAACTATCAGAGACAGTGTTATGTTGCAGAAGGACTTACAATATGTTTGCGAGTGGAGTTGTAAAAATAAACTATTCTTCAATCTGAAAAAATGCAGTGTTAGGAGAATCACAAAGTTAAGAGAGCCGATAATATTTTATTACATGATGCGTGGAGAGGGGTTGCAGAGCGTTAGGGAAATGAGAGACCTGGGTATTACATATGATGATAGACTATGCTTTTCAAACCATGTAAAAAATGTAATTAAATCAGCAAACCGTATGTTAGGCTTCATAGTAAGACAAACATAAAAAAATTCCAATATAGAAGCTATAAAGATTTTGTACTACACTCTAGTCAGATCGAAACTTGAATTCGGACAGAAATTTGGTTAGGAGAATATCAAATCACACTTTTCAAAGTAGAAAAAATTCAAAACAAATTCTTGAGATTTCTGTACTACAAAAAATATCGTATCTATCCTGACTGCAGAATACAATTGAGAAATGAGTTCAGAATATTGCCTCTGGACAATAGAAGAAACCAAAATATATTAATATTTCTATACAAAATACTGAATCATAAAGTCAACTCTCCTGAACTCCTATCACGGATCAGATTTAATGTACCTGCAAGAAGAATGAGAAATTCTCTTATGTTCAATATACCCCTAGTTTGCATTGCAAGGTCCCCGCTTATAATCATCTTGCGATCAGCAATACATTCAACTTATTGATGGATATAGACAGTTTCAGTGAATGGTTTCAAAGAGATCGTTACACAGTATATCAAAAACTTCAATTAATATCATGTATTAGACTGTAAGCCATACAATTCGCATGTAAATTCTTAATTCAAATCTTTTTATCCATGTAATTAGGCCTTGTAGGCCTGTTCGAATAATAAATTAATAAATAAATGAACAAATAAGAAATAAAAACTCACTGGGTGAACAAACAAGCAACCCCAATTTTCCTATCCTTTTTTTTCTCAAAACCAAATGAAACCACCTTAGAAGTATACCCTATCCCTAAAAAAAAACACCAAAATCTTACTACTCCGTAAAAAGTTATACATAAAAAAAAAATATATACGCGTCGTCTAGAGAACCTCCTCCATTTTTTCGTCGGTTAAAAGAAAGCGTGAAAAGACTCAATATTTTTATCATTCAAGGGGCCGTGTCATTGAAGTAAGTCCGTTTGGTAGGGTGAAAGTCCATCCCTCAAAAACCCCAAATTCCAAATATTTTTGAAATCGAGCAGAGCCCACTCCAGTACGAAGTGACTAGTACTCATCTGACAAAGCGGAAGACGATTTGGTTGAGGCACACTACTCAAAACCTATTTTTGAAAATGTTGGGCCCCAAAATCGATCATCGCAAAAATTTGACGTCTCCTATATGCTCAATTCTTGGTTCATTTACTATGTTATGGTCTTTACATCGGGAAAATCCGAGTGGAAGACATTTTTAGTAGGGCCCGGCCTCAGAATTGACCAAATAAACAAATTCAAAAACTCGCGGGAGCGGCTAAGTTGAAAAATCGAAAACTGCACTTGGGTTCAATCTTATGCTTTCACATTTTCAATGCAGCTTCTTCAGGGGCCAGAAAACCTACTTTCCAAAGGAAAGGCTTTTTGACCAACTTTTCACCCCTTCCCCCCCTTTGAATTTTTCTATTTTCTCTGTTTATTCCTGGTGATATTTTTCGTCAGAGAATGAATTATACCGGAATCATTTTTGATAATTTTCAGGTAAAAATTGTTTATAACTTTATTTATTTATTTTTTGGTAAGAATTGTTTATTACTTTATTTATTTATATACCGTTAACGAGCCTAACAACAAATAATTCTTTTGATGGCATTAATTCAAGTTCATTTATGTGCTCTTCCTCGCTCAAATAGATTATTTGGGCCGGCGGGGGTTGAAAGGTATTCATGTTATCATTAACTACTAGTTGAGGTAAGTTTATCAAACTTTATACACTGAATTATCGATGAGAAAAATTTTCTAACGATAAAGATTACCAGGAATAAACACATAAAATAGAGGAAATTCAAAGGGGCGGGAAGGGGTGGAAAAATGGCCAAGAAGGCTTCCCTTTGGAAATAAGGTTTTCTGGCCCCTAAAGGAGCTCCATGTAGAATTTGGAAGCTTAAGATTGAACCCAAGTGCAGTTTCCGATTTTTCAACTTTGGCGCTCCCGCGAGTTTTTCAATTTGTTTATTTGGTCAACCGTGAGGCCGGGCCCTACTGAAAGAGTCTTCCACTAGGATTTTCGCGATGTGAAGACCATAACAAAGTGAAGTAACACAAAATTAAACATATAGGAGACGTCGAATTTTTGCGATGAAATTTTCAAAAATAGATTTCGAGTAGTGCGTCTCAACCAAATCGTCTTCCGCTTTGTCAGATGATTACTAGTCACTTTCTTAACAAAATAATGATAACAGAAGACATATAGAAATCGTCGAAAAAGTCGATAGACATTTTCCCTTCGTACTGGAGTGGGCCCTGCCCGATTTCAAATTATTTGGAATTTGGGGTTTTCGAGGGATGGACTTTAATCTCACCATCGCGGTTTTAGACCCGCTGCTCTCTAACTATTAGCGTACGCTGCCAAAAATATGTAGAGTGTCATTTGTAAAAATGGTGGTATTTCTCTTGCAGCAGGTTATGATTCCACTGTTCATGATCCATAATTCGGGTGCAATCACAGATTTTGATGTGGTTTTGATGTCTGTTCACTCACAATCATATACGATCTAATGTTTGAATTTCCATTGTGATAATGATATATGGGTAAATGAACGAAATTATTATAGAATCATATATTGATATTTAATTACAGACGCTATCCACCACTTCATTATTTAATTACTTGGCTTGAGTCATGCACACTTAAAATTTCGGGTTTGAAGTTGATCGATAATCCTATATATGATTGACACCAGCGGATAGACCAATATAATTCCATGAGGTGTACATGCGTGAATGTTTTCATGCATCACATTAACCCTCATCATCTTCGTTACTAACACATAATTCAATTTAGAAGTGTGAATCGCCGGTTTCGAACAAGGACTGGTGGCTCAATTGACTGAGCGTTCGACTAGAAATCGAAAGGTCCCAGGTTCGAATCCTGGCCGATCCATATTTTTATTGTTCAGTTTGTAACAAAATTCAAGTTAATTGTTGTAATAGAATACCCAGACTATTCAGTGAAGAGCGGTGTGGAGTTCTTTGGACCGTCTTGCTAGTTTAAAATTTTTTATGTTTCAAGCAAAGTTTCAGAAATTGTGAATTTGAATGGACGAGGGAATTTTTAGTTAAACTAGGACAAAAATTCAAATTCCCTATTAAATAATGATTGCAAATCAAATAACTTTCCTTCTGTAAATACCTACAACAATAAAACAAATACCAACTTATAACAATATATTCACAAAATTTGCATCTTTTCCAATTCTTTAACATTCATTGAATTCAAGATTTATTTAAATTCCAACGCAAGAAAACCAATACTGTTATCGTTTGCTGAACCTGTCGGTTTATCGATGTCGATGTACCTTGATTGTATTTTTGTGTAGCACGTAGCTAGACTATACGAAGTTGTTTGGCTCGCAATCAGGGGGTACTTATAGCTGCTGGGCGACCGATCAGGTGGACACAAGCATCAGCTTCTGGTCCATCGAGTGTGTTCTCAGCGATTTAACATGAAAAACAATATTGTTTGTGTCAGAATTTGATACACAATAAATTCTACTTCTTGAAACTTGGAATATTTTCAATGCACTCCTCAACTCATTGTTGTTACAATTGAGTGTAATCTCATCAAGAGATTATTACTTAAAATTAATTGAGTATACAAATGAGTAATATCCGATACTGAAATTGAAGAATTATTTTAATAATTTTTATGAATTAATAAAAATTGATCTTTGTTTTATATATGGAAAAGATGATTTTTTCTCTGATCTTGAGCAACCAAGATCAAACGTTATCAAGAATTAAAAATCAGAACTTGGTACAATCAAGTTTGTTGAATTTGATATACGAAAATGACTTCAATTTCAGCGATATTCAAGAAAGGTATATGAGAATCAATGTTTGACCAGCCGTCAAATGCTTATTCAAAAAGGTTTCTATAAATTCAAAGACAAATTCCAAGTACCAAATTTATACATGAAATATATATATATATATATATATATATATATATATATGATCACTTCAATCACATCAAAATCACAGCTCGGTGATTATTATCACCAAATATGGAACCATACCAAAGGTAAATAAAAACTCATGGAATTTTTTTTTTTCTACAACTATTTCATACCAAATACAGCGTAAGTGATATCATATATTTGTGAAACCCTCATTGAATCTCAATAGAGCCTTGTCAGGACAAGCAATCCAACCTGATAAGACCGAACACCGATATTTCAATTCAATCAGACATACTACATGTGGGATTCATAATTCTCACAGAATTCTTCAAAAATATAAAGTGAACCACACTGCTATTTTCAGTCAGATTGACCTGAATAAATCTAATCACTGTTTTCTTAAGCAAAATGTGTAGATAACTTCAGATATTTCCTTTGTGAAGAATTATCTGACGTTCTCTTTAAAATTATTTGAATGTGACATATTTCAAATATCTTTGGTCCAAACATCGTTTTCAATACGTACCTCCTTGAGATCACTCACAACTCACTGATTCGAAATCATATTCGCGGAGAAGGGAATATGCTCTTTTTAATAAATTATTTCAACATAGCATATTCTACTCTGTTAATTAATGGCCGACGAGCTTCAGAAAACAATATATCTTAATTGCCGAAAGATCAGGAAAGGGACGAGAATGTCACGCACATCGCCTTAAATATCATCGTACTGTCAGATCCCCTTCTAAGCCGTAATGATTGTTTCATTGCCCACGGTTAGATGTCGCTAAGATTTCCAATAAGGAAATGAATCTCGAGCATATCAATAAGAAATGTAACAGATATATCGTTACAAGTTCTAGTTTTCATTCTCTGGTCTGAATGCCACGAACTATTTTCCATTGACATATATGATGAATTTCTCCGCATTCACTCTTTGCATCCTGTTAATTATCATACATCGGATATTTAATTCCATACCAATATTTTAATTGTTTTCAGAACGACTGGGAGCCCCCAGGCCAAATCACCAGCAGGCAGCAGTCAAGGAGCTCTCCCGCCAGAGGCTCGCACGCCGACTGCCCCTGCGAACAAGGCTCTCCACAATGTCAAGGGGGACCATCCATCGGTAAGCCAGGATGTAAGCATGATCTGTTTTCTACCTACTTCTTTAGTCTCTAAGTGTGATGCTGTTATGCTCGAGAAGTCTCAAATCGCGCACTCAAAAATAATCAGTTGGAAATCTATGCTCTGTCATTTTAACAGAAATAAGACGTGCCTTTTGCCTTCACCACCGATTACATCGGGCCGAAGCTTGGAATATTTTTGGAATCGAGAAAAGGCAATGCTTTAATGAGTGTATTATAATGGTTGGTTTCAAAAACCGTCGAAAATGCTTTAGTACTAGTCCAGTCGTCTTAGTCAAAATTAGGTAAGAATCTCTGGATTTGAGATACCCAGCTGAATATTTGTATAAACTCGTATTTTTGGCGTTCTGAAAGTTGTTCATTGAAATTTGAGGTCAAAAGTCACAAAAATAGATTTTTTGCAAATATCTCATTTCCTATGGGTTTTTCGCTATTTGTATTCATTATCAATATTGTAGAGAATTGAATTCCCTACAACTTTTGTCGAGAAAAATTTTTATACGTTGAATCGTTTCCGAGATAGATGGCGGAGAGCGCGCGGTTAGAGCATAATGTAAGGTCAACCGGTATAGTCTCGGTCAAAACACGCTATATTGAGTTCATTGATTATTGATAAATAAATAATTAATAATAATTTTCATTTGTTATCAACTACTACATTATATTTAATCATTTTTTTCATTAATTGAATCTATCTATTCAATAATACTTACGAGTCCGGACCTGAACTAGTAGGTGTAGTACACTCATTGATCAGCTCCGCAGAAAAACGACAATAAGTCTTTTCTCAAACCATATTAATTATCAAATTCAAAGTGAACAGTGAAGTTAGGAGCCACTCATCAATTTTCTACTGAACTGTGAGTCTATAACAAGAATTTGATTCACTATCAATTAACAAAGTGCCAGATCTCCAACAATACGGATAAAATCAGCTGGCAAACACTGTTTTTGCCCAGCAATCTTGTCGCCGAAACTGATGGAGGCAGGGGCGTACTCAGTTACAATTGGAACAACATAACGAGTTGAAATAATGTTGGCAACAGAACAGGGGGTTTCTGACTACAGGAACCCCCAAAACCCACAAACAGACTCCACACCATCAAACATTAACACTCAACAACACTGAATCAACAAGTAATAACAAGTTTTCCGAACAAAAACCAAGCCATTCTTTTCAATGCAATCAATGAAACGAGAATACAAGATTACATAGTAGCACTTGGTTCTATTATCCAACCAAAACATATAATATTTGCGTCTAGAATATCAAATAATAGGATATGTGTGTATCTCTCGAATACTGAAATAGTGGAATCATTCATGAATGAACATGGCCACATCGTCATCAACAATGAAATCCTTCGTGCAAGAAAAATGATAACTCCCTCAGAAAGACTCATTTTGTCAAATGTAAGTCCCACCATTCCACATATCGTATTAGAGCAAAAACTAAGACAGATCGGCCTGAAGCTGATGTCCCCAACAACTTTCCTCAGAATGAACATTGCCGATCCCCAATATTCGCATATACTCAGCTTCAGAAGACAAATATACATATCCCCTCCCGAACACATCACCATCCCTGACTCCATTGTGATTGCACATGAAAACACATCATACCGTATATTTTTATCAACAAACACCTTAATGTGTCACCAATGCCAACAGCATGGGCATATAGCGGCACAATGCACTCTACCCCAACCAACAACAATTCCAGAGGAAAACCCCATCATGGAAGATAACAACGAAGTTCAAACGTTACACCCACCTCCACAAAAACCAAAAAACAAGGACACCACAGTAGAAACACAAATATCACACAAAAGAAGCTTAGCAGAAATCCAAACACCCCCAACTAAAAAGGAAAACGAACCTCAACCAAATTTTGAAAATTTCCGACAACCAATATCTACCAACCTGAAGAAACCCCGAGCAAGTACTTCGACAGAAAACCTGTCCATAATGAGCGAACAACTACTTTTATGCAGAAAATATTTCGAAGAAAGCAAAGAGACACTAATACTGAATTATCAGCAATTTACAGATTTCATGGAAAATGTACACGGAACTAGTGACCCTCTCAGCGTAGCCCAACAATACACAAATGACATAGACGCTCTAATCAACATTATCACTGAAACTTACCCCTTTTTCACACAAAGAAGCATGAAATCGAAATGCACAAAACTAAAAAAACGCCTGAAGAAACAACAGCTCATAATCTCAAATCCTACACCTTATTCCGATGCAGATAGCGAAATTTCATCCCAAGAATCATACTAAAAGACATCATAGTTAGTTGTTTTTAATTTTAAAAAGATATAAAATTCATTAACCTAGAGAAGATGTTCATACTACAATGGAACCTCAACGGAGTATACACCCAATTAGAAATGCTGAAATTACTTATATCAAATCATCAACCCAAAATAATATGCCTGCAAGAAACACATTTCAAAGACAACAATACCTTTAAAAAAAAAGTATACCAAAAAATAGAACTGAACAAACCAGAGCCAGTGGCGGCGTCCCACCTATATACATAAATCTATAGAGGCCAAAGAAATCAATATTAATACAAACCTGGAAGCAAAAATACGAAATCGATATTCCACAGAAAATATATATCTGTAATGTATACATACCACCTAACCATGATATTAACTACATCGAACTGAACAATTTGTTAGAACAAATTCCAAAACCGAGAATAATACTAGGAGATTTCAACAGCCACAATATATCATGGGGCTGTGAAACAACCAACACCAGAGGTAGAATATTAGAGCAAATACTGAATGATCAAAATCTGATTATATTGAATAACGGGGAAAAAACTCGTTTTAACATAAATGGAATATCCAGTGCGCTCGACTTGAGCATATGTGATCCGTCAATCAAAGTACACCTAATATTTGAAATACTCGAAGATCTTTATGGTAGTGACCACTACCCAATATTATTACACAATAAAAAGACTAGGATTGATGTGAAGCATACTCCCAAGTGGAAATTCAAGAAAGCGAACTGGAACCTATTCCAGACAGGAATAGAAACAAAAATATCGGAGATCGAACATAACGATGATGACGACATCAATGAATAAGTAACGAAGTTCACAAAAACAATTATCGAAGCAGCAAATATAGCTATCGGAAAAACAAAAATCATGCTGCATAGAAATCCTGTACCCTGGTGGAACGCTGCATGTGAAAATACCAACAAAGAATCAAAAAGAGCACTGAACAAATACATAAGACATACAACCACAGAGAATCTATTATCATTCAAAGAAGCGAGAGCTAAAGCAAGATGGACTATGAAAAACAGTCGAAAAGAATCTTGGAAGAACTATGTATCCACTATAAATAGCTCGACTCCTCTCAATACGGTTTGGGACAAAATACGAAGAATTAAAGGAACTAATGCAACAACAAATATCACCCAAATAAAACAACAAGATGAAGTCACAACTACAGCAGAAGGAATTGCAGAAATGTTAGCGAAAACATACCAAGAACATTCAAGCAATGCAAGCTATACAGAGGAATTTAGGGAGATAAAAAGAAGAGAAGAAGAAGAATTTGAACCTTTCGAAAAAGAACCGAAAACAAACGACCCATTGAACATCCCTATCACAATGGAGGAGCTCAAAGACGCACTCAAAAGCCTCAAAAACTCGAGCACTGGACCAGATACAAAACCTCCCACCCAGTGCAATAAACCACCTCCTCCACCTTTACAACAAAATATTCCTCGACAACAAATTCCCCTCATCATGGACCGAGGCAACGATAATACCTATCCTCAAACCCCTACAACCAAAAACCGACCCAGAATCATACCGACCGATTTCTTTCCAAAAATTTCAATAACTAAAAAAGAAGGGTTTGTCAACAAACAAACAACCATCGCAACATTCTTCGACATAAGCAAGGCATACGATACAGTTTGGAGAAAATATATCATAAGGAAACTGGATACTTGGGGTGTGAATGGCAACATGTTACAGTTTATCCACAATTTCCTCAAAGAAATAATTTTCAGAGTAAAAGTCAATGGAAAACTTTCAAAAATACATACACAACAAAACGGTATCCCACAAGGATCTGTTCTTAGTTGCACACTCTTCCTAGTAGCAATAAACGATGTTGTAATGGATATTCAACAACCCGTTCAAGCCAGACTCTACGCAGATGATCTAATATTATACATCAGGGGAAAAAACCTTAATACCATGCAACAAAACACACAGCAAGCTATCACCAAAGTAGAGAACTGGTTGAGAAATACAGGCCTGAAACTTAATGAACAAAATACGAAATGTATTCTCTTCTCGAAAAAACAGGAACCTCGATCTCCAATTCTGAAACTCAACAATAAAACCATCCAACCCGACAAAGAAATGAAATACCTAGGGATGATATTAGACCAAAAAATCAGCTGGGATAATCACATCCAGAATCTCAAAAGAATCGCACAAAACGGACTCAATCTCCTGAAAGTCTTGGGCAACAATCATTGGGGTTCTGATAGTGAAATGTTACTTACAATATACAGAGCCTTGATTAGATCCCGAATTGATTATGGTTCCATTGTGTATGCCTCAGCCAGAAAATCAACACTGAAAATACTGGATCCTGTCCATAACACTGCTTTGAGAATAGCTCTAGGGGCGTATAGAACGAGTCCAACAGAGAGCCTCTATAGTGAAGCCGGCGAACCATCCTTATTATTGAGGAGAGAATATCTCAGTGTAGCTTATGCTACAAACATCCTCTGCAATAGAAAGCACCCTGTATACCAAAACGTATTTGCACAAAGTTTCAATACAATATTTCAGGAAAAAACACGAACAACACCACCTTTCTATGAGAGAATAAATAGATATGTGAAAAAATTCAAAATCTCCTTCCCACCAGTTTATCCCATCAGCAAATCCAATATCCCTCCTTGGCTAATTGAAACACCACAAACCAACACAATCCTAAACCGTTTCAATAAAAATGAAACACCTACCACCCTAATCATAACACATTTCAGACGAATAATCAATGACCATGAAGACTTCACACACATATATACAGACGCATCGAAATACGATGAGAAGGTATCAGCTGCAATAGTTATTAACGACACATCAGAAGGATTCAAACTAACTGGAAAAAGCACCATATATACAGAGGAAACATACGACATCCTTCAGGCTATTATTTACAGCAAACAACGCAACATCAGCAAAACACTTATAATAAGCGATTCCTTGAGCGCAATTACCAGTATACAACCTATGTACCAAGAAAATCCCCTTATTACTACACTAAAAGAAGAACTACACGAAGCAACTCTACAAAACCGAGAAATTAAATTTCTATGGATTCCTTCACATATTGGAATACAAGGCAACGAGAAAGCTGATGAAGTTGCTCGGAAAACACACGACGAACCAAATATAACCCAAGAAATCCCAACAACACACAATGATATCAGAACATATCTGAAGATGATAACAAAAAAATACTGGGAAAATGAATGGCAACAGAGCCAAAGCAAACTGAGAGAGATAAAGGATTCCACTTCACCATGGAAAAATAACCCCAAACAAAGAAGATATCAAACAATTCTTTCAAGACTGCGCATCGGCCACACCAAATACTCCCATCAATACCTTTCAGCAGGAGAAGACTCCAACATATGTGACATGTGTGAAGTGCAAAACAGTGTGAAACATTTCCTGGTAGAATGCCCTAAATACTTTAAAGAAAGACTCAAAAATAATATAGGCCATACTCTCCGTATAGTAATAGGAGAAAACTGTAATATCTCAAATCTAATAGCGTACTTAAATGACATCAATATAATGAATAAGATACAATGTAATTGAAATATATGTTCTGTTCCGTTGCTAATAACCCTACGTAAAATAAAATTAAAAAAAAAAAATAATACAACCGATTCCTAAAATTAAAAAATAATTAAGGGACAAACTTTAATTACATTTTAATTATATTCTCTCTTCCACTCATTATAATTTAAGTAGACAATAATGGAGTACATATTCTTTGAACTCCGTGAACTCTTAAATTCTTTCATAACGTTGAAAATTATACTTGGGAATTATACCTGGACATTAGGACCCTTCTTATATAGTACGAACCTTTCTATTTATAGCCATCATCTTGATTATTATCGAGTTCAAACTTGGTTAGGGCATGATTTGGAACCCCAGGAGTTGGGTTGGATAATGCGTAACAGATTCCTGGAACCAATCACGACAATTTTAGCACCTGCTCCAGAGGAATTGCTCAACACAATCTTCTGCAACTGCAAGAGTGATTGTGGTTCACGTTGTGGATGCAGGAAATCGGAGTTGCAGTGCTCTTCAGCTTGTGGTCAGTGTAATGGGCAAGCTTGTTTCAATTCTTCACCATGTCAGAGCGATGTAAATGGAGACATAACCTTCGATCCCGAAATCATGGATGACCTAGAGATAAATTTCGTCGAAGATGCTATAGAAGAAGACTTCGAAACACCACAGCGGTTGAGAGACGACGATAAAGAAGAAGATAATTGAAATTATAATAAGTTGCAGTTCATGTAATTTTTATTCTATTCGGAATAGAATGGTATTTCTAATAAAATCATAAATTAAGAATTCATTTCTTTCTTTTATTTCAATTATTTAAGGAGTTATTGATATAAATTACATTAGAATTAGAATATTATTTGGGTATTTTCCTTAACAATTCTATAACTACACGGGCAGGTACGTGTTATTGTATGAATAAATACCCAATTAAAAATAGATACGAAAGTAAAAAAATTATTAAATATAATGTAATATTTGATAACAAACCGGTTGATCTTATGTTATGCTCTAACCGCGCGCTCTCGGCCCTCTATCTCAAAAACGATATAAACGTATAAAAAAAATTCGAAGCAAAAGTTGTAGGGAATCTAATTCTCTACAATATTAATGATGAATACAAATAGCGGAAAACCCATAGAAAATGAGATAGTTGCGAAAAATCGATTTTTGTGATCTTTGACCTCAAATTTTAAAAGACGCGTACACCCTACCATATGTAGGTTTTGAGACAACTTTCAGAATGCCGAAATACAAGTTTATACAAATATTCAGCAGGGTATCTCAAATTCCGAGGTGAACTCACTAAGATGACTGGACTATACCGTTAATGTTACCTGTCCGCCGGTAAAGTAATCTTGCATTTGAAATTTTGCCCACTTCCACTCTTCTGATTGAACTGAAATTTGGCATGCGTGTATGGTTTGCAAGACAATTTAACAGTATAAAAATAGTGGACGTGTTTGGTGATCTTATGTCAGAATTAATTACAAATTGCTGTCTAGGGATTTAGGGGTCAGAACACAACAATTCAAGATGGCAAGTTTTTGTTAAATATGGCTAAAATCTATTCAAAATTGAGATTTGTGAACTCTTGTGTCAAAGACCTTTCTTCAAAATTTAATCATTCAAGATAAGAAATCTAATATGTCTTCTGAGATCCAGGGTAAAATTTTTTTTCATTCAAGGTTAAATATGGCGTACAATTCATTGAAAAATATTTCTATTCAATATTCAATTGAGAATGTCTCCTTTCCCAATATGATTACCTCCCAAGAGGTACTCTTGAACGATGGAAGATGGTGACTAAAGTTCATCTTTCAGTCGCAATCGCAGTTGATTCCACATCTGATTTTATATAAACATCATGTTCATATTATCAAACTAATCAATTTTGAACAGCATTTATGATGATCTGTTTTTCTATCATGTTTATTGTTCGTGACAGTGGTGAGTGATTACTTACCTACCTAGGTATAGCACCAGTGCATTTTTTTTTTCGGTTAGATTCCAATTTCATTTAATACTTATACTTGTATCATTTTTCCGGTTGATGTTTCTTGGGAATGCTTGGTGGAATAAATTATGTGAATGTCCAAGTTGTATTCGATGTTGAATGTTTATAAGTGTTGTCTATATTGTATCTTATAGTTATTGTTTGTTATATTGATGTTTATATGGTACATATATGTCGGTCAGAGTGGTAGAAAAATAAAAACAAGAGTTGGTGAACATGTTAAACTGATTGAGAGTTCTAGAAACCCACACATAGAGGATTATAATACCAAAAGTTCATTTGCTAACCATATTCTTAATTACAACCATACTTTTGATATAGAGACTGATTTGGATATTTTACATGTTTGCCAAAAGGGTTCTCTACTCAATTTTCTTGAAATATTTGAGATCAATGCCGTCATAAACAATCCGAGTGTTATTTCCTTAAACGAACAAGTACAGTTTGATTGTCGTAAGTTTTTTAATTCCCTTACATTTCATTAGAACTTTTTCCTTCCTTGATCTCCGATAAACCAATTGTTCTACGTCATAGTGCATTCGTTCGTTTGGACAGGGCCATTCCTGTTTGCTCTGTGGTGTTTTTCCTTTTTCAGTACAAGTTGCACTTCGGGTTGTTTTGTTGTAATAACTAGTCTGTCATATACATACTGTTCTTTATTTTGATACATAATTGTTCCACTCTTATGGATATATATAAATTTGTAAATATGGATAGGTGACATCCGAGCTCTACGCATGGTATAGTTACCGCTTTGGTTTTGATTTACATCTAGTTCAATTTTGTTCCGTGCATGGAGTTCTCTTGTCGTCGTTCCATGGCTAGGTTCGACAATTCAGTCTGACAGATGGTTGGCTCTTTGTGTGCTGTCAATCACCGCCATTGCATTTGTTGTTTTCCTCATGTCTTCGAATTATTTTTGTATCGGCTGAAGTTTTCGGCCCTCCCAAGTTTAAGTATGGGACGCACCCTTGAAGGGGATTTCCCATTTTCCCAATTGGTCTACGTTATAAACATGGGAATTATATAAAAATTTTTAGTAACATTAACCTACAAAACTAATTTTTTGAATTTTTTCATCTCCATGTAAGTAGCACTTATCATATCATATTACCCATGTAACTAAGTCTTTGTTCTTCTTTTATTGTAGAATACTTTTATATATGCTGATGATGAACCTATAGAGGTTCGAAACATGTTCAATAATCGATGGTATTGACCTAATCGATTTTAATATTATATTGTGGAGACGACTTCGTGTTTTTCTTCTTCATAAAATTATACCACTCCACTTCGAGATACAATGGACTTCTACCACAGGTTTATATGGTACAGTAAATCATGTCATAGAAAAATTATGAGTATGGTATTTTTTCGCAGAATAGTTCAACACGAAATTTTGCATTACATTTTCTAGCTCATTCGGTAAGTTAATGAATGGAATTATGAATAAAGACATTTAAAAAAATGTATGAGCTCTTTTCAACTCCATAAGTTTATTTCATATTTTTCAAGAGAAGGTAAAAACGAACCACTAATGCTTTCACACCGGTATCCGTCCTTATGCCCATCTGCAATTCTGAAACTCCTGGAATATATAGCCTTCAATTTAATCAATTGTGATTTAGCACGGATTTCATTGACTCCGAACCCTTTTGAAAAGGAAACTTATATTTTGTTTTTGGATTTCATGGAGATGAAACGATCACTATAATTTTGTCCTATTATATTAGTTGATATCAACATTATTTCAGCATCCAAATAAATCGGTGCCCAATTTTCAATCAAATTCATCAGAATGAAGAAAATGAAAGTACCTAATTTATGAGTCAAAGATTGAAATTATGCTCAAAAAGTTACATGAATGGTTAAAAAAGTCCAATGTTGGTAATTTTTTTGTTGGTCACCTCAAATTAACAGAAATAAAATAACTAATCGCAAGTTGAATAGATAGTTGATCAAGTGACGGATCTGGGAGACACACTGCATTCAGAAGGGTCTGGCAAATTGTCCTGATTCACAGTGTACTCTCACTTTTTATTCTTCTCTAAAATCTGATGTAAAACCAAATGGCAGTTGAAATTGGTAGTATCTTCGGTATTCTCGCAATATTGAAGTTTCATTATTCTGTAAACAAGCAAAATTCAAGTAAACACCGCACACTCATGTATTTCTGATAAAATAATCCAATTTTCGAGATGAATTCACCTATAAGGCGCGTTATATAGGTACCCGGATAAATTGGAAAAAGCACGCACTTTTTCCACTATTTCAATAACAAATTATATCTATTTACTTTCGTAAATTGGGGTGTGGAAACAGAACTATATCGTGCTTAGAAGATTGTATTGATCCGAATAGAAATCATACTTTTTTGTCGACTCGAATAGGGATACAAGTTTTTGAGGGAATATCTGAGTTAGTTCTCAGAACTTAGTAATGGCTACTAATGGCATATATCGGTGGACACCAGTGGCTGGTCAGGTTGACGAGTGCCTTATGTTGTATGGCTGACCACCTGCCAATGAAGGAGCGCGTGAAAAATGCCACGATCAACTGCAGGCGTTATTTCAATGAGTACGAGATATAACGATAGATATGCCGTCCCTTGGAGGGGACGTTGAGCTAGCGGTCCCGAATTGAATGTTGAGCTCGTTGTATATCTGAAACAACAGAGGATTCGGCAAATTTCCGGTTGGACGTCGGTGATTAGCCTATGTAGTAGTAACAGGTCGACGATAAATCCAAAAGAAAGGAACGAATGGCATTTATCGAAAATGGAATAATGAATCAATTTTTTTTATTTTGTTCACGAGTTTGACAAAAAAACATTGATGCATTTTCAAATCTAAATGAAACGAGTCAGTTCATTCACACTCAAAAAACCCATCTTTGCGTTGAACTCCCCCATAAGTGGACTTATTTTTCATTGTATTGTTTATTCAAGCATCATCCTAATGTCATTGTCGAATTGTTCTGAGTCTTTTCCATTACTTTCAGAAGTTGGCGCGGAGAGTTGGATTACTTTCAGATTACTTCATTTTGCACTGAATTTGATTATTGCTTCTTTCGGTATAGGCACGAAATTGAGCACAGTTTACTTCCTCAGTTGATCTTATGGCAACTCGATTCTACTATATGTCTTATCCGGCATAATAAATTTGGTGTTCATCAACGGTATATTGTCCGGTGCCTGATCTTTCCATTTCACCTTTATAGCTGGGATACCAATATTGAGTCGTCGCATTCCTTGTTTTTCCATCCTGGAACATACTACTAACGTTCCATGTACCTGTTATCTTCAATTCCTGAACTTTCAGAATATCACCTGCACACAGAAAAAAACAACAAATTGTGGAATCAATTAAAATTTATTTGAATCAAACAAATAAAAGTGTCGTATATGCACAACAAAATATCTCAAAATAGTAGAATTATTTCTTGATTTCGAATCAAATTTGAAGTTTCAATCAACTGAAACTAATTTGCATGAACGAAATATCTCATTCAACCAACTCTATTCATAATCCCTCGATTTAGCAGAAATGTTGTTTCAACCATGTGATTATTTTGTTGAATCAGATCTACAAAATTCAATAAACTGTCAATTCAATGAAAACTTCTTTAACAAAAAATGAAACCGACGAAAATGGAAATTGAATAGCAAAAAATATCCCCTCTTAGTCTTAATAACTAAGCTCCTAAACTAATATAAGTAACTAATTTTGAGTCGGCGCCAAACAAACTAGCAATTGAATTAGGTATGGCGTAAAATGATGGCAGCAGAATACACGGTGGCGTTTTGATATTTTTTTCAAAAAATGTAATGATCTTTGTTTGAATTTTTGATTCGCACCGACTCAAAATTAGGGTCTTACATTAGTTTAGGAGCTTAGTTATTAAGACTAAAAGGGGTTATTTTTTGCTTTTCAGTTTCTTTTCTCGTCAGTTTAATTTTTTGTCAAAAAAAAATTAATTCCTAATTTTTTGGCAAAAATCTACTAATTACTACTTACTCAATTAACGATTAAGGTATCCATTATGTTGTAGTGTTATCAGAACTACATATGTGTGCCAAGTTACAAGAGAATCGGTACAGACGTGGAAAGTCAATCACCCCCCATTTTTCTACCCTCAGGGGTGGATAATTTTTCTTCAAATTCAAATATGCCCAACTTTGAAGTATACCCTATACAATAAAAAATGAATCATATAAATCGGATAACCTAGTACAAAGTTATGCCTGATAAAATCGGTTAACGGGCCAAAATTCAGAGAGTGAATGAAAAATATCCTCCATTTGACTACCCTTAGGGATTGCAATTCATTCCAATTCCAAATGGGACCAACTTCGAAGTACAACCTATCCAATGATTTCGTCGGTTAATAAAATGAGCTGATCTCTGCACTAAAAATATTTATCGAAATGAGTGAACATTTTGTTAATCCACTGAATTGGCAAATATGGCAACTGAGCATGAGAGCTTACACCATACATTCAAGTCCATACGTCGCAACGATGCTAAGTCAGAAACAGGTGTGCGAAAGCTTCGCCATCTAATGCATATAATTCAAACAATATAACATTCTTCAATATATTTTCGTTGTTTGATTCAAATAAATATCTTATTTGTGTTGAAACAATTGTCCATTGAATATTAGTTGGAGATTGTTTCAATAGATGAACATATATTCAAATCAAAGAAATGTTAGCATTGCATTGAGAAATCCTTTTTGTCACCGCGATATAATGATTCAATCAATCGAAAATACCTGTGTTTTGGGAAGAATTTTATTTAGTCGGGTCAAGCCAATAAAAGTGACCAAATGAATTTGGTTGAATTAACAATTATTTTTTTCTGTGCACCAAGGATTTCCCGCACCCTTCCCTCGCTCAAAGGGGTCTGGAAATGAGGACTGTGTAATGTTTCTCATTCATGATGATATCGAGGGAAGGTATACCTAGGTAGTTGCCCTTCTATATTTATGGATCCAGTCAACCGTGCTGGGTCAGATACTGTTTACAGCCGCTTCTCTGATGCTTTAGGATATTTTATTCTTCTGCTACCATCCATAAGTGGGAGACTTTTCTTTCCGCCACCTGGGAATGCGCACAATGTGGAACCAGCAACTTTGTCGTCATTGTCATGCATTGTTTGTAGTAATATCCAATCTATATTCCGACCAAACTTGCCAAATTTTTATTTGCCCACCTTTTATCGCATCAACATTGTTCAAATATGGAATCACCTTATTGATAGAGTTGATTAGGCTCCATGAGCTTTTTGGTACTAAATACGCGCGAAACATCAGAACATAACCTCAAAAGATGTGTTATTGTTTTGTCGAATGTCAAATACAGTATTCGAACTATAAAGTATCAGCTATGTGAAAACTGATATCACTACACACTCCCAACAAGCTCAAATAATAACTATAACGATTGCATCTTTCAATTCTGAATGATTCTCCTAGTTTTAACAAGACGTGAATATAACGACAAAAATTTTTTACCCCAATGTCATCATAATAACCACTTTTGAGATGCGACTTAACAATAAGGGATATAATTTAGAGATGATATTATTGATAGATGTTGCCTTCACTTCATTTGTGTATTAGTCATGAAGTCTATGATACTCGATCCGGTCTTCTATCTACTTTGATGAGTATTTTCTTGGAGTATCGACCGAGTCATTAAATTGCGCGACATGCCAAATTGTTGCAATTAATCATTTCAATATTAGGATAGAGTCTCTAGATAAATATTGGTTGATAGTGTGAAAACTGCTTTAGGAATTGTCGTTAATAATTTCTCTCGATTGAAAAAATAGGAGGAATAATAACGAGACCAACAAATTTCGAATGTCAATTGTTTTCGTTATAATTTCACGACATCTGGTATCAGTAAATAACTACATTCATAAACTTTTTTCCGAAATATATAGTGCAAATCAAAATTGATTTTTTCTTCTGTTGCTCCAATCGAAATATATTTCGGCTAATCTTGCAATTTTCACAAGAGGGAAACAAGAAATTTTGCTCTTGGAGTTCACGAAATCCGAATTTTTAATTTGATTATGAATAGTATCTGCTCCAAATACCAATCTTATCAGTAAAAGGGGGATTATTCATATGTTGGTGGAAAAAATGATACAGAGATATGAAAAAAGGATTAGTGCCTGACGCATAAATCACTTCTCGAATACCCTGTATGTAAGGGCTAAAGAGATAATCCTGAAAATAGTTATCCCTCCGAATCTTCACATCGTCGATTTGGTGTCGGAGAGAGGTATAGAAAGTGATTAAGGAAAGTCCTTGCGTTGGAATAATTTAATATGCAGAACACGTAATCCACATTCCAGGCTCCTCTTATTTGAATGAGTTTGGGCCTGGATTTCTATAAGTACAAGAAAATTTGTTTCATTCTATCGGAGCATCGGAATGGTATTATCCTGAAAAGGAAACGCAATATAGAAATAGTCTGGTTGATGAAATAGTTTGAATTCATCATACTTTATCGTTGCTATACGATAATAATCACAATCCACTCCGGACTGAGTAAACTAGATTGATTGTTCATAATTATACGTGATGAATAATTATGAACAAAATATTTCCTGCCTTAAATTATTTTGAAGAGTCCACCAAAAAAGAAATCACCCTTAATAACCAACACCTCTCCGATAAGATCCAAATGAAAAAATCGAGCAATTGCAAAATCAGGTAACAACCCTTGGAGGATCATCCAGAAAAAACTACAACATAATCTTCTGTTAATAAGCACCAGCAGGAAGTTTGATATAGCTTATATCTAAAATCAGAATATATCTTTGTGAGAACTTCGACAGGAGATATTCCGACAACATTCACAGCTTCATTACGAAAGGCTAAATAAAATAATCATTGTCATTAGTTACGCTTAATAATAATAATCTAACCTGGAGGATAAAGTTTCCAGAGATAATATTTCCAGGAGGCAACTGAATCTGCTTCTTCAGTTTTTACTGAACTTCCAGAACCGTTACTTGACTCGAAACTGATCTGGAACTAACTTCTGAAATGATTAACCAAAACTAATTTCCTGGTTTTTGCTCTATCACAAAGAAATGTGGAATCAGATCATACATACTTAGTGGTTGTGTTATATGTTGTTGAAGACCACTATAACATATGTGCAAGTCTCCAGTGTGGTGGCCCAACCTACAACGAAAAAGAACTATAACAAAACTGCAAGGTACAGATACGTGCCTTCCAGGTGATCATAAGGTGTATTAAGTCAACATCCACTACAGCGATATATGTTGTAAGAGCCCACCATAACATGTATCCCTAGTATGGTAGCACGAAGACTAAAAGAGGTATCGAGACTGCCAGGAGATCACAGGGCCTATGACGTCAACTTCAACTACAGCCATAAAATATTGTTGGTGTGGTGACCCAACAAACACTGAAGAGGAACATCGAAAAGACAAAGCAAGGTACATATACTTACCTTCCCGGAGAGCACAGGGCCTATGAAGATGTTAAGCCATAGAGATACTATTACAAATCCACCACAATATATGTGTCTCTATGTGGTGGCCCAATAGACAATGAACAGGAACTATCTAACGTGACTGAATGAAGTTAGAGACCTTGCCCGTCAACATCCATGGCAGTGCATACACATCTAGTTTTGTTATATATTTGTTAATTGTAGCAATATTTATTATTTTGCGTTCCGATATATTTAATTTCAACCAAACACAATATATTTACATTTCAAGCGTTCAAGCATTGTCTAAAGATATATAGTCAGTCAACCAAACGGGAAAATTTTTGGATACAAATGGATTTCATTCGTAGATGGCGTTAGTCTAATGATCTCCAAAAATGATATATCCGAGTGAGATGGAAGAAATTTAGGTGGGAGTGGCAATTGGCAAGCGACCCGACCTTGAGGGGTTAAACGTTAAACTGGAATAACAATATTTTGTTTCTGTTTTCCGCAATATCTCATGCCATTTGTATTTATTTTGAAATTTGAAATAGTGGAGTGATTTGATAATTTTTTGTGGTATTATTGAGTGATCGTCGTTCTGTGTTTTCTGTGAACATTCAAGTGTATAAACTTTTATAAGACAATTAGGTACATTTGTGAGAAAAATTGGAAAAGAAGGTAAGAACGAAATATTCATTTATTTGAGATATTGGGGAATTACTGTGTCCCTTTAGGAAGTTATATTGTGAAGTTGAGTATGATTTAATATCAACTAATATGTTTAGTAACAAAAATAGTAATAACGAAAAGTAAGGTTATGTTGTAGAAGAATGGATATATTATTTCTAATAATACAATCGACCATGGCCTACCTATTTTGAATTGAATTTACTCGAAACTGCATTACTGAAAATGTTATATATTCATTGAGTTTCCAAACACTGATGTTCTCTTTATACTCAGATAATATTGACTTGTGCTATAAAACATTTTCATTCTAAATAAGTTGATACCTGTTGGACAAACCAATGGCTTCTTGAGATACGACCCAAAATTAATGAATTTTCAAATAGTTATTGCCAATAAATCTGCTGTGTAAGCTAAGTTCTGAGAATACAATTTTTATTGGTGTCAGCCCAAGCAAAAGAAACTTTCAATAAAGATTCCCTTCCAGTGGTCATTCATACTTTTTCTTATGGAGTGTAGTGTATATTATCTTAACAATATTTGTAGGTAAATGACTATTTTATACATGTATGTTTCAGATGTCTGGGAATAAATGTGCTTACTACAATTGTGGGCTTTCAGCCCGGAATAATCCTTCGTTGAGACTATCCCATTTTCCAGTGAAAGATACCGCGAGATGTAAACGTTGGATATTACACTCAGGTATTATATCTCCCTTTTCCAATTATGAGTAATATTATTGTAGAAATATATTAAAGCCTTCCAAGAAGCATTTACTTGATTACTCTCGTTTCGGACGTCCATCGTCTTAATGGATTTGAAGGTTTTCCCGACATTTCGAATGCATGTATCTGCAATCGTCTTCAGGTGAATACTGTATTCACGATTGCAGATACATGCATTCGAAATCGAAACTCAAATCCATAAGAGATGACTCAGAACGAAAGTAATCAAGTTACCAAATTGTCTAAAAAGGACGATGAACAAATATTTTATTTTAAATTAAAAATAACAGAATTTTTTCAAACGTTACTTATGATTTAAATATTGGTTAATTGTTACATTTGAGCAATTATTGAAAATTATAGGAGTATTACAATCAGGATTTTTATGTATTGAGGTAGACGATGCCACATCTGTTATGATGTTAACTGATGTCACTCCAGATGAAGATGCGCCGTAATCAGATAGGGTTGAATTTTGTATGGATTATAAAATTTTTGTTTGTATTTGATTTTTGCTGCTAACTGATTGATCAACATATCCCTCCGCAACGTTACTACCAGCCTCCATGCTTTTTTAATTGAAGTAAATCACCTCTTGCATCCACTAATAGCGTTGCTGAAGTTCTACGCAAACAATGCCCAGTATATTTATGGGGATCAGGCAAGTTTAAATATTGAGCTATTTGCATAAGAAATTTACTGAATTTATTTATTCCCACAACCTGTCTAGTACACTTTCCGTTCTGTTAGTTAATAAAGAATCTTGAATTTATTTTGTCCATATCTAGTGGACGGGGGTTCATATAAATTTTAGAAAGGCGAAGAGCTGCAAAATGATGTTAACAAAATTGAATGTATTACCAACATTAACGAATTATTAAGAAATATAGCCAGTTATAATTCAAAATGCTAATGTTTGTGAAACGGTAAAAACTACAATTTTTCACCTAAATTGAATAAATCTCCTTCTTTTGTAAGTCGATTAAAATGGTTTTATCTCTCTTTATTTCATTCTGAACAACTGGGTAGTACTGATAGTCTCATTATATGTTACATTTGATTTATTTGTTTTTAAATAGATATGGCAGAAATGATTTATGTAAATTTGTAGTTTTGGTGGAATAATTGGAAAACGTATTGTTTCTTTTTTTACTAATAGAGGAATAAATATGTCTGATGACTTTTGAATTCAAGTACTCACTAATAAATATTCAAAAATATCTCAACTAATTGGCATATTTTTTCTTTCATTATAGATTTTTTTCACCATATTTGGAAGAAAATTTGCATCTAATAATTATTCCCTTATCCCATGTATTGAGTTTTATCATAATAATCTATTTCTTTCAGTATGCATACCAGAAAAAAACACAAGAGGTTTTTCACTTCCATTGGCATCATCTTCTCGTTCTACCCCACCACCAATGAGCCATGAAAATTGTGCGAGGAAGAGGCAACACCTACCGCTACTGAAGTCTCGGACCTCATAAATTCTGTCCAAATTCGAAGTGCAGCAAGAAAACTAATTTTTCTGTGAGAAGTGTAACCAGATCTTTTGTAGCTCAGAACAAGAACTGTTTTTATAAATTGCATAAAAATAAGTCGATACAGACCAAGTGTACAAAAATTGAATAAAACTATGAAAAAAATTTTTATCCATAATTAACCGATACAGACCAAGTGTACAAAAATTATATTCTACAACCCAAAATGTAAAATCTATAGTGAGGTTTCCATTACAATCTTCAAAAATTCAATATATTATACATAAAAAAATTGCATATGACTTTTCTCTGTGTCTGTGAGAGTACCATGCAAATTATTGTATTCAAACGGATTGGATAGTGCGAGGAATAATTTTAAAAATTAACACACATTTTAAAAATATTTTGAAGTAATAAATTTTTCTCAAATTACTTCTCAATGCAACAAACAAAAATAAAATTTGAAATTTTCTACAAGTCAGAAAATATTGCTTGATATCATAGGGCTCCATATTACATAATTATTTTACAGACTTCAGAAATCTGATTGAAACTTCAATATTCCTTATATTTTCCGGAAGATAAAATTTTATCTTACTGTAGACGGTGCTCCATTCATATAGGGATTTCTTATGAATGAGATAAAAAAAATATATTGTTTCATAAATATGAGTTAAACGGTGTATTTCAAAATGATCTGGATGATTCAAAAGAATTTAATTCAAAAATATAGATTGCTAGTATGGCCAGTACTTTCTATAACTTTGAGATCTCTGCAGGAATCTCTTATGCATTTTTTTGCGATAGAAAAATTCTGTTCACTTCGGCCTCAAATGGCTTTTCTCAGTTATCAGTATTTCAGGATCAACACTTTTTTATAACTCTTATGGCATATGTTACTCTAGATAGTTTAGTGCAAAGCTTGTCTATATGATATATCTGTAATATTTTTATTTATATTAATAAATATAATAAACAAAATTAGACCAAGAATACTACCCTATGGGACTCCCATAGACTTTCTCAAGGCAATGGATCTTTCTATCGTTTCTTTTCGAGTTCTACTTATGATTTTTTTTTCCGAATATGACTCAAACCTGTCATAAGAATTTCCACAAATTCCATATTAAGTTTCCCTAATAAAATATTATCCTTACAGTCGAAGGCCTCAGATGAATTCACGATAATCCCATAGGATAGATCTCCCTTTTTTTTTGGTGGAATGCACAAAATTATTCAAATAATCATACTAAAGATTGGAAAACATTCAGTAACCAAAAGGGATACTAATTGTTTAGTCATTGATATTTCAAAAATGTTTGATAAATACTTCACTGATTGGTTCAAAATTCATATATCTAGCTTATTGCCTTTTTTAGGAAGAGGTTTTACAACAGCAGTTCACCTAGAAAAATTATCTCGTCAAAGGACCCTGCTCAAACGTTATGGAAAAGTGCTCTATGTGGGAATTGCTTGAATTTTTCATATTGTTCAGAAGAATTTGTCCTGATTAAAAGCTACCATTATGCTAAAGTCCAATAATCAATAGTTTCTGAGATATTGCAGTCGTATTGCATCCATATTATGGTACTTGGGATATGCGCACCATGAATCTAAAATTCGGTACGTCTAACTTTCTTCATAGCGTTCTAAAGGTTCTAATCAGCCAGCGCAATAGTACCACAGGTCTCCAATAGGTTAAACTGTAACAAGAGTGTATTCAAGTACTCCTTCAATAAAGGAGGGAGAAACCTGTTGTGTATTTTATATAGCTTAAAAGTTACGAAATAAATTACCTACTCCAGAAATATTTTCAAATTACCTATATTGAAATATTCAAATAGGGGTTGTCTACATGGAACAACTTGCATAGCGCAATAGCAAAGGTCCCGTGAACAAAACAGAAATGCGACACTCTTACCCAAATATAAATATTTATTTTTCAGTATCATTGGCCAATATCTCCGAAACTATTGGTTATTGGACTTTAGCGTAATGGTAACTTTTAATCAGGAAGACTTCCTCTAAACAATTCCCAGATAGATCTCTTTTCCTTAATTTTTTAGCAGGATCCTTCGACCAGGAAAATCAAAATACTGACATGTGCACAATTTTACAATATGTGGTGGGTAGGTACATCGATTCTTGTGTGCTGCTTTTGTTCTTGATATTTTTTATTTTATCGACTTATTCAAATTCTGTAACCGGGCACGAAAACAAAAAGTGGAATTAAAGGCTATTGGCCTTTCAAAACCACTTAACCTCATCACTAATAGAAATTAAAAAATATCTCAACTGAAAGGCACATTTCTTCTTAATTATATATATTTTTCATTTAAGTCAGAAGATTTGCATCTGATGATAATAATTGCTCCATTCTCCCATGAATTCAAATTTATCATTAGGATTTATTTATTATCCGACAAATAAACGTCACATGTCAAATATGAGATACTGGAGAACACAACTTTTCATAATTTCAAGATTATTAGCAAGAATTATATTTTGTTACCGATTCTCTTTTTCTAAAATGAAACAGAAGTTCAGTTTTTTTGCCATCCGGTGGTGCCGCCACTTTACGGAATACAATTTTCACAGTTTCCCTGAAAGTTTAATAGATGGCGATCGCAAATTGCATCCAATACTTTTTCCATAGAGATTGACTGACTATGTATCTTTAGACAATGGTTCAAGTATATAAAAATGTGCATTCCGATATATTTATAAATATTTTGTGTCGCCAAGAGATGGCGCAGTCGACGCGATTCAGTACACGATCGAGCATATGGCAACAAGGCAACTGCGCAAAGCCATTGGTACATTATTTGACTAATAGATGGCGGCGAAATGCCGAATGATAATGCACTCGCCAGAATGCATTAGCAGAAATTAGAATATTTAATTACACTTTATTCGATCAATCACTGAATAATTTGAAGTCAAATACCTTAAAACTGAAAAAATAAAAAGTTGGGTATTTTTAATGACACCAAATGCCACAGTTATAACTAAGCTTACTTTTCAGAGTGGTATTTGTTTGTTTACTTACGTCGTTATGAGATTATTCAGGTAGGTAGAATGTGTATTCACATTCAGTGTTGCCAGCTTCGAAATCCCAAATTATCCAATGGTTACCCGATTATTATCCGATATCAAAATTTTTGGGACAATTTTTTAGAATACATAATTTTTTAGGAACATTATTATCAACGCAACAATAGATGAAGGTATAAATTATGGTTCTTTTAATTTTTGTAAAATTCAGAGTTTTTGAGGGTTTTTATCATAGGACACTCAATAGAAAACAGCGACTAGCGCCCACTCAAGAAATAGCTGTTTTTGAATTTGTTTACAAATTATGTAATGCCCCCGGGTGTTGTTCTATAATCCAGCAAATGAATAAAAGAATCTGCCCATACACTATAAATATCGCCGACAGGTGGCGTACTGCATATGATTCATCCCTTTGAAAAGCGGCCGTTATTAGTATTAGAACTTTTGCATACTTCCTGCTTCCGTTGTATCTGAGAATTATTGTTCACTACAGCCCCGAACTGATTCATTTAGTTGATATGGATTCTGCATCCTTCTGAAAACAGTAATTTTCTGGAAATCGAAATAATTCAGAAATAGTGACTGCTTTCTGTTCTCAAGCTCTCAACGTGTATTCAAGATTCGAGTATTCAGTAATTTCGGTTAGAAATACGACATACGACATGAGACACAATATATAACGAGACATTGCAGTTCGCAGTTAGCTACAATAGAACAAAACTAGAAAAGTTAAACTGGCGTCGCTATGGATTTCGTGTCCGTGTCAAAAAATTTGAGACAGATCACAGAACATAAGCACAGTGTTTAAGTTCTGTGAGACAGATGCAAACATCAAGACACGAAACAAACTGAACCAGATTTCATGTTATGTAGAATAGAAAGAAAAAAACCTGTATGGGAACCGAATATTATCCAAAATTACAAAAAATAATCCTAAATTATCCAAAATTATTCGATGAATATTAGGATCCGAAAATAATACGTGGGCACCTCAAATTATCCGTCACTCGTAATTAAAATTTGCAGTGGGTAATTGTTTTTAATCTTTGTTGTTGAAATAGGTTATGAGAAAAGTGATTTTTTTTTCTGGTACTCATTATTATATAAATAATAGGCAGTCACCTGTACCACAGTCTATTTAATATTTTTTTATAGACAGGCTCTGGTTCTTAGATCATTGTTCAAGTTTTGAATGATTTCAATAGGATATTACCTCAGAGTTGAGGTTCCTCACTCTTTGATACCACCAAGAGGGCTTCAGTTATATCATAAATATCACATATCAATTATTACAAATAATAAGTCTTCTATAATGCAGCTGCGGTGAAAATTTGGATATAAACAAGTTCAAACGTTTCCAGTAGCTTCCAAACAAGTATAATCATTGAATAGGTACCCACAGATTATCACTCTCAGATGAACAATTATATCTCGAATAAAAAATATTTTGTATTTGTTATTTTCTAAGAAAATACATAAATTATTGATGATTTGCTTAAAAATAAACTTGAAACTCGCAGCTACACCAATAATCTTGGAAACTATGAACCACGGAACTAGACGGAAACTCTGCTCAAGCATCTTTAAACAATGGCTCAAGCTCAACCGAATGGAGGTAGACTACCATTGCCTGTGCCACTGCTATTTATTAGCCAGTTTATGTACTAATGACTTCGCCCTGGTGCCATATGCTCCATCATGTACTAAATCGCGTCGCTTTCACCATCTCTTGGCGTCATAAAATAGATCAAATTTATAAATATATCGGAATTTACATTTTTTAATATTTGTAATGTTTGAAATGTCAATATATTGTGTTTGGTAGAAAACGAATATATCGGAATGCAAAATGATAAATATTGCCACAATTAACAAATATATTGACTTAATATTATATATATTTGCAAAATATTGCTAAAATTAACAAATATTTCGACTCAAAATTATATATATTTGACAAGTCACTTTTGACCTTAATGGCGCCTCATATGCATTGATCGTAATCAAGAATTGTAATATTGTACATTTCCTGTATTTATGGAACGATTCATCAAACGGAGTTGAATTGAATTAATGGACAATTATTTAGCGTTTAATTTCCTTCTCGAGAGTTCATTGAAATGCTAATTAGTTTTTAATGGAATCACGGTTCAATCCAATTTACTTCCAGATTACAAGTTATGATTCAATTGGATTCCTTTAGGAGGGTTATTTGAAATACTCTGAGTACGATAATCAATTTTACTAATATATTTGTTCGAATGAAAACGACCAAAAAAGACCATTTACGTATGATAGTTGAATCCAGTGCCAAGCAGAATCGGTAACTTATTCCTCCTTGTTGAAAATGTATTTTTATCATGGACTATTTCCCTCATTATGTTTGACCCTATAAAATGGCCGAAATTTCAAACAGATAACCAATCATATCAGTTTTATAGTGATAAAACGTCTCCTCGCTGTTTTATACTGATAAAACTTCTGTCTATTCGAAATTGTTTTGAGATAAAACGGCACTAAGGTCCTGTCGAAATTATATATCAACGCATTCAATTCAATAAAAAAAGAAGAAGAACAAAATTGATTAAATAAGGGATTTTGAGCTCATTACATACAGTGATTTGATATTAGAATACAAATATACCTTTTTCAGCCCGTTAACTTCCAGTTTCATAATGTATGGTGATATTTTTAGTCAATTAACCAAAGATCATTTGGTTAACTAGTGGTTAAGGTTTAAAGCGTTTCACAAAAACAAAAGTTCTGTTAGCTAAGTAACTATTAGTTATTGTTAATTTCCTACAGGTTGGAAACGATTATTCATGTTGACTAATGCTAAGTACAGATGATAGCTTTTCGCGTTTCAACTTGGTTGCAGTGACAGAAAGTTCCTTTCGCAAGGTCAATAAGCGAAAAATTCAAATTGTTAAAACATTTCATAGAAAAAGCTGTCCAGTACATAACCTTGAAATATGAATGGTTTTGTTTCGTTACACTTTGAAAATGGAAAATTAGGAATATCTGTTCCATGTTGAAGTTAATGGGACTGCAGTATCTTCTAAATCGTGTATAATAATCTTCTGCTTCATGTATAAATTTATAATAGGTAGGTATTAACCCAGAGGGCATTCAATATTCTTTGAATGATCATGGAATATCCTCTCTGGAATATTGGAATATTCTACAACACCCTAGGGATATACATATCTTTGATAGAATATTCTCTGAATGTGCTGCGGGGATAAAATTGGAATATTCCTAGAATATTCCATAAGGAATATTCCTTGTATATTGCTAGAATATCCCAGGAATATCAAAGGAATATTTTTTTTTAATATCCCAAAAACATATTCCATGAATATCCCCCGGATATTGGAAATAATCCAGGGATACCTCGGAATATTTGCCGCAGAATACTACATATTTCCATTAAAAAATTCAACCGTTTTGATAAACAGAAAATCATACCCCATCCATTATACTAACCCATGAGGGTCGGAGATGATTATTAGTTTTTCATTCTATCATCCATATAAGAGTGTGAGAAACAGATTATGTCTGTATATTCCATACAGTGCAGGAGAAATAATTCGTGTGAATATTCTTCAAACATTAATTCAAAAGGCCGACAAAAATTAAGATTTTTTTCTGCATTCAACCATTGTGAAAAATCAACCTTGTAAAATTAAATATAATTATATTATATAAAAATGAAAATGCAGTAGTGCAATTTTGACGAATCTCATAACAAGCTAGTGATAATTGATTTCCTCGGTAGTTCGAAATAATAGGGAATTCTCCAATGAAGAAATATATGTATGAACGAATCTGAATTTTTTTCAACTTTCGGTCTAGGATTCTGAAATAATTGTATATTAAATATATTAAAATGAGTCTTCCATTTTTAATTATCCATAAATGAACCTAACTGAGCATAAATAAATATAACTGAACATGTACTTCATCAAATTGAAATATACAATGTTCCCTTTTTTAACTATTCGTCATCTCCATCCTCTACTGGGATATATCTGAGAAAAAAAATATATAAAATAAATGAATTTACCCATACCTTACCAAAACTGTTGAATAGTCGCTAAGTTGGTGTATTGTAAATTGTTCTCCACAAACATTTATCAAGTATGAATGATAAATCTAACACTACTTGAAACACTTTCAAAATAAATAGAGTTAGCTTGAGAGTATTTGAAAGTTATAAAGTAAGTATTTATAATAATTTGATTGAATATCTATAGTCACCATTTTATTTTTATTATCATCTCAATGAGGGTGGTAATTGAATTTTGAAACGCTATTCGATTTAATGATCAAGAAAATAAGTTCTGTGATAGTAATAAATTACAGAATTCGCCTACCCTGGCTTTTTCAGCCCAGCTTTTGATTTGGCCAGATAGGTACTGACCACAATTTCGAAATCTTTTAATGTTGTTTCTCTATGGCATTGTTGTATTGCCTCTGAAAATGATTCTGATTGATTTACTCATTCATGCAGTTGTTCCAAAAAAGTTCATTATCACGTTCTAATTATTCAAGTGGACTCATAACAAAGTGGTCAAACTGAACCTGGGATTTCTCCCGAGAAATCATAAGAGAAACAATGACACATCCAAAAGCCAAGCTCAAATTCTGAAAATGTATTTTGTCTATGCCACATAAGACTATATTGGGATGAATGAACTAATTGAAATTGTAAATGATATGAATATTTACTTACGTGATGTATTAAAAGTAGAAGGGCACGGTTTAATCAATTATAAACTGTAACTTTTCATAGGAAGAAATGCGGAACTCTGAACCAAACACAAACAACTCAACAACCAGCAAACATGGCGGCACATGGCGTATACACGCACAAGCAACACGCAGGAAGGGAAACGCCAAAGTATTACAATTAAGCAGACAGAAATTACTGACACTGACCGTTCAAAGATTTTGATTGGTTTCTACGATATGCCTCGATATTGAAAACCAATCACAATTCGAATAATATATGTTATGCATTTCATTCAATTGAAATATTCAATTTGGTATTTTATGACCATTGAAAATAAATTCACGCTCACCATAATTATAATTAATGTTCATTGAAATACATAGAGGAATGATCTGTGAATATTTCATGAATACGTAAAACAGAATAATCGATCGTGAATATTCCATGAATATTCGTACATGAATATTCCATGAACATTCTTACAGGAATATTATGAGTATTACTATTCAAGAATACTCTGGTATATTCATCTGGAAATATTCCAGATATATTCCTTTTTGAATATTTCGTGAATGTGCCAGAAGAATATATGTATATATTCTAGGAGTATCTTATGAATATTCGGAATATATTCCTCCTTTTGGGGATATTTAGGGAATATTCCAGGAATATACGGTGCTGTCTGGGAAGGTATTTTAAATAATTATAGTGTTTTCAACAATAAAAATTATAACTTGACTACAACAAAACAAAGCCGAGTGTTACGATTAGTATCTGACGCTGGCGTATCTTTTCTCTCTGGGCTCACATTCTGCTCTGATTTCATGTGAACAATCCCCGCTTTATCATTCGGCTTTCCGCTGTAAGCTATAAACGTTCATGTCATCTGTACCCAGCAGTAGTCGACAGAAGAGAAATTTTTCATGGAACACCCAAATTATGTTCCGCCTTTTTATTGGATTCGCCCACAAGAGTGAGGTTATATGATGAAGATAACTTTGTTTTGTTTGAAATATGTGATATCTGACAAACCGGGTAGTAAAAACTCTAGATGTACCAATTTCACACCGGAGGAGGAGCAAATGTTATGTTAATAAGTCTTGTTGAAAAATATAAAAAATTGTTTAATGCAAGAAAAGTAATAGTGTTCCATGGCCTAAGGATGCAAGTGATACACTCACTTTTTTAATGACCCTACTAGCTGTGGAGTTGCTAACTCCAGATAATTTGGAAATTGTTCTCAGAAATGTGCCATTGGCACAGAAGTTGAAAGTGAGGAGCACTTGACCACTTGATGATAAACAATAATTCCTAAAAAATTAGTTTGGGTATGATTGTGAATATTGTAATGTATAAATTGTTTTTCAAATATTTTGTATTTTCACCGGCAATCCAAACCATACCTACCTTTCAGTCAGATGTTTGATTGAAATTTTCATTTCCTTTCGATCAATCTTGAGGACAGCCTAAAACAATCACAGAAGTCTTTTTCATTTGTTAGAAAATATGAAGAGGGTGTTCATAAAATCAGATGTGGAATCATCTGCGAGTCAAAGATAAACTTTAGTCACTATCTTCCATCATCTTGGGGATATTCATGTTGAAAAGGGAAACATTCTCAATTGAATATTGAATACGAATATTCTTCTGTAAATTGAAAAATCCACGATAAAAATTAAGTTATTTTTTGTTAATATGTGACAGAAAACCACTACTTCCCCGGCTAAAGCCACGCTGGACATTGAACTACATCTGATAAATATTTTGATTGGAACCTAACTCAAAATAAAAAATCTGAGAGTGAAACTTTGCATTTTCATTCATATTGTCATTTGATTTGCTATTCCAGTCTCATCTGAGAACTCATGTAGATGAGTGAGACCTTCTTCTTTGTCTCATTCATCTATATGTGTTCTAAATTTTTATTATGGATTTTTCAATTACAGAAATATATTTCTGATCAATATTCAATTGAGAATGTTCTTCTTTTCGAAAGCTTTTTAATCATAATTTAAAAAAAAAGATTGGCCTCGGCCTAATTATTTTTGTTCGACGGACCTCTTCCTTGTCTTCACTCAATGCATTTATGTCATACTTATCCATTTCAAAATTCATCTTGGAATATCTATCGTATATGAGGAAAACTGATGAGATCAAACCAAATAATGAAACAATACACGATCAAAAGCAAAGTGAAAGTAAAGTTATTATCTTAACCATCGAATTAGTAAGGTTGACCAGTGGTTTACTTTGACTAACTGCTTGATCAACAACTGTGAAACACTTTTTAATCATTAATCCATGGTCAAATCGTTACCATTTGGTGACCAGACATTGTGAAACTGGGCCTAAATGAGTTGAGTAAGGCAGCGAATGATTCAATTGCATTATTCTCAAAATAATCGAGAAATATTATAGTGGAGTAATGGATATGTAACCAGACTGTCCCGCGAAGTCGAGCAACGTTGGGCGCGCTTGATACTTGGATGGGTAACCGTTTGGAAACACCGCGTGCTTGTTGCATTTTTGCCATTTTTTTCAATGATCATAGGTAGATCAAAGTTTTATCTTTTCAATATTTCGATTTCGATAATCAATGAGAACCACTTATGAACATACATTTTTTTCCTGTCTGTCACGCGAAAGGATCGGTTTCGATTCCTAGCAGTGGATCTTTTTTTTTTGTCAAAATTAGTTCCAACTACAATAATATTTCATTTCATAGTGAAGAATCATATATATATTTTGAGTTTTTGAGTGAGTTCAAGAGCAGGGAATTATCAGTATGAATGAATGAATCTGTATAACGATTTCTTCAATTTTGGAACGAGAGGAATTGTAACTTTCCACGTTATAAAAATTCGAATATAACATGGATTCTGGTAGTTTTATTCAGTTTTGAATGTGATTCGGGAAATATTCTCATCAAATATCATTCGTGCTACAGTATTTATCGCAAAATTAAAAAAAAAAACCCTCAAGCATTTTGCCTCTAGGAAATTCAACTCGTGCAATTTGCGACCTTATTATTAAAGATTGAACCACTCAAGCTTCGCTTCCGTGGTTTAATCAGATAATAAGACCGCAAATCGCTATCAGTAAAATTTCCAGGCAAAATGCTTTCTCGAAAATCTCAAATATTTGAGAGATAAAACTTATGATATTACCCTCGATTATTTTCAAAGCATTATCTAGGAATTAGGATATATGTAGATATTCAGGAACATGGGAAAATAGATCAAAATGAATTATCAGAAATTTTTCTCTATACGAAATTTACCACTCGGATAAATTCAATAGAAATACCACCCATTCAGAGATCAGGAATAACAGAAAAAATACCGGCAATGTTTTTCAATGAATGCATAATTTTTTGTTATTTGTTTTCATGTATGAAGTTTATTCGTTTGAGTAATTGAAAATACTATTTTAAATTAATTTATCTCTCTTTAACTCACGTGACGGACCCTTTGTTCAAGAATCTGATGAAAGCATATCTGTGATATATGAACAAGTCTTTTATCAGATTGGATGAGGTCAAAACGACACCCATCCAATGGTAATGAATTGTAAAATCTACCTTTGCCACTTGTCGCATCAAGGTTTTTATATTTACGTGGTATTTCATATGAAGACACTAAAGCTCCGTCATCAATCTTTTCCAACTTGCCTTCCATTCTTCGAAACTTTCAAGTTGCTTACAGTACGTTAAAGTTTAGCTTGCCCTTACAATTCATTTATTACGTAGTTGGAACTAAAATTATTCAGGAAAACAAAGAAATCAAGAATATATTATTTGACATGCTACAACATGCAATAGATATATATTGAATATCAATTTCTTTTTGCCTTTTTTTCGTACAGAAGGCCCAGTTGAAAATAACTCACTGTAATGCCCCAGGTGGAGTATATATTCTGAATATAATTCGAGAACACAGAATGAACAGCAGTTAGGGAAATGTATGAACAAGATATCTATCATAAAAATATACTGGAATCTTTTTTTTTTTTCAGATGGCCTTTCTTCAGAATCGCTCAATATCATTGGTGGACATGTACATTGACAACTCTGAACCTTCAGAGAACGTTGGACAAATTCACTTCTCATTGGAGTATGATTTCCAAAATACAACGCTCATACTCAAAATCATACAGGTAAGCAATTTCTACTGACTGTTTTCACATAAATACTTTCGAAAACAATTGAACGTTTCATCGAATATCAGAAAGAACAAATGTATTATGATAGATGAATTTTATTAAACAATACTCATTCTATAACAAATTACAGTGTATAGAAATTAAAAAAAAAAATCGAAATTTTTTTTATTTTTTTCGCGAATTCAAGCATATTCTGGGAACCACTGTCTCCCCATATATATATATATATATATATATATATATATATATATATATATATATATATATATATATATATATATATATATATGGGTCCTCCAATTGCCGCAACAGTATCAAATCTGGTGGTGTTGAAGAAAAAATTCAATAAATATCACTCTAAATTGAAATTCACAATATAAAAATAAGATTAAAATAAACGAACTTTTTTGACACAATAGTGCACGATGAATCTGGAATCATTTTCACAAACTGGTTCATCAAACCAAATGAATCAAATCGTAACACAAACTATATGGCAAACGCACCCCTCAGTTACAAAAAAATGCTATTCAAAATTTACCTGACAGCTATTTGGAAAAAATTATTTAGAAAAAATCAAAAATATTTTGGAAGAAAATAATTACCCCAGCTACTTTGCGGAATAAAAAGAACATACATATCTTTAATGTACATAGACGGACTCTCAAATAAAACAATGAAAAAACATAGCAGCACTATAACAAATTAACTACAAAATACAAATTACACCATTTATTTAAAATCAAAACCAAATATACCGAAGAACAATGAAACCTATACATCATATAGAATACCTTGTAGAAACTGTGCATTTGCAAAAATGAATACAAACCCATAACTATTCGAAAACTATATAACAGCCTTATTTAAAAGCCATGAAAATAAAATCTACATAAGTTCGACATTGGCAACGTTGAAATTTTAACCAAAGAGAGATATCCAAGAGTAAGAACATTTCTTGAAATGATACATAGAAAAAAAACATCAGTATTAACAACAGGAGTGATAGAAAAAACTCAAGACAGATTTATAACGACTTTTTTTACCGCTGTTTATTATAGTAATAATGAAAAATGTTCTTCACATGCTGCCAAAAAAATGCAGTGAGGTTCATATCCTATTATTCAATATTCTAAACAGTGTTTTTAAGAATGAGAAAAAACCTTCAACAACATTCGTAGAATGCCAAAGCAAAAATATAAATGGGATATTTATAAAGTGACAACTCATATTCATACATCATCATCATATAAATTTTAATATTGTGTTAAGTAATGTTTTATGTTTCAAACTCCATGCTTTCAATTATTTTAGGGTTTTTGAACTGAAACTGACAAAAACTATGGTGAAACGTTATTGAGAGGAATTATAATAATTGACAGTCACTTATTCCGAGAAATTTTTGAATATATATATATATATATATATATATATATATATATATATATATAGTGCTTCTCAAAAGTCCCCCCCTCTTATTTTTGGAACGATTATATATAAACAAATGAAATTTGGAAACTGAATATTAAAGGTTGTAAACTTCCCTACTAGTGATGATAGATGACCAAATCGTCAAAGATGACGTCACAAGGCCATTGTGACCAATAATTTTAAATGAAACCCTACGGCAAGCGACACTTCTTTTGAAAGGTATCGAAAAAACCTATTCAATGATACTAATTTTGTTTGTGTTTATGGCAGTTTTGGCAACTCGCTTTTAAAAAACGCAAAGCTGCGATAAATTAAATCAGTTAATACTAAAATTCCAGATTCAAGCTCCGCCTCTGGATAGTTGTCAAATAAGCTGACGTTTTTGTTAGTCTCCCTAATTCGACGTTTTTGTAATTGTCCAAGTTTTTGTACATTTAATAATTTGTGTATTGTTGATCGAACGTTTAACTGTTTTAGCAGCTTTTGGTACTTTTAATATTTTTGTACATTTTAATAATTTGTTGAACTGTTGTGAGCCGAACGTTTAAGTGCTTCAAGAAGCGAAATTGTGCGTGCTTTAGGTGACAAAGTAGCAGCGATCCTAATTATTGGTGAAACTGGACAAAATATTCCCGATCGCCCCGTCTCGAGGACTTATCTAAGGGAGCTCCTCCGTGAGTTTGAAACAACGGGTAGTATCAATGATGCGAAACAATCTGGCAGACCACAAATTTCTGATGAGAAAAAAATTGATATACTGGCAGAAGTAATAGTTAATCCTACTTCTTCAACAACTCACGTTGCATCTACCTGTGGAGTCAGTCGAAGTACAGTACACAGGGTGTTGAAAAAAAAACAAATTTCATCCATACAAATTAAAAATGGTTCATCAACTCTCAGACGACGACCCAGACCGAAAACCAGAATTTTGTGAAAATATGGAAATTAAAATTAACCAACAGCCAGACTATGTCAAAACAATTTGTTTTAGTGACGAAAGAATGTGAGGTATTGGAGTGACGCAAATCCTCACCTGTTTTGTGAAACACATACCCAATTTCCCCAGGAGGTGAATGTTTGGGCAGGTATCCTGGGAAACCACATCGTTGGGCCTCTCTTTTGAATACTAATTCAACTGGTGAGGTTCATGTGGAGCTGTTGCAAAACGCAATAGAACCGTTAATCCTTGAAATTTTGGAAGATAATCCAGATGAATTCGGCAATTTGGAAATAACATTCCAACAGGATGGTGCTCCCCCACACTATTACGGTGCAGTAAGACGGTATTTGGATGAGGAGTATCGTGGTAGATGGAATGGACGACGAGGTTCAACGGAATGGCCAGCTCGATCACCGGACCTCACACCTTTGGATTTTTTTCTGTGGGGGTACCTTAAATCGAAGGTTTACGCCACTGAACCTGACAATATTGACGTTTTAAAACAACGTATTGTTGGAGAATGTGAGGCTGTTTCCGCAGACACATTTGCAAAAGTACGAGAAGAGTTTAAAAATAGGATATTTCACTGTCAGGAAGTAGTTGGAAGCCACTTCGAGAAATTCCTTTGAGTAGATACTGATTCTTGAATCTGTAATTGATATCATACTGAATGGAATTTTAATTTTAATGTTTACTAATGAGCCATTAAAACTGCCATAAATACAAACAAAATTAGTATCATTGAATAGGTTTTCTCGATACCTTTTGAAAGAGATGTCGCTTGCCGTAGGGTTCCATCTAAAATTATTGGTCACAATGGCCTTGTGACGTCATCTTTGACGATTTCGTCATCTATCATCACTAGTAGGGAAGTTTACAACCTATAATATTCAGTTTCCAAATTTCACTTGTTTATGTATAATCGTTCCAAAAATAAGAGGGGGGGAGGGGACTTTTGAGAAGCACTGTATATATATATATATATATATATATATATATATATATATATATATATATGGTCATTAAACTGAAGAATCTATACATATAAAATTATATGTCCTGACTGACTGACGAACAACGCCCGGATCAAATTGCTGGACCTGAAAGGCTGAAATTTCGACAGCATATTTCTATAATGGCGTAGACAACCACTATTTTTTTATATTATATCCGTAAACGGGTGAAAAAGATCTGGGGAGTTTGTATGGAAGTAGTTTTGAAGTTAGTCATGTAAATTGATATTTGGGTTCTTCTTTTCACATAAAAATAAAAATGATTAAAACAATTATTTTTAAGACAAACTATCATACAAATGCACCGAAGAGGACAAATTAAAGGAATTATTTCTGCCTTTTTAGCGCATTTGTATAAAAGCTTGTCTTAATTTTTTTTTATCATATTCATTCAATTCGTTTTAATCTATCATGAAATCCGTTATCCAACCTGACAAGAATCTCCCATTCAAAAAAAAATATATCTGATTCCAAAAACCTCCACACACCAATTTTGAATGGATCGGGATGTAATCACGAAACTCGTCGCCATCTTAAATTCGGGAATTTTGACAAAAAATCATGATCTCCGACCCTAAAAGCCCCACATTCTAAGGTCGGATATTATACGGCTGAAACGGTCCCTAGAAGAGTACTTCACTCATGTCGCCAACGTACTATATTGGAAATATGTGTAGTTCTTGTAGCAACAAAATTTTCCCTTCCGAATTAAACCCTTCTTAACCTCCAATATATAATGTTCACGTTCCACTCGGTTATTCCCTGAGCTTGACGATCGCAATAACCCCAACTTTGATACCATACGCCGCCCCTCATGCTAGGCCACTCTGGTAATGAATCCATTTTTTGTTTCTGCCTCTAACTGAGCGTAAACTTAGCTGGAGGGAGTCATAACTACAGGGCAGTCAAACTATGAAGCATCAAAGTTATTTCCATGAAAATTAAACATATAATTCACTTAATGGAGAAAGAAAAACACTGATGTTTACAAGGTCACCTTCAAGAACCGGACAATTAAAAATGTTCTGAAAATCCCGGTGGGGGGGGCTATTTAATCTTGTAACTCGAAACTTTTGCTCTGCAACTGATTTCATTGGACAAATCAATCAGGGTCTACTATCACTATTATATTCGAGTGTAACCCGAAGGCTCTTACTCTTTCAACATAAAAACAAGTGGGCTACAGCCATTCACGAAATTTTAATTTTGATTGGACAAGGACTAGAGAAGAATCTTTAGTCCTTGCCATGGTGGTGATTCTCAAAAATAGCCGAGAAATAATTCTTGATCTGAAAGTTTTTAAAAATATTAATTTCTATAGAGGATGCAGCTTTCACTACCCTGTATGGATTAATAAATAGCCCATCACTCCAGAGAGCGCCTGGGACGTTTAAAACGCGAGGGGTCGTCTATATTGTAATCAGTGGCTTCCCTCACAAGAGGATTCTCGTGGGCTATTGCACAATCAAATACTCTCTGATTGCATTCTCTGATGATACTTCTGATGGAAGGCAGATTTGAGTCCTCAAGTATCCGTTCGTTCCGCACGTACCACGGAGCGTTCGTTATCATACGCAGAACTCTCATTTGCGCCCGTTCCAGGACACGAATGCTCGTTCTGCAGGTCTGGCCCCAGGCGGCTGAGGCATACAAAATGACAGGTCTGAAAACCATTATGTAGATCATAACTTTATTTTTCAGGATAAGTTTACTTTTCCTGTTTACTAACGGATAGAGTGATGCGATTTTCTTATGTATTTTATTTTTTATCAATTTAACGTGTGGCCTCCAGGTGAGTCGGCGATCCAATGTAACTCCGAGGTACTTGACCTGCTCCAACCAATTTATCTCCCTTCCAGAGACAGTCACTCCTCTTTCTGGGTTGTTTCTCTTGCGGCCCATCGAGATAGCCTGCGTTTTGTCAGGATTCACCTTTATTTTCCACTCCATATACCACTGCTGGAGGTCGTCTAATGCATTCTGCAAATAGACGACACCCATCAGTTGGTCGGCTGAAAAAGAAAGTAAGGCCGTATCATCAGCGTAAAGGGAAATCTTCACGTGTTCACTCCTGGGTATGTCTGACGTGTCATTGGACAAATATGACTTGTTTATATATCGCGGCCGTTGTTCGAATTTGGTTATTCCCTGTGCAAACTTACTCACGTTCACAATTTGAAATGACGTAATATTTCGCGACAGTGGATTTAGTTCACCGTTTTCCCCGAATACATGCCACTGGACAAACTGACAGATATTCACAATTCGAAATGATGTAATCTCCCGCGGCAGTTGTTTCCGTTCGGCGTTTTCCCTGAACTCAAACAACTGATAACATATTATAACAATTAGCTGTGCGACCAATTTCCACACTATAGAACACCTGCAAGAGCTCGAATGATGATATTCATGGAGGGTACACAGATATTTGTTTCTGAGAAAAATGTGTACACTTCACTAAACTTGTCAATTGAAATAAATCGCGAAGGATTCACTTCAAACACCACAAAATTACAGGGGTTTCTATGGTAAAGAAAATATAATGTTCACCAAACTCAAAAATTATACATAAATCTTCACTTACTGATACTTCACTGCTTTTGGAGAACGCTTTTCACTTTTTAAATTTATTCGATTCAATACTCAATATCTGAAGCAGGAACAAACGCCCCACGGGTCCACGGCAGGCACAAGCTTAAGGCATGTGGTTTAGCATCGCAGATTGTTTCTGCTTTGTGTCTTTAAGGACACAAAGCAGAAACAATCTGCGATGCTAACTTCCTCGCCTTTTATATCTTTGACTTCTCCAATAAATTGGGATAAAAACCCCGTTTTGGAATGAGAACTGTAATAAGAACGGCGCTCCCTTCCCATTAATCTAAGAACTGGACCAGAAGTCGGATTGACGATCTTGTTGCTTGTCACAAAAAATACTTGGGTTTTTTCCATCGCGACTTCAATATCTTTTACCCCTCCAACAAAAACAATATTTTTTTCCTTTTTGTATTATACGGAAAAACACAGCTCGGTTTCATGACGGGTTTCAATGTTACTTCCAGTAGCGTTGGGTACGTACATCTATTTTCTAAACCAGGAATAGAACTTATTGCCAAACCAGTGTTAATATTAACCCCAAATAGTCAGGGATGCACCAAAGTTATGTTGAACATTCTCAGCCGTTCTTAGTAACGGAGCTCTGAAAAAATGCTTCATTTATTGGAATCCGGCCTTAACCACAAAACTCGTCGCCATATCCGTCACGTCAATGGGACAACTAGAAGTGGATGAAATCTAACTTGTATTACGAACCCACAGAGCCGTCAGGACAGGTGAAACTAAATAAAAGCTTGAAATTGTAATAAAGTATTCCAGGGTTTTTGAAAATGCGACCCTAAGGGGGTTAAATGGAGGTTCAATTTTAGCATAGGAGTACCGTAGTTTTGAAGTTGTAGTCATGAAAATTGGTTTTCGGGGTCTCCTTCTGAAATGAAGAATAACGAATGTCAGCGTTTTTTAAAATTCAGCCCTGAAGGGGGTAAAAGGGTAGTTGAAAGTTTGTACAGAAGTTAGGGCCATAGTAAGTAAGCAAGTGGCATTTATTTTCTTTGAAGACAAATATACATTGTATGAGAATAGTTAATTGTTGTATTTCTAACTAAACCCAATGTAGAGTTACCCCACAAGCATATTCCGTATCTCAACGTTGATGCGGCCAAGCTGTGATGGTTTTGTAGCAGAATTGGCTTCAACGCCATAAGCATATAACCTATAGAGTTCAATTTACTTATGACTGCTTGACAATGGCGTTTCCAAACGAGGTCCTCGTCTAAGATGTTACCGAGAAATTTTGTTGTCTTTGTATTTTGTATAGTTGATTCATTCCATTGAATCTCCATCCGCGGACAGGTTTCATGTCGATTGTGAAAACGGATTATTTGAGTTTTCTTTATATTGAAAAAACTGGTATTTGAGGTCTTTGTTATACATGAAGGAACACATTTTTCTATGTTTTTGGAGATTCAACCTCTGAAGAGGTGGAATTGGGTGTTCGTTAGTAGTGAGAATCATGAAAATTGGTGTTTCGGCTCTCTGTTACAGATAAAAAATTGTGTTCATCCTTTTTTGAAAATTCCATCCCTAAAGGCGTGAAAAAAAGGTAGTGAATTTGTGATAGTCGTCAGAAAGCATTATTACTTTCGCTGTCAAATCAACCGAGCCACCCAAACGACCCCAAGCACGAAAGAAAAAGGCAACACGAGCTTCAGAAATAGTCGAGCAACGGGAAACAAGACTGGAAATCGTGCCAATATCGCCTAACTTAGATATTGTTTTGAAACATTTGAGATTGCGAATTCAGTATTTTCGATAATAATAAATAACTGGGAGAGGATCAGAAAAACATCCCTTTCTGAAATATTCAAGGTGGCGAGTAACAGCTAAGGGAAAGAGAGTAATGTTTTTCGAATACCAAAAATGTTCGGCACTCGAAAAATTGATTAATGTGTTTTTCGGTTCTAAGTCATAAGAAAGTTTTAGTGAAGTTGTTCGAAAGTTGTATCAATATATATTGCAAGTCTTTCGAAAAACATTTTTAATTTTCCAACTTCAATACATTGTTCCACCACAAAGAGAATTCGAATGGATAAAAGTTCATTTGCTATAACTTCCAAAATATTAAAAAGTAGATTTGAAGCGGTGTCAGTCATGAATAATATATTCCTTCTGCGTCGCTCTGATTGTTATATTGGCAGTGAGAAAGTTTTACCGTTCGCGAATGATACAGGTGGGTGGTTGTGTTATGAAGTAAATTTCCTGATTACTTTATAGCATCCATCTTCCAGAACAAAATCACCCTTCTCTCGGAGTTTTTGATCATATATATCAGTTCGTTATACTGTTGTTTATACATAAATTAGCTTAAATCAACCCACTGACTATAAGAACTATATTACGTTCACCGAAACATCAGCCTATAACATATTTTTCTTAAACTTATTCCAATAAATCTGAGAACAGCTGGCATACCATTGATTTCGAAAACAATAAGAATCAAAAATGACGACAAAACTTATTTCAATACGATTGCTGACAATATTATCAAATACAGATGTGAAAATGGGCAAGGGAACGAAATTTTCAAAATATTTTTAATGGATTGTGGAAAGTCTGTCGGTAATTTTCTCTCTTTCTTTTAATTTTCTTGAACTTGAAAAAAAAAATCAAAGACGGCATAATGGCTTCTTTCTAGCGCCATTGCAAAATGTTGTGACGTAATCACACGATCAACCAATCCCACAGTTGACCGCCTCAATCAATTTTGCAACGTTGCCATATTTTCAAATCTTAGTCCGCGCCTCCATGACAAGAATGAATGATTGGCTTTCTCTTCATCAGAAATCGTTTTGATGGACCAGAATGATTAATGATATAAAAAATAACAAGGTATATGTGCACTGTAAAATCGACAATATATTGTTTTATGACAGATCGAATGTTTTCACACTCTTCAAATCCCCTATCGTCGCTTGACATTGCGAATAGGTTCCAGTCCTGACATTTATAGTTCAAAGAACTTGGCAACATTGCCGTTTAACGTCACAATCAACCCGATTACGCCTATTGGCTACTCGCTCGTTTACGTCACAAAGAGCGCCAATATTAGTAGCTTCAAAATTTACTGACTTTCAAAAACAAATGGGAATTGCTGTAATCGAAATTTGACTCAAAAAAATTTTACTGGGTCCATTTATACAGTGCTACTACCTACCTACCTACTAATTTTTCAACCACCTGGTATATCGCAACGAAATTTGGAGGGCTCAAATTAAAAACCTACTTTTTCATGAAAAAATCACAGCTGAAAGTTTCAAAATGGCGGCTGAGCGCCATCTTCAATGATTTTTTTTAATAGAACACCCCGTGTATTATTCCATTCTGGAAATCTGCTCATAATTATCAACAGTTTTCTCTAATACACTTTACTCCTAAATTCAATTGTTTTCGAAATATTACCGTTTGAAAAGTGACATTCCGGTTTAAAATAAAGTATGGATTTTGGTCACTTCCGGTAAAACATTTTGCTAACTTAACGTTATTATTAATTTGTAGTTAAATCTCTCAATGAATTCGACTAATAAGAGGCGTAAAGAGAGTTTATTAAGGATTAACAGTACCGCTTACCGGAAAATCTCGAAGCCTACGAATGTGTTCTGTAAATTCTGTAAAATCTGAAAACTGCTTCATACTCATCGTCTACGAGCCATGATCACAGTTTTCATAAGAAGATTTAGGCGCTCAACGGACTATTCGACAGTTAGCAGTTCAGTTTGACATTAAACAAGATGTTACCGCGACAACGATTTTTTTCCAATGCAATTTTGATTGAAAGCAACATTAGTGTTTTTGGTTGGGTTTGAAATGACCAAAATGTCACTTGCCAAACGTTAATATTTCGAAAACAATTGAATTTAGGAGTAAAGTGTATTGGAGAAAGCTGTTGAGAATTATGAGCAGATTCAAAAAATGGACTAATATACGAAGCGTTTTAAAAAAAATTATTGAAAATGGCGCTTCGCCGCCATTTGAAACTTTCAGCTGTGATTTTTTCATGAAAAAGTAGATTTTTTTCTCCTATTCAAGCCTTCCAAATTCCGTTGGATATACCAGGTGGTTCAAAAAGTTATTAGGAGGGAACGGACTTTAGATTTAAAAGCATATTTGAAGCGATAATAATTTATCGTGTCCTCGTCTATTGCGATCTTCCAGAAATTTTTTTTCATGAGTAGATTGAAGGATTCTATTTCTGAATATGCGTTCGAATAAATGTGTTACTTATTAAGGAGACGTCTGATATTCTACTTGAACAATGAGTTGATCCTATAAATAAATGTCGTTGACGGCATCGTTCCTCTTTTTCAAAATCACCATTAACCCTTATTCAAAAAAGACCCTGAGATTCTGAATAATATTCGTCTGCGGCTCTTTATAGCCCCCCCTGTTAACTCCCGAATAGTTTGACGTAGAACAAGGGGACGGAAACTGTTGATGATAACACCGATGCTATTGTTTGAAATTAAAGACAATGTGATTGCATGGGGGCCAAGTATCACACCGTTGAAAAGATAATTCAATTTTATTTTCATGCATCTTATTTTTTTTGTACTTCGTTAATACGTTTTTTCACAATATGCATTTGAATACTATTATGTAGGATTTTTATTCATTGAGAATATGAAGCAAAATTGTAGTCAATCGTGTTCACTCGTGTTTTCCCCCTCCCTACCTACCATTGTGTTGTCTCAATACTAAATTCACTGTAGGTGAAACTCTTCACTGAATACAAATGCGATAATTCGTTTTTAATATGAAGAGCAGGTTACTAGCGTTATAATCATTCATACATTGGGAGGTCTTGAACATCGACAAAATAATTCAACTTCATATTAGTATTTCTAGGTTATTGATTATCAGTTTACCAAATCCAATAAACGGTACCCGTAATGATTATGGGCATTGAAAATAAATGAATGCTAATCAAGCTTTGAAACGAATTCTAAAATGGACAATTATTCAAGTCATGTATCTTCCTCTATTGACAGTATTTTGTGTTACTCGTCGCAATTGTGATTCCGTAGAACAATCATGGTTGAAAGTTAAATTGAATTACGTTCTCAACGATGTGCAATTCGACCTCTATGCCTTTCGAAATTTTCAAGTTGTTACGCCACTGGCCTATTATATCGGGGTACAATCCCTCAAAGAAAACACCAGCGGTAAGTCCGGTTATATACAGGGGGTTATGAATCAACACACCACTCCTGCAACACGAAATGTTAGGACTGGGGAGAGTTGGGGAAGTAAATACTCCAACATCTGACCAACCGAATGTTACGCCACTGGCCTTCTATGTGGGATCACTCCTTCAAAAACAGACCAGATAACGCTAAGGAAATCTCAAATATAGGGTTCCTATACTTGATTAATCCTTCCTTGAAAAGTTGCTCGTCAAAGTAATTACTTTGACGTATAGGGAGCATCAATTACTTGGAAGTAATTGAACCGAGATTATTTCTCGAGAGCGGCTTCGAAAAATATCCCTTTCTCTGTATACTTGGGAGTATAGGGCGTTTATCTAGAAATATTACCGATTTCAGAAAGATTGTGAAATAATGCACTCGGAAAATCATTAGAAATATACTTTAACTTATCTTGGAGAAGGCTAGGACCTGGTTTGAACCCAATGGTATGCTATTAAACGATAGTAAAAGTACAAGCCGAACTTTTATAAATTCCATTTCTGAAAATGCGAATGACCATGTAAATTTCCTTGGGGTCATATTAGATACTAAGTTGCAATGGACAGAACATATAAATGTGTTATGTGGAAAACTCTCAAAAACAGTGTTGGCTATCAGAAAAATCAGTTACTCACTTGGAGAATTAGCTGCATACACAACCTATTTCGCACTGTTTCACTCTGTTCTAACATATGGCGCCCAAATATGGGGAAATGCATCAAACTGTTATCTACAAAAAATCTCAATCATTAGAAAGCTGCCTTACGCAGTATAAAAAAAGTACATTGGGATGCCAGCTGCAGACCAATATTTGAACAACTAAAATTATGTCTCGACTATTCTGTACCAAAACCTACTGTTATAAAAAAAAACATGAATGCTTAAAACAATCCGATCTTACAGACACGACACAAGAAACAAATCTATGCTATTGCAACCACAAACTAGATTACACAGACACACGAACAAAGATATTGAACGGTTTAATTCGTTACCAACCAATTTTTGTGATCTGCTACTTTCCAAATTTTCAATAATATTGAAAAAATCTCGGCTGAAAACTGTATATACTCATTTGATGAATATTCCAAGCTAACCAAAGACAACAACCTAAAGATAAAATTTCAACTTATGTATATAATATTTTATATTTTGATCTACAAATATTTTTATTCCTATTTGGACTATTGTCCCAATTTTACTGTGACGTGTTTCAACATATTGTGAATATTTCTGAACTGAATGAAACTATACTATACTATACTATCATGAGGGCACATCATCAAAGAAATTGGGACAGCCAATCCCAAGCTTTGGTCGTAACATAAACTAGAACAATATGTTGAATTTTGTCCTTAAATATATGTTCGTTGATTAAAGTTTTTTGTAACTAGGAAATTCGATAGTGACGGATAAGTGCCTTAATGTATAATATTGAACTTTTCACAGATTATAAAGATTTCAAACACTAGGTCCTTTTATATAGAGTATATTTACCTCATATCATAATTACAGATAAAAATTGTACACCATGTACATATAAAAATGCTTCAAAAACTGAACTTTTCAATGTTCATAAAATATGTGGAGTAACTCCAGCCAAATGACAAAACCCGAAGGAGGTGAGTAAAATCCATATGAATTATTCAAGAGACGAACATTCTGCGGTTTTTCCCAACGCAATAGGTGTGTCGCCATAAATTCATCCAATAACACGATATGGATTGGATGTTGAGAAAGGTCGTTCATGAATATGTCATATCTGCGTGTTATGTAAGAATTAATGTGTTTCTTTTCGTAAAAATTATTTGTTTCTTCGTATTTCAAATGTATGATGATAATTTTGTATACCAAATATATTATTAAATTTTGATCACAAACTTCAAATTATCAGTAGTGCCCTTATGTCTGTGGATTATCTAGCAAAGAAACAAATGATACCGATAATCTTCGTTTTCAGTAACATTCGAAGTTGATAGTTGATAGTTGAGTTGATGGGCACGGTGTACATCCTGATCTCATTGCTTGCACAATACAAACATTCAAAGTGGTAATAAAATCAAATAAAATTACGTGTCAGTTCCCTAGTGAAAGTGTTACACCTACAGATCACTGTGAAGTAAAATTCAACCTGTAAGTCACCTCAATCAGCCTTTTCGTTGCATGTTTAGTTTGTGAAGTGTCAAAATAAGTGATAAAATTCGTCCATCGCCCATATACGTGAGGTTGTAATTCTATTCCACCAAGAGTCGAGTCAAGTATGAGCTACACTGAATTAACCAATAATGATCTGTACTCAAAATTGCTGGGAGCCATAAATAATGGAAATGAAGTAACTAAGCGTGAGATAAAAGAATATATTGGAAAAGAAAATAATAAATTGCTGAAAGTTATCGAGTTACAGAAAGAAAAAATCGTCGAACTTGAGAAAAAGTGCGTCAAATATGAGAAGGAATTCCTAAATAATGAACGGAAAGGTAGAAGAACAAACATTATAATAGTGGGCCTCAAAATTGATGTTAACGAAAACTTGGCTTCTTCTACCATTTCCAAATTAAATTCGCTGCTGGTGTAACGGTTCAATGTCTCGTTACAACAATATATCTAAACTCATTATAATCGATTCATTTTTTTATTTTATAATACTCCGTTTCGTTTTGTCAGACCTCTTCCTCGTAATTAATTCAACAAAACAATAAGGGTTCCGAGAACAACCTGTTGGATATTCTGAGAACTGTCTTCAGTTTATGAGTGATCTACTTCTTATCATAGGGAACTAATTCGCTATTTGGAGGCCGTGGGCCATAGATGGCATATGCATTCACTTATCGATCGTTCGAATTCAAAATATTCATCGATATATTGTTTTTCTGAATAGGTTTTCGATCGATGGATTTCGTAGTGGTACGAAAATAGGAATATTGTAGATGGGCAGTTGAATTTCGGCCATTGTGTTTTCAGTTGGTTGAACAGTTACGCGAATTTCTCTGAAATGATTTTCAGCCACATAGTGGGATATGATTCTGCGAATCTGATTATTTAGTTCTCTTGTTGGTGAATACCGATTTTGCTGTTGTTTGGAGAAGGAACTATCTTCCTAGGAAGGATTTATTTTCAACCGATTGAAATTCATAAATCAGTAACGAAGCATCCATTACAAGATTTTTAATTGAGGTGATGCAAACCCTCATCCAGAGGTATGTTCATTATATTTTCTGTATCCATGTGTTCGGAATGTTTGGGTACTCGCATTTTCTGATGCACTATTCGTTTTTCAGGGTTTTCGTGCACCCCTTTTTGGTTACCATCAATGATTTTCCTTGTCGCCTATGTACCTGGTGAAACTTATTCGTATGATGAGATGTCTGTTGAGGTTGGATGCTGACTATTAACCATTTACGTGACCAAGGACGTTAGTTAACAAAACTGAACATCATTTTGGAGTTATACCACCGAGTGATTAGAGTACTTAAGCTTCTTCGAGTATCTTCGTTGGATTTCTTTTCTTGGGTGGAGCCCCAAGGATCCTACAGATAAGCCTAGCATTACGAACTGATTTATTATTATTATTATTTTATATATCTAGTTATTATTCTTCACTTGGGACCTTCGTATTTCAATATAGATGGTGTGTACCACCATAAATATATCACAGGTATCCGTGTGAACCTCATATGCGCATATCTGGTATACCTGATTATTATTATTTTTGTTATATGAAACTGATTCCATCAAAATCTCTATCCCTTTATATCGGTGTTGTTCATGTAACATTTTCATCATTGACCATATAAAGTTCTGCAATTGAATAATAGTAATTTCACCGAATGTTATCTTCGATTGATACTCAAGTAAAGTATTGTGTAGAAAGTTCTGTTTGATTTTTGATATATTGATACCAACAGTAAAAGTTGAGTGTACAGGGTGGGTCCCAAAACATCCGGGAGTTTTCTAACTTTACTGCCAAAAGTTAGTGGTGCCCAAATATATAATTTTTTTAATCTACTCACGACCGGCTCTCTGACTCGTAGCCGAGTATATATGTGTATACGTATATGTATATATGTACATATATATATATACATTTTTCTTGATTTTTGTCTCTTGCACGTGCACATTTAAGCACCCATTCCTAGGAATCTTATTTGATATTGCATTTCAACAAAAGGACGTCGCACTGGGTATGGACTTATGTCTGAGAGATCTGTTCAATATTTATCAGATCAAAATTAACGAGAAGACAGCTATAAAAGTTGAATTTATGTCACTTTTAATGAAAAACTCGCTTTTTCAGAACGTACATAAATTGAAAGGTACAAAAATATCAATTTTCCAAGACTTGTGCTACGAAGATCGCTTAGACAATAGAATACTGGTCAAACACATGAAGGAAGCTAGATCAAAAAATCTTTCTGCTAGAATAAAAAATAATAAACTGGTCATCAACGGTGATTCATATACAGTAGGAGAACTGGAGAAAGGGAAAGCCGAGAGACAAGACATTTTAGAAACTGAGGAAATCGATCACTCAAAGAAGAGAGAAAGGAACGCAAGTGCTCCATCGACGCCATCAAGACGGGATGATCCACTTTTCTCTGAAGAACCCCTAGAAGACACTAGTAACGATCTTTTGAACACATCCATCAAACCGCAACCTAAGAAGCCTAAGAAGCAATTCCTGAGCAATACCGATACCATCGATAGGAAAACCCGTTCCAATAGCGGATCTTCATCTCAGAAAAGTTCGTAGATCTATCTTTTAGCTTATATTCGCAACTCTCTGTTTTCTTTATCTTCTCAAATTAGTTCTAAGATTGATTTTCAATCGTATTAATTGTATTCCCCTTTTTATTATTCAAAAAAAATATGGATAAACATTTGAGTTATCTTCTTTTGAATATTAGATCGTTGCTCAGTGGCTTCGATATATTCAATGATTTCATGAATAATGAGAATTATGATATTCTTGGGTTGTCCGAAACCTGGCTTCATAAAGATATATACTCTGATTCCGTTGCAATTAAATCATATAATCTCATTAGGGCAGACAGAAACTCTAGAGGAGGAGGTATTGCTTTCTATGTTCACAACTCAATAAATTATAAAATCGTTTTCTCGCAGGTCAGTTCTTTTCTGGAACAACTCTGGATTTCTGTAACCATTGAATGTCATACTTACCTTTTTGGAATTTTATATCGTCCACCCTCAGCCAGCATTCTAGCGTGTCTCGATGAGTTGGAGGAAACAATAGCTAACTTGATACCTGAATATGATTTCATTATATTTGGGGGCGATTTAAATATTAATTTGCAAGCTAATGATAGTCGCTGCGATCTTCTCACGAACTTCATTGAGACATTTAACTTCACTCAGTTGGTGAACGAACCCACAAGAATTACTTCTCGCAGTCAAACTTTGATTGATGTTTTAATAGTGTCAAATCCGGAAAATATTTCAAATAAAGAAGTCTTAGACATCAACGGAATATCAGATCATCTAGCGGTCAGTTGTTAAATTGACTGTCACAAATCTAGAAGACAACCTAAGATTATATCTTACCGTGATTTTTTTAATTTTGACGCAACTCTTTTCAATGAACAACTGATAGCTTATAACTGGAATATTATCTTTGAATTGGAAACTGTGGATGAAATGATTGATTACCTCAATAACGGTTTGAGTGCACTCTTCAATTTACACGCACCCCTCCGAACTATACGAGTCACTAAACCACCAGCTCCTTGGCGCACTTATAATATTAAAGAGATGATAAAACTCAGGAATAGAGCTTTCAGCAGGTACAAAAAATTGAGAAACTCCGCATCTTGGAAAAGTTATACCGATTTGAGAAATTACACTACTGGGGCAATACGTCGCGAGAAAAAAGCATATCTCGAACATGTCCTGCGCAGAAAAAATTCTAAAGAAACCTTCAACACACTTAGGTCACTTGATATTCTCCGTCAAAAGGCAATGCCTTGTATTCCAGACCAACTAAAAAATGTTAATAGAATAAATGGTCACTTCAATCGTATAACGAACCCAGAAAAATCTGATATACTACTTTCCCTTCTTGATAAATATAAAAATCAAGTTAATGATCCTGTATTCACTTTCAAAGATATATCTTCAGCAACGGTAAATGAATATCTGAATAAGATAAAAAATAATGCAGTTGGAACAGATGAAATCTCCATAAGTATGATAAAATTGGTACAGTCCCATTTAATCGAACATATAACTTTCATTTTCAATACCGCTATAAAAATGAATACATTTCCTTCGAATTGGAAACACGCCAAAATTATTCCTTTAGCCAAATTCAATTCCCCTACCGAGCTCTCCGACCTAAGACCTATAAGCATCCTGCCTTCGCTTCCCAAAGCCCTTGAAATGATAATGAAAGATCAAATGGCAGATTACAGTTACACACATCAAATAATCACACCTGTACAATCTGGTTTTCGTACTGGTCATAGCACTACTTCCGCTCTTTTGGCCATCACGGATGATATTTTCAAGGCCGCGGATAATCGTGAAGTCTCCTGTTTGGTTTCATTAGATTACAGTAAGGCCTTCGATACACTGGATCATTCTACACTATGTCTCAAACTTAGGTACTTTGGCTTCTCAAATGGAGCTGTAGAATTCATACGAAATTATCTATGCAATCGTACCCAGCGTGTTGTCTCAGAAGGTATTGAGTCTGATTCATTGTCGGTTGCTTATGGTGTTCCCCAAGGATCTATATTGGGGCCACTTCTGTTTTCTTTATACATTTCTGATTTTTTTGAAATTATAGAGTTTGCTAAAATTCATCACTACGCCGATGATACTCAGCTGTATTTATCTTTCAATGCTCTGCAACACAACGAAACACAAAATCATTTAAATGAAGATTTGAATAAATTGTACGAGTTTTTCACTGCGCATAATTTACGCTTAAATTCAAAAAAATCACAGATCATGTTTTTCTGTTCAAAAAAGAAGGTGGAAAGTGCTTGTGAAGATATGAAAATAAAAATCGGGTGTGATATATTGCCTATAGTCAAAGAATGTAAAAATCTAGGATTGTGGCTCGACTCTGAGCTGAGATTCACCAAACATGTAAGCTATCTTTGCCAGGCATCCTTCAACATCCTTAGACAACTCTTTCCTAACAGACACATGCTTTCCAAGCACTTGAAGCTTTCTTTATGCGAATCATTGATAACGTCCAAGCTATCTTATTGTGATAGTGTCTACGGACCTGCCCTCCTGAAGTCTGACCAGTATCGTCTGCAAAGAATACAAAACTCGTGCATTCGATTCTCCTTTGGTATTCGGAAATTTGACCACATAAGTACGGAATTCGATAACTCTAGGTGGCTGAGGTTGAACGATCTTCGAAATTTACACCTACTATCAATAACCCACAAAGTTCTTATAACGAAAACTCCTAAATACCTTTTTGAAAAATTGAAGACGTTTTCAGCACTGAACGACCTCAGAACCCGGAATAGACACATTCTTGTCATTCCTCCTCACTCCACTACAATTTACACAAGATGTTTTTCATACAATGCTGCCAAATTGTATAACCAGTTACCCAATGAATTCAGACTGTACACACTTAGTAATTTCAAAAAGAGACTGAAACTTCAGCTAAAGAATAGGCAGTTTTTGTTCTTACGTTGATAGATCCCGCTTCTGATATATGTTTTGAGATGTTGAGTAACACTAACCAATAAGGTATAAAACAGTAACGAACTCATTATTAACTTTTTGTATTTTGTTATATGCTTAAGTAGATTATTTGTGATGATTTTACCTTATTTATTACTTTTCTGTTTGTTTTAATTGTTTTTTTTGTTTTTGTTTTTATCTTTTTTTATGGTTGAGTTGAAAAACAGCTATAGCTGACACTACGCCTTTTCATCGTTCACCTTCTGTCCATTAATTAATACTGTTGAATTTTTCCTTTGTTATATGTAGAATTTGAAATGATGAATAAAGCCGCTTTATTATTATTATTATTATTATAAGTTGAATACATATCTTACTGTCAATCAATCAATCAAACATTTTTTGAAGAAGTTTTCTTCCACAATCACACTGTATACTAGCTAATACAACAGGTCAAATATCGGAAAAAATATTACAAGGTTTACTACACAATTCATATATAAACTGACAACTTATTAAGAATACAATCGTTTTGATCAACCTGCTCAATAAATAGAACAAATAATATTGGAAAAGAATTATGGAATAATAGAATTCTAGGAGAAACTCATCAACAGAGTAGTAAGCTTTGTGCAATGAAAAACTTGAATCGTTTTTTAAAAACAATGATATTTAGTGTCATCACTATATTATATAGCTTAACCCCACAGAACATGGGATAATTCTGGGATACTGTCAATCTACTCCACGGTGGATGTAGTTGAGATTCATTCCCCGTGAGATGTTCGGGGATATGTTAATTTTACATCGTTAATAAATTATAATGCATGAATAATGCAATATTCACATGCAGATACACCTGCCAATATTCTAGTAACCTTTTTCTGAATAACAAAGACTTCAATCAGCTTAAGCTGATAAACCCCATTGTTCAAGGCCATAGGAAATAACAATTATGATCTCCTGTTGAGTCAGTCATTAAGAAAAAGAAGAGAAATCAATGATCTACTATTTATGTACAAAATTATACACAACACCATAGATTCTTCGACATTACTTTCGTTAATCAACTTCAATATACCCCGACAATCTTCTCGGTATCACAATACATTCCACTTCAATGTACCTAATACACAACATCATTTTCATTCACCAATAAACTCAATGAGCAGAAATTATAATAAGCTAGGCTCAGTTGACATTTTTTTTCTTTCCCAGACACAATTCAGACAAACCGTTTCCAGTTTGGTTTCTGACTAACCTATAACCTGTAAGTCAACCAAACTAAATCATTACTACTTTTCATTGCACAATCACATGTAATATTTATTAAGTACTCCTGTAATTGGGCTTCGGCCTGCTGGATTTTTATACCAAATAAAATATATTGAGTTAAAATATGGAGAAAAAGTTTGAAAATACCGCGAGAGACAGAGTTAGTCTCAACTGACGAAGTAAATATATATGTTTACCAAGCTTAAGTTTAACACTATCAACATGTTACTTTCAGGTGAGTTAATTATCATTATCAACCCCTGGGAATCTAGTACAATTTACTTGGTCAATAGTTTCATCATTTAATTTACCCAATAACTTTTTATATATAAGTTCATCGATTGAGATTCATCAGTATTTAGCAGTAGGCCATTTAGGGCACACTACTCAGAAATTTGAGCTGTTACTTCCTGAGCTCTGTGAATTTCTTTAAATATAGTACCCGCAGAAACCAAGATATTAGTGTCATCAGCAAAGATAACAGTAATGGAAGCGTTTGAACAAAATTCAGAAGATCATTTATAAAAACAAAAAAAAAGAGGTCACAAACGGAGCCTAGTGGTACCCCTATTGATATATATTTTCTATCAGAATAAATTTCATTCACATTAACCAGGTGACTATGATCAGTCAGGTAAGATCCAACCCAATTCAATGCAGGGCCTCGTACACATTACACCATCGATTGCGTCAGTATTGTAATTAATTGAAAAAACCCCTCCCTATATTTTCCATTTTGAATAACAAAAAGCCCAATGAGTATGAAGGCGTATCATTAAAAAAAATTGAGACAGCCAGTCACAAAGCTCTTCTATTCCAAAATTTTAAAAAAAATACAGGTTTGGAATTAAAATAAGTAGGTAACCTAAAATAAGTTAATTAACAAACTTCATTTACATCATAACTACTACATTATGTTGACAAGAAAATGTGGATGGAATAAGAGATTGATTTGGTCATAGATTATAATATTTGATTTGATTTTTTGTTACTAAAAATTTCAACAGTGGCAGATGAGTACCATGCCTCATCATATTTTTTTTTGTCAGATTCCAAATACAAAGGCCATTCAATATAGAATATATGCAAGTGTTATTATCATTACAAATCAGAATTATGCATCTTGTTGATCTGAAAATGGTAGAATTTGTGAAATAACATCAACCGAATGACAAACAAACAAAATCCGCATGAAGTGAGTGAAATCTATATGAATTATTCAAGAGAGGTGAACACGTTGAGGTTTCTTCCAACGTAATTGGTGTGTCGCCATAACTTCATCAGATAACACAATACAGATTGGATGTTGAAAAGGGTCGTCATGAGTTTGTCGTTACTCGATTTTATGTCTGTGTAGAAATGGAGGTATTTATTTTCATACATCCCATACATTGTTGGATGTTGAAAATAAGTTTCTAGCAGATCTGTAAAGTTCATTTGGAGATTCAGAATCGTACAGTCCCAGCGGTATCATTAATATCAAGCTTTTTGTTTGTTGAAAAAAAAACAGGCACCCATCTTATGGGAAAAACTCTTTCAGTGAAAACGGCTGGATTTATATGTTGTAGCTGGAGCCCTTCTGAGTGAAAGTCTCTATTGGCCAACTTGATCGTATGACCAGATTCGGCGCTAGATGGCGCCAAATTATGAATTTTGTGATTTTTGGAGGAATGAAGTCGCCTACGAAGTTATAAGTTGATTGACGATCAAAATATGATACACATATGGATACAGAGTGTTGGAACTAATGAAGGGTCCATACTATCTATATATATATATATATATATATATATATATATATATTTATACATATATATGTATATATATATATATATATATATATATATATATATATATATATATATATATATATATATATATATATATATACAGGGTGATTCGAAAGTACTTTGACAAACTCCAGGAGGCGATTCCTCACAATATTCTAATATGAATTGTCCGAATAAATATATGTCCGGAAACGCTTCGTTTCCAAGATACAGGGTGTTGAAGTTTTATTTTTATTTTCGTTTTTTTTAAATAACTTTTGAAATACTGATTTTGATCAAACGAAAATTGGTATTGAGAGATTTTTTGAGGTGATGAATTTGAACCTGATGTTATTATTTTATTTCTCTTACTCGGAGGGGGCGCCACCTACACTTCTTTTTCTTTTTTGAATATTCATAACTTTTTTTAGCGTACTTTCAGCAGATTTTTCAGTAGACAACTCAATTCCTCTATCATATCTACGTAAAAAAGCTACCCCTGTTACAAGTCGCTAATTTGATAATCGATGCGTGTTGAAGTTATTACCATTATTGTGCATTTTTCACAAGAATGCTCAGGCCATGAATTTGACGTTCTTGTACTCGTTTCTGGATTCTCCTCGAGAGCGTTCAAAACAGCTTCTTTCAATTCGGGGGTTCAGACCGCTCGTGGTCTACCCATAATATCAGCTGCCCTCTTAAAGCTGCCAAACGACGGTGGAGACTGGTGAATGTTGGAGCTGAAGGCAGTACTCGATTAGGAAATCGCTCCTGGTAAATACGTCTTGCTTCTCGCGCATTGCCATCCGCAAGGCCATAAACGAAATGCATATCGGCTAAATGAGCATTATTGTTTAAATAATCCATTTTTCCAAAATGAGTGTTTTAAAATTTACAGAAACTTCAACAAAACAACAAAACTTTTAACTGTCACATAATATGTAATTACCAAAACTACTTACTTAAACGTCAAATTGATTTCCTAATCATTCTTGTGAAAAATGCAAAATAATGGTAGTAACTTCAACACGCACCGATTCAAATAATCGACTTGAAATTTTCAAGTCCAAATATCTAGAAAATGGTTGTTTATAGCGACTTGTAACAGGGGTAGCTTTTTTACGTAGATATGATGGAAGAATTAATTTTTTCACTGAACAATGTGCTAGAAGTACGCTCAAAAAAGTTATGAATCCTCAAAATGAGAAAGACCTGTTGGTGGCGCCCCCTACGAGTAAGAGCAATAATAACATCAGGTTCGAATTTGACACCTCAAAAAACCTCTCAATACCAACGTTCGTTCAATTGAGGTTAGTATTTCGAAAGTTATTTGAAAAAAACGAAAATAAAAATAAAAGTTCAACACCCTGTATCTTGGAAACGAAGCGTTTCCGGACATATAATTATCTAGACAATTTATATCAGAATATTGTGAGGAATCACTTCCTGAAGTTTGTCAAAGTACTTTTGAATCACCCTGTATACATATTGTATATATATATATAATAATAATTTGGTTTGCTTCTTGAACCTCATGAATATTTAGGAATTAATTTTTTCTCGAGGTTTAGGTTCTTTTGAAACAGAAAAGCTGTTTTTTTTTAAATTACAATTTGTGTTGGAAGATAAAAATCTGAAGAAGCCTTGGGGCCTTCAGGCGAAACGTGATTATAATTTAAAAAAACACAGTTTTTCTGTTCCAAAAGAACCTAAACCCCGAGAAAAAAACAAATTCCTATATATACAGGGTGTTTCAAAATTCAGTATCAAGATTTCAGGGGCGTATTTTTCAGGTCAAAATAAACTGTGTCTGCAAACGCTTCATTACCGATCTACAAAGCGTTAAAGTTTCAAGATTTTTTCATTTTTTCCTCCATAGCTACTTCAGTTTTTGCGATATTCAGATCAACTCTGAAACATGGGTTACTTTTTTGGGTTTACATCATCCAGTATGCCGAGTGATTGTAAGAATCCACAGGGAGATATTTTTCCAGAGGCCAAGCCGTTATTAGCCCCATAAACTTTTTTGTAGTGCGCCGGTGGTGGATTCTAACATATGCAATGGATTTTTAGTTTTGTTTATGAATTTTTTTTGTCTTCTGTAATTTTTATCGAGAAAAAAGTCAAATAATTTCTTGTAATTCGCTACATTTAATTAAAATTTTTAATAAAAGGGGGAAACCTATTATCACAATAAAAAAACGCTACTTATTTGGTTTGTGATCTAAGTTACAAGTGTCCTCAAGCATTACCTGAAAAATAAGAAACCTAACGAACCTTGACTTTTTATTAAAGGTGCTGGGAATGCCGCACGCGTTCTAAAATTCCAGGAGTGTTTCTCACGGTGTGGAAGGTTCGTTCAGTAAGGACTCCAATGGAAGGCACTAGTTTTGCACCATAAAGTAGGCCCTTTACATGTCCCGATAAAAATAAGTCCAGCGGGTTGCAATCTGGGGACCGTGGGGGCCAAGTAATTGGACCTGCTCTGCCAATCTACCAATTGGGGAACACTGTATCTAAATAATCGCGGACGATGACTAGAAAATTAGGGGAGGGGGCATCGTGCATGAACCACATTCGTTGACGAACTTGTGAAGGCACGTCCCCCACTAATGCAGGAAGTTTAAATATGTGGCACCATTTGAAATTCACGGAAAAATAAAAGGACCAATCAAATTATCTCCTACTATTCCTGCCCATATGTTTACGTTGAACTGTTTCTGGTGTCGAGGTTGTCTGATCATGTGTGGATTTTCTAGTGCCCAAATATGAACGTTGTGGTAGTTCACTACTCCGTCGCGTATGAAGTGAGCTTCGTCGGTAAAAAGGATACGAGATAAAAATGCAGTATCCCTAGTACAGTTGCGCAGTATCCTTCGGGAGAACTGCAAGCGCCGTGGAAAATCTCGCGGGAGCAAACCTTGGACGCGCTGGATATGATATGGGTAAAGCATGTTTTCGTGTAAAACCCTCCAGACAGTTGAATGGCAAACATCCGAATCCCGTGTACCCATACCAGGATCTTCGTCGATAACATTTGAAATATCTTCATATCTCACTGGGTTGCGTGCTTGTCGCGGTCTGCCATCATCGTGCCTTGGAGTCTGAAATATGCCGTATTCCCGAAGGTGCTGATGGCAGTTTATAAAAGTTCTATAGTTGGGAAGTCGGCGAAAACGTCTAAATGAAAATAGCAGTCAAAGCCCACTAATTCTCTTTTTCATTGTTTCGTTGAAAAATGTAATTAACTCTAGCGAATTACAAAAACATATTTCACTTTTTTTCTCGATAACGGTCGAAGATGCTTAAAAATTACAGAAGACAGAAAAATGTATTAACAGAACAAAAAATTCATATCATATGTGAGAATCCACCAGCGGCGCACTACAAAAATGTTTATGGGGCTAAAAAGGGCTTGACCCCTGAAAAAATATCTGCCTGTAGATTCTTACAATCACTTGGCATTATGGATGATGTGAACTCTTAAACGTGACATGTTTCAAATTTTGAGTTCAAATGTATGAAGAAAAATAAAAAAAATCTTGAAACTTTAACGCTCTGTAGATCGGTAATAAAGCGTTTGCGGACACATGTTTATATGAAGAAAGGCTTTTTTGACAAGAAAAATACTCCCTTGAAATCTTGATACTGAATTTATATATATATATATATATATATATATATATATATATATATATATATATATATATATATATATATATATATATATATATATATATATAGAAGAATCCTTTTTAAATTCGGGTATGCAGTCAACAGGGGTATGGAAAAAGTGTACTCTTTTTTCTATTCAAGCTTTCGAGTCATTTATTGTCTCTTCATCAGGAACTCTACAATGAATTAAATTGAACATTATAATATTTGAAAACCAATTAGGCATGTGTACTTACAAAAGTGAGGTTAAAAATCCCTTTCACTTGCAGCAAATTATAAAATACCATGTCACAACAGACAACACTCGTGGTAAAGTCATATATAGTTAAAACTTTGATCAAAATTGATCAAGATTACTTAAACATAAGTGTATAAACATTTTAAAATTCCAAATGGGCTCTTATGGAGGACATGTTGGATTCAAGAGGCAGTGGTGACAAATGAAAAATGGATTATTATTGAAGTAAATGAAGTTGACAATTGACAAGTATGAAAAATAGATCTACGACCTGTTGCCAACATACAATGCGATGAAAAATAATATCACCAAACAATTACATGGTACCAACTTATGTTAATTGAAACGATTTAGGTAAGTCTCATAAGGAGACTGCCAGAGAAAATATGAGTTTTTTAACAATTAAAAAAATATTAAAAATTAATATATAACAAAATTTGGCAGAGTGCAAAATTTCATTACCCACCATTCCAGGGGACACAATAATGTTAATGTATTGAGTTGTGGGCTGTCTCATACGGAGAACGACTGAGTAAATATGAATAGATTATGCTGAGATTATCGATGTCAGTTCTCGAATTCATTGAATTAGGTTCTTTGAAAATTTGTGTCATTTCGAGAAAAGTTCTCTTTTTTACATTAGATTCATGTTCCAAGATATTCACATTATCATAATCTAGGTTATGGTTCAAAGCCATGGTGTGATGAGCTAAAGAACACGTTTTTTTAAAATTTCTAATATCGCTTTTATGCGAGGTGATTCTGTCTTTCAATTTCCTTTTGGTTTGGCCAATGTACTTCTTTTCACATTGAGAACAGGGGATACAATAAACCAAGTTTGAATTGTCTAATAAAGGATCTTTGTCTTTTAACTTTGAAAAAATCTTGTTCAATACTATTTGGTTTTTATACGCGATTTTGATGTTAAATTCAACAAATTATTTTCCAAGATTCCTAACATCAAAATCGCGTATAAAAACCAAATAGTATTGAACAAGATTTTTTCAAAGTTAAAAGACAAAGATCCTTTATTAGACAATTCAAACTTGGTTTATTGTATCCCCTGTTCTCAATGTGAAAAGAAGTACATTGGCCAAACCAAAAGGAAATTGAAAGACAGAATCACCTCGCATAAAAGCGACATTAGAAATTTTAAAAAAACGTGTTCTTTAGCTCATCACACCATGGCTTTGAACCATACCCAGATTATGATAATGTGAATATCTTGGAACAGAATCTAATGTAAAAGAGAACTTTTCTCGAAATGACACAAATTTCAAAGAACCTAATTCAATGAATTCGAGAACTGACATCGATAATCTCAGCATAATCTATTCATATTTACTCAGTCGTTCTCCGTATGAGACAGCCCACAACTCAATACATTAACATTATTGTGTCCCCTGGAATGGTGGGTAATGAAATTTTGCACTCTGTCAAATTTTGTTATATATTAATTTTTAATATTTTTTTAATTGTTAAAAAACTCATATTTTCTCTGGCAGTCTCCTTATGAGACTTACCTAAATCGTTTCAATTAACATAAGTTGGTACCATGTAATTGTTTGGTGATATTATTTTTCCTCGCATTGTATGTTGGCAACAAGGTCGTAGATCTATTTTCATACTTGTCAATTGTCAACTTCATTACTTCAATAATAATCCATTTTCATTTGTCACCACTGCCTCTTGAATCCAACATGTCCTCCATAAGAGCCCATTTGGAATTTTAAAATGTTTATACACTTATGTTTAAGTAATCTTGATCAATTTTGATCAAAGTTTTAACTATATGACTTTACCACGAGTGTTGTCTGTTGTGACATGGTATTTTATAATTTGCTGCAAGTGAAAGGATTTTAACCTCACTTTGTAAGTACACATGCCTAATTGGTTTTCAAATATTATAATGTTCAATTTAATTCATTGTAGAGTTCCTGATGAAGAGACAATAAATGACTCGAAAGCTTGAATAGAAAAAAGAGTACACTTTTTCCATACCCCTGTTGACTGCATACCCGAATTTAAAAAGGATTCTTCTTTAACTTAGACAGTCGTCTAACCTTCACAACTATATATATATATATATATATATATTTTTTTAAATATGTATATATATAAACAGTGGGGAATAACGGGGATCTTCAGTCAGCACAAATGTTGAACTATGAAAAACTCTTTAATACGTTGGAATCCCCAGGGTCCTAAAATATGTAAATTACATTATTGAGAAAAAAATACTTAAAATGAAGGAAGTACTTACAGTAATCTAGTGTTTGATTAATGAACATTAACTTCAAAAAAAAACGTAAAATATGTAATATTTGTCGGAATGGTGTTATATCTTTGACGTTTCGAGTGACATTGAAGGATTTGAAATGACAACCTATGATTAATCGTCAGAAAAATATAAAATATGTAGTGGGTGTGTTAATTTTTCAATTATATTCTTTGAGAATCATCAGTTTAATCCATTTGTGAAAGATTTTCGATATCTGTTTTTTTGTTCATATTTTGATTGGATTTATTAATTTCAATAATTTCAAGAAATAATCTTTCAGAGAAATTTTTATCTGAATGTAAAACTTGTGCTTCCTAGAATGATATTTAATGGCCTGTTTCAATAGCATGTTGAGCTTATGCACATGATTTCTTGTTGAGTCTTATATCACTTCTGTGAGAGATAATACGATTTTTTAAAGTTCTTGAACTTGTACCAATATAGTTCAAATCACAGTTGTTACATGGTATGCTGTAGACAACATTTGATTTCTTCAAATCTGGTGTGGGATCTTTTAACCTCGTATTTAAATTTCCAATAGTCTTGATATTTTTTTGTGAAATTTTTATGTTATTTTCATTCTTGAATAATTTAATTATATTTGATGATAGAATTCCTATATTAGGAATTGAAAATAAATTATCCTTTCATTGTTATTTTCTGAATTTTGATTATTTGTGGCATCATTAATAATTTGTCTAGCAGAGTTGGTATTGAAAAGAATTCTGTTAAGAAGTTTTTTGGGGTAGGAATTATCTAAGAAAATATTTCGAGGAAACACAAGTTTTACATTCAGAAAAAAATTTCTCTAAAAGATTATTTCTTGAAATGATTGAAATTAATAAATCCAATCAAAATATGAACAGAAAAACAGATATCGAAAATCTTAGCAAAATCTACAGTTATCTTTTACAAATGGATTAAACTGATGATTCTCAAAGAATATAATTAAAAAATTAACACACCCACTACATATTTTATATTTTTCTGACGATTAATCATAGGTTGTCATTTCAAATCCTTCAATGTCACTCGGAACGTCAAAGATATAACACCATTCCGACAAATATTACATATTTTACGTTTTTTTTTTGAAGTTAATGTTCATTAATCAAACACTGAGATTACTGTAAGTACTTCCTTCATTTTAAGTATTTTTTTCTCAATAATGTAATTTACATATTTTAGGACCCTGAAGAAGTTTCAAAATTTAAACGAAAGCTCGGTCCAATATTAAAGAGTTTTTCATAGTTCAACATTTGTGCTGACTGAAGATCCACGTTATTCCCCACTGTTTATACCAATTTTCAGTCGTTATTTCTAAATTTATATATATATATTATATATATATATATATATATATATATATGTAATTACTCCAAATCACGAGTTGATTGAAACATTTTTACATCTTATGTGTATTCAATATTCAACTGTACAGGGTAATTTACATAGACTCAATTCATAGGTGAATGAATTCGCCTACGTGACTACGAGTTGATTGAGTTGATTATTATTGACGATCAACCAAAATGCATTTGAAAATACAGAGTGTTCCACATAAGGAAATATTTTTTCACCAAAAGGCTTTTTCCCATAAGATGTGTCTGTGGCTCTTCAATTAGTGAATTATCAAACCAGAAATATAAGTAAAAACATTATAAAAAATAGGATTGCAACTTTTTTTAAATATGATTACCTTTGGATATATGAAAAGTTCTACATGTTCTAAAACCCAATTTGAAATGATTGTTGGGGTTTTTTATGATTCGTTTGAACTGTTTAATAAAAAGCTGATTACTTTTTTATGAATAATAATGCTTCTGTAAGTGGACTGTATATTGACAAAATGTCACCGTCTTGACATTAGACAGAATTATTTTACAATCAACATAGTTGATATATTATGTGGGGGTTTTTGGGGTCGGATATTATGAATTTTCTGTCAAAATTTATAAACTTGAGATGGCGGCTAATGGAATTTTTTTTAGAATGGAATTTTTGTTAGAGAAAAAAACGAAAAGGCGCTTCAAGATGGCGGACGAGATTTAGGTTTATGGTCCGATTCGATTCAAAATTGGTATGTGGGGGTTTTCAGGGTCGATAATTATGAATTTTTCTCCAAAATTCATAAAATCAAAATGACGCCCCAAGATGGCCGATGATCTCTGTGTTTATGGTCCCATTCTATTCAAAATTGGTAAGTGGGGCTTTCCGGGGTCGGAGATTATTAATTTTTCATCAAACTTCTCAAATTCAAGATGGCGGATGAGTTTTGTAATTATGGCCCGATTCGATTCAAAATTGGAATATCGGGGTTTTTGGGGTCGAAGATTATGAATTTAGTCGAGTATTTATTTCAGATAAAATTCATAAATTGAAGATGGCAAATGCAAGATGGTGGATGAGTTAATTAGATGGTCTCCCCATTGAAGGACTAGATACCTCAGAACTTACAGGAAAAAAAGATCTCATATTAACGATGCTTTGACAAAAATACATAGATAGAGACGTACTTAAGAACAAGAAAGCACAAAATAAAATAATTAATAAAAAAACTTTCTAATGACAATCTTTATTCAAATGCACTAAAAAATTAAAAAATAATTGCTTTGGATGTGTGACGTAGGTTATTCCGTGAGTTATAGATTCAAAAGCTTGTCGCTTTTGAATTAAAACTGAAAACTTTGGGTGGCAAGCTTTTGAATCTATAACTCACGGAATAACCTACGTCACACATCCAAAGCAAATATTTTTTACTTTTTAGTGCATTTGAATAAAAGCTTGTATTCAAAAAGTTTTTTTAATAATTATTTTATTTATCGGATACTCCACCAAAATGAATGATCAGTAACCATCGCGTTGTAAACTGGATCCTTCACCAGAAGTTGAAATAATACGCAGCACCTTTCTATTTTCTGGGAGTAGAGTTGAAAATGCATCTAGCTTCATCCATTTAAAAAAGTTATTAAGATTACGTCGTTTATTTATATCGTTGAATACCTGTTAGAAATACTAAAGTTAAGGTTATAATCATCACGATATGACTGGTAATGGTAATTTTTACTTGTTTAAACAATAGTGAAGCGATTATGGCTGTGAAAAAAATTATTCAGAAGTTGTGATCAAACCACCATATATCACAAATGGGCTAAGATGATAGTAAACAGCTCATGAGTGTTTTGTTATGTTTGTTATCGTTTTTATGTTGATTCCGAATGAATTCTTTGGCCATATTGCTTCGTTCCTCATCTAGTCTTATTTGATCGTCAAGATTGTCAAAAATTTTAAATGTAAATATATTCATTCAACTTTTCTCAAGAGTATCCAAGCTCTTGTTTACCTAGCTCACCCCCTCTATTATACGAACACATTCTTCAATCATCGGAAATACTCTATGAAAAAAATTGCCTAAAAATATACACAGAACTCTTTGTTTTATATTACGTGAAGTCCTATTGAAAGTCCGATGTCATTAAAACTCACTATACGATATGTGGGTCTATACAACCTACAGGTTGCGTGGAAATATGTTTGGCCTAGGTATTTCACAACAAAAAAAATATCAAAAATAATTGAAAAATATACTTTCTTCAGCAACGTTTCAGGATACATTTCAGAACTGTTGAATAATTCTCAATACGCTACGTTACTGACAAGTTGAATATCTTTCCAATCCTATATTCGAAGTTTAAAAACTCAGTTACATATCGGGCCGAATTAAACTGACGTCTTTTCAGAATTGATGAAAACTGATTATCCTTTTTATAGGGGAAAGAAAACACAAGAAATGCAGAGCAATCTTCATTTCATTTGATTGCAAATCACAAACATCTCAATCATTTCTCCTCAAAATAACAAAGCAAGGAACCAGTAGGTTGCATAAATATGAATCATTTTTCTTCAGAACAACAAAGCAAGGAATCCGAAGGTTGCACAGACACACGATATATACTTACGTTACACATATATGTACATATATCTTTATATTTCCTTCGTAATATTATAATTATTTCGTTGTGGGTGTTATTTAGAGAATTATTAGTATATATGTATGCTCAAGGGTAATTTTCGAAATAATGAAATCCATGCACAGACTTGATCTTCTGTGTTTTTTTCTTGGAACGAGGTTCCTTTACGTGGCTTGCAGTAGGTGTTGACTGATAGAAATCGTCACCAAAGAAAAAAGCGTTATGCCTCCTCCATGTGACTTTCTCTCTCTCCCCCTCTCTCTCTCTCTCTCTCTCTCTCTCTCTCTCTCTCTCTCTGTGTGTCTCTTTCTATTATATGCGAGTCTATGTGACAAGCATCCAGCTCTTGCTCATACGATTCCAAAGGTGTACGAAACCAGAACTGCTGTTCTGCTTGCGGGAAATTTAAAATGATACACGAGCGGTAGGATATCTATGCGAAGACAAGTCGATATTATCGTTGAGTGGTTATACGTGGAAGATATTTTATATTTCCATATAACGCGTGTATATATGTGTTTTTCCCTATTGCCATTTTCTAACATTAACATTTGACAAAGTCTTTTCAGAAGGAAAACTTTATTGTTATGAGTTGGCTTTTCATATTGTTTTCCCAAACTGTCCCAAGCATCTTTTGCCGGTTTCTTATATGAACTCTTTGGTTATATTCAATCAATGAACCAATTGTTGCTCGAGATTTACCATCTTCAACTGACCAAGCATCACTTATCGGTAATGATGTGTTATCTTTGATTGTGCCCCAAAATTCATCTCTCACATCAGCTCCACTTTGTGTTTTCAAATTTGGTAATTGCTACCATTTAGTTTCGTGATACTGAGTTTGGACATATGCATCTTTCAATATACCTAAGAGTTTCAACAATCCCCAGTCTAAAGTGATACCGTTTAACTTAGGACAACTGGGCCCATAACGTGTTAGCAAACTACTGTGCGTTAAAAAAAAATATATTCTTATTCAGAATGACTTCTCAAAACATGAACAAGAACTATATATAGGATGAGTTAACAACCTTAATACAGAAGTCACTCACCTTTGTCGTCACACTCTTCTGATATCTTCAGTTCAACAAATTATTCATACTAGTTGCTGGCTAAATGAGCTCTCCACTCACATGTTGAAAAAAACTAATACAATATTCGATAGGTATCTCCTCAGCGAGGAACAGATACGTTGACTCACATAATTTTCACGAATATTTCAACCCAGTCGCAATTTTTTTCCGATTATATATATATATATATATATATATATATATATATATATATATTGATTAATATTGTTGCACCACGTTTCTGAAACACATAAAATGTCATTTTGTTTGTGAAAGACTATACCTTCAAACTAACTATTTTAAAACTTTGAGGATGCGTTGCGATCTAACTTGTTACTTGAAAATGGGCAATCACTCACAGTTGTTGAGTAACTGTAACGAAAAACTGAGTACAGGCATTATGGAAACATTCAGTGGAGTCCAGAGGGCCAAAAATAATGACATATATATCTCTTTCTCTCTCTCTCCTAAAATACCTCAAAAGTGGATTTTCGAAAAGGGAGACCACATCAAAATTAATTATCATATTGTTTTTAATAATCCACAATTATTTCTCATAACTCATAGCAAACGTGTCCTCCATTAGGTAATCATTGTCCGTGTCATAAGAATATGTTGATGATGATATCTCACAAACTTCAACCTCTTCTCATGATACATACGATGAAAATAATATACCATAAGTGTTGAATTATGGCTAAACCGGTTTCCAGTTGACGTGTCGCCAAAGTAGTCGAAAGGGTTAAATGTCGTCATCGTTATTAACGGGCCAATCATTGAGCAATCTAGTGTAAATTTCCCCATATCGCTCCGACGACTATTTTTCACCGCTCCAACGATTAATCAATAACGCTCGCGTGCTTTCAATTAGCTGTTATTTTTAGCCCTTTTTTTCAAGCGAAATATGAACATGTCTCTTTACTAGGTTTATTCTGTCAGGATGACTATAGCTTCCGTAAATTTTTTTATTGTATTTTTCGGAAAACTGGTTGGATTTTTCCGAAATCAGAATACGGAGAAGTGTTCTCATCAGCACACACATTATATACAGTGCGTATATAATTTCCATTCCTATTCACTTCCAAACGATTCAACAAAGACTAGATTGAATATAATCATATAGAAATGTATGTAAAAAGGATTATAATGACGACCATCATGGCACAAGACGTGCATTCGATTCCCCATGTCACTACCTTTGCGATGTTGGCTTGCTGACGTACCAAGGTTCTGGAATGTTCTAAGTGTAATGACATGTGGGAGGTATGGTCCTCTACAAACAACACAATTGGCTTTGATATGGCGTTGTTCATCAACCAAACGTTGGATATATCAATTATATACTCGTGAAAGCTCTCACTGGTCATCCAACCACTGTCAGTTCGCCCTTCACCCCAGGCTGGTGGAACTTTCTCGACAACTTTTTGAGGAATCCTATCATAGGAATATACTATCATCGGTGGTGGGAGATCTCCACATGTGTTGCACATGCCCTAGGTAGTGAGGCATCCTTTCTCATCGTTATTGATGAAATTATAGACTGCTTTCCGACCTTTCTTTACAAGAACCTTGTCCTCCTTGGGACTCAGGAAAAAGGCTCTCTGGTCGCAATTGAATACACGCTTTGGATCCTCCATGTCATGGAGATAATTATTTTTTTCTAAGTATTCATTGATTTCTTTTAACCATTGACGTAGTTTTTCTACGGTAACATTTGCTCGACTTTTTGTAAGATTCTGGATCTAAGTGATATTTCTGGATGTCGTCGTAGGAAGGCTTTGTACCATTGCCTTCCTGGACAACCATTTGTAAATGGATTTTTTCGTTGCAAATTTTTCACCAATGTTTGTACACTGTCTAACAGTTGAGTTTTAGTTGTGGGAATCCCACATTCAGCAGAATAAAAAATCCATTTAACTAGCATATCCTCCTCTTTTTTTGTTAACACGCTTTCTGGTCCGATTTTTCTTTCAATTGGCGTTATACCTCTGTGTTTATATAGCAGAGTAGCTCTTGGAACTTTCTATAGGTTATTTGCTCGTTTTACTGCTTGAAGAGCGTTCTTCATATCTTTTACAGAATAATTGAATCTTTTGGCCATTTTGTGTTCTGAAAATAAGGACAGGCATCAGTTACTGACCCATCTCAGATTCAATTATTGACACCCACTAAAATCACTCGAATTTTAAAAATCTCATCTGAAAATGCGGTGTCAATAAATGATCCCTGTAAAATGGGAAATATTGCAAATTAGTTCCTGAAATATATTCGAGTTCAATTGAGGTTTGTCGATAGATACGGAAATAAAAATAAATTGCTATATTGTAGCATTCATCGACAGGTAACAGTATTACTTTTTGATTCTACAAAGTACCAGTTATTGACTCCAAGAAATAATCTCAAATGGAAAGATATCTGTTGTAAATATTAGGTGTCAATGACTGATATATACAAAATATGATTCATTGTGATAAAACACTGGGTGAAAAAGAATTGGTAAACTACGGAGTACCACAGGGAACAGTTCTCGGACCACTATTATTTGATATATACCTCAATGGACTTTTCTCAATAAAAGTAAAAGGCGATGTTGTTAGTTTTGCTGATGATACAGCGATTTTCTATGAGGATATAAGTTGGCAAAAGCTGAAAAAAAGCGTGGAAGAAGACCTACCTCTGATTTTCAATTGGTTCAGTGCAAAACAACTCACAGTAAACTACAATAAAACTCACTTCCTGCCTTCCACATCTTATGCTAAGTATCTACCAACCTTCAACTCCATATCGCTAAACTTGAATGGCGAAACCATCCATATATATTCTGTCCAACAACTCGAATATATGGGTGTATTCCTTGATAGACATCTAAAGTGGAACATACACACTAACTACGTCACGAAAAAACTAAGGAGCATGCTGTATAAATTCAAGTATCTCTCCCAAATACTGGGCACAGACCATATGAGAATTCAATATCACTCACTCGTAGAATCCCATATACATTATGGTATACTAACTTGGGGAAGTACCACAGCGAATCACCTCCTGACCCTGCAAACGGTACAGAAATTAATAATCAAGAGAGTCTATAAATTACCCTGGACCTACCCCACTGAAAATCTATTCGTAGAAACAAAACTATTTGATATCAGACAATTGTTTTGCCTAACGCTTCTCATTAGACAACACCAACATAAAGATGAATTATTGGAGATCCAACATTACCACAACACTCGCTATCGAAACAGTGTATCCGCGATCCCAAAAATAAATAAATCGATTGCTCAAAGGTGTTTCACGTACTTGGGTGTAAAGGCGTACAACCTGTTACCCACACAATCAAAAGTATCAATAACATGAACTTATTCAAAAAAAAAGTTAAAATATGGATCTCTGAAGAAGGGAGAGAAAAAATTAACAAACTTGTTGAAAACCGCCTCTGAAAAATATGTATATATGTGTGTGTTTATGTATATATGTGTGTGTTTATGTATATGTGTATATATACAGAACGAATTTGTGTAGCTGTGTATATTTGTAAAGTCAAATCTAAGTGTGTATATATAAGGTGTATGTGATAAAAATGATATAAGTATATATATATATATATTTATATATATATATATATATATATATATTATAGGTGTGTATATATATAGTATATATATATATATATATAGGTGTGTATATGTATATCTTTGTATACGTGTATGTATAAGTTTGTGAACTTGTATCTAAATTCTTCATATTCTTAACGTACAGGTCCCACCTTTGTTAAATATGAATAAGCACTAACCTGAAAACTATCATACTACATTGAACATAAGCAACCCTCTAAAACTAGCTTCCTATTCATGTTATGTACCCCACGATGCCTTCCTACAAGTACTTACTTTTAGAAGGTTTATTCTACATTTATTTCCCATTATATCTATAATGTATTGATTGATTAACTTTTTTGGAAATAAATATTATTATTATTATTATTTCATCAATAAATCACAACTTATTTCAATGTCGATAATAAAGATCAATATACTCGTATTTCTAGGTAATTATTGACACTGATGTCAATAAGTGCAGCGAATAGATTTTCATCTGTATCATTTATTGACACCCCATAATATTGGATTTTTTATGCAAATTGGTCATTTTCATGATGTAATTGCTGAATATAGACTCTTTCTTTCATGAGAAATCCATGCAATATCAATAATGATCAGTAATTTACGTTAAAACACTTCTACAAAACCTCGATTTTCCTTAAGCTTACCTCTTAGGAAGTTGGCTCACTGGCAACACACAACAAAGTGGCCATATTCAAACATGTTTCGATGAAGCGGTCTCTATTTTATCGACTTGATTCTTTGGTCTGTTTGAGGGTGATACATGTAGATGTCACGTAGAGTACTTGGAATTTGAATTCATGCCACAAATTCGTTATTAGGAGATTTTTAAAGCAAAGTGTGTCAATAACTGGTAGGGTGTCAATAACTGAGGCAATCACCTTTAGTCTTTCTTCCTCTTATATATCTCGATAGTAATTGATTAGATCACCGTTGAGAAGATTGAGAAATCATAGTAAATACTAAGATGAGTTATATTCAACTGAACTGATCAAGGTCACTTTCTGTTATCAACATATTGTCTCAGCATCAGCGGTTCCCATCGTAGAATTCTGTGGATACTGGGAAGGTCATTATGTCAAAATTTCGAATATACTATTTCTAAATGTTACAGTAATTTCTGTAAAATCGTTATAAAACTGAGTTGCCAAAATATGAGCTTATAAAACTCCAGGACCTGCTTACATATTACCGTTTCCTTCTTATTCTCTTTAGATAACTAGCTATTATGTTAGGTTACGAAATATTACTGAGGAATCCCCTAGTAAAAGTGGAATCGTTTTTTTTTTCAAAGAAAAATGTGATGCCCAGTTAGTAAATCAAAGTAAATATCCAAGATTATCAAAAGAATCCGGAGATATCCTGATTAAAACATCTTTAAAAATCATCCGAAAAGTAAACTTCGAAGTATTAACATGCACTCATGAAACAGCCTGTATTCCCCTCCCTTATCGCATTTATTACATTCATCTTCCGACCTATCACCCTCAATCATGCTCCTCCGTTTCGATTGCAGGGTAAAGATCTGCCAGCCAAGGACCTCTCGGGCACAAGCGATCCCTACGTCCGGGTGACGTTGCTGCCCGACAAAAAACACCGACTCGAGACGAAGATCAAACGGCGAACTCTGAATCCGCGCTGGAACGAGACCTTCTATTTCGAGGGATTCCCCATACAGAAGCTGCAATCGAGGGTGTTGCACTTGCACGTCTTCGATTACGACAGGTTTTCCAGGGACGACTCGATCGGGGAGGTGTTTCTGCCATTGTGCCAGGTAAGCCACATACATCACAACATAAAATTTCCAGTAATCGCGTGTAGGGAGCACTGGAGAGGAGGATGCCCGAGGCATATCAAATATTACGTTAAAATACATTCCGGCAATATTTAGAAATCAAGCGAATTTTTTAAAGAAATGGACAGGTGCACTACTTTGTGAATACTAATACGCCAGTCAAAATAGACCGCCAATTCAAAATAATTACAAACATTTCTTCAGCACTGCCCTAAGTTGAGGCATCCAGTAAAGACTAAATATAAAAATTTGCACACTCATCCGGTGACCGGAAATCACTCAAATTCGCATAAGACGTTGATTAGCAATATCTCCTCGAACAAAATTGCAAACATTGTGCAAAATGCAGGTATATTCCCTAACTTCTTTTCTACATCCCTTGTGAAATTTGCATACGCAATTTTCAACCGGAAGTACGAATAATCCTTGATTACGTTGTAATTAGCGCTAATTCTGTTTACAAAATTGCAAACATTATGCAAATTTGTGGTAAAATCATGGTTCCGTCACCCCTAGAATGCTTTAAATTATGGATAACGCTAAAAACAGTGGCAGGAGCAAAGTTTTAGGGGTCACGAAATTGCAAACAATGTTTTCGTGCTTTGCAATCTTTGGGGGCATAATTTTAAGTCTCCAATTGAGTTTGCACCTTTTTCAGTATCGCGGAAGATGGTGGAAATGAACATTATTGTTAGAAGCAATTTTCGTAAATGCCACAAAATTTCAAACTTTGTGCATTTTTTTCTTGAAGTTTTGCTATGGCAAACAAGTCCACGTATGAATTTGCAACCCTATAAAATGTCGGGCAAACCGGAAAAACCTTAAATTTCAACCCTATAACCGTCGGGAAAGAGGGCAAGGAATAATATCAATTAAGGCGATTTTCGCGAAATTTTAATCTTTTTCCAATATTCTCTCAATAATTGAACCCGATCTGGTGGAATCGGCTTTTATTATCAGAGGATAATTATTCAAGTACTAAATTACCGAAGACGGTATATTTTCGTCCTTTTAAGAGAGTTGTATCGTCATTTCCATGATACCCGACAGTGAAATTTGACGATTTCACCGTATAGTTCCAACACATAGTTTTACTTGATGGTTTTCTATCTGAAAATAACACCTAATACGACATAATTGTCTACTACTATTTAGTATTTGTACGTACAGATAATCATTCCGTAGATATTACGTAATGAAATAATTCAGTACAATTATTTGATATTACCATTTGGTAAAATCATGTAACATAGCCATCTGAGTTATAATTTCACTGTACATTTGGTCAGAACGTCTGAATTACTATATGATTTACCATGTGGTAATGTACAATTTGGATTTTTTTTTAGTGACACACTTATGGCATGTTTCGTGCACTCTTATTGAGTTTATTCCCATGAAGTCAAGCCTAGAATACTAAATTTGATTGAAGTTACTCAAATTTAGTAATCAGCACTTACCTTAGTCTGAAACACGTAAATCAAGTCTTCATAACATTTTTTGCAAATCTTGACCTTTTCTCAATAAAACCATAGAGTTTACATTAGAGAATGCTGTACTTTGAATTCTTTTTCATTTCACGAGATTTATTCCATAATGCTCTGGAAAACAGATAATAGGCGAGATGACAAACTCACAAATTTGCTTCATATGTGCTTGAAGTTGAAATATTGTGATAAAATATTATGTACGCATAGTTTTTCCTAGAGAAATATTCTATTGCCCGGCTTTCCCGACATTTTATAGGGTTGCAAATTTATTCGTAGACTTGTTTGCCATGGCAGAACTTTAAGAAAAAATGCACAATGTTTGGAATTTTGTGGCATTTGCGAAAATTGCTTCCAACAATAATGTTCATTTCTGACATCTTCCGGAATACTGAAAGATGTGCAAACTGAATTGGCAACTTGAAATTAGCCACTAAAGTTTGCAAAGTACGAAAACATTGTTTGCAATTTCGTGAAACTTTGCCCCTGACACTGTTTTTAGCGTTATCCATAATTTTTTGATGTACACATCAGTTTGCAAATTTAAAGCATTTTAGGGGTGACGGAACCATGATTTTACCACAAATTTGCACAATGTTTGCAATTTTGTAACCAGAATTAGCGCTAATCACAACGTAATCAAGGATTATTTGTATTTCCGGTTGAAAATTGCGTGTGCAAATTTTACAAGGAGATATTGCTAATTAACGTTTCATGCGAATTTGAGTGATTTCCGTTCACCGGATGAGTGTGTAAATTTTTATTTAGTCTTCACTGGATGCCTCAACATACGGCAGTGCGAAAGAAATGTTTGTAATTAATGTGAGTTGACGGTTTTTGACCGGCCTATAATTTGTAGTGGAGCAGAACATTTTTTCTGCACGAACTTTCCTGTTTCCTTACCATTATAGCTTGGCCCCCCCAACTGAAAGATATAAAAAACAAAAACAAATCTCTGGAAGTTTTCCTACTCTTCATTCAGTGTTCAACTTCCACTTCACCACATTTTATTTGAACCGTGACTAAAATTTACTCGGAAATGATAAGTTATAGGTATACCGTGAATTTCACCACAAGCTTAATCGATATATGTTTTTGTTTGTCAGTGTCAAATTTTGAAACTGAAATTTTTCTACAGGACGAGTTAGATTTGTTGAATTTATTTATGATTTTTTTCTATCACTCCCAGCTTTACCAAGAGTACGAGAAACATACCTCCAGAAAACCCTTAATCCATTAAAATTTTTGTGTTTCAAATATCGAGCTTATAAAATATGAACTACTTTTTTCCGGATACCCTGATCTTCTTCAGATTTCAATTCATCATGGGTTGATTCCTGTTATGATAAGTTTAGGGATAAATTTTGAGTATGTTATGATTAAGCATCTTTTTGGAGTATAAGAGCCGAAGAAATGAATTTTCAAAATCTGTTTATCATTTTCACATTCTTTCCTAATGTACATCAAATGATGATAGGAATATACAGGGTGTCCCAGGACTTCCTCTTTTCCTCTCGGGAGTGTATAGATTGGGTCAAAATATCACCAGTACTTCATATTACTTTTTTTCATAAAATCCTTCGTTACTAAGTTACAGTGCCTCGAAGTTACAGTATTAAGAATTTTTTTTTTGATAATTTTCCAAGTGAATATTGAAAATCAACCAAATTTTGGTAATTGTCGAAACAAATTCCTTCGATGAGGTTGCATGCATGAGTCAGTTGTTTTTAATTCAAAATTACTCTCAAACATTTCATGCTCAAAAACCCACGCTTATTGGAATTTTTTCAATCTAATTGGATATGAAAAATTTTCACAATATCAACCTCGTCTGCCTCCTGAAATGTTTGTCGTCCTCCTTACACCTTCCACTAGTATTTATATTATTGTTTCGTACATTGAGTGAGTTACTCCAATGATATGAGTGAACAGAAACAGAACAGGCACTCAATGTCTAGGTAGCTGTCATTCATTTCCTAGGAGATCAAATCTTTAAAAAATAATTGTAAAATATACTTAACCAAATTCTGAATGAACCTTGAGACCTTTCTGAATAAACCTTGAATAAAAGTATTAGTGCATAAAGTCGATCGGAGTAACGATTTTTTATATAAATGCACTTTCATTCGACGACAGCCAACCTGAGACGCCACTATTATTTAAAAATATTTATTTTTAATGACAATAGGTGAAAATGGGTGAAAATATTCATTACAAATTTAAATAATGCAATAGTATATTAAACAACAAAGTTTGAAAACGATTCTTTGCACACGAGCGAGACTGAGCCAAAGGCGAGGTCCACAAGTCGAGCGAGTGTGCAAAGAGGTTTTCAAACGAGTTTTTCACGATACTTTTCATACGACTGCAAATAGAAACCACACAAATCTTATTTTCCTCAATGAAACTCGTTTTTATTGAGAAAACTGCTGAAACTAATTAAAAAAACTACTATTTAATATTTATGGTAACATTGGAGCATTCCTTAAAAATTACGCCAGGAAAAGCAGTATCATTCTGCACCTTCTAATGGAGAATATTTAAGGTGGCGCGTTATCAGTTCAGTTTTCCAAAGCATAGTCCTCGTTTTCCTGTTTCATGCCAGCAGGATACCTTTGTTCTGGTTCCAGGAGATGAGTAGACACTGACGACTCTATCTTTTGTTACACTTCCATTTAATTTCTCAAAGAGTCATCAACATAGCCCTCTGCAACTGTACTGGATTTCCATCCTCCATGTCGTTTGAGGGCTAGCAGATCTGAGCCGGAATTCACTAACATTGTGGCCGATGAACGCCAAAAACAGTGTCCCGTGTAAGATTCTGGATTCTCTAACATCAAAAACTTAGCAATTTCTCTAGCCACTTTGCCAATTTCGTTGATTGTCTGTCTTGAGATAGGGGAGGCAAAGAGCACAGTACTTCTTCAGGACGGTGTTAAGGTTTCCTGGAACTGTAAAGGACCTTGGTTTCTTCGTTTTTGTATTCTTCAGTTTGATCAGCATAGCACTGCCAAAATTTTTCGTGTCTTCCATTTTGAGATACATAATTCCTCTCTTCGGCATACTCCAGAGAGTCCAACTGCCACCACCGCCTTGATAAGTAAATATTTGTCGTCTGATGCTGTCGTCAAACACCGGCAAAAATCGTCTGCTGTGAGGATTTGGGACTTCTTTGGGACGTAGTTTCCGGATTTGTGTTTGATTAACGCTTGCAACTTTCTATAGCTTCCAAGATATATGTTGTGATTTGCACTAAACGTTGATTTGAGCATCGAATAATTCGTCCGCAATGTCGAGGATATTTTTTGGAAAGTTCTTCAAAATATACCATTACTGCATTTTCCGTGAAGGTTTCGACATTATTGGCCAGTCTCCATTCCATAAATCGTTTCAACTCAGCTTCATACCTGCTCTTGATTTTGTTGGCGGCAGTTCGGAACTTATGACGCTTGCTCTTTGCAAAATTTCCGCAGAATCCGACATTTTCTTCGACAAACTTTGGAAACAACAATTTTTTTGAGTATCCAATTACAAAACAATAGAGCCGTGACGGTTGCTATGGAACTCAGCCAACTAGAAACATTTCGAAATGTTGACGTTGTTAGGAGTGAACCAAAAAAAACACAGTGAACGAGAGATGCGTGCGCAAAGATGACATATCCGTGCGCAAAGTGATTTGCACACGGCGTGTGCAGAATACCGCTTTCGGAGCGAGTTTTCCGTATGCAAAACCTTATTTTCTGAGGCAGTCGTATAAAACACTTTTACCTAACGAAATCCTGGAAAGCAAACAAAAATGAAAAATTCACTACCAAAACTGCTCGATATAACCCTCTTCTGTCTCTATACATTTTCTAAGTCTGTGAAGAACTTGAAAAAGCATTTCATGATTGTTTCGTATCCCAAGTAGATTTTTCAGTGGACGGAACGTAGCGGCCAGATTCTGGAAAACTTTGAGATGTTTGACCACAACCCCTGCCACATAATATACACGGTTCAATCATGCGGCGGCTACCAAAATGGGAAACACTTTTTTGGTGGTCGCTACATTCCGATCTACGTTCCTGGATCTCAGATAGCCACATTCCAAGCAGGTTGTGGTCACCTGGCACTAGAACGTTAAACAACTTACTGCGCTTCTGTGATTGATATGTGGCTCGATATCTGTCCTGCACCATATTTTTATAATAAATGTTGCTCGTTCTTCCATTCTGCCTGTTTCATTTCCAACACTCGATCGACTAAGAATATAAAACATACAAACAAGTTTATTGAATTTGGATATTTCTGATCAGGATGAAATTAAAACAATTGAAAGTTTACTGTGAAATATGGGTGTTGTAGCTTGATTGTGAGCACGCGCCATCTGAATACTATTTATTCAAGGAAAACATAATTTTGGAAATAACCCACCTCTGAAATTATGTACTTGAATCCCTCAAGCACTTTTTTTATCAATCTTGGTTACTTGAAACCAATACTTACGTAATAAATCACTACGTTTGATGCCGACGAATGAATCTTCATTGAATTTTTAATTCATTTCTCTAATAATGGCGACCCAGTATATTCTGTAAATATGGCGGCTTTTGGAGAAAATAACTTCAAAGTGGCAGAAACTGAAAATATACCACTCTAGAGTTTCCCTCATCATAAAGTGGCCAATGGAACTAAATTATTAACTTTTTCAGCACTTTCAAGGAGCGCCCACGTCTCACCATTTCAAAGTTATAACCTAAAAATTACAATAGGTCTTATACCTTCGAAAGTAGCGAACACGTCGCTGCTATCATAACCTGCCACTTCAAAGTTATAATCTCGAATTTGCGGGTACATGTCTATTAATAATTAAAAAATAGCGAGTATGGTGGATTTATGTAGCTCCAATTAACAATCATGGAATATCAAGTAACAATTATCAATTAACGAGTAATGAATATGATGGCAATTATGCAAACTGAATTAACAATTGAGCTCTGAATATTAAGCAGGCGCACAAGTCAGAGATCCGATCTATTTAAATTATTTTTTTTATACAAAATTAAGAAAAATTATCAATGAACAAGTTATGAAAATGATGGCATTTATGCAAACTGAATTAACAATTGAGCTATGAATATTAAGCAGGCGCACAAGTCAGAGATCCGATCTATTTAAATTAACCTTTTTATACAAAATCAAGAAAAACTGTCTATTGAAAACGCATAACCCATTTCATTCTGATTGAATATCATTCACGTTTCACGTAACAGGTAAAACAAACTTTTTGTGAGTTGGATTTATGCAGCTCCAATTAACAATCATGAAATATCAAGTTACAATTATCAATTAATAAGTAATGAAAATGATGGTATTTATGCAAACCGAATTAACAATTGAGCTTTGAATAATAAGCAGGCGCACAAGTCAGAGATCCGATCTATTTAAATTAACATTTTTATACAAAATCAAGAAAAATTGTCTATTGAAAACGTATAACCCATTTCATTTTGAATAAATATCATTCACATTTCATGTAATAGGTAAAACAAACTTTTTGTAAGAATAAAATATGTTGAGAAAAGTTAGGTTAGTTTTCGTCATCGCGCGGGCCAATTCACGGCCACTTCGAAATTAAGAGAAATTGTCTATCGAAAACTCATGAGCCATTTCATTTTGAAAAAATATCATTCATGTTTCACGTAACAGGTAAAACAAACTTTTTATAAGCTACAATAAAATTATTTGAGAGAAGCTAGGTTAGCTTTCGTCATCGCGCGGACCAATCCAAGGTCACTAGATGGCGAATGTTAAAGGTAATTGTAACTTTGTAGTGACTTTTATTAAAAGCGAACTGACGCAATCACTTATGGAAATACCAAGAACGTGGCAACCATCACCACATATCACAATCAAGTGCCTGCCACATTTATATTCTCTCTTTGTTGACCCATGAACCAATTGACATATTCCAGTCGTGCTGGAAATTCTTGAAGTGTCATGGTATGTACCTTCTGGATCTAATATGGTTGTAGCAGTTGTTTTCTAATAATTTTGTGAATACTGGATTTGAATGTATGAACATGTTCTGATATATTTCTAATGCTCATTAAAGGATCATCAACGACGGTTTCTGAAATATTTAACAACGGTACGTATAGTACTAGAAAATATCTGCTTTCAAAATTTCGAATGAAACTTCAAATAAGTACTGTACTTTTTGTTTAAGACATTTTTTCATTATTTTTTCATCATCATTCCGAACTCAACGAAAAAATTCATTTGTTTCGTTCGTTTGTTACATTATTTATTTGAAAAGTTATCAAAGAAAAACATTGTTCCAAATAGTCCTGGAGATGAAACAATAAAGTTTCGAAACGTCGACAATTTAGCAATTGGTTTTCTTCAAAATTCCGACCAAATTCCCGTCAACAAACTATTCAGAAATGTTTCTTCTTCGGCAATAATACTCTTTGTCACTTCCCCCTCTGAATATTTTATCTACTATGTCTACTTTATTTGTAAAAGATTCCTCTATATATCCTACGGCAACGGTTGAGGATTTCCATCCCCCATGCCTCTTTGAAGCAATTAAATCTGCCCCAGCATTAACCAAAATTGTCGCAGAGGACCGACGGAAACAATGTCCTGTGTTTTCATGTGCATATGGCAAATTTAAAAATTTTGCGTAACTTAATAACGAAGGATTTTAAAAAAAAAGTTACATGAAGTACTGGTGATATTTTGACCCCATCATTCCCGAAACAAAAAGAGGAAGTCCTGGAACACCCTGTATATCTCAATCTGAATGAATCAACTATCTATGCCAGTAAGAGTATATTTTGAATCCCAATCAGCCAGGGTATTTATTCTAATCTACAGAAGTTGTAATGTGAAAACATCCTATTTGTGGACGCTGAGTGTTCAGAACGTTACTCGAATAAATTGAACTCCAAACTATTAGTAATTATTTCCGCTTCGTATCTTCTTTTATAATATCCAAGTTCAATTAGAGTGTATACTCAGCTAATCCGGCTTTCCTGATTATAATCATCGGGCTTTCCTGCTTATATTCATTTTTTCATTTTCAGATATTGAATATCGTAGATTAAAGGCTAAGATATTTCGAACGCAACCGATGTCTTTCAAACGCGTATTAGAACTATTTCCTGAAGAATAAACTAGCAAGATACACAAACAGAATATAATTTCTCCGATTAATACGCTTTACTTATACGAGATAGATTCAACTGAGCTAAGTCAATAATCGATGATATAAAAACGAAAAGATATAGGAAAGAAAAATTAATCTAGTACTTCATTTTTGTTTGTTTTGAAATAATTTTTCGTATATGGGGTTGTGAAATTTCCTTGTGAAAATTATGCGTCCATGAACTCTTTGCTCTTCTTCTCAAATTATTAATTGAATTGAAATTTCGTTTCATACTAAGTGTCAAAGGAAAAATTCCAGATTTTATATGATTTTGGTGGATTTTTCCCCACGATTTTTGCTTATCGAACATAAATCTGCGATCAAAACCTTGCTATCTCAAAAAACAACACTGTATTTCTATTGAATAATTTGGCCTTGAGAACTGACATTGAAATAATAGTAATGCTTCCTAACATATTTCCTGAGGATGAGGTTTCCCCCATAGATATCTATCAGATGTAGTTCAATGTCCAGCGTGGCTTTAGCCGGGAAAGTAGTTTTTTCTGTTAGTTTTTTACAAAAATTACTTAATTTTTATCGTGGATTTTTCAATTTTTTTCTTTTCAATATTCACTTGAGAGTGTTTCCCTTTTCAACATGAATACTCCCCAAGAATTCATCTTGAACGATGGAAGATGGTTACTTAAATTTATCTTTGAGCCGCAGATGACTCCACATCTGATTTCATGAAAACATATAGACAGTGGTCACTGAACTCCCACTCCGTAAATATAGGCGAAATCCAGTTCAACATGAAATGTAGAAGGAATATGAAAGAATATACTCACTTGCCAAAATTGCCTGCAAAGATAATTTTAGATTGACTACAATATTCCAGATGCATACCTTATGTAATAAAATGGATTGAATCATAACACACATGTTTGCAAAAAAGTATAAATTCTTCCTGCAAAGGAAAAATATGAATTCAAATACCAGTATAAAAATAATTAAAATGCACCTGCAGTAAAAATCGTTCGGTTGAAAATTTGCGCACGATTAGAATAAATGGTGATCGTTGAGTTCTCGTGAAAAAATACTAAGCAGGTGAAGTAAGGTATGAGAAGCAATTTATGATTTGTAATCCGAGATTAATCCTCAGTATTTTAATAATATGAACGAAATATGGACTAAACACATTCTGTAATTGAAATGTTTGAATTAGTGCATTCTAAACATTAAATGTAGTGGACAGTTTTCAAATATTCAATAATCTGCGTTGGCATCCTCACTGGGGGGCTATTCTCGAAACGTTTCAATTTGATTTTCATTTGACATATTTCACATTGACATTTCCATTTTGAAAAATGTTTCAAATTATGAATTGTTACAATAATGAACACGGAAACGAGTGGTTATATTATTACGAAACAAAAAGAATTGCTTGCAGAATTCGTTTATCAAAGATATCCATTGGAAAACTGACAAAGATCGATTTGATATACAGCCAACGGAAACTCAAATGTTATCGTTACCAACTCGATAACCTGAATTATAACCATTCCAGTAAGGGATTCTTCCCAGTAATGGATTTTCCGATAAATCATAATGGTTTCAATATCAACTCTCGCCTGAGCAATCAGACCGTTCTCCCTGAAATGGCCTCAGTGACAAAAAATATCCTTCAACAGTGTTGCAAAGTATAGGGGTCGCACTAATGATCAAGGTATATCTGCGGTTATTATGTACCAGGGAATTATGAGGATTGAAATTCCCATATAAAAAATACCGATGGCGCGGACGGTCGGAAAGGTAGGTTTCAGAATTGAATTGAATCAAGCTAACTAAGCATTTATATTTTCGGGTAAACCTCAAACTCTACGATAAGAAGTTGGAGGAGGATTGAATCTCCCTTAACGTTTCCTTATATTTCTATTTAACGTGACTCGAATCTAAAGAAAGAAATATAATCAAAGTGGTATTCCTTTTTGATTCGATTCAAAAATTCCATAAAGATATCAAAAAGTTAAAAAATCAGATGTATATACAGGGCGTTTCCAAATGACACATTCACAACGTCTGCCTGTAGATACCTCTCGTAAAATTGGACAAAATGATATATGGAATGAGGGGTCCAACCTGATTACTTTTCGAAATACAGGTGGTTAAAAAAAAAGTTTTTATTTGATGACACGGAGGAGGAACTGATGCGGGTACAGAAATTATTTCTGGCAAAATCGCGAAACTTTCCAAGGTATGCGATTTTCAATGAGAAAACGTTGCATATTATGTATTAATGTAAATGGACGAAATGTTGAACATCTTTTGTAATTTGTTGGCTGTTTAGTATAAAATTGAGTTTGCATCGGATGTTATTTAATTTTGTGAATTGTATGCTATTTTTATTGTCATTAATTGTTTTGTTAATGAAAACAACGATTTGGAAAAAATATTTTTCAACAATATTTCAGAAGCGTCTCCAAAATTAGGTCCTATTACATTTTATAATCATAAGAAGTCCAGTAGTTATAAAAAATTAAGAGAAAATCATTGAAGAAATCCAAGAAAAATATTGTTGGTTATTTCATTAATAAAAAGCGATCTTGCACACTTCATAAAAACATTAAATATCATAAAATCCACAAGATTTTTGGTATGCAAAGAATATTCGTTTTTTACGTGAAAACTGATGAGCAATTAAAAAAAAATTGCTCCAAATACCACTGGCGTAGAAAATGGTGGGAAAAAGGGGACATACTCTTCTAACTGCACACCACTGGATCTAGATATGAAACATGATTTTTTACTAAAATATGTATTTTCACATTTAAAAACGACCTGCTGAATTTCAAATTGATATATCAATCTGTTCCGAAATTCACCCCTCCGAACAAGTGCCGCTACTGGCTTATTTAGTGTATAGGTTTATTGCTCGCGAAGAGACAAAAGAAGTTATATTATTGTTTATGTTGACATTCATGTCATATCTGTCATATTGAAGCGTTGTGTTGCAACTAGCATTACCCTTTGTATTCATAAAATAAAGGTGAAAAAGTGATACAGTCCACATCATTCAATTAGTTTAACAAGTCAAAACATGGTCCATTCGAGCCGCCGGATTAAGCATTAAAAACATTCGGTTGGTTCAGCTCAGCAACAAGTTAATGAAGTCGTAAATAAGCGCAGCAGATTGCGTGAAGAAGAAAGCAAGTTAACTCCCATTGAAAGCGACATCAGAGTGAGTTCCTATATTCCAAAGCATTCCTATTACTCCATTCCCTTCAAAACAGTTTCATATTATTTTCCCATTCAAAGCATTGACACGTATTGACAATTTCCAATCATGTCTCTAGGGACCCTAAAAAAGCAGAGAGAGTCTATTAAACAAAAACTTCATCTCTTTGAAAAATACGTCAGTAACGTCAAAAAAAATATTGCAGACAATCAAGGTGTCATCAGTGACATTGAATACATCGAAATCGAGCAACGCATATTACGATCGGATCAGTATCTAAATCAATTTGATCAAGTTCAAAACGAAATTGAATGTTCATCGGAAAGTAAAGATATCGAAGATGAATATTCAGAACGCGAGTTATTCGAAAATAGATTCCACAAAAGTATGTCCGACGCAAAGGCGTTTCTCTTTTCAATCGCCCGAGCGATTCCGATTTCAAAAACTGCACCCGACAGTGGCGTACAACAAATACATTCAGAAGGGGTCAAGCTCCCTATAATTCAGTTACCGAAATTTGATGGTTCATATGACCAATGGATGGAATTTCGGGACGTATTCAAATCTTTAATTCAGTCAAACGGACAAATAAGCAACATCCAAAAATTTCACTACCTTAGAGCCTCACTAACGGGAGGAGCTTCGGAAGTTATAAAATCAATGGAATTTACCGATGCCAATTATAAGGTCGCTTGGGATATGTTAAGTGATAGATTTGAAAATAAGAGATTGTTAGTTCAAAATCATGTTAAGGCCATCTTCAATCTAAAGCAGATTACGAATGAATCTTCAACGCAACTTAGAAAAATTAAAGATGAATTGAATAAGCATTTAAGAAGTTTGGAGCAATTAGGTGAACCCGTCGAAAAGTGGGACACGTTGGTGATTCATATTGTAACAAGCAAGTTAGACAAAGGTACAAAAAAGGAATGGGAAAAGGACAGATATAATAATGATGTCCCCACACTTCAAGAATTAAACAATTTTCTAAAAAATAGAGCTGACCTGCTCGAAACTATTGAATCACCCAACGAACCCCGAGATAAACAATTCCAAAAACGCGAACACGTAAAAAATATCTCGAGAAATTTGCATGGCAAAAATTCCACTGAGTCATCACGCCAATACGTTTGTGCCTATTGCAAAAAAGAACATAGTATTTATTATTGCCCGGAATTTTTGAGACTCCCTGTTAAAGACCGGAAAATCAAAATACGACATTTACAATTATGCAATAATTGCTTACGCAGCAATCATCAAGTGAAAGACTGTCGTTTCAGCGGTTGTAAATACTGTTCAAACAAACACAATACTCTTCTTCATGAAGAAATTTCTGTACTGCACAACGCTCACGTGAAAACCGAAAACGGCAATTTAGACACGGCCGACCAAGCCGAGTCGAGCGAATCCCATACGAACAGTACATCAATATGCACGCTGTCAAAAAGGGTTACAGCCAGCAGTGTGCTGCTTTCAACTGCTTCGGTGTCTGTCAGAAATGATAAGGGCACGGAACAAACTGCACGAGTTCTTTTGGACTCTGGTTCAATGTCAAGCTTCATTTCAACTGATTTAAGTAATAGGTTAAAATTAACGAAAATAAAAACTAACTTAGCCGTTTCAGGATTTAACAATCCGCTTTCATTTGTGAAACATAAATGCAATGTACGTGTACAGTCAATTCATGATTCGTTTTCTTTCGAAATCTCATGTTTTGTCATTGAAAATATAACAGGAATATTGCCCGAATCAAACATAAGTAAATCCAATCTTGATTTTCCAATTGAAATTCAACTAGCCGATCCAAACTTTCATATTCCTGCAAAAATAGACATTTTAATTGGAGCAGATTATTTCTGGGAATTATTATGCAATGAGCAAACAAAGTTAGGGCCATCAAAGCCTATTTTGCAGAAAACAAAATTGGGTTGGGTAGTTGCGGGACCCATTCAAGTTCCACTTTGTCGCTCCACTTGTAGTCTTAGTAAAAATCTAGATATCGAAACACAACTGACTAAGTTTTGGGAGGTTGAAGAAATGGGTCACAAGAAAGCATATTCCAGCGAAGAAATTTTATGCGAACAAGTTTTTTCAAATACGGTTCGTCGTGATACGAACGGAAGATTCATAGTGTCTTTACCACTTAAAGATACCATCGAAAAATTAGGCGAATCACGTCATCTTGCGATTAAACAGTTCTATCGTTTAGAAAAAAGACTTCAGTCTAACGAGAAACTAAAACGGTTATACAAGGATTTTTTAAATGAGTTCGTGTCATTAGGACATATGTCAGAAGATTCAGATTTCAGAAACGATGTTGAATATTATATGCCGCACCACGGGGTTTTGCGCGAAAACAGCATCACCACTAAATTACGTGTAGTTTTCAATGCGTCCGCCCCTTCGACTACAGGAGTAAGTCTAAATGATTTGCAAATGACCGGTCCGATTATACAGGATGATTTGCTATCAATCATTCTGCGATTTAGAATGCATGCAATAATTATTACGAGCGATATCAAGATGATGTACAGGCAAGTATTGATAGAGCCCGAGCAAAGAAATTTGCAAAAAATCGTATGGCGATCAAACCCTGGCGATCCGTTGCGCACTTATAAAATAAACCGTTTGGTGTATGGCATGACCGCGGCATCATTCTTAGCTATTCGTTGTTTACACGAATTAGCCGACATTCACGAAAATGCCGATCCCAAAATTTCTCGTATTATCAAAACTGATATGTACGTGGATGATTTAGTTACCGGTGCAGATACACCTGATGAAGCAAAACACATTTGTAAGAGAATTGATCAGATCCTTCTAACTGGGGGATTTGAACTTCGTAAATGGCGTTCGAATATGCGCTCGGTGATAGATGATTTCTCGGGTAAAATTAAATCCGAGCCATTTGAGTTTTCACCAGAACATATTCAACAATGTAAAACGTTAGGTTTGTCGTGGATTAGCAAGACCGATAAGTTACAGTACGCTCTTAATGAGAATGATAAAGGATATAAGGTGACTAAAAGAACAATTCTTTCAAGAATTTCAACTGTGTTTGATCCGTTGGGTCTACTGAGCGCTTGTATAATAGTCGCGAAAATTATATTGCAAAAATTGTGGGAAGCACGTTTGACTTGGGATGAGAAAATTCCTAGGAAGATTTATGATCAATGGTGCGAATTTGAAACCGAATTACATAATTTAAATGATTTAAGGATCAATCGAAGAATTGTGTGCAATGATTATACAGACATAGAATTGCACGGATTCAGCGATTCATCTCAAGACGCGTACGGAGCCTGTGTTTACGTAAAATCTTCTAATCAAAATAACGAAGTAGAGGCTAATTTATTAATTGCAAAATCAAAAGTAGCTCCTCTTTCGAAATTGAACATACCGCGCTTGGAGCTTTGCGCTGCGTTACTTTTAGCCAGACTGATATCAAAGGTTGTAGAATCCATGAAGGTTATATTCAAAAATATTTATTGTTGGACCGACTCCACAATTGTTTTAGGTTGGCTCAAAACATCCCCGAATCTATTAAAACCATTTGTTGACAATCGAGTAGCAGAAATACAAAGGTTAACAAAATCATACAGTTGGAGACATGTTCCTACAAGCGACAACCCCGCAGATATAGTATCCAGAGGGATAAGTCCAAAATATATTTCAAATTGTCCTTTATGGTGGCATGGGCCAACATGGCTTCTAAAAGAAGAACCCTACTGGCCATATTTGACTTTGTCAAACGATAATTTGCCTGAACTGCGCAAGGTTGTATCCATTGTTTCTTCAAATGCACAAACATTCCCGTTCTATCGATTTTCAAAATTATCAAGAATCAAAAGAACTACGGCTTACATTCTGAGATTCATTAGAAAGTGTAGAACGTTAAAAGAAAATCGTGAAATAGGGAAACTTACGGGCTCAGAAATTGATACCGCTTTTATGTCATTGATTAAAATGTCACAAAAGGAAATGTTCTCTTTCGATTATGGCAGATTGAAAGAAAATAAACCATTGAAGCGCGATAGCAATCTTCTAAGCTTGAATCCATTTTTAGACCCAGATGGTCTACTTCGAGTAGGAGGGCGGTTAGCTTATTCAAAATTTGCCTACGATAAAAAACATCCCTTGATATTGGATCCCAAGCATGATTTGACAAGATTAATTTTTGAATATAAACATATGGAACTTCTTCATGCGGGACCACAACTATTATTGTCAACTATACGCGAAACATTTTGGCCAATTTCAGGCAGGAATATGTCAAAAAGGATAGTTCGATCTTGTATAAGGTGTTGCAAGTACTCGAAACAAGCTATTGCACCTATAATGGGAAACTTGCCGAAGTCTAGGTTGGAACCTTCTCCTCCTTTTAGTAAGGTAGGCGTCGATTATGCTGGCCCATTTGTTATAAAAGATAGAAAAGGCAGAGGTGCTAAAGTATCCAACGCTTGGGTTTGCGTATTTGTCTGTTTTCTGACCCGCGCTATTCATGTTGATTTGGTAACTGCGTTGACTGCGGAGGCCTTTATTCAAGTTTTAAGGCGATTTGTATCACGTCGTGGCAAACCAACAGACATTTTTTCCGACAACGGAACTAATTTCATAGGCGCAAGTCATGAATTGCAAACTTTAGGTAGTTTTCTGATGGATAATTCTGCACACATCAGTGAACAGGCCCCAAATATTAATGTTAATTGGCATTTCATTCCGGCCAATTCACCCCATTTCGGAGGCTCATGGGAGGCAGGAGTAAAAAGCGTTAAACATCATCTTAGGCGCGTGATTGGAAATTTGTCATTAACTTATGAGGATTTTCAAACCATTTTGACACAAATTGAAGCTGTGTTGAATTCCCGTCCTTTAAGTCCCCTCTCATCCGAACCTGATGATTTGACACCCCTCACCCCAGCTCACTTCTTGATCGGGAGGTCTATCCAAGGAATGCCAGATCCATTACTATACGAGGTTCCGGAAAATAAGCTGTCGCATTTTCAACATCCTCAGAAGTTGCAACAACATTTCTGGGAGAGATGGAGCCGCGAATACATAAGCGATCTTCAACAACGTTCCAAGTGGAAACAGAACCAGAGCGAATTGCAAGTTGGTCAACTCGTTTTAGTCAAAGAAACTAACTTACCTGTGATGAAATGGCGTTTGGGTCGAGTCCTGGAGTTAATTCAAGGAAAGGATGGCGTTTGCCGTGTCGCGTCAGTAAAAACTGCTGATGGAATTTTAACCAGAGCTCTTGTGAGGTTGTGCCCGTTACCAGTTGGTGCCTGAGTGATGTACTTTTTTTGAAAGTCTTGATTTGCTAGAGACTTCCAAGGCCGGGGGCATGTTCCGAAATTCACCCATCCGAACAAGTGCCGCTACTGGCTTATTTAGTGTATAGGTTTATTGCTCGCGAAGAGACAAAAGAAGTTATATTATTGTTTATGTTGACATTCATGTCATATCTGTCATATTGAAGCGTTGTGTTGCAACTAGCATTACCCTTTGTATTCATAAAATAAAGGTGAAAAAGTGATACAGTCCACATCATTCAATTAGTTTAACAAGTCAAAACACAATCCGTTTTGAAGTTATCAAATAAACCTTTTGAAAAGTAATCAGGTTGGACCCCTCATTCCTTATATCATTTTGTCCAATTTTACGAGAGGTATCTACAGGCAGACGTTGTAAGTGTCATTGTGTATATATATATAAATATATATATATATATATATATATATATATATATATATATATATATATATATATATAAATTTAGAAATAACGACTGAAAATTGGTATGAACAGTGTGGAATAACATCAAAGATATAACACCATTCCGACAAATATTTACATATTTTACGTTTTTTTTTTTGTTAATTTTCATTAATCAACCACTCAGATTACTGACCCTGAAGAAGTTTCAAAATTGGAACGAAAGCTCGGTCCAAGGTATTAAAGAGTTTTTCATAGTTCAACACTTGTGCTGACTGAAGATCCCCGTTATTCCCCACTGTTCATATATATATATATATATATATATATATATATATATATATAGATAGTGAGTCTGCTTAAGCTGGCTACATATGGGAAACTTTTTTATTATTAATTTTACGAAAAAAAGTTATTCCTTATAAAAAGTTCTGCATGGTCTAAAAGCCAAGATGCAATCATCAGATATGAAATTCTATCAATCATCTACGGGGTATGTCAAAAAATATGAATTTTACTCAGGAGAAAAGTAACTTTATATTTCACAATATCGAAAATTGTTATAATGAAAAGTTGTTCGGAAGTAAAAACTATGTTTTAATATGCAATTACATCCTTCTAATTGAAAAAATTCTTTTTTTACAATTTTTTCTCAAATTATCAATACCGAACATTTATCATTTTTATTTATTACAAACATGTTAACCTTTCCGTTCCGTTCAGAAATTGATAATCAAATTTTCACAAAACAAAATTTATTAATATCTAATGAACATCGAACAGTTGATAACCTTTTAATTAGTTAATGTATGTCTTGTAACATTTCAGCGATGCATTTAAATTAATAACACCATAATAATTCATTTTGTAGTAATAATTTAACGAATATGATAAGCTCCCTCAATTCACGAACGCCTCAACATACCCGCCTTCTCTTTCAATACAGGTATTTGTTCCATCACGAAAGTTTTTCAATACCCTTCTAACCATAGTCGGAGTAATACTCTGAACGCATTCTGTAACGACTCTTTCCAAATGAGCAACATCTGTAAATGGCCTTTGAAGATAATCAGATGATCCCACAAGAAGAAATCGAGTGGCGTCAAATCGGGAGACTGAGGAGGCCAAAAAATGTCAGCAAACCGATGAATAACTCTTCCATTAAAACGATTTTCAAGGTATTGCCTTATATCTAACCTACTGTGGCATGGGGCACCATCCTGTTGAAACCATATTTGTTGACGTTGAAGGAGGGGGACATTATCAAGAAAATCGTCTTATTCATTCTCTAAAAAGAGCAAATAACGGTCCCCATTCAAAGATTCATGAAAAAAAAAGGTCCAATTATTTTATTTTGGTAAACAAATAAAGAAATACAGTGTTTTCAGAAATTCAACCCCCGAAGGGGTGAAATGTGGGGGGGGGTAGAAATTCAACCCCCAAAGGGGTGAAATGTGGGGGGGAAGTTTTATGGGGTTTCTGTTAGTTTTTAAATTCAGGTCACAGAATTTGGCTCTCTGTTACAAATGAATAAATCGTGTTGAACCTTATTTGAAAATTCTGTCCCCAAATTGGTGAAAATGGGTTAGTGAATTTGTGATATTCATCACAAAGCATTACTTTCGCTGTCAAACCAATTATGCCACCCAAACGGGAAAGCAGGAAACGGGATTAACGGTAACGGGATGACGGGAAATGGGATAACAAGGAATGGGATAACGGGCAACGGGATATGTTTAAGATAGAGCTCCGCGCGCCGAGCACGATACCCCAAAACCAGCCGTAACAAGTAAAAACAAATTACTAATAATTTTTATTAAAAAATTTAAAAATTTAAAAATATGGTATCATCTAAATCTTCATGAAATGAATGTTAATATGATTTTTTCTAGGGTTTAGGGTGCCAAATAATTAACAAAATTCACTAAATCATTTCACTTTGTGGATACTTTATAACAACTTCACTATATGAGATTATATTTTCAATTGTTATAATCTATTGGTTATCAATTATTGAAGCTAACAGAAAACTGAAAATGAAAAAGTAAGATTGAAAATTTTTTTATTCGTTCAATAGTTCATATTATTTCCGTGTTCGAAGATACTATTGCTGTTTTTCATTTCATACCTCTCCCAAACAACCTTTCAATAGTCATAAACAACGTTTGTTGACAGCTGGAAGAAAAACCTCCTATTGAAGGGCCGAGAAAAAAAATTGGCACTAATTCCTCCAGACAACCTCCACAATATCATTTCTAAAGTCTTTCTAAACTTAAATGATCAATCAGAATGCGGTCAACGGTTTTTGCACACGGAATGTCTCTCTGCGCCAGGTCTATGGATTAAACTGCAACTGCTAGACAGCGACTCAATCTATAAATCCAGTTGACTCTCAGTTTGACAACTGTCACTTTTGTTTTTGAAAAATTTCAGTTTTATCTCATTGATCTTCAAACCCCTTTAGAGTCGAAATTCCAAAAAATACAATGTTTGTGGGACATCGTAGCGACATGGTAGGAATATTGTTTGACAAATATTGTAGAGAGTCGCGGTAATGGAGGATATTATTATCTTTTCAGGTTGACCTGAGTGAAAAACCCGCCTTCTGGAAGGCGCTGAAGCCGCCAGCAAAGGACAAATGTGGAGAACTTCTTACATCTCTGTGCTACCATCCCAGCAACAGTATCTTAACGTTAACCTTGCTCAAAGCACGAAACCTCAAAGCCAAAGATATCAATGGAAAGTCGGGTAAGTGTATCAATCCCGGAAATATTATTATTTGATTAAATGGTACTCTTTCATTCATAGAATGTCTGACACTGAAGAATGGACTCTCGGTAGATTTGCTGTTAGATATTCCCCACCCCGAATTCAATGAATGTAGAGGTAACTACTACGCATTAGACGACTCCGCAAACTTTGATATCTCAAGGTGGATTTAGTCAACTTTTTTTAAGCAGTAGGAATGAGAATAGCAATGATCGTGATAATAATTATATACTGAAGCCATGTTATACAACGAATTTAGATTCAGCAATAACTTTAAGAATGACAGAACAGGCATGACAAGTTCGCTCAGTTCTGTATTCTAGTAAACATAACTTATTTGGCTATCTTCAATTCGAAATGTGTTTTGTTCATATTACGATCATGGAGATGAACGAACAGGAAAACATCTACGGCATTGCAAGTATATATCAGCAGTTCAATAGAGGAGTGCCGCACAAGTTGCCAACTTAAAAAAAACCTTGGTTGTATGGAAAACCGCCATTTGATATGTCAATTCAATTACTTTTGGTCATGAAGCGGTTATATATTTCTTACATCAAATGTGTCATTCATAGAGCTTTTGTGTCTAAAAATGTGAACAGTTGGTAGCACAAACAATATTTTGTGAAAAAAAGATTGAATAAGAGAATACACAACAAAATGAATATTGATAACAACGGAAGTCAAGCAACAAGAGGAAGAAGTGGCGTTCTTCTACGTTAAGGTTCAAATGGTATCGTGACAGATGACTGAATAATGCACTCGAGATATAGGCACAAAATTCCTTATTAACTAAAAAATATAAACTCTTCGGGACTAAAAATAAATAATCCAGCATATTCAGTTTGTGATTCTCCACACAACCCTGAATAAATTATTACAATTGGAGAGGCAGAAGTTTTTGAAGGTTTTTTTGAAGTTGGCAATTTGTGCGGCACTCCCCTAAATTGACATGGAACTATGGAACATGTATTCGTGTCTGTCAGTTGTAATGACATGCGCATTATAGACAATATTTCAGCGATAGCCGTAAGATTCTAAACGTTGGAATATTCAAGGTCGCGTTCTTAGAGTTATCGTTATTGTTAAAATTAAAATAGTTGTCTAAATGAATCCTTTTGATCCATCAGTTTCAACTCTTAACGTTATCGCTATTGCTATTACTATTGCAAAAAAAAGTTTACTAAGTCCACCTTTAAATACTTTCGGTTATTACGATTCTCCGAAGGACAATAAGTGTCATTTTCCTCCCTTCATCAAAGGATCGTATATTTTTATTAGGAGTGGAAGAAGCCTTCTGTGTGACAAGGGTGGAGGAATTCCGCCAATTATAGTATTTTGACGTTAAGAAGAGAATGTCGTCACACGATAACAGATTACAGCGTTGCCAATATGTGCAATATTTCCAATTTTTTTTTATACTATATTGAACGGCTTCAGTGAGGATTGAAATCAGTAAAACTACATCGAAAACGATATTTTTGTAACATCTCTTCCTGAGAGTTCATTTCGAGTGCTGATATCGTGTCGGAAGCGCCCAATATTTTCGGACATGGCTATACGTTTTACTTTATCACACTTGTTAACGAAGTATGCTACTATTTCAGAGTTTCAACTTCACTATTAGAACAATCAATAGAGATTTTTTCGTGACAAAAATATTACCAGGAAATCAACCGTGCCATCATACGGAAGACGGTCCGTAGTTATATCCTGTTGTTTTCCACTCCCAACTGTCATTCCTTAATTTGTTATAAACATTTAAAAGAATTTTTCTATCGTTTTTGACTTGTAACTTGAGAACTAATGAAGCAATTTCGAAATTGTAGAGAATCAAAATGCAAAGACAATGTGCCCAAGCACGACTCGATCGTATCATTAGTAACGGAGAAAAACCGGAAAAACCAGAATGAAACTGCGTTTTTTAAAAATTCATAACACCGCCATTTTCCAAGTTTTGAAGCTGGGTCTCCACGACATAGTGGTGATTGATATGTATCTGATGTGTGGAAAACTCAAGCACTGTTAGATTATTGGTTTTGGTATGATTGCAATTTGATTTTTTCAATGCACTTTATTGCAGCAGACCTGGATGCCTCATATGTGGTCCGATTTCAAAAGTTCTAAGAGATTTTGAGAGTACTATGAAATCAATATTACCATGTTGCGTTAGAATGTTGCGAAACAGGTGAGACATACTTGCAAACATGACCGAAAACCGGCGAGTGCATGGAAGCGGCTCAGGAGGGGGGTAAAGCAGCAGATTCATAACGGACGCAGCGTGCTTGAATTACTATACATACGAATCCCGCGTCTGCTGCTCTAGCTCCACTTCTCAGCCGCTTTCACGCACTCGTCCATTTTCGGTCATGTTTGCAAGTATATATGTTTTGTAATACTTTACTTTCAATCTCGAAATCTTTTTGAAAAATTGGAATCGGACTACCTATGACGCATCCAGGTCTGCTGCAATAAAGTGCATTAAAAAATTCAGATTGCAATTGGGCCAAAATTTATGATGCGACAGCGCCTGAGTTTTTCACCCAAGAAAGTTCATATTATTCACTACTATGTTGTGGAAGGCCTGCACTACAACTTGAAGAGGGGCGGAGTTATTAATTCTTCAATAAAAAGCTGATTTTTTCAGAAAAAAAATTAAAAAATGCTTTCAAATGTTTATAACAAGTCAAGTAATGACAGTTGTGAGTAGGAAACATAACTTAATATAACTACGAACCATCTTTCGTATGATGGCGCAGTCGTTTTCCTGGTAGTATTTTTGTCACGGAATCAATAGAGCAGAAAATCTCTATGGATTGGCCTATATACTAATGTAATTCTAGGATGTCACGACCAGTGATTCATATATTTCTCCCCAATTGAACTTTCAAAGCAGGTGTTGTACGAAATAATGTATGGAACTCATGGACGAATATGACAATCGTGATCACAACATTTGTTTTGAGGTTCATGGTACATTTACAGAAGGACACGTCTTTTTGAAAATGCATCATAAATACACGACAACACGATCGGTTTTCTGCTATATGCAAAATAAGTTTTGGTTGAATGTATTGGGATTCGACGGGTACAAGCTTCCTACCAAAGAGAGGCACAGTGTCAAAAGCGTTCCTACAATAAATTAATGGCAATGAACAAATCTGCCGCGCATAACCTCAAATCAAATTTAAATGACGTGAATAAAAAAAATAAGTGGTCGGTTGACCACTACTGTGTTATAGGATGCAAAAACACGCATTTAAATGCACCTGCGAATACTAAATTCTATGGTTTTTCTACCGTGAGCTGCATACGATTGGAATACATAAAAATAATAATAATAAATCCGCTTCATTTTGTTCAGTACAGAGTAGGCAAAGTTGAGCTAGAGCTACTCTCACACTTAACCTGAGACAGAAAAAATTCAGGTAATAAAGACATTCATGGGGTAATGAGATTCATGAAAAACGAGTGTGCTTCAGACCACAAGGCTGAAGTAAAACTTTTTTAGCTCCATCTATATGTATGTATATATTTATATGTTTATATATGTATATATGTATAATATATACATGTATATAATACATATACAAATATTAATTTTCTAACAACCTATAATTCCTTCATTTTAGTTTGGTGAATTTGGTAAAAATTATTATTAGGGTCACGAATGATTATAAAAATGAAATAAAAATTAATTTACCTAACTCCAATCATTTGTCTCGGTTTTTGTACATGATCTATAGTGAGATTTTCATCATCAACTTCCATTTGATTATTGTCATGTTCAATCACGGTGTCACCAATTATTTGTAATGGTGAACCTCTACAATTAATAAGTATTTTATTATTTACGTGTTAGTTAAATTTTATGTTATCCTATTTTAAAAATTTGCTGAAGTAAATTATAGAAACGCGAGGCCGAAATACGGAAGAGTAACAAGGAGAAAGAGAGAGAGAGAGACAAGAAAAGGACAGAGAATCAAATGCGCCCCAATGTCGGGAGTAGAATGCCGCGTATTAGTAGAGGGAGAAAATAGACAAGGAAAAGGGAACGCTACATATGACGCTACGACGCCAGCAACTAGTATGAGATACGCACTCACCTTTGTCGAGACCGTTTGCCTCGCCCGATCACACTTTTCGTAACGCTCTCGTCACGCATTCATCAGCTTACTCCCCAAGTCAAGCGTGCGTAAAGAAGTTTTACTTCAAAAAAGAAAACATAATTATCACATGCAATGGTAGTTTGTCAAGCATATAACAGGGTTATAATTTACAGCCTTCGCTTGTTGACTGGCAGATGGTTTGCCCATTCTTGTTCTAAATAACTTGTTTTGGAAGTCTCTCGGTGAGCATTTATGTATGAAAATACTGCGTAGACGTGTTTACATTCGCCACAAGCATCCGCTCTGCAAGTGCAGGAAGTTTTGGCAACTTCTCTATTACAATCAATCTACGAAAGGAAAAAAGTCAATTGATAAATCTTGCAAGTTAAATTTTCACATTGATATAAACAATTGAATCTGTTATACTAATAATTACAATAATCTAAAAAACATGCATAAAACATATTTTTATTCATGTAATACACATTCAAAAAAAAATTTCAAGTCAATATGAAAAACATGTGATAATGTATATTTCTTTATATTTCTCCAATATTCCTCGAAATACCTTCATTATTTTTGTTTATTCGTACTTCTACATCAGACATCTGAGTTTCAATTGAATTTTATCAATTATTTGTGAAAATATTCATTCACCTCTAATTCGATAGAGTACTGATTTGTTGTCGCTGCTGTTGGGCTTATCACTTTCAGCATGTATGCTGGAATAATCAATTGTTTTTACTTCCCGCACCTGATACACATGACCCCAACGCACCAATGCGGCTCCTTTTTTCACGACTGATTTTCGAAAATGATGTCACTTGAAATGGGTGAAAACCCGATTGCAACCACCACTAGATCCATCATGAATATAAAACTCTTTTCAACAGTGCACGTGTTCAGTCGGTTGAATGCGGTTAGCAGACTACTCGTCTCAATCTGCACTTTATTCATTACTAGGGCAATTTCCGAAATCGGGGCTCAATTTAATTCAAAGGTTAATCATGCCGAATCACAATGCAATTGCAGTTTTCACGTTTGTAACAAACAAATTTAAACTGTTGCACTTTAAAAACACTCTATTTATCACAGGGGCAAATACGGGTAATTTGCGCCATCTGGAGTGAGATGCCCGATTCCGCCACTGCGGCGCCACTTACAAAGGTGCTCCAAGTCCATAGTTTACCCTCATGGGAGACCGACCACCAAGTTGGAGCCCTATAGAACTTATGGGGGATGGGGGCATTCTTAGGCTATATTGGGGCAATTGCGTTCTATAGAGCTCCTCCTCCTCCGAAATGGTAACATTTCTAACTCACTTGGTTAAAATACAATCAGTGGGATACAATATGATTTTTTCGTATCACTTGTAAAGAAAACTATAACATTTAATTCAAATTCCAGTTTTTTTTTATTACAACTCATCATGATCATGATCGTCACCATATTCATCATCAGAATCAAAACGGATAATGAAGAACTGAACATCTTTCCTATCAAACCCAACTTCCCTATCCCAGTATGAGTTGATTTTTTCTTCAGTATGTATCAGGTGTAGGTGCACGTTTAATATTATGCATTCTTATTTCCAGTTGATCGCAGAATCGGTGAGTTTTTTCGGAAATCAAGAAATGTTCGTTTCTGTATCATTTCAATGAGAAGACCGTTTGAAATCGTTCAAAATCTGATAGAAATCAAGTCTGTACACATCTTTGTTGAGGAGAACAACTGGAAATAAGAATTTGGTGGTAATGTACCCAGAACCAGAACATTCGTAAGAAATTGGCGACGTTCACTGATCGAGTCAGTTCTGCAACAGATTGCAACAGAGAATAATCCATTGATTGCAAACGTCAAAATAATGAATGAAAAAAAAAGAGGTTTTGTTCATAATAGTGCTACACAGCACTAACTATGTTTACGATAATTCGCATTCGGTGGTGAGAAACAGGATAGATTTTTGTAAAAAAATCCATATTATAATAATAATGTTTATTGTGATCAGTATACAATTTGTTACAGAAAATTGATAGAAAGAGAAACTGAAAAGAACAGAAATGGACGAGGTTAGCATAAATGCTTTCTTCCACCGCTCGAAATATCTTTAGTTACTAGTATAACGTGAATAGATAACATTTATTCCAATTCTCAATGATATATTGTTAGTACAGTTCATGTTCTGACTGCAAATTAGGAGGGATTTTAAATTTTTCTTGAGACTTTCGTTAGGTAGGGCTATAGTTCATTACTTGATTCAGGTGATATGGTGAAAGATAATAAAAACACCTCATATTTTGAGGCCCGGTGAATAGGTATTGTAAAGGAATAAATATTAATTTGGTCTTCATCAGATTTTATTCTTATCAAATCGTATAAATATTGTGGCACATTAGTTTCAAACACTTTCTGTAGAAATAAAGTTATTCAGTATTGGACACGATTTTCAAAGTTGAGTTGTTCATGGAATGCGAGATATGGACTAACATTTTCCCCAAACGGAATGTTGTAAACAAAATGCATACATGCGTTTTGAATTCTTTTTATTTTGTTCTTGTTATATTGTGGTAGATAATTATAAGTACATGGGCGACCGAGCTTTGCTCGGTGTTCTTTTTTTTTGTAAAATCATGTTTTTTCGGAGATACGAATCACATACTTATTACATTCAATTGCATTTCAATCTCACCTAGTGCACAGGTTGGCTACGAATACACATTTTGTTTTTCTTTGACTGGACTAACCAAAGAAAAACATATCTAACATTGAATTCGGATAATGTCATATAGCGCCATCTCACACAGTTCAGAGGTACCAGTAGGCCAACATCCAATAGAAACAATGCAAGTACCTCAAGAATTTACGAGATGGTGCTAGACATATCGATTCGTAATAATTATTGTTTTGTGTAAAATCGCGTTTTTTCAGGAGAGACGCCTTAATAGATAAACTTAAAAAGCAAAACCCTATCTGAATACAAAATTACATCCAAACCGTTGGAGCCGTTTCCGAGATAGCCGAAATATATTTATTTATATATCTACAATAATTGCTCGTTTAAAGATAAAAGAATTATTAGGGCGACCGTACTTTGCTCGGTGTAATTTTTTTTGCGGTAAAACTGTTTTTTTGGAGAAGATGCTTGTTCAGATACGAATCACAGGTTGGCTACAAACACACATTCTAAATGAGTTCCTTGGATTAACCAAAGAAAAACATACATAACATTGATTTGATGCCCAAATTCGGTAAGGTTATTCGTATTCGGATAATGTCATATAGCGCCATCTCACAAAGTTTAGAGGTGCCAGTAGGCTAACATCCAATAGCAACAAATGCAAGTAACTCAAAAATATACCAGATGGCTCTATACATTGTCAGCACGAGAGCAGATAGTAAACGCTCTATCGATTCATATTAAAAAAAAATGTGTACATTTTTTTCAGAAAAGACACCTATATAAATAAACTGTGAAAGCAAAACCCTATCTAAATACAAAATTTCATCCAAATCGTTGGAGCCGTTTCCGAGATATTCGAAATATATATATATATATATATATATATATATATATATATATATATATATATATATATATATATATATATATATATATATATATATATATATATATATATATATATATATACAGTGTGACCCATTTAAAATGGAACCACCCCTGTAGAATACGCATTTTCCAATCATTCTCAAAAACAAATTTTGTTAATATTAAGCATCAAAAACTGTATCTTGACAGAAATTTTCATAACTTTAGTTTCATTTCCAAGGCACTCTATGGTTTTTTTTCTTCGTCAAAAACGGCAAAAGTTCATTAGGCAATTTTTGTTTTGAAATTAAACTACACCACTGGATTCGTAGTCGTTATAAATGAAAACCATGAAAATTTCACAGAAAAATATTGATTACCAACGAAGTTACAACAACTTTAATTTTAGAAACAAAGTATTTGATTATAATTTTTATTTAGATTATAGACATATTTGAAATGTTACACAGTAGAATACCAGTGAATTTGTACAGTGAAAATCCGAAGTCAAGAGCTCATTCCTTCTACAGTTATAACTCCTGAAAGTATGGTATTGTGAGCGATTTGTGGTGGAAGCGATTTTGTAATAAAAATTTGACTACGCCACTGGATTTGTAAATTATATTCCCTTAAAATAATTTATTTAAGGGTTATAGGTATTTAAAATAACAGAAAATTAAAAATTCATTTTTAAGTTATGCAGTCTTCCATAGCCGATAAAAACGAAATGAACCGAATCAAGTTTTAAAGTATCAAAATTATTTATTCAATAATAAAACAGAAAGCAGGACAAAAAATGTTCCATTTAAATTTTGCAAAACTCAATTGAAACAAGCTTTTAGAGAAGGTATCAATAATTTGAGGAAAGCTTAACTAATACATTAGGCATAGGTATTGTACTAAATCAATAGTAGGCTGTGATTTAGTACACCACAAATCGCTCACATTACCATACTTTCAGGAGTGGAAAGGAATGAGCTATTGACTTCGGATTTTTGCTGTACAAATTCACTGGTGTTCTACTTTGTATCGGCAGTGTTGCCAGATTTTAAATATGTCTATAATCTAAATAAAAATTATAATCAAATACTTTGTTTCTAAAATTAAAATTGTTGTAACTTCGTTGTTAACCAATATTTATTTATGAAATTCTGATGGTTTCCATTTATAACGACTACGAATCCAGTGGTGTAGTCAAATTTGAAAAAATAAAATGCCCAATGAACTTTTGCCGTTTTTGACAAAGAAAAAAAACCATAGAGTGCCTTGGAAATGAAACTAAAGTTATGAAAATTTGTGTCAAGATACAGTTTTTGATGCCTAATATTAAAAAAAAAATTGAGATTGACTGAAAAATGCGTCTGCTACAGGGGTGGTTCCATTTTGAATGGGTCACACTGTATATATATATATATATATTATGATATATATATATACATATATACGTTAAATAAAGAAGTTAAAATAGGGCACAATGATACCTGCTATGATTATTTTTATAATTTTTTTTTCTGTGCGGTTTGCCTCTTGGAAACCTTCCGCCATATTCTAGTTGACGCAGATAATCTAAGAGGGTGGCAGTAGAGTTTTTCTTTTTTCATCATTATGTTTGATTAGTTCATTCAATTGGCCACACCACGTTTCATCGCCATGTTCACAGGAAACACGTGTTGCATGAAGGTTGCACAACGATGTTGCGCTTCAAAAGTATCTAGTGAACTCGTACCTTGATAGTTGTGAGCGGTAAGTTATGAAACATGTGTTATGGGCTCCCGGTCTATAACTCATATCTCCATGAAACATAAAGACAAGTTCCATCTTTCTTCTCTCTTATGAACAGGTTCAACTCGTTGTTTGTTTAGTGTTGGTTGTTAAGATCATTCTTGTTTTTTCGCTGATGGAACTCTGAGAGGAAAACTGTTATGTGTTTTGTTTTCTAAAGCGAATATTTGAATGTGAGATTGAAACTGAAGTGGAGCATACAATAAAAGTAAATGCCTTGAGGGGAATAGGGACCATTTGGAGAATTCGAGCTCAATTGAAATGTTGGGTGTTTATTGTCGGAAATGAAACCGATTCCCTTCATATCGAAAAACGTTTTTCTCGATATTGGAATCGGAGACATATATTGCGAATGATGAAATTTATTTCCGAATTGGGGCGGGAAAAGCGATTAGAAGCACTATCGTTGGACTCAATTCTATAACGAAAAATTGAGCAATTGAGGTATCAAGGGCGATATCTCGTTCAAGTGCCGTATGAAATGAAATTGAATTGAATTTTCTCGATGTCGTAGAAAAAACTCCAGTAAAGCGGTATGGAAGTATTTTCAAAATTTGATAATGATTCATCATAGTCTTAGTGGCAAACTGGATATATTTACCAAAAAGTTCAACAGATCCGTATTTGGCGGAAATTTCTATAAACATATAGACGCATTTCAGAAATTAGGTGAATTCTTGTAATCTGTTATACTTTATGAGACTTCTTTTAATCGAGTCAGAAAAGGTTTTTGAACAAAAACGCAAAACTGTTAATTTTTTAAAAATATTCATTATATTCAATCAATTAAATCAGAAATATTTTGAGTGGAGCACTCAAGTATTTATATTGTTAAAACAAAAAAAAAGATTGAACTTTTTTCATGGAATTTCAAGTTGAACTCACTATTTTTTAAAATTCAGTATGAAGAACTATTTCTGGATAAATGAATGAAGCTGACTGGTGGTATCATGTTTGACTATTTCACTAAAATTATTTTGAACCAATGAAGAAACAGTATACAGGGTGAGTCAGAATAAGACCGACACTTTACTTCATTTTGAGATGAAAATTCATCATCAACGTATGTCCTAAAATGCATCTTCTCTGACATACAGGGTATCGAAAGCACGGAAAATATTAGAATTTGAATAATTTCCTTCGAAACTACCGTAGAAAAAATTGAAATGTGATGATTTTGAGTTTTTATTTTCATATTTAGTAAATTAGTGGCGTAGTTACCATCGTATGCGGCCATATTTTCCTCCATTTTTCTTGTGAATGGACGAATTCGTGTTGAGATGTTTCAGAAATAAAGTGATATTCAATTATTCAAAATCAAAAACATTCTAAATGGGGCACTCAAGTTTTTTAATGTTTAAACAAAAAAGTATTGAACTTTTTAATGGAATTTCAAGTAAAACTGAATATTTTTGAAAAATGTTTATGAAGAATAATTTCTTGATAAGAAGTTTACAAATTTCTGTTCGTAACTGTTGATATTTGAATCATTGAAACACAAAAATATGATATAAAAAATAAAGGCAATTTGTATTTTCAACTGAAAAAAAACAATATTTCAATATACAAACACGTTCATTAGAAACCGACCTCCTCTAGATGTTGGTACCTGAAAGAAAAATTCAAGGTCAACTTCCAGATGTTTCACGGTTTCTCCTATCTTGCTGTTAAATATATGCGCGGTTGTCTCATGAGGTATCTTATGCTTTGAAAGACTTTTTTGAAATCAACTATTGAACTTATGATTGAGAATTGTACTATTGAATTGAGACAAAACTATAATTATAGACTGCACGTGGCATGCAATGAATTTCAAAACAAAGGTTCCAAAACATAAATGTACACAGAAAATTGTACCTAATTATGAACCCCAGTAAACTATGAGTTCACCAGAAAATAGATTACCTATTTTTAATCGCCCCTTAACAAAGAATCGACACAGCGTCATCGTCGTAGGAGAGGCAGTGTAATTATATTTGAAAATAAAATTACATCAACTTGAGATTTTATAGTGGATTATAGATTTTCTCTGTATGTGGGAATACGAGGATATATAAACAGTTTTGTAACAATGAGAGTCATTCCATTCGGGTATTACCTATTAACTTATGATAAGCATCGGCATCTCAAATTGAGTCATTTTGATCAGATCATGTTTTAGTCAGATAGATGAAAACTTTCTGTACTTCAAGTTATAATCAGATACCACCAAGTTTAAAATGAACAGTTATTAGAACTCACACTGATGAGTTTATTAACCAGTTTATAAGAAGTAAATCAACTTCAACATCGTAGCTACAAAGAAAACGAGTCAAACTGCATACACTGATATGTAGTAAGAAGAATTCATCCGAAATTCATCATTGCTCCAGAAGTAATTGAATAATTAAATACTTGACGGGATTTCTGAAGATCAAACTAAAAATCACTTGAATAAAAATTTGCAAGATAAAACACCGAAAATGATTTTAGTGAAATGATCTTCATATACTACATATTTTTTCTCTTTGATTGTATTGTGTACCAGGCTTTTTGAACATTTTTCCACATTCATACTCTACATTCCTCAAAGTTTACTTCCACTACTCTGATAAATATTTCTTCATTTCATTAGATTTTGATAGTTGCTTGTTCTAGAAATATGTATACTATGATTAGTACTATTCAATGATTATAACTAAAAACTTTTGTTATTATGTTTTAAAGTCCAGCAAAATATCGAAATTGTTGTTTAAAGAAGAAAAACAAATCCAATGAAAATTGTTTTAACCCAGATAATTGACTTTGGTGTTTAAGATTTGATAAATACAAAATCTTTGAATATATCGATAAAGCATAAAAAGAAGTATCAAAATTTATTGCTACGTTTGATTTTGCTACAATTGATTGAAAATATATTGTTCATGCCTCAAAATTATAGAATATATGATACTAATTACTGCTATGGTTTCATTGCTTTTTTTATACTCATATTTTCTTGTGAGTTCATGAAATGGTTTTGTAAGATATCATTGAATCATGGATTTGTGTTATGGTTTTGATGATTGATGTTAATTATTTCTTTCAAATTTACAACTATATTATTATTTCTTTTTTTTTTATAGCTTGAGATATAACCGAGTACATAGATTAAAACGAACCTCGATCATATACTGATTGAATTACTTGGATAGGCCGTTCTCTGAGTACCTTCCCGTTGTCAATTTAGTTTTTTAGTTGCACAACCCTCAGTACAGAACCTCTAACGACTTCTTATAAGACACGCTTTTGTGCTGTCAATTGTGTGAAAAAGATTTAGTATTGAGTAGAGTGAATCCAAATAATACAAGTATAGTCATACATCATTTGGCGGTATATGTAAAATCCTTCTATTGGATTTTCTGAAGTGTTTCTTTGGTAAAAGTAACTGTGAGGTTCGACAAACACTTGTTTTTTTTAGGAGTGGTGTGTGAATGCATAAAACTCTGTATATAGCCAGGTTATAACCATCGAATGTCGCTTGCCTTAGTTACTCGAAATTCTTAGTAGAGACACTGTCGAATGGTCTGGAGTGTCCTACATTTTCATGTCGCATGATATTGCTGGTTTTTTCAAGTAACGGTAATCGTGTGTTGAAAGTAATATATTGTTTTATTATAATGTCACAGGATTCAGAGCTCGTACCAGCCATAGAAAATTTGGAAACTACCTAAAACGCCTATAAGAGGAAGGCATCATTTTAAAATTATTTTTAAGGAATGTCCGCCACGAAGTTTAAAATAACTTTTCGTTTAACTAGACATCCCGCATCTCAACTGATCAATGAGTGCAGTAGTTTGCTGCTGGCTACAGTGAAGGCCTTTTCTCGACTCGTTGAAAAATCGGTTCTACACTTTCTAGTCTCCAATTGAGTGCATGATAATCTAACGCCCTACCTCTACTCTCGATTAGTTTAACTTCATTTTCAGGAACTATTTCATCAAGATTTACCATTATATTTCTATGATTACTAATCCTAGGTAAATCCAATACCTGTATAGCGATGTCACAATTCGACAACACTAAATCAATTAAAGTACCTCCGCTATTTGTCAGGTGCGTATACTCTTTAACTTTATTTTCAAAACCAATATCCTCTATCACCGCCATCAATCTCTGAGTGTAAGTATTTGTACCATACCAATTAATATTAAAATCGCCAACGATAATAATCTTAATGTTCCTGTCGGTTAAATTATCATCGCACCATTTTTCAAAAAAGTCTAGAAATATTACACTACTACTATTTGGATACCTATAAACTGAGACTACTAAGAAATTAGTTTTATGATACACAAATCTAACAGATATTAACCAGTAGGACTTCTCGAAACTCGTCTTAGAAATATTTAATATTTGCAAATCGTTTTTTGTATAAATGAGAGCACCACCAGTATGTCTACTACAACTGTCCACTCTATTAACTACATAACCGCTCAACTCAATTTCACTACTGTAAATATCAGGTGTCAAGTGTGTTTCTGACAAACAGACTACTAAAGGTTTTTTATCGTCAACAAAATGGTTTTTTCCATCATATATAAGCCGCTCCAACAAAATACTCCAAAATTGTTTGATGAATTTGAGGAAAATCTAGGTTAAATATTTCCAAGTGTTGATGAAATTTTTTGCATGGGGGATTTCACTATCAATTTCACAATAATAATGTTGAAAAATTTCATGGTATATTAGCACTTTTTGAATTGGGTCAAATCGTGGACTTCCTACGAGAATATGCTATCGAGAGCAACGGCATTCCTATCGTATAATATGAGTTAACATATTGACTCCGAGAATGATTGTAACGAAGCATTTTTTCCAAGCTCTGTTACTGAGAACGCTAACCAAAAGTTTGAAGTAACTTTGGTACGTCCCTGCCTATTTGGAGGGTTTAACATTAATTATGGATTGGCAACAAAATATTGCCCCGTTTAGAAAATAAGTGTAAATAGAACACTACAAAGCTACTGGATCGATCACAAAACCGAGCAAAAGAAAATTCTAATGCATTTTTGCCCTCTACAAAAAGACTAGAATACTATTTTGACCGTTGATACTCTGATAGTAGAAAAAGGTAGATTCATATGGAATAAAACGTAGTATGCTTTTTCATAAGAGGACAAAAAGATAAGCTGCTTTTTGGTCCAGTTCTTTTGTCAATCAGACAAAAAGATGGTTTTTCTTTGTACGGTTTTTGTCCGATATTTCTTTTAAATCCAGTGGATATAAAAGCCGAGATTTAATTAGGATCACTCTCTTTCCTTCCGTGTCGAGCACAAGCTCTTTTACTTCCCTTCCCGGGAGCGAGCTCTTTTGGCTTCCGTTCCGAGAACAAGTTTGTTATTCTCAAGAACAAGTGATTGAAATCGTTCTACGAGTCGCGAGTCAAAGAAAATCGTTTTCCGTAAAGTCTAAGCATTCATGCAAAAGTTTGATTTGAGTAGTGAGGTAACCGTAAGTAGAACATTGTGTTTAAACCTTTGATAATCTGTTGATTTGATTGGGTCATCAAGACATATTGATGCCCATATTGCCCTGTTGGATATATTTTTCACCCGCTGTGTTTGAAAACCGTTCGAGTTTATCAGGTTGGCGAAACGCCTAATTGGTTTAATTTGGTTGCGTTGTGAATATTTCATGAAAAGTACGATTCAGCAGTGCAGAATCGCAACATGTGTAAAATATCCCAGTCCCGTGACTTCCACGATAAATCAAGTTAAGCATTATTTATTATTTCGGATTGATTCATATCGTAGGGTATTGTTGTTGAACCAAGAATATAGATAAAGAATTTCTATCACTACATAGCAGGCAGTCTCACCAATTGACCGTCGTAACTTAATTCATTCTATATTAATTGATAATCCTACCGTACTCGGGGGGATAGAATTCGTAGCGTCCTGGTACTCGATTGAAATAAATAGTGAATTTGACATTTTGCATCTATTTTGCTGCTATGGAATTTCAATATCCTATAGCAAGAGATCGATGAACCATTCAAACTCATAGTACCTCGAGTTACGATCTTAGGTTCCGTCGAGGGTCATATTATACCAAATAATAAATGACCTATAGATACACTCTGGTGGTAACTAAACTCCCATTTCGTAAATATGAGCGAATCCATTTCAAAATTTTATCTGAAAGGCATCCCCTCCGCAAACAAACATGAGAGAATATTCGTACTGGCTGAAATTGCCTAGAAATAGAACTTCAAAATCATTACAATATTCCAATACATCCTATTGTTTTTTTTTAATGAAGAGCACTTTCGCGATACTTAGCAATTCACCTATTATTCTCCTTTGAAGAATACAGGAATTTATATTTGAAGCTGTTGGAAGAAACTCATTAAAGTAGTATGATTATGATCCTTGGGTACTCGTTTAGGAACAGGAGAAGGATAATTGGGATTCGTAATCAGACCCTCGGGATTTCAAAAATACAAATTAAATATGGAATTAGCAGATCCTGTGATGAAAATATTCAAGTAAGAAAGTTCGGAATATGAAATAATTGCTACTTCAATATCAACAACCTCCTTCTACATCGTTCCTGAAAGAAAATGTACATTAGTTTGAGAATTATTCACAATTTCACGGAAAGATAAATTTGACTGAATGCATATAATCAATGTGTGGAGATTTTCATGTGTACGAGTAAACCCGATGCTCGATTTTTGTGACATAATTTAAAACAGAAATATTCGTTTTTTGGCGTACGAAATTACGTTCTATATTCGAGTTGATATCATCCAGCGTAATATGCGTACAAACCCTGTTGTATTCACTGATTCGATTTTGTTGCTCAAGTTGTGATGCATGGCCGAACGAGAGCAGTTAGCGCGCTAATAAATTAGATCTCAAGTTAATTTTTTTTTCTTCAAGAACTAATTTAATGATCTTCGTTGATTACTTGTTTGGCGCCCACTCAAAATTAGTTATTTACTTTAGTCTAAGAGCTTAGTTATTAAGACTGAAAAGTTTTTTTTTTTTTTTTTTAAAATTTTTTTTTTTTTTTTTTCCAAAACTACTGATTGCTACCTACTCAATTTGGTTACTTTTAAATACTTACCTCATTTTAACTATTAACTGTCATATACTATAACTATTAACTGTTTATACTATAACTAGGTGGTACCAGCGACTTTGTTTTTTTTTTGTGACGACTATTACAAATTCACGCATTCCTTAGGGACAGAATGTCTGAAAATACCGAAACACGTATTTCTTTATTCGTAACAAAGACCTCAAATACAAATTTTTATGACCTTACTTCAAAATTAACGGAATCCTCAAACAAACTTTCCACCATAGAGATTGCATTTATAAAAACGCTGAAACTTGTATTTCTGTATCACTCACAAAGACCTCAAATAATATTTTTTATGATCCCAACTTGGAAACTGAAGGAACGGCCATTATAAACTTTCACCCCCATTTTATCCTTTCAGGGGTTGAATTTCTAAAAACACTGAAATTCCTTTTTTACCAAACACTTCAATTCTATTTTCATGACCCCAACTTGAAAACTAACGGAATTCCTATACAAACTTCCAATCCCAATTTAACCCCCATTTCACCTCTTTTGGGGTTTAAAGTCCAAAAATGCCGAAATACTAATTTTTCATTCGTAACAAAGACCCCCAAATACCAATTTTTATAATCCTAACTTTAAAACTAACTTCAGAGGCTTTCAATCCCCATTTTACCCCACTAGGGTTGAATTTCAGAAAACCATAAAATACATATATCTCAATTTGTGACGTTGAGCCCAAATACTAATTTCCATTACTCTAATTTCAAAACCAAGTGTACTTTCACTTTCATCCTCCTTCTCACCCACCTTTTCTCCCCTTTAGGGATGGAATATCGAAAAAATATGCTGTCAAAATTTCAGATCATAGGTCCAGCGGTTTGGTCTGGGCGTTGATCGTTTATCAGTCAATCAGTGAGTCAGTCAGGACATGTAATTATATATGTACATATTACCGCAAACACGAGCTAGCTGCTGTAAACCGTTGAGCAGATCCCTCGACTGTCTTCCGTCTCCATCATCAGATTAATTTTGGGCCTCCATTATGTTGTAGTGTCATCAGAACTACATATGTGAGCCAAGTTCCAATCCATTTGTTCGGATAATTAGTATCCAACCAGTACCTAACTGCAATTGCATAGTGAGGAGGTGCTCCATCTTGTTGGAAGTGCAGCAAATCTTCGTCGAGAGCTAGATTGCCTTGGTCGTTCCTTTGGTTCTCTACTTCATGCACAATAAAATGAATAATGATTTTTTTTGTTTGAGAAATATGAACGCTGGTTTCCTTTATACTCAGTATACTATACTGTACCTTGAAGTGTTACATATGACGTATGTGGTATGATTGAACTCAGAAAAATATGGGCTTCCAAATTTTGATATAAAAATATATCCTTTCAATTAAAAAAAAATTATCGATGACGTCATACCTCGTACGGTGGTGGGTTTTTTTTAAGGTCGAAAACTAAAATACCAAATTGACCTGTTTGAGCTTTATCTCCGAAAATGATTAACTCATAAGATAATGAAGCGTTTCCATACTTTATGAACGCACTGTATAAAAAAATCCATTTTTTCCATTTTACTTTGAAAACATTCCATTCACACTTCATATCAGTACGATGTGACATTACAAACAATAACTGACCTTGTTATGTTAACATTATAGTTTTTGAATTACATTAACAGCATCAAGTTCTTGATCATGTTCATACAGTGCTTCTCAAGTCCTCTCCCCCCTCTTATTTTTGGAACGATTTTACATAAACAAGTGAAAGTTGGAAACTGAATATTAAAAGTTGTAAACGTCCCTACTAGTGATGATAGATGACGAAATCGTCAAAGATGACGTCACAAGGCCATTGTGACCAATAATTTTGAATGGAATCCTACGGCAAGCGACACCTCTTTTAAAAGGTATCGAAAAAACCTATTCAATGATACTAATTTTGTTTGTGTTTATGGCAGTTTTGACAACTCGCTTTTAAAAAACGCAAATCTGTGATGAATCAAATCAATTAATACTAAAATTCCAAATTCAAGCTCCGCCTCTGGATAGTTGTTAAATAAACTGACGTTTTTGTTAGTCTCCCTAATCCGTCGTTTTTGTAATTGTCCAAGTTTTTGTACATTTAATTATTTGTGTATTGTTGATCGAACGTTTAACTGTTTCAGCAGCTTTTGGTACTCTTAATATTTTTGTACATTTTAATAATTTGTTAAACTGTTGTAAGCCGAACGTTTAACTGCTTCAAGTAGCGAAATAGTACGTGCTTTAGGTGATAAAGTAGCAGCGACCCTAATTCTTGGCGAAACTGGACAAAATATTCATGCAGCAGAACGCATTTTTAATGAGAGGTTTCCCGATCGCCCCGTTTCGAGGACTTATTTAAGGGAGCTCCTTCCTAAGTTTGAAACAACGGGTAGTATCAATGATGCGAAACGATCTGGCAGACCACAAATTTCTGATGAGAAAAAAATTGATATACTGGCAGAAGTAATAGTTAATCCTACTTCTTCAACAACTCACGTTGCATCTACCTGTGAAGTCAGTCGAAGTACAGTACACAGGGTGTTGAAAAAAAACAAATTTCATCCATACAAATTAAAACTGGTTCTTCAACTCTCAGACGACGACCCAGACCGAAGACTAAAATTTTGTGAAAATATGGAAACTAAAATTAACCAACAGCCAGACTATGTCAAGAAATTTGTTTTAGTGACGAAAGTACTTTCTATCTAAATGGAAATGTAAATACACAGAATGTGAGGTATTGGAGTGACGCAAATCCTCACCTGTTTCGTGAAACACATACCCAATTTCCCCAGGAGGTGAATGTTTGGGCAGGTATCCTGGGAAACCACATCGTTGGGCCTCTTTTTTCAAATACTAATTTAACTGGTAAGGTTTATCTGGAGCCGTTGCAAAACGCAATAGAACCATTAATCCTTGAAATTTTGGAAGATAACCCAGATGAATTCGGCAATTTGGAAATAACATTCCAACAGGATGGTGCCCCTCCACACTATTACGGTGCAGTAAGACGGTATTTGGATGAGGAGTATCGTGGAAGATGGATTGGACGACGAGGTTCAACGGAATGGCCAGCTCGATCACCGGACCTCACACCTTTGGATTTTTTTCTGTGGGGGTACCTCAAATCGAAGGTTTACGCCACTGAACTTGACAATATTGACGTTTTAAAACAACGTATTGTTGCAGAATGTGAGGCTGTTTCCGCAGACACATTTGCAAAAGTACGAGAAGAGTTAAAAAATAGGATATTTCACTATCAGGAAGTAAATGGAGGTCACTTCGAGCAATTTCTTTACGTAGATACTGATTCTTAAATCTGTAATTAATATCATACTGAATGGAATTTAAATTTTGATGTTTACTAATGAGCCATTAAAACTGCCATAAACACAAACAATATTAGTATCATTGAATAGGTTTTTTCGATACCTTTTGAAAGAGGTGTCGCTTGCCGTAGGGTTCCATTTGAAATTATTGGTCACAATGGCCTTGTGACGTCATCTTTGACGATTTCGTCATCTATCATCACTAGTAGGGAAGTTTACAACCTTTAATATTCATTTTCCAAATTTCACTTGCTTATGTATAATCGTTCCAAAAATGAGAGGGGGAAGGGACTTTTGGGAAGCACTGTATATGAAAAAGCACTGAATGTGATAGTATCATCAAAACAATGGTAATACCCATTCCAACTATCTAACAGGGCACTATTCCATCAGTCCCTCGCATTCACAAAAGGTACCTTTATTGCTACTTACAAGGGACGCATACACCAGCCTCCCTTTAACACGGTGGTTTCTGAAGGTGTGCTCTCTGTCTGCTCTTTAATGCTGCTTACATAGTTTTCTTTGGAGTATCCATTCATCTGAAAAGTTGTTCCGATGGTGTACAACTCCTTCCTCTTATATCTGATCTTTTGTGGAAAAAAGTCAATTTTGCTCAAAGTGGAGACGGTAGAAATTGAAAATGGGAAGGGAGTTGGCTCGAAGTCGTTCTCCACAAGTAGAATAAAACAATGTGAATCAACAAATTTCTGTATGCACTTCAGGGATTGTAAAAGATCCTGAAGGGTTCGAATATAATTATGAGAATCTTACAAAATGGAGGAAACCTATACTTACAAACATAATATTGAAGTGAAATAAAAACCAGAATTAGAGGATAATAATAATAATAATAATAATTTATTGAATCCTTTAAGATCAAATATATGATATAGGATACGTCGAGAACACAAAAAGGTAGACAAATAATCAAAATACCAAAATACAAAATATAAATGTCACATATACACTGATAGAACTAACATTTTATCTGGAATTTAAAACAAATCAAATGTAAAATATAAATTTCATATATACACAGACAGAACTAACATTTTATCTCGAGTTTAAAAATTCAGCAATGCTGTAGAAACAGTTTTCTTGCAGATATCTCTTCAATTTCGATTTGAACATATTTTTGTTTTGAATTTTCCTTAGATCAGTTGGAAAATTGTTGAAAAATGTAATTCCTGTATATGACGGACTGTTTTTAAAGAATGATGTGTTATGAGTCGGGATCCTGATGAGATCTCCGTTTCTAGTAGAATAGTTATGATGTTGGGAAACAGTGTCGTACATATGTTTCTGTTTCAGTAATAACATTATACATTTAAAAATGTATATACATGGATATGTTAGGATATTGAATCTTTTAAAATATTCTCTACACGAATCTCTAATCTTTAGGTTGAAAATAAGTCTGATGACTCTTTTCTGTAGAATAAATATTCTGTTGGAGTTGCTGGAGCTGCCCCAGATGTTGATATTACAGGAGATGTGGGAGTAGATTATGGCATAGTAAATATTGATCAATTGAGTTATATCAAAAATATTTTTCAGTTGTAGAATGGCATAATAACCACTATTCAATTTTTTACAAACAGCATTTATATTTGCTTCCCATCTCATATCACTATCTACGAAAGTTCCGAGAAATTTAGTATTTTCAGAGAGATTAATTACATCATCCATCACTATTACTTGAAAATTTGTTACAATTTTTGATCTGCGATAGAACTGCATACACACTGTTTTGTCTGAGTTCACAATTAAAGAATTTTTTTCACACCAGGTTGTGAATTCCTTTGACAATATATTCAATTTACCTTGGAGTTCCTCTGGACTGTCAGCATCAGCAGCCAAAGTTGAATCATCAGCATAGAGAACTATACATTGTGTGCTTATATGAAGTGGTAGATCGTTTATGAATAATAAAAAAATCAGTGGACCTAAGATGGAACTCCCAGGTCCATAGAATAGAAATCAGACCTATGCTCTTCAATTTTGACAGATATTTTTCTAAGGCGCATGTATGAGACTAACCACGACAGAAAGTTACCACGAAATCCTAAAGAGTAGAGTTTGCTTTCGATAATGTTTAGGTCAATGGTATCGAATGCTTTCGATAGATCGAAAAAGAGTGCTCCAACATATTTTCCTTTATCTATAGAATTGTAAATATATTCAAAAAAGTTGTAGGAAGCACTTTCAATCGACTTTTCTGGACAAAAACCATGTTGGTACTTTGATAGAATTTCAAATCTGGTTAAGATAGTTCTGACTTACCCTTTACGAGTCCTTATTTTCTTTCTTTTCATTTTTGTCTGTTTGAAAAACAGCATTTTGGTAGTATCGCAGAAAAATGAGCGATATAACAGTTTGGTATTCTGGTTGAACGACCTCTTTGTGGACTATATAGTTTGGAAAACAATGAATTTTTTATGTTTGAAAATGATTTTGGGTAGTCCTAGAGTTGATACGGTTACTGAGCGAGAGATGTCTCTTGTATAATGACGTTCTGTTCAATACATCTGATAGACTAGAGGTAGCAGAGATGTGGAAAAATGGTAGGAGTATGTAAGAATATTTGAATTTAGAGATGAAAGTTGAAAAAGTTAACGAATAAAAGAAAGAGCTTCAAATAAGTTTAGGCAATCAAAATCTATTTGGTCGTTGACACTGTTTGTACCGTGTGAATTTTTAGATTTGTTAATTTCAAGGATTTCCAAAATGTTCAATTTGGGGCCTTTGGAGCAGAAATGTATTCGATCCACATTGTTGTTTACGTCAAAATTTTAGGGTCCAGATACCAAGAGATGGTTTGCAAAAGCAGATTGGGTGTTACAAATTTCGGCGTGGCGATATTTATTGAAAAAATTGTCATGTTCTTCAAGACGTTCTGTAAATTTCCTACCGGTTTGTCCAACGTAAACAACAGAACATTCTGGACATTTTAGTTTATAGACTCCTGATATTTCAAGTCTGTCTCGTTTGTCTTTGAAGTTACATAAATGTGTATTTAGGTTGTTCAGATTTTTATAAAAAATATGTTAATTGTCATCCGACGAGTATTGGGCTATGGAAGTGAAAGATTGGCCTAAATAGGGAAGAGAGCGGTATAATTTTCTGGTAGTATGAGTTGATAGAAGTGATCTGTCAAGGTGTTTGTTCAGGTGTTGATTAAAGATTTTAGCAATTAATTATGTATTGAGGATAACCGTTATTGAAAGCTATGTGTCTGATGATGTTCATCCCTTTGTCGAAATTTTTAGTCGAAGGGGGTAAGTTGAACAATCTCTTATCAAAGTTGTGAAAAGAAGCAAGCTTTTGGCTGTGTGGTTGGTTAAATGAATATGGGATGACTGTATCTGTATCCGTCGGTTGTCTGTAAATATCAAATTCAAATTGGTTCCCATTTTTTGTGATTAGTAAATCTAAGGAAGGTAATGAGTTGTTTCGTTCTATTTCGAAGGTGAAATTTATAGACTTATGTAGACTGTTTATATATTTATGAGAAATATTTTTGTAGAAAAAATAACGTGCTTCAACTTTCATGCAGGCCATTTTTTCATACCTCCAATACTTCTGGAGTTGTAACTCAAAATATGTTTATTTTTTAGAACCGTGCTCTTCATACTTTTGAATTCCTGAATCCAGAATTTCAATTTTGAAATTGTTGTTGCGTCAATATCTCTATTGATTGGATTATGAGGCCATATCACGTAAATATCATCAATATATCTCAACTAGAGTTTGTGTTTCAAACTTTATGTTGCAAGGGCTTTGATTTCCATGGATTTTGTACCAGAAGTATTTGGGTTCTAGGGACTATCATCGGCGAAGACATACCGATTTTTTCCGGATGTCCACAATGGGTAGTATTTCTATGAAATCTTGTCCTAGGTCAAAAATAATTCCTTGATGAGTGGGGTCTTTATATAGTTAACTTTTTTAAACGTTCAAATCATCCATATAATTTCAGAAATGGATTGAAATTCCAAAGAAAACGGATTACAATGTTTCATTTGATTTCAGATCCATACGTTAAGGTGTGGCTACAGTTCGGGGACAAACGCATAGAGAAGCGTAAAACGGCGATATTCAAGTGTACTCTCAATCCCGTTTTCAACGATACGTTCTCCTTCAATGTTCCCTGGGAGAAGATCAGGGAATGTTCGCTAGATGTGATGGTGATGGACTTCGACAACATTGGAAGGAATGAACTCATAGGCAGGATTCTCCTCGCTGGTAAGCTATCATTTCTCATTGAAAAGGAGGTTAACATTCGCCTATTTTGAATAGCACTCTTATATTTTTGTGGCTAAAATTCGAAAGCGAACAAACGCTCCATATTTTGGCAATGTGAATTTTTATATCAAATACATATTTTGAGTCGGCGCCAAACAAACAAGCGAATTAGATATGTAAAGCGTAAAAAGATGGCCGAGCGGTGCGCGGCGGCAGCGCGTCCCTTCGAAGTCAATATCAGTGAGGCAGCTAGCCGAACGGGCACATACCTGAGGGCACAGGTGTGGGGAGCGCATTTTTGGAATGTTATTGTTTATCGCTGGAGATTTCACGAAGCATTTTTATGTTATTTCGATTTGATCATTTCTTCAAAGTAATTTAATGATCTTCGTTGATTATTTGTTTGGTGCCGACTCAAAACTAGTTAATTACTTCAGTCTAGGAGCTTAGTTATTGAGACTAAAAAGGTTCATTTTGTTTTTTGCTTTTCAGTTTCTTTTATTTTTTGTTTAAAAGTTTTTATTTTTTGTTTTTTTGTGCCTAAAATCTACTAATTGCTACCTACTCAATTTGGATTACTTTTGAAATACTTACCTCACTTTAACTATTAACTGTTATATACTATAACTAGCTGGTACCAGCGACTTTGTTTTTTTTTTGTGACGACTATTACAAATTCACTCATTCCTTAGGGACAGAATGTCTGGAAATACCGAAACACGTATTTCTTTATTCGTAACAAAGACCTCGAATACAAATTTTTATGACCTTACTTCAAAATTAACGGAATCCTCAAACAAACTTTCCACCATAGAGATTGCATTTATAAAAACGCTGAAACTTGTATTTCTTTATCACTTACAAAGACCTCAAATAATATGTTTTATGATCCCAACTTGGGAACTGAAGGAACGGCCATTATAAACTTTCACCCCCATTTCATCCTTTCAGGGGTTGAATTTCTAAAAACACTGAAATACATATTTCTTCTATTTGTACCAAAGACTTCAAATACCTACTAATTTTCATGACCCCAACTTGAAAACTAACGGAATTCCTATACAAACTTCCAATCCCAATTTAACCCCAATTTCACCTCTTTTGGGGTTTAATGTCCAAAAATGCCGAAACACTAATATTTGTAACAAAGACCCCCCAAATACCAATTTTTATAATCCTAACTTTAAAACTAACTTCGGAGGCTTTCAATCCCCATTTTACCCCATTAGGGTTGAATTTCAGAAAACCATAAAATACATATATCTTCATTTGTGACGAAGAGCCCAAATACTAATTTCCATTACTCCAATTTCAAAACCAAGTGTATTTTCACTTTCATCCTCCTTCTCACCCACCTTCTCTCCCCTTTAGGGATGGAATATCGAAAAAATATGCTGTCAAAATTTCAGATCATAGGTCCAGCGGTTTGGTCTGGGCGTTGATCGTATATCAGTCAATCAGTGAGTCAGTCAGGACATGTAATTATATATGTACATATTACCGCAAACACGAGCTAGCTGCTGTAAACCGTTGAGCAGATCCCTCGACTGTCTTCCGTCTCCATCATCAGATTAATTTTGGGCCTCCATTATGTTGTAGTGTCATCAGAACTACATATGTGTGCCAAGTTTCAATAGAATCGGTTCACAGGTGTAAAATCAATGTATCATCCCCTATTTTTCTACCCTTAGAGGTGTAATTTTTTTTTCAAATTCAAATGGGACCCTATATAATAAAAAAAGCATCTAAATCGGATGATCCAGTACAAAATTATGCGTGGTAGGACCAGTTAAGAAGTAAAAATTCACTAGGTTAACCAACAATCATGCCCCATTTTCCTACCCTTGGGATTTTTTTTTTCAAATCCAAATCGGACCAACTTCAAAATATAAAAAGAATCATCAAAATCGGACTACTCTATAAAAAGTTATACGCGTCGACTAGAGATCCTTATCCTTTTTTTCGTTGGTAGAGAAAATAAAAAATCCATGAAACATTGACCAAGCAGCATTAGCCGGTCGAGGTAAATATGATATGAGTGATATTACAGTTCCGACCGCACTCAGATGTTCATATATAGAAATGAATATTTTTTCACGGTCATAAACTTTTTGTTATTTTTTCATTAGAGAAATCATTTCATTTTCTGATTGACTATCAACATCGACATTTGTCAAACGATCCATAAATATTTTTTTTGGTACTCAACAAATGTTTCGTGCCGGAGACAAAATATCTTGTAGTTTTGAGAATTTGAACATGTTCTCTGAGGGATTATCTTTCATGTATTGACATTTCAATTATATTATTCACTTCATATTCACCTGATCAATCTATTACAGTGGTTTCGTTAACCAAATTCACTGAAAATCATTGTCGAAACCTTGTTTACTCTATTAGAGGTAATTAATAATGTTAATCAATATTGATCAACCAAAGGGTGTTTATCAAAAAGGGTCCGTTGCCATTCCAAAACAACACACGTAGAATGTTAGCATGCATTTATTAAACCATAAGCTGATAATGCTTGTGTAGGTCAGAGTTAGAACAGGAAAGGTCGTTTTCTCACATAACCGCTCATCCAAACGTGAAATGCATGAATGTTCTGACTTCGGGGAACAAATGAACCTGATATGTAACCTGACAGCATATCGCGCGAGTGTACAGGAAATTTTTCTCTCACCTCATGTTCCGGATAATCCTTGAACGAAAATTGTGGGTTAGCTGTTAGGGTCAAAGAACGGTAGAAGTCCTTTGTTTCCGGTCTGAAATAATACCTATAAGTGGGAGATCATGTTCCAATTCGAATTGGAAGTTATATAACAAGATAAAACAGAGTGTGAAATATTGAATTCAGTTTCCAAAGTGGTGTAATATATACAGTGCTTCTCAAAAGTCCCCTCATCCCCTCTTATTTTTGGAACGATTATACACAAACAAGTGAAATTTAGAAACTGAATATTAAAGGTTGTAAACTTCCCTACTAGTGATGATAGATGACGAAATCGTTAAAGATGACGTCACAAGGCCATTGTGATCAATAATTTCAAATGGCAAGCGACACCTCTTTTAGAAGGTATCCTAACCTATTCAATGATACTAATTTTGTTTGTGTTCATGGCAGTTTTGGCAACTCCCTTTTAGAAAACGCAAAGCTGTGATGAATTAAATCAGTTAATACTAAAATTCTAAATTCAAGCTCCGCCTCTGGATAGTTGTCAAATAAGCTGACGTTTTTGTTAGTCTCCCTAATTCGACATTTTGTAATTGTCCAAGTTTTTGTACATTTAATAATTTGTGTATTGTTGATCGAACGTTCAACTGTTTTAGCAGCTTTTGGTACTTTTAATAATTTTGTACATTTTAATAATTTGTTAAATTGTTGTGAGCCGAACGTTTAAGTGCTTCAAGAAGCGAAATGGTACGTGCTTCAGGTGATAAAGTAGCAGCGATCCTAATTCTTGGTGAAACTGGACAAAATATTCATGCAGCAGAACGCATTTTTAATGAGAGGTTTCCCGATCGCCCCGTTTCGAGGACTTATTTAGGGGAGGTTCTTCGTGAGTTTGAAACAACGGGTAGTATTAATGATGCGAAACGATCTGGCAGACCACAAATTTCTGATGAGAAAAAAATTGATATACCGGCAGGAGTAATAGTTAATCCTACTTCTTCAACAACTCACGTTGCATCTACCTGTGGAGTCAGTCGACGTACAGTACACAGGGTGTTGAAAAAAAACAAATTTCATCCATACAAATCAAAAATGTTTCATCCACTCTCCGACGACGACCCAGACCGAAGACTAGAATTTTGTGAAAATATGGAAACTAAAATTAACCAACAGCCAGACTATGTCAAAACAATTTGTTTCAGTGACGAAAGTACTTTCTATCTAAATGGAAATGTAAATACACAGAATGTGAGGTATTGGAGTGACGCAAATCCTCACCTGTTTCGTGAAATACATACCCAATTTCCCCAGAAGGTGAATGTTTGGGCAGGTATCCTGGGAAACCACATCGTTGAACCTCTTTTTTAAATAATAATTCAACTGGTGAGGTTTATCTGGAGCTGTTGCAAAACGCAATAGAACCGTTAATCCTTGAAATTTTGGAAGATAATCCAGATGAATTCGGCAATTCGGAAATAACATTCCAACAGGATGGTGCTCCTCCACACTATTGCGGTGCAGTAAGACGGTATTTGGATGAGGGGTATCGTGGTAGATGGATTGGACGACGAGGTTCAACGGAATGGCCAGCTCGATCACCGGACCTCATACCATTGGATTTTTTTCTGTGGAGGTACCTTAAATCGAAGGTTACGCCACTGAACCAGACAATATTGACGTTTTAAAACAGCGTATTGTTGCAGAATGTGAGGCTGTTTCCGCAGACATATTTGCAAAAGTACGAGAAGAGTTTAAAAATGGGATATTTCACTGTCAGGAAGTTAATGGAGCAATTTCTTTAGGTAGATACTGATTCTTAAATCTGTAATTAATATCATACTGAATGGAATTTAAATTTTAATGTTTACTATTGAGCCATTAAAACTGCCATAAACACAAACAAAGTTAGTATTATTGAATAGGTTTTTTCGATACCTTTTAAAAGAAGTGTCGCTTGCCGTAGGGTTCCATTCAAAATTATTGGTCACAATGGCCTTGTGACGTCATCTTTGACGATTTCGTCATCTATCATCACTAGTAGGGAAGTTTACAACCTTTAATATTCAGTTTCCAAATTTCACTTGTTTATGTATAATCGTTCCAAAAATAAGAGGGGGGGAGGGGACTTTTGAGAAGCACTGTATACAGTACGGCTATAAAGAGCCCCCCTCCTGTTAACTTTTGAACGGTTAGACGTAGAACAATGGGCAAAAACAGTTTTGATATAACCGATACTACATTTGAAATGAAAGACATTGTGATTCCTCTATAGATGGAGTGAGAAAAATTTCAAATAGCATGGGCAAGTGGCACATCGTTCGAAAAATTATTCAATTCTCTTGCCAACCATTTAATTTTTCTGAATTTCGTTAATACAATGGGACAGAAAATATTTCGAATGTTATTACCGATCCCACTTTTTGAGAGGAGACACATTACAATTACTCGACAGAGGGCGCTGGGGGCATATCAACTTGAATATTTCGAAAGGCATAGAAGTCGAATTTCCAGGGAAATCGCCGAACAAAAACAATTGCCAGAAATACTAATTCATTTTTCACCGGTGTTCGAATTCAGGGAATAACCAGATTCGAACAACAGCCGAGATATATGAACAGGTAATGTTAGTCCCATGAAATACTTGCACGGCATTGTTTTGATTTGTAAAATAAAATAGCCCCGATACCGGAATTTTTCAAAATATTATTCATCCTCCGTATCTTGAAGGTGATTTTGTGAATATCCGTTTTTTTTTATTGTTGTTCCACTAAGGTAATTATATTTTAAATTTTATGGGAATAACTTAAATGAACTTCAGTAAAAACTCAAAGTCGTCTCCACAATATACAGGGTGTTGGTTGGTTGGTTGGTTGGTTGAAAGCTGACGAGCCAGCGACAGGGTTGGCACTCACCTCCCCTTGACACTGCGACCAGCTGGGGTCTATTGTATCACTCTGTCGTCAGTGGTTCCTCATTCAAACAGGTTTGTGCCTTTAATTAGGTTAAGAAGCCTGTTGATAAGGTTCTTCGGATTCATGCCTGTTTCCGGGCTGATCTCTCCGAAGGTCCTGTGTCGCCTATCACTTAGGGCATCACAGTCGAAGATAATATGAGAGGCTGTTTTCTCCTCTTCATCACATAGCCTACACTCCACGGTTTCCCTGCGTACTCCCATGGTGTTTAGGTGTTTTCTTAGGCCGCAGGGTCCAGTCAACATATTATACGTGCCTTCATTCTGTTTAGGTTCAGAAGGTCAGCCGTCAGGGTCCGGTTTGGATGCCCTACCATGACTTTGCTGTGTATTTGCCCGACAGTTTGATCCCAATATTGTTGGTGTCTTTTTTATCCACTCGTCGATCAGGGTCCTGCATCGGTTTTGCTAATCCCATGTGCAGGTTCTGGCCCTGTGAATAGCGTTTCAGATGCTTGTCTAGCTAGCTGGTCCGCTTTGACGTTGCCTTCAATGCCTTCTATGACCTGGCACCCACATCAAGGTGACCTTGTTGTGTTTTGCCAGCTCGATGAGGTTCTGGAGGCAGTCCCAGACCAGTTTGGACTTTATCTGTATAGAGTTGAGTGCTTTGATAGCACTTTGACAGTCAGATAGAATGTAGATGTGTTTTTTCCTATAACCACTTTCTAGATTCTTCTGAATGCATACCATGATAGCATGTGTTTCAGCTTGGAATATCGTGGAGCATTTGCCAAGTGGTATTATGTAATCCCTTCTTGGCCTTACCCCATGTATTCCTGCTCCCGTTCCTTCAACTGTCTTTGAACCGTCTGTATACCAGACTATGTCCGCAGTTGATTGTGATTCTATACTCGGGGCCCATCCAGATCATCAATTCGTGTTTCGAATGGTTTTTCGAATGAGTATAGGGGTTGCATGTAGTCTGAAATCATTTCGAGTTCTTCGATGTTGATTACATGAGTGATTCTGGTATGTCCAGTTGTTCGGATTCTCCAGTTTTTTGTTTGTTTCAGTCTGTATGCACTCATCCTGGCCTCTCCAATGACATGTAAGTCAAGGGGTTCGAGGTTTAGGATGATTTCCATTGCAGCTGTTGGAGTGCTATTCATTGCACCCGTGATACAGAGACAGGCAAGCCTCTGGATTTTCCCAAGGTTGGTTTCTGCCTGTCTTTGATTTGTTTTTGGCCACCATAAGAGTGAGCCATAAGTTATTCTTGATCTTGTTACCGCTGTGTAAAGCCAGTGAATGGCTTTCGGTTTGAGCCCCCAGGTTTTTCCAAAAGCTCTCCTGCACATCATGAAGGTTATCTTGCTTTTATTGGTTACATGTTGAAGATGCGGGTTCCAGGTTAGTTTCTCGTCAAGAATAAGCCCTAGATATTTCACCTGCTCTACTACTTGTAATGTTTCACCGAATAGTCTGGGAGGTATGAGATCTCCCATGTTTCTTCTCCGGGTGAAGGGAATTGGTGTTGTTTTGTTCGGATTTGCCCTTAGGCTCTCTCTGTTACACCATTCCTCTACTGTCCTCAGTGCATTTTGCATTAGCTCTGAGGTTGTTCGAGTATTCTTTCTCTTGATGAGGATGACCAAGTCATCTGCATACCCTTGAGAGTAATACCCTTGGTTATTCAGAGAAATTAGCAGTTCATCTACAACCATGTCCCACAGAAGGAGGACTTTTTGGGAGGAGATACATTACAATTACTCGACAGAGGGTGCTGGGGGCTCATCAACTTGAATATTTCGAAAGGCATAGAGGTCGAATTTCCAGGAAAATCGCCGAACAAAAACAATTGCCAGCAATATTAATTCATTTTCCACCGGGTGTTTGAATTCAGGGAATAACCAGATTCGAACAACGGCCGAGATATATGAGCAGGTAATGTTAGTCCCATGAAATACTTGCACGGCATTGTTTTGATTTAGAAAATAAAATAGCCCCGATACCGGAATTTTTCAAAATATTATTCATCCTCCGTATCTTGGAGGTGATTTTGTGAATATCCGTTTTTTTTATTGTTGTTCCACTAAGGGAATTATATTTTAATTTTTATGGGAATAACTTAAATGAACTTCAGTAGAAACACAAAGTCGTCTCCACAATATACAGGGTGTTAGTGAATAAGTGCGACAACCTCCAGGAGATGATTCTGCATGAAAAAATAATGACAGTTTGCTCCATAACTTTTGTCCGCGAATGCTTCGTTTTCCGAGATACGGGGTATTGAAATTTTTCCCAAAAACTGACCGGTCGAGATATGCAAATGGAATTTGGTGAGTTTCAAGAGGTAGATATCGCGCATTTTTTGACATGCAATTGAGAATTGTATGTTCATAATTCAGAATTTTATGTTCATAATGATCTCAATTTTTTAAAAGAAAAAAATGGTACGCCACTGAGATATTTCAAATTAAAAAGGGAAACATTTTCAGGGGATGATTTCTTGTCGAATATTAAAGGGGGTCTTTCATGTAAAGAAAGCTCTTAGGCCTTTCCTTGAAAAGTTACACGCTTTCAAAAATGAGAAAAAAAAAGGTTTTTTTTTTATTGAAATTGCTGAAGAGTTGAAGAAATGGCATTTTGTGGGCGTATTCTATCAATAAAAATCTAAAAGGTGACTGTCACGTTTTGTTTGCCCAACTTGTGACTATCGTATCGTAGTATTTTGGAATTATTCCGCTTGTTTCAACTTTTAATGTAGGCATGTACCAGTACCATGTTTTGTTTCAGTAGAATATCAAATTAAAAATACAAACAAAACAAAATTATGTGTATTACAACTAAGAAAAAGTCAACAGAATCAAACGGAACGGAGTTATAAAAACTGCTTGAAATGACCACCTCCAACCATTAGACAGGAATCAAGTCTTCGTCTCATAGACTGGCGCAAACGTCGAAGTATTCCTGGTGTGTATTGGATTGTCTCGCAGGCTGCAATGATGCGATTCCTCAAATCATTCACACATTCAATGGGGGTCGTATAAACCAATGACTTCAGGTGACCCCAGGGGGGTCCAAAGTCCAATGGGTTTAAATCTGGAGATCTGAGAGGCCAAGGTTGAGGTTCTGCTCTGCCTATCCAACGATTTGGATACTCGTCGTCCAAGTACTGACGAGCAGTTATGCTGAAATGGACAGGCGCACCATCGTGCATAAACCACATTCGTGGTCGAATAGCTAGTGGAACATTTCAAGCAAAATGGGAGTCTGCCCCTGGAGAACATTTGTGTAGGTCGCACCAGTTAGCCTTAACGGTAGAAAATACGGTCCAATAATATTTTCGCCAATAATTCCGACCCACACGTTAAGTGAAAATTCATATAAATACCGACCTTCTTGAATTGCATGTGGGTTATCTTCGGTCCATAGATAATTGTTATGGAAATTTGTAATCCCTGGCGTTGAAAAGTTGGATTCGTCAGTGAATATCCTAAAAATTGAGCATTTTGGGTAATCATTTGAAGACTCCATTGACAAAAGTCTACTCGATGGGGAAAATCTCGCGGAGAAAGTTCCTGGACTCGTTGAATATGGTAAGGATACAATTAGTGAATTTTTCAGATTAGTTTATTGCTAACAATAAGTGTGTTAGCAATTTGTCTTGTACTTAATTCCGGACGATCTTCAATCATATTGAGAACCTCTTCTTCCAGTGCCACCGTTCTTATTACTCGTGGACGACCACAATCAGTTGTTCATTTTCGGATAGTCCCTCTTCCACAGAGACGTTGGTGAAGATGTGCAAAAATTTTGTGATGAGGTATCACGCGCTGAGGATACATCTCTGCATAGGCGTCTAGCTTCCAAAGTATTTCCATTGGCACGACCATACATAAAATGCCTATCGGCCATTTCAGCGTTAGTGTAATTATTCATGTTGAAGATTCAAAAGACACAATTGAACTTTCAACTACCACATAGAAATCAAAGCGACTTGACAGCCACCTACTAGATTTTTTCGATTTTAAATACTACGATTGAAGTCACAAGTTGTGCAAACAAAACGTGACAGCCACCTACTAGATTTTTTCGATTCCATTCACATACGATCCGTCTATGCACAATGTTGTATTTTATATTTGTATTAGGAAAGTATTGCTTTTACGGACATAACACAAGAGTTCCTTTTCAACACATATTAAATTGAGAAATGTTGTTCCGTTAAAAAGTTCTGGTAAAAAATGGGATGGGAGTTGCATGTTTCACCCGTTTAAAAGATCACAACAAAATAAAAAATAAAAACTCTTCAGCAATTTGAAGAAAACAAAACAAAAATCTCATTTTTGGAAGCGTGTAACTTTTCAAGGCAAGACCTAAGAGCTTTCGAACTCATTTGGTAACACCCTGTATCTAAGTACCTTCATTATTTCAAATTAAATTCTTTTTTTATGTCTTCACACATGCGTTTTTATTTCATATTTATTTATAAGACAGAGCACTATTCAAATTCAACTGTATTTTTCGACAGTAACTGCACTATTGGTTTCTATACTTTTTAGAACAAATTTTCTGAAAGATAAGTTATCACACAAAAAATGTTCGCTTCCCCTGAACGAAATTCTGGATCCGCGCCTGTACCTAGCAATGGTTCAATGCTGAATTTTGGGCCCAAGGCCAGAAATGTGGAGACATCTTCAGGGATGCTTATGATTGAAACATGTTCAACCCATTTGGGGTTAGTTTTTAACTTTGTTAGTGATTTTATTAATCATTTTATTAAAAAACATTGTTCACCCCATTTACGCCATACAATTTCCCCATGTCGGTAATAGAATGTAATTGTAGGTAGTTGCTTTCGTATCTGAACCTCTCTCACCCTTATTTTTTTCGTAGGTAAGAACGGATCCGGTGCTTCAGAAACCAAGCACTGGCAAGACATGATCACCAAACCCAGGCAGACTATAGTACAATGGCACAGACTCAAACCTGAGTAGAAGATATCAGTACACGATGTTAATATCTTTCGAAAGCACCTCAGATTTCTCCGTTTCTGTATAACTTATTCTAACATTCAGCTCCCTTTTGACATTTTAACGAATTGACAATAATTTTCTTTAGCATATGTATCTCTGTTCTCGGCTGATTACATCAATTAGCTTGTCTTCGTTCCAAACAGGTAAACTGTTCGTATATGTCGAGTGATATCAACTATCAGCATCTTCATATATGAACTTATAAAAGTTTAAATAGAATGTCGTCTCAAAAAACAGAGATATTTTATTTTTTATATTTCTCCGCCATCTCTCAAATAGCTTCCTTCTTGTCTATCTCCTTCCGTTTATTTGTAAGGATATACTGCACAAACTAACTTATTGATAAATGCACAAAGAGATACATTTCTCGATATCATTTTGTACATTTGCAATGATGAATGATCCGCACTTTGTCTATACCCTTCGTTTAACTTCAATATATCAATGTTATCCATATAATTTTTTTGAAAATATAAAGTATATGTATTATATTTTTTTAATCTGTCGATGAAGTCATGTTGTCCTATATATCTCTATATCTGTTTAAGAAGCACAAACAGTTGAATAAGGAATATATAATGTCTAAATACCATTGAATTTTCAGAAAAAAAAGAACTGCGAAAATATCTCTAAAACGAGAAGTATTTTTTGTGATACCTTATAGTAATGTTAAAGATTGTTATGATTAATGTGAATATTACTAGAATTAGTTCAAGATCAGATAATATAATAACCAACGAAATGTTCTATATGCAATCATATATAAAAATTGGGTAGTCCTGATAGACCAATCAATAGAGATTTTTTCGTGACAAAAATACTACCAGGAAACCGACTGTGCCATCATACGAAGTCCATAGTTATATCCTGTTGTTTTCTACTCCCAACTATCATTGCATAATTTGTTATAAACATTTGAAAGCATTTTTTTATCGTTTTTGACTTATAACATGAAAAGTAATGAAGTATTCTCGAATTGTGGAGAATCAAAATGCAGAGAAAATGAGCCCTAGCACAACTTGATCGGATTATTAGTAACGGAGAAAAACTGGAAAAACCTGCGTTTTTTTTTAAATTCATAACACTACTATTTTTCAAGTTTTGAAGCAGGCTCTCCACGACATAGTAGTGATTGATATGTACTTTATGTATGAATATCTTGGGCACTGTTGGATTATTTGTTTTGGCATAAATGCAATTTGATTTTTTCAATGCACTTTATATTTCAATTTTGAGAGTTGAAGTATAGTACTACAAAATTACTATTCTCATTAAAATTCTGCGAAATAGGTGAGAAATATTTGCAAACATGACCGAAAACTGGCGAGTGCATGAAAGCGGCCCAGGAGTGGGGGTAGAGCAGCACATTCATAACGGGCGCAGCGAGCTTGTATTACTATACATACGCTTCCCCGCGTCTGCTGCTCTACCCTCACTACTCAGCCGCTTTCACGCACTTGGCCATTTTCGGTCATGTTTGCAAGTATTTTTCACCTGTTTTGCAGCATTCTAACGTAAAATGAGAATATACGTTTTGTGGTACTATACTTCTACTTCCAAAATCTTTTTGAAAAATTGGAATCGGACTACCTATGACGCATCCAGTTCTGCTGCAATAAAGTGGATTAAGAAATTCCGATTGCAATTATGCCAAAACTAATGATCCGACAGTGCCTCAGTTTTTTACACATGAAGTACATATTAATCACTACTATGTCGTGGAAAGTCTGCACTACATTGTCGAGATTGCTTTATTATTTTTCAAGTTGAAAGTCAACAACGGTAAATTAAAAAAATGCTTTCGAATGTTTATAGCAAATTAAGCAATGACAGTTTGGAGTAGGAAATTTAACAGGATATAACTACACAGTTGGAGCAGAACATGTCTATTGATTGGCCTATGATCGAATTTATATTCATTGGGAGTTTGCATCATACTGAACTAATCCTGGTTCAAGTATTGAAAATAATTCTTACATTTCAAAAATTTATGAACGGAAACTACATCTATATGTATACTATCGGATTCACCACAACATGCGGAAAATTATACAGTGCGTTGTCCCTGCCAAAAAGAATGAGAAAAATTATGAATAAAAAAAAGTGCAATTTTTGGAGAAATGCGCCTTCCGTGGCTTCAAATATAATAAAAAGAGGAGGACTCTATCAATCCATTTCCCCTTCGCAGAGTAGCCACTGACACCGAAGTTGGTGATGTTACAAGTGAAACATTGCAAAAATCATCAGAATAATCCTGCGATGTGAACACATATCAAACTAACAACTAATACGCGAGCTTTCAAATCAATTCACCAACTGACCTATATTCAAAACAAATTCTCGTTCAACGAAGCGACCACCGTGAGTCATGAAGCACGGATGTTCTGTGCTTCACCAGTAGCGTATCATTGAAAGTTTTAATTCAGAAAATTGGCCTTCTTTAAAATGTTGCAGGGGCTTTCCCACATCGAAGACGATTACACTATTTTATTTTCCGCATGTTGTGGTAGTTCACGTCGAATATATGGCATAGATAGGCATAGTTTAGCCCAGTCACTACGATATGTATTTTCAAAAAAGTGCAAATTTTTTGTCTAGATTTCATTATCTATTTTTCTCCTCCCTGAAGAATAAGTATATCGAAAGATATAAACAAAATCGAAACAAAAGGAGAAATTGCGTTTTTCACGTTTTTTGAACTGGATATGGAGTTTGGTCTCAGGGCATTATTGCAAGTGCCATTCGGAACTTTACCGCTGAAAATGTTAAGTAATAAACTCGAAGTAGTGAATTAGAGGTTATGTTTACTGAACTCATGCTTTCATGCGAAATTGTATTGGGAATCCATTCACCATATCATTGTCAAAGCACGTGGAACATTTGTAGCCCTTTATTTCTCAGACTCTCCCATTCAGGGCAATTTTGTGCATTGTTTCACTTTTCATTCATAACATTGGATAAATTATTTTTGAGAAAAGTGAGTCTTTATGGAGAACATCTACAAAAAGTTTTTTTTAGGTGTCTTAACCAACATGGAATGGGCAACTAAGAGATAATTAATTACCTATTCGCTACCTTCCTTGATGTTTTTTTTTTGTACTCGATGATTTCATTTATTCAATCCACTAAAGGCGAATATAATTCATGTGTCACATGGTACCTTTCTGACTAATGTGATTGGCTGATGATAAAACGAACGAGTAGTGAGAGGCTATCAAATCAATGATATTTCCATTATCACCGCATGTTACCCGTCAACTGTTTCTAATGAAAATTGTAGACCGTCAGTTTGACGTTAAGATCTGATCTAATAATGTTCATTATTAATGCAAAGAATGAAAGATAATAAGCTATAAACTCGTATAAGCCTTTATTTTGGCATTTTAAAAGTTGGCTCTAACATCTCATGAAATCTCGTGTTCGCGTCTTGAGATATTCAAGGTCAAAAGTCGCCAAAATCGGTTTTTCGTAAATATCTCGCTTACTATGCTTCAAATGATATTTGCATCGGTTACAAAAGTTATAGAACATCAAATTCCCTACAAATTTTATTGGATTTTTCATAAGTTCAACCGTTTTTAACATAGAGGCGGAGCGTGCGGAGCGCTTAGTCATACATGTCATAACGCAAGGTCAACCGTGAATCGCAATACATAGTACGGCTTATAAAGTTAATTACTAATTCACTTGTACAAACATTGTTGGAAAATGGAGTACGCATCTTGTTAGCAATATATAATGTTCCAAAATCTGAAGACAATATTGATAATTTCCGCTAAACGAAATTCGTCAAATCAACAAAGCTTAATAAACCTGTGCAGTTATCAACTCTTCAACAAGCGCAGCAGCTCATCAACATAGAAATCGTGTCTACTACCAGATTCAAACTTGGTTAGGGAACGATTTAGAAGCCCAGGAATGGAATGCAACAAATCGGGGTTACAATGCTCTTCAGCTTGTGGCCAGTGTAATGGACAAGCATGCCTCAACGCTTCATCGTATCAAAATGATCTCGATGAAGAAATTGCATATAACTCTGAATAGCTTGAAGATCTAGAGACGAACATAATTGATAACGAGGATGATAATGAATTGAGAATTCCTGAGTGACCGGAAGAAGGAAGCGATGAAGAAGAAGACAATTAAGATACATATTTACTACTAATAATAAATTTACTACTAATAATAATGATTTGAGTTGAAAAAAATCCTCCCCGAATTTGAACTGAAATATAATTTAAATATATTTCAGTTCATTATTCTATTATTTGTATGAAGAAAGTATTATTCAAAGAATATTTGATTTATGAATAATATTTATAAATATAGTGTATTAAATAGTTCATTATTAGTGTTTCTACATAATTATAATTTTTTTAGTGAAAAATTAACTTTGTAAGCTATATACTATGTACTGAGATCCACGGTTGACGTTATGACTGAGCGCTCCACACTCTTCGCCTCCTATCTCAAAAACGGTTGAAGGTATAAAAACTTGCTTCCCACAAAATTTGTCGAGAATTGTATGCTCTACAACTTTTATGATGAATGCAAATATCATTTGAAGCATAGGATGCGAAATATTGACGAAAAACCTATGACCTTGAATATCTTAACGCGGACACGAGATTTTATGAGAGGTTTGAGCCAACTTGTGAAATGCCTTAACAAAGGTATATACAACTTTATAGCTTATTATCTCTCATTACGAGGTGAAACCCCTTATGTGACTAGTTATATTACCACCGATAATATCCACTGAATAGTGAACCATATTTTGTCCGAAGTCCGAAATGATTCATCATTGAAGCCCCTACCCAAACTTTGGTTAAAAAAAATTTTTTCGAATGAATTTCATCGAAATAATATTATTGCGAATTGATAAGAGACATAGGCATAACCTTGCATATTTCATATAAAAATCCAATCGATCAATGTTCCTGTGAGTCACACGGTATAACATGAGGGGTAGGGGACTCGGAGGTATATCACATTTCACGTCTTTGATGAGAGTTAGTTATCTCCATACTTTGTTGATTTTTTTTTCCTATGTTCTCGTATCTACTGGCGGGTATCTGATGAAAATCCTAATGAGTTTGTGTGTGCACAAACAATGTACGGCATTCCCGAAGACTTTGATGTGAGATACAATTTTACTCGTATCAATCATATTGCCAGGCATGTACGAACATCAAAAGAAACTGGGTTCCCTTCATTAACTTTCGTCGTTGGAATATAAGGCATATGCGAATCCAAACAATGTTAACAATTCTGATTATTCGTTCACGTTTATCCAGATTAGGGAGTATTGATCTCGATTGAAGAGGTTGGAAGGTTCGTTAAGAGACTGGCAGTAGAAAAATGGGGAATCACAGTGTATTCAAATGTACGTCTTAAGATATTTTCGGCGTTGATTATGTTCAATAACAGAAATGGCCTGGAAGTGTTCAATTTGATACAGAGTGTCTCCCCCAAAGTGCGCAAGAAAATAAGACAATTTCATACCTGATTAAAGTTGGTGCCAATTTTGCAAACACTAATCAAGAGAAAATTAAAATTTGCCTAAATCTCTTCATATTTTTCTGATATTCCACTGGGTGATGAATCAATTCTTTTTTCAGTGAATATTCTCAAACAATTCAAGTAAAAGTAAAGTTCAAAATGTATATTTCGAAAACCGGCTATTTTTCCGAAAAAAATCCCAGTCATGGCGATTTTTATTTTCAGTTATATCTTCTGAAGTCATCATGGTTGCCTCTTTGAATGGCATCATGAGTTGAGTGACCTCATTCGAAAGGAAGAAGGTGAACAATTGTTTTCCTTTGGGTAACTAGTTCATGAAGTCACAATTTGCAGAATACACATTTTTGGACTCCTTTGATAGTTGATATTGAAATCATATCCCCCTTGGGCAGTTGAAGCTTACCGGCTTTTATTGGACTTTTCCAATTATTACATTTTTGGGAATTGAACAAGTCTTTTATTTCCCAAAAATGAACATTTTTGCCTGGAGATTTTTCTGAAAAATAGGTTTTTGATAAAACAATTCGCAAGGAATTAATATTTGTTTTCAATTCAATAATCTATACAAAGACTCTCATGTTATTCATGAAATTTCTGTATAAAACTGGGACGAAGTTAATGCACGTCTATTGAAGAACTTATTGTGATAGGAATCTTTGTTGTGAACAACTGGGTCAAGGGAGGGCCGATAAAGTGTAGTGGTGTATTTTGTCATTAGGTTCGAAATGAGTTGAAAACAGAAGACGTACTAGAATTATATTAATTTTCTATATGTAATGTAATGCACAGGAAAAAAGTGACACAGAGCCAAGGTGATCCAGGGGGGTACAAATTATGAGAAAAAGTAAAAGTTATCATAAACAGTTGCTCCATGCTCCATATGACCCAAAGCAACACCAGTGATGATATCTTGATACGTTCTATAGTAAAAAAATTGACGAATGTTTTGTATATATTTTTTTTACCCGAGGCCATGTCTCCGCCAGGTAATACAGAGTTAAGAAAAGAAATCGAGTTTGAAGATTGATATGAGATGAAAATAGGAACAGTGTTTCATAAAGAGACCTCAGTTCAGTGTTACTTTGGATTAGAACACGATTTGAAAAATCAACACTTTCTTCGAGCACTATCATAATTCAAAGCTCATCAATAGTTGATTCTGAAAATCGAGGAATTTCCACCGCAAAAATTCTACCCATTAAACTCATTATATTTGTTGTATAATGAGAAACGAAAAAAAATTGTCAGAAAAGCAGAGCATCAGAAGCCTATCGAATATTATCTTGTTTACAATTAAAAACGGAGGTAGAAGTCCACGGTGTGCTCGAAGTGGAGTTTGGATATATGATGAAATTAAATACTCAAAATCATCTCCATAATATTTGCCTATTCAATTAGTTATCAACATATATAGAAACCGACTAAAAAAAATTACAAGAAATAAAAGCAATACACATATAACAGTACTTTTCCACGATCATAAACTCAATTTCGTAATGTAATTTTTCTTGGAGTTATGGGAGTTTTCGCTCAGTTTCAACTGGAATCAATTCAGTCAGAAATGTTAATAAGTTATAAGATCAGATAAACAAAAGAGGTGTACAAAAATGTTCAGTTTCCTGTTATCTCTGGAAGCTGATTCAATCTCCCAATTCCACATTTGATTCCATTTTCATTCGATTAAAAAGATTGTTCTGTTTTCAGTTCGATGTCATTTGACAATTTCATTAGGAGGTGAAATTGATACTCACCTATTTCCATGTATTTTTATTTCTTTCTATTGAGTTGACTCTTTCTGCGATAGTCTCAATATCAACGAAGAAAAAATCAGTTTAGATGTTCTTTTGTTTTATCCTGTCTAGATATTCCCGTTCCTAAACAACTTTTTTGGAAGAACTTCTCGATCTGCTAATGATCCTTCAGGATATTATAAATATTTTAAACGAAGAACTTCCCAGACTGTGGATAATCCCTAAATTCCTGATGGGAGTCGGTAGTGAGTCTAGGATTGTTTGAATTATCCTTGAAAAGCAAACCCAATAACGTGAGAACCACTGATCACATGGAGAGCATGATTAGTAAATAGTTTTCAAAGAGTTCTGGAAGAACTAGGCAGACGAAATCAAGCCACAGTACATACGTTTCTGATCATACAAAGCGAATTAATACCAGAAAATTCGTTTGTGTGTAAGTTCATGAAAGTGACGAATATAAACACATATTATGTTTCTCTTAGTGTCATTCACAACTAACAATTGTTCAAATCTGTTTGCTAAACTTACCGATAATCTGACATAGAGCATATGGGATGAAGGACCTGATTTATTGAACGCCTTGTCAGGTCAACAGAGGAAATCGAACTGTACGATATGTAAAAAACGAAATCTGAATACAGAGGTTAAGCTGTCCGCCACTATGCTTAGTTGCATCAACTCGTCATCGGATAAATCAATAATATTTTTGGAGGTGTCACCATGGATATATATAGATACAGATGAATATGTCACTTCCGATATCAATTACATACTTCAGGTTTCCTCCTTAAAATGCGTGTTATGAGAGCAAAACATCTGGAAGTAACGTATTTTCTTGACATAACGCAACACCAGTAACTTTTTTATGTACCCGATGACAAAGAATATCCTACAATCACCTCCCCACCTATATATTGCAACACATATTAGTTTAAAAAACCATTAAAGTGTCAGATAAGAGCACAGTCCGCTTAGCAGATGGCTAATATAAAACCTTGATTGTTGAACATGTTGGTGTTATCATGTCTTACAGAGGTTAGTAGTAATTCTGCAGTATTAGCGTCCTTCACTTAGAATTGGTTTTTGAGGCATCGACCCAATAAGTAGTCTGAATATCAAATGGCCGACGTTTCGACGTGTATTTGGCGTCTTCATCAAGCTGAAAATACATGAAATGTTTGATATCTCATGTTAATAAAAACATGATTGTTAAAAGTTGACACATAAGAGAACAAAAAATATGGTGAAAAACAACAAACAACAATCACCAAATGGTCACAACATATAAAATAAAATATTACAAGATACGAGAAGTGACATAAACCATATATTAAAATAACAGCAAATGAAGATCTACCTTTTCAATGGGTCAGACGAAATTGTTTTCCAATAGATCGATTATTTCACTGAAAATCCACATGGTTTATGAAATGGATTTGTTAGTGTGAATAAAATTTCTGGAACACTATTGTCGGTAATAGAATTCGTATGGATAGTACGGAGGTGAGCACCGAATAGATATCTTTATTCATAAAAACTTACAACTATTTAATAAACCCAAAAAACAAAAAGGAACAACAGATGATAAGTATATATTGTCGCTTAGTACGGTATTCTCGAACGAGAACACCTGGAATCAGACGAGCCCTTTAGTCTGGTTTATTGTGGAGAAATTGTTTATATTTATTTAAAAGATGGTTGTAGCAAACTCTCAATCTATCTGTATTCGTTCTCATGTTCACGGTATCATTCAGGAATATCATTCATGGTCCAAATATTCCCGAATGATACCGTGGACATGAGAACGGATACAGATAGATTGAGCATTTGTTACAACCATCTTTCAAATAAACAACTTTTCCATAATAAACCAGAGTAAAGGGCTCGAGAATATCGTACCAAGCGACAATATATCCTTATCATCTGTTGTTTGTTGCTTTTTGGGTTCTTTAAATAGTTGTAAGTTTTTATAAATAAAGAAATCTATTCGGTGCTCACCTCCGTACTATCCATACGAATTCTATTTCCGACCAAAGTGTTCCAGAAATTTCATTCACACTAACAATTCCGTCATTTGATAAACCATATGGATTTTCAGTGAAATAATCGATCTATTGGAAAACAATTTCGTCTGACCCATTGAAAAGGTAGATCTTTATTTGCTATTATTTCAATATATGGTTTATGTCACTTCTCGTATCTTGTTATATTTTACTTTATATGTTGTGGCCATCATTGTTCGTTGTTTTTTACCATATATGTTGTTCCCTTGTGTGTCAACTTTTAACAATCATGTTTTTATTAACATGAGATATTAAACATTTCATGTGCTTATTTTCAGCCTTGATAAAGACGCCAAATACACGTCGAAACGTCGGCAATTTGATATTCAGCATACTTATTGTGTCCTATTCCCGCTACCTCAAAACCCAGTACGTGAAATTCCGAAGGTTGTTATGAGTTCATTATCATCCCCAATTGTTTTTGATTATGGAAAATAGCAAACTCGGAAAACATGCCATGAAACACACACAGAAAATGTCTGGAGAAATGATCGTCTTTTCATGGAAAAATAAACCTTGCGTGAGATCCAGAAATTTTACGACTCCAAGATACGCTACTGGAGTTAGGAGCGTGATCAAACATTGAAAGTATTCTCCAGTGCGATTCAAAGTAGCCATTTCGAAACATTCTCATATAATAGCAGCTTTCATGAATGTTTTTAATGAGGATACGAGTGCGCTCGTTTACTCTCCTTTTGTAAGGAAGAAGGTATCCTGGGTATATACAGTGTTATGAATGCGTGAGTTAGGGTTCGTACTCGTTGAATGCCAAGTGTTTCCTCCGGAATTGCAAGTTACGAAAAATGGTAATGAGCTACTGTTTTGATATTCCGGCTTTACTGGAAAGTGAAAATGTTCAACGGAAGGTGAAATGAAATGGAATGGAAGTTCATCGAGGTCAACGAAATAATGTTGGAAATCGATGGGGGAGCAGCATAATGACCTAGTCATGTCATTCTTGTAAAAAATTACTGGTCATTATTGAGGCTTGATCAATGAAAGGACCTCTGCTACACAATGTATACCAATTTCACCTATGTCCATAGAAATTAATAGTTATTTCTCATGCCACGAAATAACTAGTCCACATCCGGGAGAGCATCTAAATAAATTTCACGAATATATATATATTCTCACCTCCTCTCCAAAATATATTAGACCGCACACACTTCCATATGGAAAATACATCGATATTAATCTGATGCACAGTCTATATTAACCTGAAAAGATATCAGGACTAGTTTTATACTTATAGAACATTGAAAATAACAAAATTAATTCAACGGTAATTGGGTTAGTTCCTGTTATATCGAGAAGTTTTGTGTTTAGGCTTCATAATATTTTCAAAATATGATTTGGATATCTGGCTTCAAATCATTCTTCCAGCTGGTGATCATTGACCTTTCCAAATGTATACCAATATTGGTCATAAGCTCGCAAGACCTTAAAAATAATGATGTACAAGCATAACCATCACTGGAGAGGTTCACTGATTGTTAGTTCTTACCCAAAGAAGTAAATGGATTAATGATAAGCATACTGCTATTGAATATTCCTATAGTGGATTAACAACTGGTTCTTCTTCAATTATGAAGATATAAGATGGATACAAAAAAATTTCGTGTCCTCTGATTTTCTGAGGGTGGAAGGGCCTTCTATTCGACACTGTATATATACATGGCTTGACATTCCCTTCGGAACAGTGGCAGCTCCTTGGAGTTCTTCAGATTCTTCTTAAGCGGTGAATCACTCAGCTGGTCTTCTTGTTTGTTTTCCTCCTACAGATCATCATGTCGCTTTATCTGTTACTTCATGCCATTGCTTTATTGATGATGGGGTATTTCTCCAATTGTTAATTCCCATGTTTCCGATATCTTTTTGTACGTGCTCTTCCCATGTTAACTTGGGTTTGCCTCTTGATCTCTCTGTTTTGTTTCCCATTATGATACTTCTTTATCAATCTTTCCAGCCCTCTTATCGGTATAGGTCCAAACCATTTCAATGGTTGTGCCTTGATAATTTAGATAATGTCTTCTGCTTCCATTTTCCTTTAGATTCGTGGTTCATCATTCTTTGGTATTCTCCTTTCTCTGTTTCCATTGGTCCCCAGATTCATCTCAGTATTTTTTGTTCGAATATTCTAATTTTTTCTCCTTCTTTTGTATTCATACACATTGTTTCCGCGCCAGACACAACTACTGGTCCTGTTGAAGTTTTATAAATTTTAGTTTTCGTTTTCCTGCTCAAATTGTTATTTTTTTGTTCCCATTTTTTATATTTCCTTATTTCTGTGCTTCCGTCATTTTTTAATTTGGTGTTTGTTTATGGGAATTTGAAGTTTGCAACCGGTGACTAACATATATCCCGCCTTGTCTGCATTAGTTTCCAATCATCTTTGTCTTGTTTCTGCTTCTAATTCTCTCAGTACTTTTTCCAGTATCCCTTATCTCTCTCAAGTGGATCCTGATCATCTGCTTACCCTTTGACCTGTAATTTTATTTTCACCTCTACTGCTTTTAGTGCTCTATTCAGCGCTATATTGAACAGTGTTTTCATTTGTCCTGCTATCGTCTTTTCCATGGTCATGCTAGCTAAACGCATTAGTTTCGTCAGTACCTCAATTTTTTCCATATCTGTTATCAATTAATATAGGATGCAAGCCGTATCGTACTTCTGTAAATCTTGTAAATCTTTATCTGATGAGCCATGCCAATATTTTATGAACTCCTTTGAATAATGTTATGCCTTTGTTGTTTTGTACAGTTTGTTCGGACCCCTTTCTTATTGGGGTTATTAACCCCTCCTTATATCCTACTGGTATGTATTCTTCTTTCCATAGATGTGTCATTATTCTATATATTCTATTTCATAACATCCCCCTTCCAGATTATCCCATTCAGGCCCTGCTGACTTATTTTATTTCAACTGATCAACAATCCCTGTTAACTCTTTATCATTCTACTAACTACTTCATTTCATTTCTCATTGCTATTTTCATTTGTGTTTTATTCCTCAGAAAGTCCTGTGAAGTATGCTCCGCATTCTTGGTTTTATATTTTTCCGGTTGTCTTATTTTGTCTGTTTCGTGTTTCAATGTTCTGGAATAATTTTCCATTATCTTCACTGTTGTTTTCCATTTGTTTCATTCGTTCATTCTCTTTTCTCATTTATGCAGCATTTCCTTACCTCCTTCTCTTAATTATATTCTTCCAGATCAGTTTCTTCCTCCAACGTTCGCCATATAGTTCTTGCCGGGTTTCCAATCTTGGTCATCTCATCATATCATTCTTTGTGATGCTTTCTCTCAGTGTTTCATATTCTTCCTCCAGTGTTATTTCATGTGCTGTTTTTAAATTACTATTTCCTTTCCTTCATTCCTTTCTTATTTCCTTGTATTTTCTCTGAGTTTTTCTGTATTCCATTTTCTAATATTTTTCTTTTTTGATTGTTTTTATTTATTTCCATTTTTATTTTCTTCATTTCTGGAAAATGGTCTGTATCAGAGTTTGCCCCTCCGTGTGATCTTGTGTCGTTTATTATACATTTTTTCGTTGGTTGTGATAGCCAGGTCATGTTTCCCTTATCATTGGTTTTATCATATGCCGTTTGTTTGCCTCATATGCCGTTTGTTTCATTTTGTTCCTCTATTCCTATCTGTGCATTAAAATCGCCCATCATCACTAATATATCGTTTTTGTGTATTTTTTCACTTATCCCTTCAAATTTTTGTAACATTCTTCTTGGTCTTCATCGGCTGCATCTTCTCTTGGTGCGTAGATATTTATTGTTGTTATATTCGCTTGTATATTTTTCACTCTTATAAACGACAGTCTCCTATGTATTGCTTAGTAGTATGAAGCTGGATTCATAGTTCGAAGGATTGTAAATTAGACGCACTGCAAAAAGATCAACAATAGAATTTATGCACTCTTGTTTATAAATGAACGTAAAAGCATGACGTAACGAAAGTGAAACGGACTGGAACGGAAGAGTTGGCCAACTTTCATCTTTTTACAGTGCGTTTCTTGCGTCCGGCCAATCAAAAGAAATAATCATGTGTGACGTGATGTCTGTGTGAAGCATACCATCATGTATTTCATAATCCATTGTGACACGGAAAACGAAGCATATATAAATATTTAGAATAATATAATACAAATCCAAAACAACACGGGCTCCTTATGATTCGTATAATTTGTAGGTTATGTTGAATGTCACTCATCACCTCTATCCATGCGCGAAAATTTCGTTCCGTCGATTTATAAATTTACTAATAGTTTACAGTCCGTTTGTTACGTTTACAGTCCGTCTAACTATAAATCCATCTTTAGATTTCATCTCTCAGCTTCTGATTGGCCATGGAAGCGGTACCATTTTTTTCTTTTTTGGATCCTCCCGAATATAATAATGTGTGATTTATTATATCAATTCTGCCCTGGTCGTTCTATCTTATCTCTTATAATGCCTATATCTCCAATTTGGATCTTTCCATTTCTGTCGCTACTTCTTCCATTTTTCCTGCTGTCATCATTGTTTTTAGCTTTCATATCACATGCCTTGAAAGTTTGTATCAATCTTATCCTTCTCCTCTTGTTGTTTGTTAGTTTTTTGAACTAGTGGGTTTTGTGGCTTCAATTCTCCTCGTGTTGTTATTGAACTTTTTAAAAGTTCATTTTATTATAACCGATGTCCATTTTTTTCCCACTCTCATTTTCTGCTATTATTCTTATTTGCTCATTTGAGCACTGTATAACAAATAAAATCGGGAACTGAATATTCACTTCGGAGACTTATTGGAATGAATGGTAGGAGAAAACTGATCATACCAAAATCATTGGAAGTTCATATTATGGTTTATTTGTCTTATTCACTGTAGGTAAAGAAATATACACTAGATTATGTAGTTGGTTCATTGATAAATACTATCAGGGGTATAAATTCGAGACGACGTTTTGGATATGGAACATTTCACATAGATTTTATTTATATAATGTAGTTTCTACAAGTGTAACGAGTACACGCTTTTGTCTGTATAGTTATAGGATGGATAATGAAATTAGAAAGGATATTCACGCTCGAGGAAATGTGATCTATGTGTTTTTGCAAAAAGTTTTTACGTGTGCTTTTTGTATCATAGCGATAGATTCGATAAACTTGTAATTTTCATATCGAAAAATATTTTTTGATATGGAATAATGACTGTCAGCATCAAATGGATGAATCGTTTTACTTAACCATCAGGGTCTCAAAGTCAGTTGAAATATATTCTATTTGAAGATTGAAAATAAACTTTCTGCTAAATTTCTCCTGACGTGACTATCTAAACCTAAACAAGAATAACCAGTTATCATGACCAATTTTCGACGGTTTGTTGAACTATTGGGATATTATAACACGTCAAAATACATTTCTATGTCATACTTGGCTCTGGAAAAATAACTTGGAAGATGAATTTTGTCACCAAAGATATATTATTCTGGTAAAATACTTTTATCTTTCCAAAAAGTTATTTACTCTAACTAGGATGACACGAGAAGTATACTAGATTTTGCAAGGAAGGATATTTAAATTCCTTGATGTTTTCATCCAACTGATGCGGACACCAAAAATGTCTCGTTCACGTATTTTTTTAATAATATATAAGTGAAACACTTAGGATAACGGTGACATTGTTAATATGTGGCCAATATTATCTCTAAAATTGATGTTCATTGTCTGTTGTAACATATTTCAGGATGTTTACCAATTCGGGTGAAAAATTTCAACATGTATGAAGAAGATTGCATGAAAATATCACGATGGAATTATTTTGTACTAAAATAGACTACAGAATAAGGCATTAGAATGAGAAAATCTAGGAAAGCTACAAATCAATTCAATTTAATGTAACATGAATGGATAATAGACCAGGGCCAATCCGATTTTAAATTCCGAATTCATGGAAAATTCTTAGCAGTATATGGTTAGTCGGAAAATTTAGGGTAAATTATAAGTGAATTAAGAAAAATCTCAGTAAAAGTTCCGGAAGGGTGGTGGCTAAATATACGTGGTGGTGGTGGCTAAATATACGTTTCGGGGGTCGGATATTGGTTTTTTACGATTTGTGGCTAAAATATACATCCTATCGGAAAAAGTTTAATGCAAGTTGTAGATAATAAAAAATCTAAAACTTTTGTATTTATCATTTTTCATCATTACCTCAAAAATTAACGACAAAAACGCTAAAAACCGATACTTATTTTGTTTTTAATTTTTATATTCCGCAAAAAAAATTATGAAACTTGCTGATAACGTTCTTTTTTGTGTTTTAAATAAGCTGTAATTTTTTCAAAGCAAAATAGTTATTTTTTGATTGTATACGAATTTTAATAAAAAAAAAGGCCTAATTTTTAATCGAAAAAGTTGGTTTACAAATTTTAAACTCTTTAACTTCACCAGAGCTCATTTTCTTCGTAAAAACCTCGACTTTAAGATGGTATGAAAAATATATATTGTTCGTATGGAAAAATATCGTTACAAATCAAAAACAAACAAAAGAACTACTTTTTCATAATTATTTTTCAGTAATTTCAAGAATTTCTCATTTTTTATTGCAAATAAGCATTGAAATTGACGAAAAAGAATAATTTTCATGTATTATAATGTCATTTACATTCAATTATTTGATAATGGTTTCGAAATTACCGAAAACATTGTTTAAACAATAATCGAATACGTAAAAACTTCAAAAAACAAAGGCTATTTGTTAATTTTTTTTATATTTTTTATACATAAACTATAAATAATGTACACGTCGCTTTCTAAAAATTGAAATATAAAATTGTGTTATTACAGTCAAATATAGAAAAATAAATATCGAAATAGTTCCATTTTAATTAAAAAAAATTTGTGGGCCACTCTTCATCATCAGTACTAATTCGTTTTTTTCGGGTTCATCTTCTGACCCTTCGATTTCTCTTAGTTCTAGATTTTCGAATTCAGTATTATTATGATTTAAATTTATTGGACAGTATGTACTAATGGGCACTGATAAAGTATAAAAATTGAATGATATTTAAACCAACTTTTTCGATTGAAAATTAGCCTTTTTTATTTAAATTCGTATACAATCGAAAAATAGATATTTTGCTTTGAAAAAATTACAGTTTATTCAAAATACAATCAAAAACATTTTCACCAAGTTTCATATGTTATTTTGTTTGCGAAAGATAAAAATGAATAACAAAAAAAACGGTTTTAAGCGTTTTTCTCGTTAATTTTGAGATTATGTTGAAAAATTACTCATACAAAAGTTTTAGATTTTTTAATTATCTACAACTTTTACATCGAACTTTTCTCGGGTAGATGCATATTTCAGCCACAAATCGTAATCAATATCGAACTCTGAAAATGTATATTTAGTTTATAAAAATATTATTGCCAAGCCGATATGTTATGACACATTTTTGCACAGCTTGCACAGATCATTTTAAATTCACATCTTTCAAGAAATATATTAGTACTTCTTTATAGATATCAATAAAGGTCTACTTTCACTTTCCTGAAAAATATATAGAACAAAAAATGGAATAAGGCGAAAAATTATTCTGTAAAGAGGATTCGAGGAATGGAATGCCACTGGTATGATTCTTAAAAATGAGATTTAGAATTGGGAATCATATTATACATGTTCAAAAGGGAAACATTATCAATTAATAATTGAATAGATAGATGTTTCTGTGGATTGAAAAATCCACGATAAAAATGAAGTTATTTTCGTGAATGTCTAACAGAAAACAATAACTTCATTTTTATCGTGGATTTTTCGATTCACAGAAAAATCTTTCTATTCAATAATCAATTGAGAATATTTCCTTTTTCAACATGAATACCCCACAAGTGGTTATCTTGAACGATAGATGATTGTGACTAAAGTTTATCTTTCAGTTGCAGATGATTCCACATCTTGTTCATATTTTCAAACAAATCATATTATACAGTTTTCCAAAAACCGTGCATCATTTCAGTTTCATCCTCCAATTTTTGGCATCGTTTCGATTTTTGGCTATACCCTTTCTTCAGGAGACCTTGGAAATCGATTTTTTCAAAAACAACCCATACTCTCAAATTCTGTAAATTGGTTTTGTATATATATATGAAAATTTATTGAGAAGGTAAACTGCTGAAATTGAATCTCGCAATCTTTTTCAAAAATTGGAAACCCACTAGAAGTGATAGGTGGAATGGAAAGAAATGTTTAACTGTAGTGCCTGAATCAGACGTATCGTTATTCGTGAGTACCTACCAAAGAAGTAGCTTTCGAAAATTTTTTGGAAAATTATCGTTTTTCTTGCAAAGTGTTACCATTCATGCAATTATTCAGTTGACTAGTGTAACAAAGTACTCGTAGTTTGATGTGATTTTGCGATTCAAATGCTAGAGTCTGCAGATCTAGTGATGAATTTTATAGTACAGTCATTTTATGTTTGAATTTCAGTGAGTTTCATAAGCTTTCAATTTATCGACTCATTTGTAGAGCTTACGGAAAATTTGGAAAAATTATTTGTCATACCCTATACACTCACAGAATGAAAATGATGTTCCCAAGGGATATCAGAGTGAATGAAATGAGAATTTCAGTTACCTTTCACTTTGTTGGGGTTTCATCATCGCTTGCAGCAATATACTCGTTTCCCGATGAATGACGTTTATCATTCAAAAGGCATCCTTCGAAACAATGATAATAACTTTTTGGACGTAATGACTGTACTATGGGAGTGAAACAGATACTGTGAATCCCATTTGAAAATTAAGTTTGATCAATATTTTATATGAAAATGTTGCTATTGTATCTTCTAAGAGACCTACATGTTGAATGTATGTCATCAAGTAAATGTTAACTAACAAAATTTAAATGTATGTAAATATATGTTAGTTGATAGAACATTAACATTGTAGAAGTATTGATTAGTGAAAAATAAACGTATTTAATTTACTGCTAGTATTCTTTCAGTGAGAGATTTTTTTTTCCATTCATTCATTTACCAATTGAAGGGTTGCTACAAACAGATTTACACGAAATAGAACCTACTTGGTGTAATATTTCTTAAACTGAAAAGAAACAACCAAATAAAGATAAAGTTGCACGATACTTCAAAAAAAACTATTACACACATATGAGCAACAATCATTAATTATCGTTTGACTACTTAATTTTTTTTCGAATGTAGTCCATACCCAAAGTATGAAATCGAAGTTTTTAGAAAAAAAGACACGAAGTCGTCTCCACAAACTATGTAATTTTCTTCAGGAAATCGAGAAAATTGACATGCTCCGAACATAAATATGTTCATCTTCAGCTAAAAGGGCTAGGGTGTACATTTATTCAATGAGAAAATGAAAATAAGTTAAGAGTCACAATGTAAGTCCTTAGGAAAAAATACGTTCTTCCATGGTGGAGTGAAAACAACAAACAATTCAATTATAGTAGCTCTTGAAAAGAACAATATTATTTTAGAACTTGGGATAAGATTCCCAAAAATTCACAATTAAGAACATATTCAATAGTTCAAAGAAGATACCAGACAATGGCTTGGCTTCAAGAAAAAACAATGAAAAATAATCTACAAAGTTTCAACGCAATAAGAGGGTACCATCTAGTGTATTGTAGTCGGAGATCTAAATTATAAACATTGTCTAGAGATATAATATGAAGGAGTATAAAGGAAACTGTAATCACAAGTAACCCCAAATACCTTAGTCCGCTAGTACAAAAAAATTCTACTTCAGAGAAAACTAACGTCCTTGGATATATGGTTCGACCCAAATACGTTTCTCTTCAATCTAACTCTAATAGTTCGTCATCCTTCAGAGCCATATCTGCTTCCCGAAGTTTCATGTAGCTTCACCTCTTCGGGTGGTGGTCCTCCACCTGTTAATTAGACCTAAAAATAACATTACTTTGTGGTTTTCTACAAAGATACCTATCCCCACTGTCTCGAAAAGGCAAACACAAGTTGTTGTTTACCTAGGTACCTACCTGTTGTTTATTTTCAGCAAGTTTCTGCCTCAATTCTTTTATTTTTATTTTCGTAGCACCTTTTTAACTTCTCTACGGTCCTATAGCAGGGTATAGGTGCAGTGCTGTTGAATTCTTCCGTAACTCGCTTCCAAGCTTGAGATTTATCATCATTGGAAACGTTGTTTATTTTTTTGTCCTCGATGATATTAGCATGTTTAAAGAGTATCCTTATGAGACTCTGCTTTTCTCCCAGGGAAAAATTGGGGATTCTTTTTGTGTTTTCACCATCAGTCAATTTGAAAATAAAAAATCGAAACTGACAATTTTGATGTTTTATCATCTTTAAACGGGGGTATTCATCCTTAGGGGGGGCAGGATAATATTCGCTTATATTTGAAAAATATCTAGGGGAGGCCTTTCATCAAATGTCACAATGCATACAGGGACTCTAGATCTCAGATATCTCAATTTCTAACTCCATCAGAAATTCTTAATAAGATATGGAAAGGAATGTATGATTTGAATTTAATATTATTTCATGACATTGAGCGGCATCTATTGATTAGTTACTTTACCATACTGTCAAATTATTCCGAATCAAGTTATTTTCAGGATAATATAGATGGCCCTAGTGAGTATGTGGTGCATTTTCAACCTCTTTCATATAGATGGCCCTAGTTAGTATGTAGCTGCATTTTCAACCTCTCATAGTTGAGAATTTTATTTCTATCGAATTTTAAAGATCTAAAACAATTACTGTTTATTATTTCAAGATGTTGACTTGGCAGTCGGAGCTATCAGACAATAATCCCCAATTTGCTGGCTACGCATTTTTAACTATGTGACAGCACCGTAGGAGAAAAGTGGCAGAGTTATATTTTATACTAGCTGACCTGCCAGACGTTGTCTTGTCCAAATTTCTATATTCCCTAAATTTTTTTTCCTATGTTTTTCTTTGTGTTGTTATAACTTGCTTATGCTTTTGACTCTGCCCGCTTCCCGTTACCCTCTTATCCCATTTCCCGTTATCCTATTTTCCCTTTATCCCGTTATCCCCTTATCCCGTTATCACATTTTTTTCGTCATACCGTTTTTCTGTTATTTTCGTTATCCCGTTTTCCTGTTATCCCGTTTTTTCGTTATTCCCGTTATCCCGTATTTTTAGTTCTCCCGTTATGCCGTTATCCCGTTTTCCCGTTATTCCGTTATCACATTATCCCGTTCTCCCGTTATCCTGTTATCCTGTTATCCCGTTTTCCCGTTCTATTCTAGGGTGTCAACGAATCTATTAGACAAGTCATAACTTTTAGAATATTAGGTGTATCAAATTGAGATTTGGAAATGGCTCCGGTTTTGAATTTTTAATGGAAACACTCTCTATATTGTAAGATTTTTGGATTTATGAGACAATTCTGGATCAGAATGTAACATTTTAAAAAGTTTTTACGCCTATTTCATTTTTTTAGAGTCACTTTTATTATCGATCTAGGTGACTATGATCGGACGTAAACTAATCTGAGGACCTTAGGTGATGTCGGAAAATTACAATCGCAAAGTTTTAGTGACTAGTATGATAGATAGGAATAAGACAAGTTGGAAAAAGTACATTTTCGTTTCTAACTATTATTTTTCAAATGGCGACCATTTTTTGACAAGCACTTTCCGAAAAAAGGATTTTTTGACGAATCTAACGATACTAATTTATTTCCGATTGGATTTAAAATAAGATCATATATTAAATATTACTACGGAAAATACTGGATAATAATTTATTCACTTTTGTCAAGTGGGTAGCCATGATGGATAATATTTTGCATTTATTTTTGTCAAGTCTTCTTTGGAAAACAAAACACTCACTTAGGTAATGACAGTGACATAAGCTTTATGAGCAGACAGTAATAGTTTCTTAATTTTCGTTTAATTTCAGTTCAATTTTTCTACAAGATAATGTATACTCAAAGTGAAAAAGTGGATATGTTACTAATATTTGGAGAATGTCATAGAAATTCGAGGAATGCTGCTGAGTTGCATGCTCAGAGATATTTAATCCAGGCCATCAGTATTTTCGGTATGTTGAGAATCGTTTTAGGCAAGAAGGAAATCGAGAGGCGGAACAAAGGTTTATCATAAATGAAGAGACTGAGATTAACGTTCTTGCTGTGGTTGAGGTTGATAAAACGGTTTCTTTAAGAGAAATTAGTCAAGAAATGCAGATAAGTCAGAATCAGCAAGAAAAATACTGAGAAAGCACGGATATCGAGCATTTCAATATCAGTTACTTCAACATTTGTATGCTGACGATGGCGGTAGACGGGTAGTGTTTTGTGATTGGCTGAATAGCAGTAGGTTATCCTTGGATGGTTGGTTTTTGGCCGTAGATGATAAGGTGATAAATTTGGTTTTTCCAATACTTACACTCAGCAGGCTGCTACTGAGCCAGTTAGATATTTTTCGCATTTCAATTTCTGCGTTGTCATATGTTTCGGACCAGGTATTCCCTTCAAAGATAACTGCCGTATCATCCGCGAACGATACTAATTTACCTTGGAAGTTTGTTACAGAGAACATATTGTTAATGTACAGCAGAAATAAAACCGAGCCCAGCATGGTTCTCTGTGGTGCGCCCATATTTATTGGTAAAGGATCACTAAGTGTATTTTTTACTTTGAAAACCTGTACTCTGTTCATTAGATAATCTTTCAGTAAATCTAATATGGTTCCTCTGATACCAAGCAGATCCAGACGTTGAAATAGAATAGAATTATTAACGGTGTCAAAAGCCTTTGCTAGGTCCAGAAATACTGTGCTTCTGAGAAGAGTCGAATATGGTGTTTATTAATTTAAAAACTACATCTACATCTAAAAAAAAATGTATAACTCAACACAATGAAACCTTTATTTATTTATCAAAAGTACAGTTAGTGAAAGTACAATTATTAAAATTTAACTTATTAGATTCGTTGCTGTTCTCTACTATAGAAAATCTATTACCACGCATAATATTTATGATCTTGTTGTGGTGTTCTTGATCGAGATTCAAGTATGGTTTTATAGAATTTTGATTGCTATGACCTGTGATTTTCAGGAATTGTTGTTCTTCTACACCACTTTTTGCCAATTCGCTAACGGCAGTTGATCTATTCGAGTGATTTATTATCTTTTTGTCCTTTACATTCAAGCCAATTGCCTCAGCAGCAGATTTAGTCCATCCATTTATTGTATTTCTTCCAACAGGTACATTATCGTACCGTTTGTCAGTTTGTCGCCTCGTTTTGATATCAGTTTGTGAAAAAGACGTACATGGCAGCTTTGTCTTTCACTATTGAAAACCAACCATTTACTACTTGTACAGCTTTTAGAACCACCTTGGCACGTTTTACTGAACACCGGATTGTATTCAATGCGATTTGTTGGAGAGTCATCGTTATTTTACTCGATTTGAAAAAAAAAACACCAGACAAGCAACTGCCTCTCCTCCTCGCCATGCTAATTCTACAGCAGCAATATGGTAAAATTTACGCATAAGACCTTCGGAGTATTTTCATCCCATAGCAATATAGTTAGAAAATCTTGAATATCAATTCCTCTATTTACAGTTATTGAATCTACATTAACTAATACTATTTTTCTAATTTCAGAAAACTACTTTGCTGGATTTCCCGCCAGTTCAAAAAAAAAAACAAGTTCTACAACGATAACTATTATTTACAACTACTAGTACTACGTTCTTTTGTTCCAGAAAAACTTGACTTGAGATATCTTCATATATGACATTTTATATTTTATGATTATCTTACTTCCATTCTATATTTCATACTAATATCATTTTCAATTATCGATTAGATTTTTATCATTATTGGTACTTCTTTCAATTATACTTTGTTCTATTGTTTTTCCTATCTTTCCTTTAATGTTCTTTTTATTTACAATGAATTGGATATTTTATTAATTGGAATCTTTCATTTTATTTACTTTCATTTTGTGTACATACTCTTTCGCTTTTTCATCATTCACACATAATAACATATTATATTCATTTATAATTCATTAATATACCTTCATTTTATTTATCAATATACCTTTATCATCATCATCATATTTCTTATAATATACTTCTTCAGTATCATTATTATTATCATTTTCACTTCCATTTCTCACACATTTTTTTTTCAAATTATTATTTATTATTTTTTATTTTTTTTTAATAATCTTACCAATATTTATATCAACTTTTCTGTTTTTCAGTATATATTGTTATTCAATATTATTGTTTTCTTTGTTTCCTCTAATATTTTCTCTCATTGATGTATTTTTTTCGTTAAGTTAATTTTCCATTTTATTTTATTTTATTCAAATGTTTCTGAAACTTTTTTTTCCGGGGGGTTAAATAATATTTTTTTAATTTTATGCAAAAGTTTGCACGAAACGTTCCACATTGTCTTCACCGTTGCTTCTTTAAATTCGGTCCTGTCTTCCTTTCTCATATTGGCCGCCCAATCTTTTAGTATCAACGCCAATTCTTCTAAGCTTCTATGTTCATTTAATTCATATTCTCGTTCGAAGCAAAATTCCATAAATATTCCCCAAATATATTTGTGACAGTAGGTTGTATTTCTGGGAATTTTTTCTTTGATTAACCCATTTATACTTTGAACATTCGCATTGCCAAAACGTGACATTTTGAAATTTATTTGGAATGAAGTTGTCAAACTCAATCGTATTTGCATTCAATGTCCATTGATATTATATGGAAGTATGCATGGATTTTCAGGTGAATATCATTCAATGTTCTGCGTGGTATTTGCCAGGAAAGTAGTTGTTTTTCACCTGAGATCTACCATTTTCTGGTTCAATTTTATATTGAATCCTTTATGTGAAGAAAACCGTTTAATTCGATTTTTTATTCATTCCACTTCACATGGCACTTTTCTTTCACTATATCTAGACGGGCTTGCCACTCCTACTGAGAAGGAATCTTTTATTTAGAAACCTATCGAGGTGGGAGATTTTCGGAGTGTTTCTTTCTGTCACTAGGTACCGCCAGTTAAAGTTTATCTTTTCCGGCGTACCTATAGGTGTTACAAGATCGATGATGGTTTGTTTACGTTGTGTCTCACTTCAGCCAGAGTTCTTTGCACCTTTGGCTGGTTGACTGCTCCGTACTGATGAGGGCCAAGAAGCCTGAAACCGGTATGCGGATTGTTAGGTGAACACGACATAAATTAAACATAATCGAGCTTATCAGAAAGAAACATTTGCATTCAATGTCCATTGATATTATATGGAAGTATGCATGGATTTTCAGGTGAATATCATTCAATGTTCTGCGTGGTATTTGCCAGGAAAGTAGTTGTTTTTCACCTGAGATCTACCATTTTCTGGTTCAATTTTATATTGAATCCTTTTTCCTTTTTTTTTCTGAGATCTACCATTTTCTTTCACTATATGCTAGACGGGCTTGCCACTCCTACTGAGAAGGAATCTTTTATTTAGAAACCTATCGAGGTGGGAGATTTTCGGAGTGTTTCTTTCTGTCACTAGGTACCGCCAGTTAAAGTTTATCTTTTCCGGCGTACCTATAGGTGTTACAAGATCGATGATGGTTTGTTTACGTTGTGTCTCACTTCAGCCAGAGTTCTTTGCACCTTTGGCTGGTTGACTGCTCCGTACTGATGAGGGCCAGAAGCCTGAAACCGGTATGCGGATTGTTAGGTGAACACGACATAAATTAAACATAATCGAGCTTATCAGAAAGAAACATTTGCATTCAATGTCCATTGATATTATATGGAAGTATGCATGGATTTTCAGGTGAATATCATTCAATGTTCTGCGTGGTATTTGCCAGGAAAGTAGTTGTTTTTCACCTGAGATCTACCATTTTCTGGTTCAATTTTATATTGAATCCTTTATGTGAAGAAAACCGTTTAATTCGATTTTTCTATTCAATCGTATTGATAATTGCACTGGATGCAATTATCAGTGTAATGTTGACATGATTGGGTGAAATTGTTTCATATGACACAAAATAACAAAATTTGAGTGGTTGTTAGAACCGTCAAAAAATTTTCAGTGTAATGTTGACATGATTGGGTGAAATTGTTTCATATGACACAAAATGACAAAATTTGAATGGTTGTTAGAACTGTCGAAAAAATTTCACAGTAATTCATTATTCTAATTTTGATGCACTTCTCGAATATCTTGGCAAAATTGTTTATAATGGTTATAGGTTGTAGTTTGTGGATTGTTTTATCACCTTGTTTAAAAATAGGAATGGTTACGGAGTTTTTCAATGCTGTTGGAATTTTACCTTTTTGTTAGTGTTTGGTTTAAAATATGACATAAAGGTTCTACTAGGAATTCGTGGTATTTTTTTATGAAATGAACCGTTATTTTGTCCGGGTCCGAGGATGTATTATTTTTCAAAGTAGATATAATGTTAATGAGTTCATTTTTTGTTATGGGATGAAGGATTAATGAATTCTTTGCCCCGATAATAGTTTCCGAGATGGAGATTGGTGGTTTTTCAATTTTATTTGTCATTTTGAAACCAATATTGGAAAAAAAGCTATTAAAATGATTTTCCATAGCTTTTCCGGAGTTCAGTTTTTCATTTTTCTCATTTATTATATCATAGTTGTTTGATTTTTTGTTAAAGTTTATATTTGTGATTTCGTTAATGTTCTCCCACATTTTTTTAACATTCTTGTGTGATTCTGTAAGTTGTTTTGGGTAGTAGTCTTGTTTGGAGATTCGTAATAGATTAGATAGGATGTTGCGGTATCTTTTATAGGCTTTTTTGTTTTCTTCCGAATTATTTTTGAGTAATTTTTGGTTTAGGAGGTCTATATACCTGATGGAATTTAACAAAGCTTGTGACATCCAGGGTTTCAGTTTGTTATCAGTTTTTCTTTTTATTCTTTTTTTTTGTCTGTGAACAGTTCGCGATGTGTTCTGACAAAATATTCGAGAATAAATTAAAAGCATGATTGGGATCATTGCCTTTATAAACCGCTAACCAATTTTCTTGTTTTAATTTATTTTTCAGCTTATGTTGGTTTAGATGGGTGTAGTACGTCGTCTGAAATTGTGTTAATTTCCTCAGCGTTCATATTGATTGATAACTGTAGGGTATAGTGGTCAGTAAAATCCGTTTTGAAAATGAAAGAATTTTAGTTTCCTTAGTTTGTCGCTTGCGAATCTGATGAATATGTGGTCAATTAGACTTAAAGAGTATTATGTTGTTCTTGTGGGCTTATTAATACATGAAAAATAACCTAAGGTGGTCAAGAGACAGATATATGTATTAGCTTTTGGATCGGATGTATTCAATATATTTATATTAATGTTCCCCGTGAATCTTTTCACATAAGAAGTTGCAGAGGTTGAAAGAAATTTTTCGATGTCACTTAAATATGTGTCGATGTTCGTGGATGTAGAAGACGATTATGGAAAATGTTATTTTGTTTACTTCAAAAGTGATGTTTAGTAACATTTTTTTCCGTCAATTGATGTAGTGAGACATTAAAGTTAGTCTCCCTTCTAACAAATACAATCAGGCTATCATTTTGATTGAATCGAGATTCGTTGTAGATTATGTCAAAATCTGGGATGAAGAAATTATTAATGTCTTCTAAAATCCATGTTTCAGATAATACTATTATTTTTATATATTTTAGTTGGAAATTTTCCAAGAACAAGAGAAATTCATCGAAATTTTTACGTATGCTTCTAATATTGAAGTGTAGTATGGTCAGAAATTGCTCACCAGAAAATGTAAGTATATTATCACTTATATTTTCACAAACTATCGTTTCCCTTTCCTCGTGTGTTTCTAGCTCATTGAAGAATTGCAGCATGATTGGTAAAAAAGAAAAGAAAGTGTAAGATGAAATGAAATTAGTCTCACTAATAATATTGTATGTTTTTCAGTTGATATCAAGTACAAAAAAATACTCCTTATATAATTAATTAAAAATTAAGCCAAGAAGAAAAAAATAAACAATAAAAAAATTAAGATGGCAAATCAGTACAAAAGCAAATGTTAGTCCGAAAATACAGCAAATTACATTTATTAATTCTTGAATCAATGTTGGCGAAAATCTGACCATTTTTTCCCTGAAAGTGCCAATTTAGTATTCTTTAACAGCTGTCTTCTAATATTTGTCAAATCCTCAGTACTTAATATATTTTTCTTTCATATATGTACATGAGTTTTTGAAAACATTAGCTTTTTCTAATGGGTCTGTTAGTTGTAGGATGATAGGTCTTGGCCTGTTCCCTGCTTGAGAAATATGCCGGTTCTATACACTCCGGCTATTTCGTTTTCTTGGATGACGGGAGTTCTTGTATTGAGAAGTTCCATAATTCTACTTTTTAGCACTTCATCACTATCTTCAGGTATCCCGTATAAACAGACATTGTTTTTTTTATTTAATTGATGCAGGTGGTCCATTTTTTGTTCAAGAGTGGTTATTTTCTCATTTTGCGTTTTTATTTCTTTGTGAAGGTCGCTTAGTTTTTGTTCAATTTTCTCGGTTAGTTGTAAGCGGGTCGAGAAAGTTTTTATCTTGAGATAGTTCGTTATTGAATCTCTTATTATGTTGGTTATGTCAAGATTCTGGCTTCTAGTTACCATTTTATGTAGTGTATGTAAAATAGAGTCGACTTACGTTTGTGTTATTTTCACAATATTTCACAAACTTCAAACCTGTTTTATTATACTGTTTATTGCGGAGCAATTTATTTGTTCTGCTACTCAGAACGAACCATGACTGAATTCATACTACTTAGACTAGTTGTTACTGTAAATACCTATCCTATGAAATGTAACATTTTTAAATTAAGCTATGAAAATCGCAACTATATTATGTTTTTTTTAGTAAGTTTAGTGATCCAATGTAAACATATAATATTGAGGAGGTTTGTTGTAATTTGGATCAGTTTTGTTGAAGAAAAACTATTGTTTCCTTGCCAACGTTTCGAATTTCACTAAATTCATCTTCAGTTAATTTGTTTGAGTTTCTTTAAGTTGAAGGGGTTGAGAAATAGTAACACACTAGAACATACTAGAGAAAATGGTCATTCTTTTGATTTCGAAAACCCCATCATCCTTGATAAAAGACCCTTCCTGTCAAAAAGACTTCCTAGCGAAAAGATTGAAATTGTCCACCAAGGCAGTGTCAATACCAGGAGAAACATAAGGATTGATCGGGGGCCGACGTCGGGACTGATTGGATCGACTGTACACACGTTCCGATTTTAATCTTCTCGATCAAGGGCTATCAGTTACTAGTTCCACGTGAACCGGCTAGGATGGCTGCTGCTGAGCCAAAGAAGAAAAGAATTGGGATTGCTCCATCAGAGATTGGGTCCCAAAGGCAATTATGTTGTTTACAATATTCAATGCAGTAATTGCGCTATTATATGTTACAAATGATTTCTGGTGAGTACCTACTCTCTTTTGAACAGCCCCCCCCCCCAAGATTTATAATAGTTATAAAAAAATATATTTTTACTATAGATAATAATTGTAAAATAAGCTGACCTACAAATAGAAAATAAGCCCACCTACTTATAGAACATATTAGATCGTTGCCAACGACAACGGATGAACGGATGCTGACTGATTGGTCATCATCGGTCATCCAACTTCAAACAGGCCTATTGGGAATTCAAAATAATGGATACTCCCTCTGGTGTCGATTATTGAAACTTTCTATTGTAGGCCCTCGAGTGAAAAAAAATTGTGATTCAAGTTCAAATCATTATTGTTGTGTACCTCAATGTGACTCTTGGGCAAAACGATCTGATAGTTTCCATCATTTTCCGTGAGAAAATAAACGTAACGTTCTGGTTTAGACTAATCTAGAATTGAGTGAGTCTATAGACGTACGACGGGCTCTTGAGATCTTGAAGTTTTCATGTATGATCACGCATAACTTTCCACAGAGCAGTTCGATTCCGATGATTCTTTCTTCATTGGATAGGGTGTACTTCGTAATTGGTCCCATTTCAATTTGAACAACAAAATCTATCCCTAAGGGTAGCAAAATGAAGGATATTGATTTTTATAAGTCTTAAATTTTTTATCATTTTTATTTACAATAGAGTAAATTTTTTGGTCAATGACTTCATTCTTATTATTTTTAACTATTTAGTTCATATTGCTACAGAAGAGGGGTTTTTTTAATTTTTTTTAACAATAATTTTATTCTAAAATTAAATTATTTTCGTGTTTGAATTTTTCACACCAGGCAGTAAAAACATCACCTTCTATACATTAGGTTATGTACCAAATAGTATTGGTAATAAGAAACTGAAATTTTTCCAAGAAGGTAATATTCTAGGGAAATTTTATGAAAAAATCTGACTTTGATAGATAGATCCTTTATTAGTTCTTTCAAAAGTACCTTTTCAGGTGTAGAACATGTCAATATAATTAAGATTACACATAACTAGCAAGTAAAAAAATATAAAAACACAGATACATTGAATAAGTAGATAGATGTTACAGTAAAAACACAGATACATCAAATAAGTAAATAGATGTTACAGTAAATACACAAAGTTATAAATAGATAAAAAACACTCATTATATATATGTTATATCCAAAAATCCAGGCATTCTACGCAGTAATTCCACAACGCAGTTGCAACATTGTTGCAAGAGCAAATAGGACAAAGCCAAGTCAGCAGATATCCACCTGGGCTCCAGAAGCCGTAAACAAGGCGCAGTTCTGAGTCAGCACCACCGCATCTATAAGAGGACCCCAAGAACCGAAGAGCGTCACTTCTATTCGGCACTTCTATTCCGTTAGTTGTCACATATAATATCATTTTTGTAAAACAAGTATAAAATAAAGTTTATTTTTAAAAAACCATTTAAGTGAATATCACTATAACAAATTGCGAGTCGTGGATTTTTCAACACCCTGATTTCAACACCTTGAAATACCAGAGTGGAGGTTTCCAAACCCTTGTGAGAAGAACCCAACGCAAGACGAGAAGACGGTCTCTGGAGCTTTGAGGAAACACGCAGAACGAGGCTCATCCCAAAGTAGCAACGCTCATCCAGCCGGATTTCATCTTCCGTCACCCAGCGAAAGAAGAACACCCAGCGAAAGAACAAGAAATTAGCAAGTAAGAAGAACAAGAAAATAGCAAGTAAGAAAATCATCCCAGCACTCCTGAGACTTCCCTGTGGATTAGGAACACCTAGTGAAGCCCCTGACAGAGAAACTCAGCACTCATCCCCAACACCCCTGAAGCTTTGTGGATAGGAACACCTAGTGAAGCCCCTGGCAGAGAACTTCAGAAATCTCACCTGTAAATAACTGTAAGTGACATCGAATCATCTAGTTTTAAATTATTCAATTCACTCATTGAAACTATTTACAATTCTTTTCAATTTCAATCTCAGAAAAGTCCTGTTTTGTTAATAGCAAATTGTCCCAATTTTGACCTATTATACCCTATTTTGACAATTTCACCCATTTTGAAAAGACCCCATTAAAATGTCTGTTTCCGACGATGGCGAACATCATAATGCTGATGTAGGAAATGATCCCGAACTCGAACCATACAAATTATCTGAAATTTTTTCTATCGTCCCTCAGTACGATGGAGATCCAATCTCTTTAAATACTTTCTTAAATGCCTGCGACCATGCCCAACAAATGGCAGTCGGTCAACAAAACTTTGTTAACGATTCACATTAGAAATAAATTGAAACAAAAAGCAGCCCAATTGATAAACTCTCGAAATCCTGAAACATATGGCGAAATAAAACTCTACTTAATGCTCATTTTGAGATTCAAGAGATCTCACCTCATTAATCCAAGATTTACAGAGAATTAGACAAAATACCGGAGAGAATGCCCTTGCTTTCTTTTCGAGACTTCAAACTCATCATGCAAAATGTTATCTTGCATCCAAAAATCAAATCTAATTCAAATGCAGAAAACTGCTCAATCAAATTTAATTGAATCTATGGTTCTTAACACTTTATTAACTGGTCTTGAATCCAAATTAGGTCAGATAATTCGTGCAAGCGACCCAGTTAACATGCTAGAAGCATCAATTAGAATCAAACGAGAACTTCAATTATCATATTTTGAAAATCAAAACTCAATCAATCAAATCGTCCTTCAACATCATTTCAACCAAGAAAAATGAGTAATATGAATCAACCAAACATGACGAGACATGATCAATTTAGAAACCAAAATACAAACGTTTCATCATATTCTAGTCAAAATCCACAAAATTCCCAATTTTATCCAAATCAAAACCAACTTCAACAGGAATCTAATTCAAATTTTCCGAGATTCCAAAATTTCCAACAACGATTCCCAAACTCTCGAATGCAATCAACTTCAAACTCACAGCAAAGTCAATTCCAAAGGAATTCATTTCAACAAAATCAATTCCAACCCAGATTAATAAATTCGAATCAAACCCAAGTAAGACCCTCTGTAATTCAAAGAAATCCGAATTATCCATCATACTCTTCGAATCAGAGAACTCATCATTTCAATGAGGATTACAATGAACCTCAATATCAGTCAAATGACTTTTACTTTCAAAACGACTCTCAGTTTCTAGAACTTGATAACAGTAACTATGCATCTTATGATTGCAATTCATCACAACATTATGACGACTCTTTCGAAACATATAATGATTACTTTGATGAAGATCCTGACACATCGGATTTTTATTCACGCCTAGCTATAGACAGTCCTCCTATTTGTCTGAACGAGAAGGAAATAAACAACCTTGTCGACCAAACAAATTTACTCCAGATAGAAAACAAAACACGGAAAAGTCAATTGCACCAATCTAATGACACCACAATCCCAAAATTCATTCCAAAACTCTCTTCAGAAATTCATTTAAATACAGTAAACGCTAATAATTTATATTATATTTTGGGATAGTACAGGAAAATTCAAAATTCTTATAGATACCGGAGCAGGAATTTCTATTTTTAAACCCCAAACAGTTGCACATTACCCTTTATATCGTTCTCCCGAAAACTTACCTATTCAAGGAATTTCTAATGAAAAAATCATGATACAAGAATCTGTCATGATTCCTTTCAATGATACAGACCTACATAAAATTTACATTCACGATTTAGATATCGAATTCGACGGACTTCTAGGTTCAGATTTTCTCGAACACTACGATGGCGTAGTTGATATCAAAAATAAAAAATTAATAACGAATTTTAAGGAACTTCCCCTTTTCAAAATTGAAAAAAATATCCCAATTGAAGATCAAAAAAAAATTAAAAATTTTTAAAACCAAGAAGAACAAAATTTAAATTAAAAAGTAATTTGAAGAATAATGAAGCTATCATGGTAGCTCAAGAACCAAGAAGAAAAAGTTCGATTTCCAAATTTTAAAAAAAAAAGGAATTTTTTAAAATTAAATGAAAAGTAATTTGAAGAATACTGAAGCTATACTGGTAGCTCAAGAAAAGGAAAATAACAATTGTAAATATTAATTGTATTTCAAAAACAATTGATTTCTCAGACCTGAAATTAGAACCTGCAACCGACTCTGAAAATATACTGAATTATAATATTTCAGATTTTGAACAAATACATATACAGACAGACAGACACCAAGAGATAGAAAACAATTGAGACTTGATCATTTAAATGAAGAAGAAAAGAACTTATAACTGAAGTATGTTTAAAATTTTCTGACATATTTTATTTAGAAGGAGATCAATTATCTTTTACAAATGAAATCAAACACTCGATCGATACAGGAGATTCCAAACCAACTTTTACAAAATCTTATCGTTATCCTTATGTTCATAAAAATGAAGTAAAAAATCAAATTTCGAAAATGTTAGATCAAAAAATTATTCAACCTTCCATTTCACCTTGGTCATCCCCAGTATGGGTTGTCCCAAAAAATTAGACGCATCTGGAAACAAAAATGGCGAGTTGTAATTGATTATAGAAAACTTAACGAAGTAACAGTTGATGACAAATACCCCCTTCCAAACATAACTGATCTACTTGACCAACTTGGACAGTGTCAATATTTCACAACCCTCGATTTGGCATCAGGTTTTCACCAAATTGAAGTTGACCCTAAAGATATTTCAAAAACTGCTTTTTCAGTTGAAAATGGACATTACGAATTCCTTCGTACCCCTTTCGGTTTAAAAAATGCCCCTAGTACATTTCAGCGCGTAATGGATAATATACTACTTGGTATCCAAAATGAAAGATGTCTGGTATACATGGATGATATTATAGTGTATTCAGCAACCATTCATGAACATATTTCTCGACTTTCCGATATTTTCAAAAGACTACAAAATGCTAACTTAAAAATTCAACCTGATAAATGCGAATTTTTACGAAAAGAAGTCGCTTATCTTGGACACTTAATAACAAAAGACGGAGTAAAACCAAATCCAGAAAAAATTGAATGTATTCAAAATTTTCCACAACCAACTAGTCCCAAAGAAATAAAATCATTTCTAGGATTGACAGGATACTATAGAAGATTTATACCTAATTTCGCAAAAATTTCCAAACCTTTAACACGATTATTACAAAAAGATATACCTTTCCAATTCACCACAACATGTGTCGATGCTTTCGAAACATTGAAAAACTTTTTAGTTCAAAGTCCTATTCTGATTTATCCCAATTTTAATGACCCATTTATTCTTACGTGTGACGCAAGTAATTTTGCTATTGGATCCATTCTTTCTCAAGGACCTATTGGCAAAGATCTTCCTATTGCTTATGCATCCAGAACCCTATGTCCCGCAGAAACTAAATATTCAACAATTGAACGTGAATTACTAGCTATAGTATGGGCAGTAAAGCACTTCAGACCTTATTTATTTGGTAGAAAATTCATCTTGATCACTGACCACAGACCTTTAACTTGGTTATTTTCCATAAAAGATCCTGGTAGCCGATTAGCTAGATGGCGGCTACAACTCGAAGAATATTCCTATGAAATAATTTATAAACCTGGCAAAATCAATAAAAATGCAGACGCCTTATCTCGCATCAAAATTAATCACTTCAAAGAATGCGCTAAGTTCCATTCTAAAATTTTAATGACAAATGAAGAAAATGAAGAATTATCCGATACTGAAACAGAAATAGCCCTGAAACCATCTTAGAAGAATTAACAAATTTTTCAAGACTTTTAAAGAAAAATCATTAATTGAGTATTCCAAATTTTCATTTATAAATGAACAACTTTTGGACAAAAGCCATAAAAATATAATAATATTTCCACAGAGAAACAAAACGACAGACATACCATTTTTGAAGATATTTTTGAAGACGAACCAGATTTTCGTTATAATAAAATAAATGTTTTAACTAGCAAAACGATCAAAAATAGGAAATACTTTATAATCCCTATACCATACGACCCTAATAATGCCATAGAATATATGTTCAGCTCTCTATATAGAGATCAACATGTTTTCGAACCAACACAAAATTATTATGTCGAAAATAATTCAGATCTTCCCATTCAAGAAATGCTCTCATACATTCTTGCAGACAAGGATGAAATTAAATTTCAAATTTGTCAGAACGTAGTTCAAACCCCAGACCAAGATCAAATTCCTTTGATATTAGATCAATATCACAATGGTAAAGCAAATTTACACCGTGGTATTAATGAAACTTTACGAAGAATTAGAGAAAAATATAACTGGACTGGTATTACTAAAGACGTAGAAAATACATAAAAGAATGTGAAACATGTCATAAAACTAAAATCTGTAGACAAAATTTGAGTAACCCTTTAGTCATTACTGAAACTCCGAAAACCCCTTTCGAAAGAATTAACATCGATCTTTTAGAAATCCCAACAAAAAATTATGCCTTGACTATTAGAGACGAACTTACAAAGTTTACACAAGCTTATCCAATGGAAGATAAAACCGCTAAATCAGTAGTCAATACTCTTTTATTATATTTCCAACATTATGGAACCCCGTTACGAATACATTGTGACAGTGGAAAAGAATTTAACAACCATACCAGAAAGACCTATGTCTCTATTGAATAAATTAACTTTTTAAAGCATAAATCATCCCAGAGTAATGAATACATCAAATTAACTTTTTCAAGCATAAATCATACCCAGAGTAAGGAATTAAATACCCCTTATGCGTTGATCTTCGGACACACCTGTACACGACCCCCAGAAATCTTATATAATGAAGAAGATTTAATCACTAAATACGTTCGAGATTTAAATAACAGAATCTCGTATTATTATGAAATTGCGCGAGCGAAACCAACCGAAGTAAAGAAAAGCCAAAATAAGATATGACAAAGACATAAAACATGAACCCCCAGACTATAAAGTTGGAGACAAAGTATACGTTAAAGAGTCTCAAATAGGAAACAAATTACAAAATAAATTTAATGGTCCTTATAAAATTTTGGAACTCTTCCAAAATTCTGCCCTTCTTGAAAATCTTGAAACAAATCAACACTCTAAAATTAATTTTGATAGAATGAAACCTTATTTCGAATAATTCATTTCAGATCGAAATGCTATTCATCGCGGCTTTGATATCACTTGCGACAGCAGCGTTAAGCCAGTTTGCAGTTACCCCAATCAACAACACTATTGGAGTGTACTATCATGAACGATCCTATTTGAAGCTATCAAACGATAAGTGGACGTTGTTAGCCTTTAAAGATACGTCAGTAGTGCATTAGAACGTAATCATAAGATACTTAATAATCTAATGATATTTTTAGAAACAGATAATCCAAGAATGAACTATTTTTATACAGAAGTTAAAACACATATCAGCCTGCTAACGCAAATTGCTGATTCTTTAAATCTAAAATTAGAAGAAATATACGTTGATACGAAATCAATAAATAAAAGAGTTAAGAGAGGATTAATCAACGGTATTGGTACCTTTTGGAAAGCCATTACTGGTAATTTGGATAGTAGTGACGGAGAATATTTTAATGAATGCATTAATAAAATAACCAGAGACGAATATCAATTGGAAAATCTTTTGAAAAACCAAATTTCAGTTACCACTTCAGTAATTAGAAGTTTTAATTCTACTATACAAAAATTACAAATAGATGAAGAGACATTTAACAAGGATATTGAAGAGATTGAAAAATCAATTTTTCAGATTTCAGATGATATGGCAATCATTGAAGCGAAACTAAGAGCTTTAGAGATTTGTGAAACTCTCATGGAAAGTTATTTATACATTGAATCCTATTTGAATGATATTTTGAATTCAATCACTTTCGCAAGACTTAAAATACTTCATACATCAATTATTACCCTAGAGATTTGGAATATGCTCTTCAAGACATTACCCAATCATTAAAAAGAATAATTTACCACTTCCTGCAAAAACCTCGTCTATTGCTCAATATCTAGATTTAATTGAACTTGAAGCTTTTCAAACAGAAAACAGAGTTATTTTTGTTCTGAAAATTCCTCTAGTGGAACCTGAATTTTACACATCCTTTCAATTATATCCAATCCCCATCCTTGATAACAGGACCGGACTTTCACATATTTTACCAACCAATTCAAAATATATTGCGAGAGATGATGATTCTATGTTATATTTTATATTGCAAAATTTAGATGATTGTAAACCTTTAGGAATCAATATGAGAATTTGTTCTGATATTTTCCTTACCCTATAGACAAGGTTTTCTATTGAATTACCAGAACCTGTCAAATGTCTTTACTTTTTGCTAAAGAGTATAATGTGTTCAATTTAGACACAAATATTTGGTTAATAACTTTATCAGATGCTTTACCTTTAACAATTACCTGTTCAAACATTGAACCTTTTACTAAAATTATTCAATTGAATTCGATTTTGAAACTTCAACCAGAATGTAACGCTTTTATTGGGAATACCAGAGTACATTCAAAACATATAAATAATATTGAAAAGAATGTAACTTATAATAGTCATGCTATTTTAATTCCATTCGAATGCTGTGAACATTTGCCTGAAAAACACAATATGCCAATTTTGAAACCATTAAAATTGAGTAAATTAAATGTTGATGATTTGAATATAGCTCAACATAAATTAAATCAATATTCTGAAGATATTGACAAAATTATTAATGAACCTTTATCACGAAACATATATCCTGGTTTACATATTTTATAATTATATTGATAATATGTTTGATAATTTTATATATTTTTTGTAAATGCAAAAAACGTTATCCCATGAAAATTGGAATTTTGTCACCAAGAGGAGATGATCAACCCCCAAGACCTCCAGGCCAACGTCAACCCTTCAGAACCCTTTCTAGGTTCTTACCTTCAAGAAGAAGACCTAGTATCCACATCGGCGAAGACGTCGAGGAAGAAGAAAGAATAATCTTGAATTCCGGCCCAAGCAAAACTTCAGTCTAAAAGTTGCTGCATCCAATAGCATCAACTTTTTCAAAAAGATGGGAGCTGTTATATCCAAAAATCCAGGCATTCTACGCAGTAATTCCACAACGCAGTTGCAACATTGTTGCAAGAGCAAATAGGACAAAGCCAAGTCAGCAGATATCCACCTGGGCTCCAGAAGCCGTAAACAAGGCGCAGTTCTGAGTCAGCACCACCGCATCTATAAGAGGACCCCAAGAACCGAAGAGCGTCACTTCTATTCGGCACTTCTATTCCGTTAGTTGTCACATATAATATCATTTTTGTAAAACAAGTATAAAATAAAGTTTATTTTTAAAAAACCATTTAAGTGAATATCACTATAACATATATATAAACACAACCCATACACACACACACACACGTATAAGTAAAAATTATATTTCTGGATATAATCAGAATTATATTTCTGGATATAATCAGGACATTACCCGTCTAATATGTCTGTGAAATACTCATCCAATGTATAGTATGCTTTTTTGAAAAGAAGGTGTTTCAAATTAATTTTCAGCTCCCTAGTAGGCTGTGTTCTTAACGATTCAGGTAATTTGTTATATATGTTAATTACTGAGAAGGGAATGTTTTTCTGAATGTATGCGAGGCTTGGCCTAATATTCAGAAGATTGTTTTTATTTCTAGTATTATGTCTATGATCTCTGTTATAGCATGTATAGAGGGACATATTTTCAGTAACAAATATAGTTGCTTCATAGATCAATATACTTGTTAAGGTAAGAATCTTCTTATCCTGAATATAGACCTACAGCTGACTCTTCGTGGAATATTGAAGATGTTTCTTAGGCAGCGTTTCTGGAGTATGGATATCTTCTCAACATCAGTAGATGTTCCCCAGAAAATGATGCCATACCTAATATGACTTTGAACATATGTATAATATGCTATCAAGGCTGCATCTGAGGATATGTTCTGTGAGATGACTTTCCATAGAGTTTCTGATAAGTTCTTTGACAGTTCACTTATGGCTTTTCCAAAATTAAAAGATGCCAAAAAAGAAAGTTTTGATACTGGAATTAAGGATGTTGTGCCATGGTTGAAGCTGTCCATATTCATTTTATGACCAAAGGGGATGATTTGAGTTTTATTGGTATTCAGCTTCAGATTGTGCATGGTGAAATATTCCTCCAGTGTATTTAAAGTTTTAGTGATATTGTATCTTATTGATTCTTGATCATCAGAACTGAATATGATCGAACAGTCATCAGCATATTGAACCATATATTCACTAATCACTTCAGGAACGTTATTGGTATAAAGTATATACAACATGGGACCCAGCACTGATCCTTGAGGTACACCTCGGGTGATAAGTAATTTTCCAGATATAAACTGGCCATCTGAGTTGGATTCAGTCACATATTGGTATCTATTTCTGAGATATGAAATGATTAGATTGAGTGCTAACCCTCTAATGCCATAAAGAGACAACTTTTTGGTCAACAAGAGTTGGTCTACACTATCAAATGCCTTTGACAGATCAAGATTGACAGCAGTAGTTTTATGTTTCTTATTCAGTGATTCGATTACTCTACATAATGCCTGATAGGTAGCTCGGATAGTTGATCTATTTTTCCTAAAACCATTTTGTCTGTCAGATAGAAGATTGTTTGATTCCAAAAGTTAGTCAAAGTTAGTAAATACACGCGGGCATAAGCTGTTATCAATATGGCTACCAGTGCACATCGATGGTATCTAATTGTATTTTCAAATGGCTATAGAAATCCAAATGGGAAATCCATATACGTTCACGTGCGTCTCGGCTCGTGACTGACACGCACCTGTAACGGACAGATCAATATCGTATGACAATTGAAATGGAGCCCGAAGAAACTGATGATTACTGGAGACATGCAAACTATCATGAACATGAATATTTGAGGAAAGCCTAAGTAATGAAAAAAAGTGTGTTCTTTTCTCTAGAAATAGCTTCTAGCCCTTGAAAATTGCCATACCAAAATCAGTTTTAGGAATGGTAAATATATGCAATGTTGTCAAATCAACCGCTCAGAAACTCAAATCTCATGAAATTATTCTCTTTATATCCCCTTTTTAACCGACAAAAAAAAAGGAGGAGGTTCTCTATATTTTATTTTTTTCGAATGACCACGCATAACTTTTCAATTTTGAACGTTCTTTTTCCATTGGATAGGGTATACCTCCCATTTGAATTTGATAAAAAATTCACCCTTCCGACTAGAACCTTCCTTTTGGGTTATCCGATTTTGATGATTTTTTTTTATTGGATAGGTATACTTCAGAGTTGGTCATATTTTAATTTGGAAATTCACCCCTGAGGGTAGGAAAAATAGAGTATGATTGATTTTTCATCTGTGAACCGATTCTGTTGAAACTTCGCACACATATGTAGTTTTGATGACACTACAACATAATGGATACCTGTAGTCAATTGCGAACGCCATATTGTGAAAAAGTTATAACAGCTTATAGCTTGGTACATCAGTAATTGGTTAATTTGCTCGTTAGTTGGTTCATTTCGGTTTCAGCTACTATTTCGTTTTCGTTAACATTTTTGATACACTATCACGTGAATATTTTGATCGATACTTGAGTACAGTCAAACTCGGCTATAACGAACAGCTTCATGACTTTAGATTATTACCGCCTTATAATCTTAACTGAAAAGTGTCAAATAAATTTAAAAAAACAAAAAACCCGATTGATTAAGAAGTAGGTATTTATTAGTGGATTTTAGCCACAAAAAAAAATAAAAATAAAACTTTTTAACAAAAAATTGTAGCGACGATAAAATATACTGAAAATCAATAAATAAACCTTCTTAGTCTTAATAATAACTGAGCTCCAAAATAATGTGAGTTACTAATTTAGAGTCAGCGCCAAACGAACAATCAACAAAGATCATTAAATTTCTTTAAAAAAATTATCCGTGCATCCCGTTGCCATCATTTTTACACTTTACCTAATTTAATTGCTAGTTTGTTTGGCGCCGACTTGAAATTAGTATGAAGAATGTCACTGGGTCTGTCAAATGACTTGAAACTCCATGACCGTGTAGCCTAAATGCGAGTAGTGTTGAAGTTATGACAATTTTAGTTTCCGTTCTATTCAAATATTTCGGGCGAGCGCGCCATGCCTGCGTGACGTCATTTTACAACGCAACGTTCTCACCGTACACTCAATCATTGCTTTGCTATCGGATGTTCGACCACAATAACGTTTTTAACTCAAGTTTTTATGTGAATCAGTGTTACAATAGTGTTATAAGTATAATATTAGATATGGATGACGGTTTTGAAAAAGGACAATCTGATAACTTGCCTGAAATAGACGGGTCAATGGTTGCCCACTATTTTTCAAATAACTCCGATTTCTTGGCCGCCGAGATGCGAGGAGTAAAAATGCAAAAGTAAGTATTACTTAATAACATTTTACATTTTATCATAAATCTTTTAATCCCTATAAGTACATATTTCTCATGACTGGTGTTTTATAAATGTACGTCATACGTCATATTCATACTTTGAACATCTTACTTGACATTAAACTCTTGAGAAGGAAGAATGCGTAGGTATTTGTAACATGGTGGGACTTATTAAAAACAATAATGTGTTATTGTAGGTACCTACATAGTTTGGATCATGACTTACATTTTGTATTTTTTTAATATATAATGTAACAAAAAATTAACATAGTAAACCTAACCTGAACATTATGTACCAGAGGTACAAAACTTTTTAAAATTTGAACCCATGAAATATTTTTTTCATAAGTAGATTATTATTAAGATGCACGCGACTACACCTATTAAATATTATTAAGCAGAGATGAAAAACCTCTCATATTAAATTCATCTTTCATGTGATCGTGGATAAGTGCATTTTTATGAATTTTATTTTTTATATATTAGATCAACTTCAACGTTTATTTTATTTTAGATCGGCTAGAAACAGCTTCGGCGACGACGCTATTGGATATGCAAAAGTTAAAAGAGATATTTGTACAGTGAAATGCCGAATCACCCCAGAACATCATGATTTGCATCCATTTCTTTCGACTTTTAGGTTCGAAAGCAACAATCAAAAACAACTTTTCGGGTGCATTAGTAGTTTTATTCAAACACTTTGGCACAATACACGATTTTCTAGTTTCTGGATTCGACATTTTTATTAATTTTCGACGCAAACTTCATACACACAGCTCGGAAGCAGGGCACGCACTGACCGACCGTTGTAAAGTGACGTCACAGCGGACGATGACTCCACGTCGTCGCACGCCTGCTAAACAATTTAATATCTCGGAAACTATAAGACGTATCAAAAAAAAAATTTTACTGTATTCTTTCATTTTTAAGGTAAAAATCAAAAGTTGGTGATATTCTTCATTTAGGACGTCAGTTATTATTAAGACTGAGAAGGTGTATTATAACAAGCTTTTATTTTACTTGCTTCGTTCGTATGTCAGTCATTCTCTCCGGTTCAAAATTTGTAATCCATTTTTGGAGCAATTGCCCACATCCCATTGAGCTGAAATTCGGCAGGTGTTCATAATTCCGGTGAGAATGCATTATTCAATTTTTGTTAGAGAAAAAACAAAATGGCGGCTCCAAGATGACGGACGAGTTTTGTGAAAATTGGTATGTGGGGGTTTTCGGAGTCGGAGATTATGAATTTTTTGTTAAAATTTATAAATTCAAGTTGGCGGCTCCAAAATTGCGGAGGAGTTTTGTTATTATGGTCCGATTCTATTCAAAATTTGTATGTGGCGGTTTTTGGAGTCGGAAATTACGGATTTTTTTTCAAATTTATGAAATTGAAATAGCGCCTCATTGAATTTTTGTTATAGAAAAAAACAAAATGAGCGCCATTTTGGCGGACGAAATTTAGGTTTATGGTCCGATTCGATTCAAAATTGGTTTGTGGGGGGGTTTTCAGAGTCGAAGATTATGATGTTTTCCCCAAAATTCATAAAATAAAAATGGCGGCTCCAAGATAGCCGATGATCTCTGTGTTTATGGTCCGATTCTATTCAAGATTCGTATGTGGGAGTTTTCGGGGAAGAAGATTATGATTTTTTCATCAAAATTCACAAATTCAAGATGGTGGACGAGTTTTGTAATTATGTCCCGATTCGATTCAAAACTGGTATGTCGGGATTTTTGGGGACGGAGATTATGAATTTGGTCGAATATTATTGATTTTTAGTTAAAATTTATAAATTGAAAATGTCAACTCCAAGATGGCGGATGAGTTAATCTTTAGATGGTATCCTCATTGAAGGACTAGATAGGTCAGAACTTATAGGACAAAGGCCTTATAATAACGATGCTTTAACGAAAATGCATAGATTAAGGCGTTTTCAAGTACTAAAAAGTGCAAAATAAAATAATTCATAAAAAACCTTTTTAAAGACAAGCTTTCATTCAAATGAAAAGTAAAAAATAATTGTTTTGGATGTGTGATGTGAGTAAGTGACGTGACTTATAGATTCAAAAGCTTGTCGCTTTTGTATTCGAACGGAAAACTTTGCGCGACAAGCTTTTGAATCTATAACACACAGAATAACCTAGTCGCACATCCAAAGCAATTATTTTTTACTTTTTAGTGCGTTTGAATAAAAGCTTGTATTTAAAAAGGTTATTTATTTTATTTAATGCTTTTCAGTTTCTTCTTTCGTTTTATCTTATGTTAAAAAGTTTTTATCAATAACTTTAGACGAATTGTCAAATTATAATTGTGGTGTAGGAGAAGAAAAGAAACCGAAAAAGTGGCAAATGGCTATATTATTTCACTCCTTGAAGATAATGCAATTATGTTCATTCAATACAACGAAAATACAATATTCTCAAAATTAAAGTAATACTTAACGAATTTTCAATGGAGCAATTGAAAAGACAAAACTTCAGGTACCTATAGATATTCCAGACGACAGAATTTCAATTTTTAATTATCCACTTTGAGGCGCTTAAAAACTTGGCTAGGAGCAAATATGTCTCGAAAATAATCACCCGATTTTCTAAAACGAATAGAAGACTCCCTTTAGGTTTGTGATTGTGGTTTGTGGTTTTTGTAAAAAATATTCCTATGTTTTACTTATTTCACTGGTAATGTTGATTTTGGAATTGTCCAATTGGCCAAGTTGACCCCCCTAAAATTTTGGGCTGTGACAGCGCCTCTTGACAACTAGTATTTCTTATAAGGCCGAGCTTGGTTGTTTTAGTTGGACTTGAGAATTTTTTATTTCATTCAAATCGACGTTTCGACATTTGTATATGTTATCTTCAGGTTAAAACTAAAACAATTTAAGACATTTAAAATAACAACATATAGTGTACATAATTGCGATTATAAATAAAGTATAAATAAATGATTGGTATAAGAACTGTATTTGTTTTAAAACTTTTTACTCACGAAATGATCCGACGTTTCATTCATTCTCTTGCTGCTCGTTCGAACTCTGTTGAAGATATGAGAAATATTCGCTATTGTGGTGTGTGGTCCTTTAACCTGAAGATGACAAATACAAATGTCGAAACGTCATTTGAAATAAAGCTATTGACTGATAATGACCTTTATTCTGAGAAACTAGAGAATATAAATAAACATTTGTGGTCATGAAAATCAAAAGGAATATATGTATATATATATATATATCTATATATATATATATAGTTATATATATATATATATATAAAGTTCCAAACGAATAATATGTATTTAATTATAAAATAAATATTTTTGAGTTCCTATGAAAAATATGAAGCTATCGATCATATTTGGGATGCATGGAAGAATGCGCCGAAAGCATTACTAAACACATCTTTTCAATCAAAAGTACTTTGGAGAACCCCACATCCCATTATCAATAATCAAGAGTGAAAAGTAATCTTTCATTATTTTTATAATCCACTTTCACGATTTCATGAAGTATATGGGAATTCGACTATTTCTTGGCAACACTGGATATGCCACCATGCTTAGAACGAGCAGTAGTGTTTACCCTTTGAGGTAGTGAATGAAGTATTTCCAAGAAAATCCATATTCCCATAAAAAATGTCTGAAGGGACCTATGAGTACGAATGTATGAGGGCCGAATTACTAGGAATAGAAAAACCGAACTATGATGAATTCTTGTCAAAGAGAAAGGATAATGAAAAACTCTTGGTTGAGGAAGAGAATCTTGATACTGAGAATTTGAAGGTAGGTAGAATGTAGATTTAAAACATTTTTTTTACCATTTTTGTCATTTCATTAGGTATGACAGCAAACTCAACGGTAAGTAGTTTGTTTGTTGAAGCATGTGGGTTTAATCCAGATTGATATATTGGTACATTTTGAACGTATTCGACTGCAGCATCATTTTTCAGCAGCTTCAACTACATAATTATAACTTTTTAATTGGCCACCTCATTGATTTTGCCATCATGGTTTCAAAAATGAACAGATCAACTAGGTACAAAGGATATTTACCTCATAATTAACGTTATGGAAATCAATGTGGTTTACACATTGGTAAATATATAGTTAGATCACTCATGCTTCCTGAAAATAGCTGAAAGACTTTTATTACGTGTTTTTGCCTACTGAACACGAAAAACGCAGCGGTCTCATACTTTTTCTGAGTTAGAGTCAATTTTTTGTTCTAGAACACGTTTGTCAAGCACTGTTTTCTCGTGCAAAAATCACTTAAAATGCCTACTGCTTTCAAACATCATGAATTACAAAAACTGAATCACTAATTTTCGCCAAAATTTGTCACAAAATACAGCCGGTTTCATCGAAAAAATACTCCTTGAACACATACATCCTAAACTCTAACATCTGGCTCAGATTGAGGTTAGGTTGTTGCTTGTTTATGATGCGAGGAGAGATTATACATGTTGAAGAAGAAGGATGTTTTCGATAGAACTTTGTGCCGAAAATGAGTAATTTATTGTTTGTAGTTCATGCTGGTTACAAGAAGAAGGCATTGTGAGTGATTTTTGCGCGAGAAAACAGTGCTTGAAAATTACATTCTGGAACAAAGATGGGACTCTCCTGTTTCCCGTTTCCCGTTATCCCGTTATCCTATTTCTCGTCATCCCGTTATCTCATTTGGGTGGCATAATTGATTTGAAAACGAAAGTAATGATGTGACGTCTATTACAAATTCACTAACCGCTTTCCACCTCTTTAGGGACGATATATTCAATTAAATTTAAACACGAATAATTCATTTGTAACAGAGAGTCAAATTTTCATGACCCTATCTAACGTAACCCCCATACAAATTTTCACCCTTTTAGGGGCCGAATTTCCAAAAACACTGAAACAAGAATTTCTTTATTTGTAACAAACACCTCAAATACCAACTTTCATGACCCCAACTTGAAAACTAACGGTACTCTTATACAAATTTTCAACCCTCATTTTAAACCCATTTAGGGTTGAATTTCTATAGACAATGAGACACGTATTTCTTTATTTGTATCAAATACTACAATTCCAATTTTTATGACCCTAACTTAAGTACTTCCAACCCCCATTTTAACCCCTTTAGGGTTGAATTTTCAAAAAAGCCCGAATACCAATTTCCATGATTCTCACTTTAAAACTTCCGGTACTTTCACCCCCATTCTCTCTTTTCACCCCTTAGGGATGGAATATAAAAAAACCTTTCTTAGTGGTTATCTACGTCATCATAGAAATTCGCTATACAAATTTCAGCTCTTTAGGTCCAGCGATTGATCGTATGTCCGTCAGTCAGTCAGGACATGTAATTATACAGTGCGGTCCATAGTTTTGGAATAAATTCATTTTTAGCGTTATTATATATTTGTTTGAAAAACATAAAACCGGTCGATTTCTATTGTCAATTTGACAATTTACAGTATGAAAATATTACCCCCTTCTTGCACCCTTCTGAATTATGAGCACCCCTTAAAAAATTTAAATGAGAAGGGGGTTCGTGTGGCACCTTGTTCGAGGGGAATTTTCATCCTCTGTTCAACAATATTAGTTTTTCAAATTTGGTGCAATCGAAACTGAGAAACTTCATTTTGAAAATGTAAAATTTTGATAGTTTACGTTTAAAAGGAAATAATGTCACATAATGTTTAGGAAGTATTTTTCAATTTATTTTGCAATTAAATTAAATGTCCAAAATGACCACCATTCACTCCTTTACAATAAGCAAGTCGATCTTGGAATTCTTGTACAACATTTTGTAGGACCTCAGGGGTTATGTTGTTAATTTTTTCCGTTATCCTCACTGTTAAATCTGCAATATTGTCTGGCATATTGAAATATACTTTTGATTTTAAATAACCCCATAAGAAATAATCAGGTATTTTCTTATCTGTTTTGCTGAACGTCAGGAAAAAGTCGTTCAATACACACAAAAATTATTCACAAAATCCACATAAATAATGTAATGTCAATCTAGTGGACTACTGTTATTTTGATTTTTATAAGTTGCTGGTCAACACGTCTCACAGTCTATATAGTTAGCAAAATAAAAACAAAATTTCGTGAAACTGGACATGTAAAAAGTATTCAAAAACCAGATCGAAATGTTAAATTGGAAGAGGGAAAAATAGATAGATCAATTTGGTACCCACAAGACGGAGCTCCAGCGCATAGAGATTATTTGAACGAAGATTGGAAGACATGGAACGATTGAAAGGCCGCCTAGATCCCCCGATTTGACTCCTCTCGATTACTTCTTATGGGGTTATTTGAAATCAAAAGTATATTTCAATAGACCAGACAATATTGCAGATTTGAAAGTCAGGATAACGGAAGAAATTAACAACATAACCCTTGAGGTCCTACAAAATGTTGTACGAGAATTCCAAGATCGACTTGCTTATTGGCAAGAAGTGAATGATGGTCATTTTGAATATTCAATTTAACTGTTAAATAAAAATTTGAACAATACTTCCTCAACATGATGTGACATTATTTCCTTCATTCTACATTACTATCAATATTTTACATTTTCAAAATAAAGTTTCTCAGTTATGATTGCACCAAATTTGGAAAACTTAATATTGCTGAACAGAGAATGAAAATCCCTTTCGAATAAGGTGCCACACGACCCCCTTCTCATTTAAAATTTTTAAAATTTGATTTTTAAAATTTCCAAGAAGGAGGTAATATTTTCATACTGTAAAGTGCCAAATTGACAATAAAAATCGACCTGTTTCAGGTTTTTTTAAACAAAGATATAATAATGCTAAAAATGAATTTATTCCATACCTTTAGACCGCACTGCATATGTATGGCTTGGCTATTGGAAATTTTAAATGTAAAAAAACTGGCAAATTCAGAAGATCTAAAAAATCATAGCGAGTCTTTTGGATATCTGTTGCGTATTTATCATGATGCTTCACAAAGGCGCCAACGGTTAGAAAACCTAGGGTTTTTCGGTTTTTGTCCTAGGGTCCAATCGAGAATTCTCCACACATCACCAACATTGTTCATTGTATTTTGCACCCTTCCAAAAAAGGTACTGCTGTTAGTTTAAACGCTATCATTATTATATATAAAATGGCTATTCCTACAAAAAGAACCTCCAAAAAACAATTTTTTATCCAATTACATTTCATTTGAACGACAAAAAAAGAAGGAGGTTCTCCAGTCGACGCGTTAATATATATATATATATATATATATATATATATATATATATATATATTGTTATGTTATGAAAGACCAGAAATTTATTTTAAAAGGAAAAATGAAATAATTTCAATAAAAAACCCACAAAAATAATAATTACTTACTAGTTAGTAGTTTAAGAGATATTGTTTTTACATATTCTTAAGATTCTATTTCCTCTATTAAGCCTATGTATAATATTAATAGATAAAAATATCCAAATACTATAATACAATCAATTTCATATACTGTCATAATGATTACAACCTATAATTGTTCAAAAGACAACAAAAAAATTTAGATTTACAAAATCATCCTGAATAAAATGTGACCAACAAAATTATAAGCTTGAAACATACAGTATATGAAATTGTATCTAACTAAAAATAGCCAATGGGAGAACAACAAGCTTCTTGATGACAATAGCCAATCAGGGAACAGTATGGTCAGATGTAAGATTTGAAATTGTGAGAAAATAAGAACGGAAAAGTGTCATAGACAATTATCAATGAATATTGTACATAGTTAGTAAGAAAAGAAAAATATTTTAATTCATAAGTTTTGACAAATAACCCCAAACAGTGAAAATGTGACACTAGTTTGCGCGAATTCAAAAATTCGAATGATAGGGAAAAAGGAGAAATGGTATCCAGGAGACAAAAAACAAAGCCACGGGGAGATTAGAAAAACTTTTAAGAAGAACGCCACGTTCGGGTTTTGAGGAAAAGAAAAATTCAATAATTTCATCAATATAAGCAGCAAACGACATTACCTTTTTATATACTCCATATAAAAATATTCCAAAGCTGATTTCTGGATTTGTATGGTTCCTTTCTTGGTATTGGAAAGCCTGAGAGCAGTGGATTATAGTAGTAGTAATAGTAATAGTAGTAATAGTAATTTTATTGTACAGAGGACAATTTTCATAGTAATACATAGAGAGATTGTACAATAAATGAGATACCCAAAAAGAATTTAAAAATTCTTGTGCGGGTTGAAACTAAATTAAATTAAATTAATACATTTGAATATATCTTATACAGTAGGGTCTAGTATAGTTTATATAATAGAATACACTTTTAAATACATTCTTATATGTTTCAAGAGCAATAGAACAATTGAGACTAATATATATTATATAATAAGTACACTCTTGAATTTTATGAGTGTTGACTAAGAGTGCGGTGACAATATTTTTGGGAATTGTATTTACATTAGATAAGGAAGTACAGTAATTATACAAAAACAGTTTATGAGTGAAGAAGTTAATAAGATGGGGCAGATGTGGTGGTTCAGAGTAGGTTGAGAGGGATGTTAGAGGAATATTATCATTGGCATTGAGAGATAGTATATATCTGTAGAACACAGAAGTAGAATATAACACAGTTGCAATTATGCAATTACTTTTAAGTTAAAACTTGAATTTAATTACGATGATTATCGCATTGCAATGTGGCATACGAAGATCTCTAAAGGTCCATAGTTAGGTATGAACTTGGATATAACATAGTACGATTGTCAGTGTACGGTTATTATGAAGTACTTATTAGATTTAAAAAAGGATCATGCTCAGGTAGGCGATATGAATAGAACCTAATTCTTATCATTGTGTACCTGGGTTGTCTATCATTTGATGGATAATTTCTCGAGGTAGTGTGAGTATGTAGCTTTTCACTTCTTTCTTATAACGATGAACATTTGTGATTTCGCGTATAAATGACGGTAAGAGTCTGTACAGTTTAGGACCTAGGAACGAGAAGTTTCTTTGGCCAATTGTTTTATTGACCTTAGGTGGTAAGTAGTTGGAATTCCTATTGCGAGTATTGTGGGTATGATAATTTATTTTCAATTCTGTTCGGAGTTTGTGTTGTTGTATATTACTAGAAAGTAGAAATAATTGTCTGGGGTCGAAAAATCCAGTTTCTCTGTAGAGGTTGTTTGAGGAGTAAGTTCTGTCTCTGCTAAATAGTATTTTTATGAGTTTTTTATGAACTATTATGAGACTGTTAATTAAAGTTTTACCAGCAGCGCCCCAGATAATAATTCCATACGAAATGTGAGATTGAGCTAGTGCGTAATATATCATATTCAGTTCACTGTTACTCAGTATATTCCTCAGATTGTAAAATTTATATATCAGAAATTGCAGTTTTTTATTTAAATATTTGATGTGGAAGTTCCATTTGAGGTGATTATCCAAGACTATACCGAGATATTTGAATTTGTTAGTTGACTCAATAATGAAGTCATCTGAGACATGAAGCATATTATAGGTCGGTAAGGTGGGTTTATTCGAGCATATTGGAAGGAAAAATGTTTTTTTGGCATTGATGGTGAGAAGTCTGCTATTGAACCAAGACCTTATACTTTTCAAGTCATTTTCGGCTGTGGATTTCAATGTTATCCAGTCTTTGTCGCTATAAAATATAGCCGTGTCATCCGCATATGTGGTTATCTTACCACAGCTGTGAGTATCAAACAAGCTATTGATGTATACATTAAATAAAATTGGACCAAGGACTGTGCCTTGTGGTACGCCATATTCTATTTTCTGTTCTATGCTCAGCTTATCATCAACTTTAACAGACTGAGGTCTATCAGAGAGGTAGTTTTTGAAGATATCTAAGCATATGCCTCTTACGCCTACGTTTTCTAGTGATTCCAAAAGCAATTTATGGCTTACAGTGTCGAAAGCTTTTGACAGATCTATGAATACACAAAGGGATGGTTGACTATTATCTAGGGCGGAGTACATTTGAGTGGTAAGTTGCAGAATAGCATCCTGGGTAGACACACCTTCTCTAAAGCCGAATTGGTTACACGATATAACCTTATGTTTGTCCAGAAATTTACAAAGGCGAAATTTCAGTAATTTTTCGAAAATTTTTGAGATATTTGTAATGGTGGAGATAGGTCTGTAGTTAACTATGTCTTCACGGTTGCCATTTTTGAATAACGGAAGTACAATGGTTCTTTTGAAAGGTGTTGGGAATATACCCTGTTGCATGCTTTTATTAAAGATATGTGCAAGTGGGATCGATATTCTGTCTGCTATGGTTTTCAGAGTTTCAGCCTTCACGGAGTCGAATCGGGATTTACCATTTTTAGGGAAAGTATAATTCCTTTTACTTCGATAGGGTCTGTTGCATAGAGGAATAGCGAGTGGGATATGATTCTACTCCGTGGAGGTGTATATTCACCATCCTGTATAATTTCCCTTGCCAAATTCGTACCTACTGAAACATAGTGAGAATTCATAGCATTTGCTATCCCTTGACTGTCTTCCAGAATATTCCCATTGGCTATGATTTTATCTAACCGATTACCAGGGTGTTTTTTCCTCGAATTGAGTTCATCTACAACCTGCCACAATTTTTTGGGGTTATTTTGGGCTTGCTTAATTTTATTTCTGAAGAAGGCTGTTTTAGTGCGTTTTATCAAGGCCTTTGTAATTTTTCCATCTTGGATCTCTAGAACACGGTCCCATGAAATGTTAGTAAATCGATGTTTTAGTTTGTTGTAATTGATTTTCGTAATTGAGTTAGAATTAGGTTTGATATTTTTATTTTCCTGTAGTTCGAATAAAATTTGTAAAAGCAAAGAGTAATGGTCAGTCAGATTCGTCTTGACAATAATTGGTAAAAGAAGCTCAATATCGTGGTTTGTTTTGACAAATATATGGTCTATGCACGTTTTACTATTATTAGAGCATCTTGTGTAATCGTTTATTGCTGATATAAACCCTTGACCAAGCAAAACGTTAGAATACTCAATAGAAAGAGAATCGTCCTTTGCTATATCTATATTAATGTCACCAACAAATATTGTGTAATCTGAATTACCTTTGTTATTGACCAAGAGCATTTGTAAGTTTGTTAAAAATTCCTTCGTGCAGGTAGAAGGTGATCTATATGCAGCAATTATATTAATCCTATTATTGGCATTTTTTAATTTCAGGGAATTTGTTACATCCAAGTTCAATTATTTCGTAGGTATGTGGGATGTCTGACTTAATGTAGCAAGCAGTGCCATCATTCTGGTTGAGAGTACCGTTATTGTGGATTAGGTCATATCCTGAAATTTGGCACACATCTAGATCAGGAATCTGCCAGGTTTCAGTTAGGATAATGCAGTCTACTTCATTAGAGAGTTGATGTATATAACACCTGAGCTCGTCAATATTTTTTTTCAAGCTAGGTATATTATTGTGCAACAATTTAAAATTGGGAGAATTATTATTGATATTAAAAATTTGATTACATTCAGTAAAATTCATTAGAACTTCTGTTTTTATTGACTGTGTTTGGAATTCTCTCAGATATTGATTCATTTTTTGAGATTTTTTATTTTCTTTCAAAGCGATTTGGTTGGACTTGTAGTTATGTCATATTATCGATGCAAATGTTCATCAGTGTCAGTGTAAGAGGGGAATAGAACAGAATTAGGTTTGTTTCACTGATCTCAATCTAGGTTTATACTTCACTTTCGAATTAGGTTGTTTTTCTTGGATAGAGTTTATTTCTGGGGTATTTGTTTGATTCTGTGATCCATGAGCTTGGTTGATGTCAGATGTCTGCTAGGTTTTCGGGGTGGGGGTCGGTGGAGCACTATTGGGGGTGTATATATTATCAGGTCGGTTTTCTAAATTTTCCAAGTCAGATATTTCATAGATATCATTATTCACATGGAGTCTGTTTTTCTTTATGAAACATTGGTTGTTTCCATCCTGTTTCGCTAAGTTGAGGTGTTTCTTGAGTAATTTGTACTGTTCGCGTTGAGTAGGAGTCAGGTCATTTACTATGCTTATATTCGACCCTTTCAGGCAACTCTTTTTCTGGAACACGTCTTTTTTTTTGAGGAATGAACAGAGTTCTATCTTCAAGGGGCTGGTGTCACTGTTACCGAGAAAGTAGTAATCATTGATGTCTCGTGCTTTCAAGTCGATGGATAGTAAATCACCAACCTTCTTGCAGATAGTTTCCACCGATGGAGATTCACTCTTATTCATTAAGCCAAATATCAAAATATTATTTTTTTTCTCAGTATGTTTCAGTAACTCAATTTCGTGTTTTAGTACTCGTTTTTCCCTTTCGAGTTCTGTAACATTGTTTTTCAGATCAGCTATCTCCAAAAGAAGTCTTGTTTCACTTGCTTCTATGGCATTTTTTATTTCCGTACGATTTTTTGTAATTTCTTCTAATATTTGTTTATTTGTGATAGCGTCTTGCATCTTATTATTCAGAGAATGAAAGTATTGTGTATGGTATCCTTTATCGTTCGGATTGTTTTCAGTGTAAAGATAAGATAAGACGGCGGCACGTTTTTTGTTGCTTTGCGGGGGATTCAAATTCTTGGTGTATATTGAAACAGCGACAGTTCCAGCGTCAGGTATAAACTTTTCTAGTGCACATCACAAACTGAATACCTTCACAAATAACTCGTATCATATCAGAAGAACTCTATTTCATTTTGATATTGAACTATTGAAGAAATTTTCACACTTCAAAGTAAAAGTGAGGTTGTGTATAATTTATTCGTCACCGTTTCTCATGATTGTCCATGGAAATTTGTAGAATGACCATAGAATAAGTTATCTATCGTAGGCCAGGTTAATTTAAGTTTTCCTGAATAAAGGAAATAATTGTTTTCTTGATACTATCTTGTTTGTTTTCCACAATAATCAGCAATCGTATTCATAAACATTGAATAGATTGAGATTTGACATCAAGTAGTGGCTCAATTGCCTGAACCGGCTATCTGAGACAAGAGGCGTACCAACTGAGTTTAGCTGTGGTAAGAAAAGTGATAACAATTGGCAGCAACGTGACGAGAGAACAGTGACATTAGCTAGCAATTATTATTACATTGCAAAATAATATTTTACAGGGTGAAAATAATTTATCTATCATATCAATTTGAACCCAAGAGGGACAAAAATCAACAACAACATATTATTTTTATTTTATCACAGTTCATAACAATTTGGCTCACAACTACGAACAGAAATTATTAGCGATCATCATTTTATAATAACAAATTATTTGATATATCATCATTTCATTACAATATATATATATAATAATATATATATATATATATATATATATATATATATATATATATATATATATATATATATATATACCGGGTGAGTGAAATTCGAGTAGATGCATGGGGATCTCGGAAACGGTAAGAGCTACAAAGAAGGTTAAATGGAGGCAAAGTTGCGTATTATGGAGCTCTTTATACTATGATGTTGAAAAGTCTGAGCTAGCCTTCTCACTTTCAGAGATTAATGGAAAAATCGAAAAATTTCATTTTTGTTTTTCACTTATATCTGCTTTAATACAATAGATTTCCAGAAACTGTTTGTACTTTGTCATTGCCACTTTCAATGGGCTGTAAAAATATGTAAACGAAAGTGTTCTACAGGGTGTTGTTGTCCTTGGGCCGCCCCTAACTATGAAATTTTAAATACGGACCTGGATTTTTGATATCTTTCTTTAGACCACGCAATCATGATAAAATATGACCATTGAAGCCTAAAAAAGTGATAAAAAATCCAGGTCCGTATTCAAAATTTCATAGTTAGGGGTGGCCCAAGGAAAACAACACCCTGTAGAACCCTTTCGTTTACATATTTGTACAGCCCATTGGAAGTTGCAATGACAAAGTGCAAACAGTTTCTGGAAATCTATTGTATAAAGCAGATATAAGTAAAGAACAAAAAAATAAAAATTTTCGTTTTTTCCTGTAATCTCTGAAACTGAGAGGGCTAGCTCAGATTTTCCAACATCATAGTAATGAACTCCATAATACGCAACTTTGCCTTCATTTAACCCTCTCTGTAGCTCTTAGCGTTTCCGAGATCCCCATGCATCTACTCGAATTTCACTCACCCGGTATTTATATTATGAGTGACCACGCATAACTTTTTATAGAGTAGTCCGATTTCGATTATTCTGTTTTTAATGGTTAGGGTATACCTCGAAGTTGGATTTGAAAAAAATAATACTCTCCTAAAAGTAGGAAAATGGTTCACCCACTGAATTTTTATTTCCTAACCGATTCTACTACGCCCAACTTTGTCCCATTTGAATTTGACCAAAAAATTACACCCCCAAGGGTAGAAAAATAGGGGATAATTTATTAATTTTCATCCGTTAACCGATTTTGTTGAAACTTGGCACACCTATGTAGTTCTGATGACATTACAACATAATGGAGGCCCAGAGTCTATTTGATGATGGAGACGGAAGACAGTGGAGGAATCTCCTCAACAGTTCACAGTAGCTACCTCGTGTTTGGGGTAATATGTACATATATTATTATACCAGGTGGTCTACTACTACTATCCACCCTCAATAACTCCCAGAAAAAATAATTTTACAAAAAATCGCCGAGACACGTCGATTTTTGTTTGCAGGGGGACACCATTTGACGAGAAGAAGATATATTATACTTTAACCCCCCTACTCCCCAGAGCAATCCCCTCTATGGAATGAGGGTCGTGTGATACATCATTGTGAAGGTAATTCAATTCTGATACGAGCAGTGCAAAATTTTCTGAATTTCAATGAGGCGTTCTCGAGATATTTGAGTTTAAATATTTAAAATGATCTCCATTATTGTCTCCCAGACAGTAGTAATTATCCACCGATTGTCTTTTTCTATTTTCTCACCGCGTACACGTTTCAGTTTTTTGTTGTCATACATGATTGTCAAAGAAGAAATACTAATCTCTGAAAACCATATTTTTGTGAAATGGTGATAGTGTAGAATCGAAAAGTGACCACATATTTCTACAATTCTACTTGTATCGCGATGGTTCACACAAAAGACTAAAAAGTTGAAATTATTTTTATTTTTGCTGCTCAAAATGAGTGTGCACGAACAACAGCTCGGATCTTCAATGAGAAACATGAAAACAGAAACGTAACTCACAAGTGAGTATTAGGAAAAAAGGTTATAGAAAAAGTTTTCGGTATTTTTTTATCATTCTAGATATATCTTGGATCTTGTGGTGAAATTCCGTGAGACTGGATCAGTCGCCAATAAAAAAAAAGAATCTGATGGCGTCTGTTACAAACGAGATCAATCAAATAGAAGTTTTAGGACAAGGTGCAGTTGACCCAACTTTGTCTACACGGCAACTCAGTAGCATAACAGGCATAATGAGCGTGCTAAAATTGCATAAATTTCGTCCGTATAAGTTGCATCTTCACCGATCTGAATTTTGCGAAAATGTAACAAGAATGATACAGAGGAACCACGGATTCATTAGGCATATATTTGCTTCCGTGATGAGTGTTCATTTTTTTTAACGGGTTAGTGAACAGACACAACTCTCGCTATTGGAGTCAGAACAACCCCCACCTACTTAGAGAAGAGCACACACAATGGCCTCAAAAGTTGAATGTGTGGGCAGGATTCTGAGTAATAAAATCATTGGCCCAATATTTATCCAAGGTGTTTTAAATGGTGCGGTTTATTTGGATATGCTGCAGAATCTGATTGAACCACTTATTTTGGATGCTGTTAACATGGACCTTGATGATGATGGTAATCCAAATCTATTGGCCGATAATATTTATTTCCAGCAAGATGGGGCACCACCTCATTTCCTATTACAGGTGAGAGAATGGCTGTCCCAAACTTTTCAAAACATTTGGATAGGTCGTCGAGGTCCAATAGAATGGCCAGCACGCTCGTTGGACTTGGCACCCAAAGATTTTTTCCTTTGGGGTCATTTGAAATCCGTTATTTATGAAACTCAACCTACTGACCTGAATGATTTGGAAAGAAGAATTATAACCGAATGCCAGGCAATTACCAGAGAAACAGTTTCAAAGGTTCAGGAGGCATTCGAAAATAGACTCTACTACTGTCTTGGAGTTGATGGCAGTCATTTTGAACATTTTTTGAGAATAATTGTTTGATAATCTATTTCGTATAATTTATTTATTCACAATTCACCAATGTACCATTTGAACTCGAATATCTCGAGAACGCCTCATTCAAATTCAGAAAATTTTGCACTGCTAGTATTAGAATTGAATTACCTTCACAATGATGTATGACGCGACCCTCATTCCCCATCAAAATTATAGTGGGGGTTGCTCTGGGGAGTAGGGGGTTGAAGTATAACATATCTTCTTCTCGTCAAATGGTGTCCCCTTCCAAACAGGAATCGACGTGTCTCGGCGATTTTTTGTAAAATAATTTTTCTGGGAGTTATTAAGGGTGGATAGTCGTAAGTGGACCACCTGGTATGTCCTGACTAACTGCCTAACTGACTCACTGATTGACTGATATACGATCAACGCCCAAACCAAACCCCTGGTCCTAAGAGCTAAAAGGGTGAAAAGGGGGGTGTGAAGGGGGTGAAAGTGGAAGTACAGTTGGTTTTGGAATAAGAGTCATAGAAATTGGTATTTGGGCTCTTCTTCACAAATGAAGATAAATGTGTTGCAGGGATTTCGAAAATTCAACCCTAAAGGTGTAGAATGGGGGTTTTCAAATCTGTATAGATAGTTTTTAAGTTGGGATCATAACAATTGGTAATATGTATTCCAGTGTTTTTAGAAATTCAACCGCAAAGGAGTGAAAGGGGGGTGAAAGTTTGAAATTAAGGTTCCGTTAGTTTTCAAATTAGGGTAATAAAAATCAGTATTTGAGATCTTTGTAAGTGATAAAGAAATACAGGTTTGTTTCAGTGTTTTTATAAATGCAACCCCTAGGGGGGTGAAAGGGGAGATGAAAGTTTGTGTAAGAGGTCTGTTAGTTTCGAAGTTAGGGTCATAAAAATTGGTGTTTGAGGACTTTGTTACAAATAAAGAAATACGTGTTTCGGTATTTCTAGAAATTTCCTCCCCAAGTCGTTGGTACCAGCTAGTTATAGCATATAACAGTTAATAGTTAAAATAAGGTGGGTAAGTAAGTATTTCAAATGTAATCCAAATTAAGTAGGTAGCAATTAGTAGATTTCAGCCACAAAAATTTTAAAAATGAAAACTTTTTATCAGAAAATAAAACAGACGAAAAAAGAAACGGAAAAGCAAAAAATAAAATGAACCTCTTTAGTCTTAATAACAAAGCTTCTAAACTAATGTAAGTAACTAATTTTGAATCGGCGCCAAACAAACAATCAACGAAGATCATCGAATTACTTCAGAGAAATGATCAAAACAAAATAACATAAAAAGCAACGTGAAATCTCCAAAGATAAACGATAACATTCCGAAAATGCGCTCTCCGCAATACCACTCGCAACGACATGTGCCCTCAAATTTGTGCCCGGGTATCTGTCTCGCTGATATTGACTTCGAGAAAGCTCGGCAACTTCCGGTGAAGGAACGACCCGCCGCCGCACATCCTGCTGCCGTCGAGAACCTACTCGAAACGTCGAGAACTTGATGAGGATCTAATTAAAGTCTTACTAAAGATGTTTCATGAAAGTTTTACTGAAGATAATTCGATTCGTTGAGAAGCTGATGATAGTGTTATAAAAGTCTTACTGAAGATTGTTCAAAACAGTAAGTGGTGGATAGCGTCTGTAATTGAATATCAATAGAAAAATGTTTGTGGCATTCAGACGAGAAAATGAAAACTAGAACTGAAAAATAAAAATATGTTCAGGTTCAAATCCTGGCCGATCCATATTTTTATTTTTCAGTTCTAGTTTTCATTTTCTCGTCTGAATGCCACAAACATTTTTCTATTGATCATTAAAAACGTTAATATTCTGATGATGACACGAAACGTAAAGAACCTAATGAAGATTTGACAAAAGTTGAACTAAAGATAGTTCGAGGCGTCGTGGACCAGATGATGATAGTCTCATAAGTGATGTCACCCCAGCCCGCTAAACAAACCTCAGTCAGACAGAGAGTGGTTAAGTATGGGATCTGCATGACAGACATACCCATCCACTTATACAATTTAGTCAACTCGTGATTTTTTTTAAGCCAAGTCGCAAACCTTTTTTTAGCCAATTCGCAAACCTGATGATTGGTCGTAAAATGACCACGTTGGACCATAGCGTTTTCTTATGGGATTCAACATGGGGAAATATCCAGAACTGTTGCTGCATATCTACTATCATTTTACGCTTTACGTAATTAATTTGCTTGTGTGTTTGTTTGGCGCCGACTCAAAATTAGTTACTTACATTAGTTTAGGAGCTCAGTTATTAATACTAAAAAGGTTCATTTTATTTTTTGCTTTACAGTTTGTTTTTTTGTCGGTTGAATTTTTTGTTTAAAGTTTTTTATTTACAAACAATTTTTCCTGAATGGAAACATTTATGTTACTGTTTCTGCGCCTTGTAAAAATAGATATATTCCATTAATGAGCGATCTACCTTTCAGTAATTTGTTTACTACATCGATATATTTTCCTGGATATTTCCTCGAGCAAATCAAGAGGACTTGATAGCCATCATAAGTGCCTTTTTTCTGATTATGTTTCATGCTGAGAATATAATTTAAAAATCATCATAAGACAGATGAATAGTGATAAAAATCAAAATACCCCTTACACAACTTGAATTAGCATATACAATTTCAACTTATCCATAATTGCGAGTAAAATTATTTTCTTCAAAAAGCCTTCAATAGTGTATTGTATATGAGTTCTTGATTAAGACTCGAAGAGAAAATCTAACAACTATCTGAATGAAAATAAACATTTTCACTTTCGGATTTTTCTTCCACTTCCACTGGCCACTTATGGAGGGAACACCCCGTCAAGAAAGACCAATAAACGCGGAGGAATTTCCAAATATTATGATTAGATCACTTTACTTGATCACTCCTTTGTTGTTAGGTTTGCTCGAAAGCTAAAACTTTGAGGAAAAAGAGCGTCGACTGTCCGAGGATGGTCGAACTGAGATTATTTCGGTGGAGCGGCCTACAGGGAAAATATCTCTTTCTCTCAATACAGGGGAATGTGGGGCGTTTAGATAGAAGCACGAACCGATCTCAGAAAGTTCAAATAATGCACTTGGAAAAGCATAAGAACATACATATATATTTTAAAATAGTTACATAGCATTTCCATCAGTTCTATATACTGATAAAAGATAAAAATAGTCAAAGAAACCGTTGAGAGTTCACATTAGGTGAGTTTTTGGCATTCTCAAAATCAAGTGGACTGAATATAAGTGAAAATGCCATCAATTGCTAACTAGATTATCGGTAAATATTATTTGACGAATATGGGAACATAAAATATGGAGATACATTTAAAAACATATAAAAATAATAATTGATTCAATTTGCTCGAACATAAATCCAGAAAAATATATGAACTTACTCCAGACCATCAGGTTTCATCACTTATTCACTCGATATTTGTTTTACACGATTTCAATTTGGTTGAATTGAGAATTTATTTATTTCCGCGAGGTTAGAGTATTTACTTTTCTCTCGTACTGTATATGATACTAGAGTTGCTGTTATTTTTCTATGCTAGCATGAACTATCGGTTAGAGGTTTTCGGAGTCTTGTCTCGTTCTTGATGCGTTGATAACATAATTTTCATTAATATTAACTGGGTATTTACTTTGTGAAGTCATTACTCGTTCAATTTCTGTTTGACTTGATTGGAATTATCTTTCTTAATAATTTCGCGATTTCACTGCAAGATTATTACTTTTCACTGAACTCATGACTGACGACTGTCTAGTCGAAGGCTGTTTACTGGTTGATAGCTACCGCTACCATATGTTATATTGTAACATGTTTACTATGTGAAAGTTCGAGCACCTCTCGTCATTGTTTACTACATGTTAATCGAATGAAAGTTTGAAACTTGTGATTAATCTTTTGCGTTGTCTCGCACTTTATATATGATACCCCCTTCCATGTATTGTTCTTTGTAATGTCCGCTAAGATTCCCATACGTAATGTCTTTATAATTCATTTAGTTATTTGTCGCCTGTCATAATAAATCACCTTCTGAGTAATTAATGTTTCTTTACCGCGGGTCTAAAAGAATGTGTTGAAAAAAATGATGTATTTCTTTTTTTTTACTCCTCCGCGAAATTTAATTTATAGTTTCTTCGTTTACTATGAAATTCCTTAACTTGGAGGGTGGCGATTTGTTAATTGCTTCTTTGTGAGAGGGTGACGTGTTTAAGAATGCTATACTGAAATATGCTCTATTTTTAATCCGATGTGATTTTTATTTTGAATTCATCCATTATTTTCTTCTCAGAGGAACGAGATTCGGTCATGGAGTCTATAATAATGACTTATTTTTGTTAGATTTTTCTGCAGAGGAGCATAACACTGGATCTTTTCTCAATATCTATCAGATGTAGCTCAATGTCCAGCATGGCTTCAGCCGGGGAAGTAGTTGGGCTGATATTGAAAAAAAAAACAATGTCTGAAAATATTTTAACTTCCAAGATGAACCAGAATAGGAAACAGCTAAGATTATTGGTTAATGAAAAATAACCAATATCCAATGTACTCCTGAATAAATTCAGCCTTATTCGCGTCGCGTTCCAATAGTCGAGAATAAAGTTCACTTTCATTGCATTTATCATCGCGAAGGGATGCCCCATCAATGAATGCCGCAATTATTCTTTATCGCTCAATTATTCATTATTGTTCCGACTATTTCTTAAAAGAAATCACGATAACTCATATTCACGATATTTACATCTTGAGCGATAGGTGATTACCAAACCCTATGAAAGACTATCAGAATATGAAGAAATATGAATATGGAGAAATACAATTCAATGTCCTGAAAAACCATAATAATGAAATCTGATAATCTTTTTCTGGACTGCTCTCAATTACTTGCAAATTGATCAAGCATTTCAGAAAATATAAAGTTAAAGACAAACTCACAAGCATCAATGTGTTCTTATTTTTCTGTATCGAATCAACACACTTCATTCACATTTCTCTCGCAGACGGAGGACCACCAAGAAGAAGGCGAGAAGAGAATATCTGGAGGGTTGGAGGAATTGAATAGCATTCTGCAGAAGACTCAAGGCAAACTCAACCGACTGAAGGTAAATCAACTCGATATCTATATAGTCCAGTCACTATTCCTAAGTAATCAATTTTGTAATTTTCACAAGGATGAGTTCAAATATCTCTTGGGGTTAACCTGAGTGACATACCGATGTTTGCGAAAAATAATATCAGGGGGCAAGATGGCCAAAATTCTTACATATTCGTGATCAGGACATTAACTTCATGACCAATCCATATTTTTGCTGGGAAATCCGAATTTGTCTGACTTTATATGGAAATGTCCCCGTATCTTCCACAATTATTCGAGTAGAATTCTGTAATTTCCACGATCGTTAGATATGCCAGAAATGAGTCTGAATCTTCCCCGGGGGTTAACCTGAGTGACAAAAACTGCGTGCCAGGGCAAGATATGCTCAAAATTCTTACGGATTCGTGATCAGGACACCAACTTCATCACCAATCCATATTTTCACTGAAAAATCCGAATTTGTCTCACTTCTTATGGAAACACCCCCGTATCTTTCGTACGAAGGCGTAGAAGTGCCACATTTTTTTTTATTTCACAATTCCGACTTATAAGTCGGAATTCCGACTTATATCTCGGAATTCCGACTTGTATGTAGCAATTTCGACTTATAAGTCGGAATTCCGACTTGTATCACGGAATTCCGACATGTATCTCGAAATTCCGACTTGTAAGTCAGCATTCCGACTCATAAGTCGAAATTCCGCCTTGTATCTCGGAATTCCGACTTACAAGTCAGAATTCCAACTTATATATATATATATATATATATATATATATATATATATATATATATATATATATATATATATATATATATATATTTTGATTGTTTTGTTTTAGTTCGAGGATTCGCTTTCATAAATCATTACAACTTGTTTGTATACAGTGTTTCATACGTTTCTATTTCGACGGGAGGATCCTCGTCTATCAGGTTACAAACATTCAACTCTACAAGTGTAATCCATGAAATGAGGATCTCCGATTTATGAAAGTATGATCCACGTAACCTAAAACAAAGTAATAATAGCAAAAAATACATACCCTCAGGTTCAAGAAATTACCACAACATATATATATATATATATATATATATATATATATATATATATATATATATATATATATGGTGAATTAGTGACTGGCACATTGTATACAAGTTGATTTATGGGTTAGAAGTATGGGGCTGATTAGGAAATTTTTAGGTATGTCAGCTTTGGCATCTTATTTTTCAGGACGACTCATTGTATGGATTACATTATGAAATTATATATTATTACATCAATCTCACGTTAGTAAGTAGACAAATAATATATAATTTCATAATGTAATCCATACAATTGTAGTCGTCCTGAGGAAGGCAATAAAGATTGCCGAAAGCTTGACGGATAGTTTTCCTAATCAGCCCCATACTTGACTGCAACCCCACATAAATATATATAAATATATATAAATATATATATATATAAATATATATATATATATAAATATATATATATATAAATATATATATATATAAATATATATAAACATATATATATATAGAGAGAGAGAGAGAGAGAGTTTGTATATATGCGTAAAGCCGGTATCCATGACTTTGCAGAGAGTAACATTGTAGTACTGTAAACCTACTCCTTTCGAACATTTCTCAATTTAGCTATCGGATAGTCTCATCGTCATACGATTAATTAATTACTAATATATATATATATATATATATATATATATATATTATTTATATAAGTATACATATCTAGATATAAATATACAGGATGTATCAACGTGGGTGGACGATAGCTGCAACCATATTTGAGATAAGAAAAAACAACTCAAATAAAAGTTGTAGAAAGCAATGAAAGCTATGTTTCAGAAATAACTTTCAACATACAGGGTGTTCGATAAATGTGTGACTCATCAAAGTTATGTTTTTTTAAATGAAATATCCTATACATTTTCACTCGATTGAATCAATTTGGAAGAGTGTTCCCCAAAAAGGGTGGTATGGGTTTATACCAGGTGATTCGGGAGTTATGTTGCAATTTTTGGATTCATTCGACACCAAATATATAAAAATCAATAATTTGCAATAAGAGAATTTTTCCACACAATATTCTTGAAAATAGTGTTATTTCATTTCCTATTCATAATTTTGCCGAATAGCGCTTTTTCCATACAGGGGTAACCAAACTCGGGATCACTTTTTTCTCAGTTTTTTTCAAATGGAGCAACCCATAAATAAGGCTATACCAGAATACCACTATGTGTTCGCAGAAAATGTAGTGTTTGCCTACTTAATTCCCATCGCAAATGTATCTAATTCTCAAGGAAAGTATGAAAAAGTCATCACAACAGCAATAATGATTTCTTTATTCAATGCTAGGCAAAAGAGGCAACAAAGTAAACTCAAATAATTCAAAAAAGCGTAAATTAACAGGAGATGTTCGAACAATCTCCCATTTTGAGCTATCTTCGGACATCAATTGAAGTTGATCTTGTAATAGAGCGAAAAACTTCTCTAATTCTATTCTTTATATCTTCTGGTGTCGTTGGTTTTTCGCGTTAGACCTCTCCTTTATCATATCCCCAGGATAGAAATCTAGGGGCGTGAGGTCTGGGGACCTTGCTGGTCACTGAATGGGTCTGTTTTTTGGTATCCATTTATTTCTGCGCCATCTATTTAAAAATATTCATAGCAATATATCAATCAATCAATCAATATATACTTTATTGTATTCATGAAGAAATCATGGTTAAAGCAATACAATGTAAGGACAAAATAACAATAAGAATCAGTATAAACATATAAGAAAAAAAGATATAAATGAAAAATCATGGTCGCAAAGGATAAAGTTACAATAAAATTAGTATAAACATCTAAGGTAAAAAATTCAAACGAGTAGAGACAATTAATTACAAAAAGATTTAGGTATATATCACTAAATTATTGAGTCAATAAAAAACTCATCCAAACTATAATAGGTTCTTTCCATTAATTTATATTTCAGCTCTTTTCTGAATTCAGTTGGTGGCTCAATTTCTTTTGAATCATTGGGAAGATGATTGTAGATTTTGCAACCATTGTAAATAAATGAGTCTTTAATGAGACTTGAGGTGGGTAGCAGAAGTTTTACATCTCTGTTTTGTCGAGTATTGTGTGTAGAGGAGTGAGAGTCAAACTTAGTTTTATGTTTTTTTATTATTGATGCTGTTTCCAAGATATACAGGGCAATAACTGTTAATATTTTATGGGATTTGAACAACTACTTGCAAGAATCTCGAGGTTTAGCTTTGCACAAGTATCTTAAGGCTCGTTTCTGTATAACCTCTGTCTGGTGTCAACCTGTACATTCCCCAACAAATTTGGTGAATCATTTCGGAGAAAATATCTGTAAATTTCTTTATTCAGTGGCCCATCAAAGAAATATAGTCCTCTAACCTGATCTCCAATCATGCCCCGACATTTATCGACCATCTATATTGGTCTATCAACTCCTCTGACCCAATAAGGATTCTCTGTCGAGTAGTACTGGCAAATTGTGGCTATTCACCATCCCATTACCTTTGAATGTATTTCAGAAAATGTTATTCCTCCCTTGCATAGAGTTCTTAATGTAATTCAATTCGGTACGGATGAAGATTTTTTTTCTCAATATTCTGTTCACGGAAGTATGACTCACATTTAGATCTTTTGCAATGTTCCTCGTACTAACATGAGGATTATCAACGGTTGAAAGCATCACCGCTAATTCAATTTCTTCTTTTGGTGCAATTTAATTTACTTCTTGCCTTTTCTTGCGCTCGACACTGCCAGTTTCCTCATATCTTTCTTTAACCCTCCGAAAACTCTCTAACTCTAGACCTTGAATCAGGATATCGAACTGCATTCATTCTACTGGCTACTATACAATTTCTGTCATATATATATATATATATATATATATATATATATATATATATATATATATATTGTTATGTTATGTTATGCCAGTTGTAAATTTTAAAAGACTAAAAACCCACAAAAAGAATAATTACTAGATGGTTAATGGTTTCAAGAGTTTGTTTGTGAATAACTTTTGAAATTCTAGGTATATTGTGAGCCTAGGTAGAATATGGATAGATAAAAATGTCAAAATACTATAAAACAATCAATTTCATACATTGTCAAAATTATTATAACTCATAATTGCTCAAAAGACAATAAAAAGTATAAATTTACAAAATTTTCAGGAATAAACAGTAATCAACACATTTATAAATTTGAAACATACAGTATATGAAACTGTAGCTAACAAAAAGTAGCCAATGATAAAACAGCAAATGTCTTTATAAAAAAAGCCAATCAGGGAATAGATGGTCAGGTGTAAAATTGGAAATTGTGGGAGAGTAGCAATGAGATGGTATCAGAAGCAATTATTTTTGAAATTTGTAAATAATGATAAGAGTGGAAAAATAATTATATAATAATAATAATAATAATAATGTTTATTCAAGTTTACAAATGCATACAATAATGGAGTTCTATCGAATAAACGGAATAAATCACTGAAGCTGCTCTGATTGCAGCTTGTGCGTGATAGTTAGTGTGTGGATTTATATCATATGAACAATTACAAACTATGAACTAATAAAAGTAAAAGTAACTGAAGTGTATATTGAAATATTGATACACTCCTGTTGATAAAAAATACTTTTAAATATATAAAATTCGGGGGATAAAAAACAAACACAAGAAACAATTTTTTACCTAAGAGTACAATTTAAAATTGATATGTGAACATTATTATGATCATAACTACAGTGGATATAAAACAAGACAGGTAATTTATGTAAAATCATCGAATGGTTTATTATAAAAGTATGCACAATGAAATATAATATATAATAATAATAATGTGTATTTACCAAGAATACATGTATGTAGTGAAAGTTTACAGAAATATAACCTATAATAAACAAAACAAGAATCCCATAGAAACTCGGGGTTGTGCATGGGAGTCCGGTATGTATATTATATAATTATTCCTTTTATATGTATAACTAAATTAATGAATTTATTCTCTAGCATTTTTTCTATTCTATTCTAATTATACTGCACATTGTTCATCTACAATTCAGAAAAACATGTATATTGTGTCTGTGTAAGCTGTGAATATATTTTTTTATTTTTTTTTTGATGAGACTGATAGAATTTATCATGATTATGTCATTTTTTAGGTTTTTTGGTATATAGTTGAACGCCCTTTGGCATAGGTAATAATGATTCCTCTGGCCAAGATTCTTTTTTGTTGCAGATGTTTTCGTATAGAATTTAGTTTTTTGTCTAGTTTGATATGTGTGGTCTAATGTTTGAAGTATGCTTTTTTTGTTTTTGTAGGTATGTATCATTATGTTGAAAAAGTGGAGTTGCCTCAAGTCAAAAATCTTTGTTTCAGTGAATAAAGTTTCAGTTGGGTAATTCCTCACTTTTTTATGAATAATTTTAGGAAGTATTTTTGTAAGTGGAGTTGTAGGATACCATACTGGATTCTCGACTCGATAAGGGCATAGTACAATATTCTCATACGGTGAGTATCTAAAATATTCGAAAATATTTAAATCTGTAGAGCATGCTCCTGAGAGTATTAACAACATTTCGTACGTGCCTATCCCATCTAAGGTGCTGATCAATTGTAATACCTAGGTATTTAATATCATAGGTTGCATATATTTTTATGGTCTCGTTATTATGTTTAATGGATAAATAGTCAAAATCAGGTTTTCTACTTTTATAGCATGTGTAGGACAAATATTTCGTTTTTCATAGTTGACAGTTAGTTTTCGTGAACTGAACCAGTTTAGAATTTTTCCATGTCACTTTCAGATTTGGATTTGAGGTTCATCCAGCTGGTGTCTCTGTACAATATGACAGTGTCATCAGCAAAACTTATTACTTCACCAGTTGAATTGAGTGCCAATAGCTCATTGAGGTATATTATGAATAAGACTGGTCCAAGTACTGTGCCTTGGGGGACTCCACACTCAACATCTCTCTCATTGCTATAGGTTTCATTTATTCGTACCATTTGTTTTCTCCCTGATAGATAGCTTGAGAAGAGTCTGTGGGGGTTCCCTGATACCTATTCTTCCAACGTGTCAAGTAGTAAGGTATGATCTACTGTGTCGAACGCCTTGGAGAGATCTAGGAAGATGCACAGGGCTGCGTTTCCCTCGTCGACAGCTTCGTAGACACTCCTTAGTAGATTGCTGATGGCGTCATTTGTTGATTTCCCTTCCCTGAATCCAAATTGTGATTCAGATAATAATTTATATTTATTTAGATATATTTCTAATCTCTGCTTTATAACTTTTTCAAAAATTTTAGTTAGGGTAGTAATCAGCGAAATAGGCCTGTAGTTGACCGGTAGAGTTTTATCACCTTTTTTATATACAGGTTTGACCACCGCTAGTTTGAATTCATTGGGGACATAGCCATCTTGTATTATTAAGTTAATTAGATATGCTAACTGATGCGATATTTGTCTCGAGATAAGTTTTAGTGTCCGGTTTTGATGAGGTCATAGCCGGGGACTTGTTTATTTTCAGATTTGATATTATTGTTTCAATTTCTGTATGACTTGTTGGTTCTAGGAAAAGGACTGGAGCGTGGGCTCAGGTCTGTAAGGTATTTCTTCTTGAGGAGTTATTTTGTTAGCCATCTCTACCTACATTGACATAATAATTATTTAGCGAGTTTGCGATGTCTAAGTCTTTGTCTACAGATCTACCATCAGCAAGCCGTATTTGTTTAATTTCATGTTCATTTTTGTTGGAACAATTTCATTAATAGTTTTCCAAATACTCTTTGATATTGTATTTATTTTTGTTGATTTTTCTTTGTAATAATTATTTTAGTATTTTTATCAGAATGTTAAGGTGATTTTATATTTTTGTACTCTTCCCTATGAATGTTTGGGTCCTTTTGAATTTATTATATAATTCATTTTTTGATTAATGGAACGAAGTAATCCAGCAGTCAACCATGGTTTCCACGAATGTCTCTTTTTGTTTGTTTGACTGAGGTGGTTCTATGTTTTATGATATTCCGAAGCGTTCCGATGAAGTAAGTTGCTGCTTGTTGGGTGGTTTTATGTTGTAAAATAATGTCCAGTCGTAAGCATCTAGATCAAACTTAACTTGTTCATAATCGGTATATTTTTGTATCTAGATGTGTCGCTTGCTTGTGTATGAAGTTTTTCAAACAGGATACTCACAGCTTCTGTATAATGGTCAGTTAGGCCGGTCTTCAATATGCATGGTAAACAGTTATTTCTATATTTGTGGTGGTATTTTGAGGAAGCAATGATCAATGCAGCTTACCGACTCGTGTTGCTCACGGGTTCTTTTGTTAATCAGTGAGATGAAGTTGTATTCACCTAGTGTGTTCAGATAGTCATTGACAATTCTATCATTCTCATCTAATAAATTTAAATTTATGTCACCGATAATTATGTGCTTATTTATTGATTTTTTTTGTTCCAGGTACCTACCCAGATGGTCTATGAAGAGTTCGAGCTCCCACATGGGGATCTATAGATGCCAGTGATCAATATTTTATTTTGCTATATGATGTCAATTCTAGTTCTATGCATTTACAGTCATCTATTCTTATTATTCTGTTTATATAATTATATTGGCTTAAAATAAATATTATTACTCCATCATTTTGTTTTTGTGCCTTCACTATATAGTAAATCATATCCATTCAGTGAAAAGAATGTTGGGTCCTGTACCTGGAATGTTTCACTCAATACGATACAATCAAATTTTATTTTGCTTTCGTTGAGCATAATTGTAAATTCATCAAAGTTTTTGCAATACTTCGAATGTTTTGATGTAATATATTGAAACATATTTCACGATCTATCTCACTGTTGAAATTATTATAGTCAGTTATATTCTCAAATTCAACTGTATCAATTGGTAAATAATTGTAATCTCTAATGATTGGATCCATGGTTTACTTGCAAAAAATGGGAAGGATGGATTAGGTAAAATAGTTGAGGAGATATTGTATACTAATAATATATTACAGTGATAAAGTAGAGAGTGAATAACATTAGAACGTAGAATTTAGCACTTATAAGAATTTATTTGGTTCTGTCTTGTTTAAGTAGTGAACTGACTGAACGAAGTTTTCTAGGATAGTTTTCTACTTGCTTTCCTATTTTTGTTTCGACATAAGTTGGTTTCGGAGTGATGACTTGCTTGTTTTCCTTGATGACTAGGGATTGCTGGGCAGGAGTGTGGTGCTCTGTATTCTGCACTTTGTCCAAGTACGTTGGAGTGGATTTGACGCTTCCACCTCTTTTTCCTGTAGTAGAGTCCTCCTCTGCTTCTGTAGCTTGTATTTCGAAGAGTTCTTCAGGCGTATAGACTAGATCGTCCAATATCAATTTGTTTCCTTTGATAAAACAGTTCTTATAGCGTTGACTCTTTAATTCACGAGTGAGATAATGTTTCAATATTTTGTACTCCTCTCTCTGGGTGGGGGTTAGATCATTTCCAATTGAGATGTTTTTCAGGATCGTATTTTTCTTGAGATGAGATGTTAGTTCAAGTTTTAGTGGAGCTGTTTCCGTCTTGCCCAGAGAGTAGAAGTTGTTGATATCGCGTTCTTGTAATTCAACCCCAGTAAGTGATGTGATTTGGTCACAAATAAATTCCAGTGTGATTTCTGCAGGGTACTTTTTGAAACCAAAAATAATTAAGTTATTATTTCTGCTATTTCGCTCCAGAGTTTCAATTTTTGCTTTGAGGAATTGGTTTTCCGCTTCTAATTGTCGAACCTTGCAATTTTGTTCTTCGAATTTCATTAAGAGTCTCGCTTCACATGCTTCTATACTGTTTTTCAGCTCACTTCTGTTCCTCTGGATTTCCTCTAAAATCCTTTCCAACGTTGG